>JBBDGP010002263.1:495000-1095000 GCA_037952835.1 Lithobates septentrionalis
TAATGAGATGTTTGTTATTTAAAAAAAAAAAAATCTTACTTTACAATCACTCTAGACCCCGTTCACACCTGAGCGATTTTCTGCTTGAAGCTTGTAGCTCTAAAACACCCAACAAACCAAATCCCATTCTTATCAATGGCCCCTGTTCATCTGAGAGTTCTGTCACCTGAAGCAAAATGCCTGTCGCTCAAAAAAGTACATGAGCTTCCTTTTGGCAGATTACAAGCATTTTTGGCCCCCAAAGACTTTAATAGAAACACCTGACTTGAGCGTTTTACGAGTATTTTGTCGCTCGTTTTCTGCAGTTCTCCATCCCTACTCTCCTCTCCCTATCCTTCCCCTAGTTCTTTCTAGTGGCTAAACAAAAATGCCTGAATCTGTAAAACGCTTGTAATGTATTCTAAAATGCTTTAAGAACGCTTGTAAAAAGCTGCAAAAATGCAGGAATTTGAAAGCCGTGGTCTTCTTCCCCTTCTTTCACTTGGGATGTCAGGACAGACTGCACAGCGGCGACGGTGCGCTCCCAGCACAGAGACTGGGGCCTTATGGAGTGCCCAGGGCCCCATACTAACGACTGGGACCCGGGACCTCTGATTGGCTATCACAGTGTTCAGTCATTGTGAAGCCCACCCCAGGGTTTTCTTTCTCTGTGAATGGAGGAGAGAGATACTTAGTATCTCTTTCTCTCCTTGCAGAGAAAAAAAAAAGTGTGTGTAAAAAATAAAATAAAAAATACCTAGATCAAGGGTTAGTGTTTGGGTGAAGGTCAGGGTATTTTTATTTTTTTTGTATCAGTGTCAGTAATGCCGTGTACACACGGGCGGACTTTTCGACCAGACTGGTCCGACGGTACGAATCTGTCGGACAATCCGACCGTGTGTGGGCTTCATTGGACCTGCAGCGGACTTTTTCGGCCAGACTTTAGATTTGGAACATGTTTTCGACCGGACTCGAGTCCGGTCGAAAAATCCGCTCGTCTGTATGCTAGTCCGACGGACGAAAACCGAAGCTAGGGCAGCTATTGGCTACTGGCTATCAACTTCCTTATTTTAGTCCAGTGTACATCATCACGTACGATTCCATCCGACTTTGGTGTGATCGTGTGTAGGCAAGTCCGTTTGTTCGAAAGTCCGTCGGAAAGACCGAAAAGTCCGCCCGTGTGTACACGGCATTATGTCAGTGTGTTTTAGGTAGGATAAAAAAAAAGTAAAATGGGCACTGTTGTTTCTGGGCTGTACTACGGGTACAAGCAACAAATAACATACACATATGTAGCAGGAGAATTAAATTTGGTGGAAGGTTATGGTAGTCGCAAGAAATATACAGCTACATTTAAAAACAATGATTTTGTTTACTAGTTTGGGCCAGGTTTCCTTTGATAATAATAAAAAAAAAAATCAGGCGATATCCATTACCATTTACCACCAAAAGAAAGCCTGATGTGTCCTGAAAAACACGCAGTATATTCCACCTGGATGCACAAAGTAGCTGTGATGATATGTACAGTTTTACTGACACATGTCAAAGTTGAAAAATTGTGTTTAGGCATTAAAGTGGTTGTATACCCCCCAATGCAAAACTTGTACCTATAGGTAAGCCTATAATAAGACTTACCTATAGGTACTGTATATAGCGCCTAAACGTGCGCCGTTCAGGAGACATTTACCTTGTAGTGCCCCGATGATGTCATCGGCACATGGGATGTGAAGAAACGGCCCTCCATGTCGTTTCTTCACTAGCAAGTGCCGTCTATTTTGTAGACGCTATAACTTTTGCGCATACCAATCAATATACCGTACACTTATTGTGATTTTTTTTTACCAAAAATATGTAGAAGAATGCATATTGGCCTAAACTGATGAAGAAATTGGTTTTTTTTATATATTTTTGGGGATTTTTATTACAGCAAAAAGTAAAAAATATTTTTTTCTTTCAAAATTGTTGCTTTTTCATCTTTATAGCGCAAAAAATAAAAAGCAGAGGATCAAATACCACCAAAATAAAGCTCTATTTCTAGGGGGGAAAAAAAGGACATACATTATACTTATTAAGTTTGGGTACAACGCCACATGCTAATTGTCCGTTAAAGCGACGCAGTACCGTATCGCAAAAAAATGGCCTGGTCATTAAGGGGGCAAATCCTTCCAGTCCTTAAGTGGTTAATAATTAAAACTTTTTTTTGCTTGCTTTGTTCGTTATATTTATATTTTTATATATTTTTTTTATATTTTTACACCTTTAAAATATATTTACACGTTTCACATTGAAAAAAGCGCAAAATTAAAAAAAAAAAATCATACATTTATTTAATTTGTAAATAACTTTTCAAGGCTTTGTACAATTGCTGACAGCTGAAGTGTACACGAAACAGTTGCAGTAGGTATTGGCCAGTCACAGAGCTGGAGTCCACGGCCCCGGAAGGAAGAGGGGCGAAGATGGATGAGGCCACCAGCGGGGACAGCGCGGGCTTCGATTGCAGGTAAGTGGCACATAATGGGCTAGTATGCGATGCATACTAGCCCATTATGCTTTTACTTTGCAGGGGGAAAAAAAGGAAGTAAAACCCATCAGGGTTTACTTCCTCTTTAAGGGGGTTGTAAATGTTCGTGTTTTTTCCCCTTAAAGTGACACTAAAGGTTCATTTTATTTTATTTTTTTAAATAACAAACATATCATACTTACCTCGACTGTGCAGCTCGTTTTGCAAAGAGTGGCCCCGATCCTCATCTTCTGGGGTCCCTCGGCGGCTCTCTTGGCTCCTCCCCACTTCAGATAACCCACTGGGAGAAGCGCTTTCCAGGGGGGGGTTACCTTGCGGGCGCGCTCCCGAGTCCAGCATTCGGTGTCCCCGCGTCATTGGATTTGATTGACAGCAGCGGGAGCCAATGGCTGCGCTGCTATCAATCTATCCAATCAACAGCCGAGAACCCCCTAGCAGAGAGACAGCGCGTCAAGTTTGAGGGATCAGGTAAGTAAAATGGGGGGGGGGCTGGGAGGCCGGTCACTGACAGGTGTTTTTTCACCTTAATGCATAGGATGCATTAAGGTGAAAAAACACGAACCCTTACAACCCCTTAAATGCATCCTATGCATTAAAGGTGTTGTAAAGGTTTGTGTTTTTTCACCTTAATCTTTTTTTCACCTTAACCTCCATCCTATGCATTAAGGTGAAAAAACACCTGTCAGTGACCGGCCCCCCAGCCACCCCCCCCCCCCCCCCCCCGTTTTACTTACCTGACCCCTCAAACTTGACCCACGGAGACGCGCTGCCTCTCTGCCCAGGGTTCTCGGTTGTTGATTAGATAGATTTATAGCAGTGCAGCCATTGGCTCCCGCTGCTGTCAATCAAATCTAATGACGCGAGCGCCGGGGGGCGGGGCCGAGTCCTGCATTCGGCCTCTATGGACCCTGAATACTGGACTCAGGAGTGAGCCCGCAAGGTAACCCCTTCGGGGAAGCGCTTCTCCGAGGGGGTTATCAGATGTGGGGAGGAGCTGCGAGAGCCGCCGAGGGACCCCAGAAGAGCAGGTTAGGGGCCACTCTGTGCAAAACGAGCTGCGCAGTGGAGGTAAGTATGACATGTTTGTTGTTTTTTTAAAAAAAAGGTTATCTTTACAATCACTTTAAGATTTATTTTACCCTTAGGCACAAAGGGGTTAAGGAACCTCACTACAAGGGAGGATTTTTAGGTTTCTTACAGATGGGATTTAAAGCCAAAACAGATTAGTCTCTGTTGTGATTTCATATTACATACTACAAAAGATTATTATCTATCATGCATCTGCAGAAGCCATGGTGTCATTGTGAGATGTATTGCTCAATACTTGTTCTGGTGAAAAATTTTAACTGTGGGCAGCTGAAGCTGTGGCCTGTTCACTTCCTGGATTTACACAGACACACAGAGGTACATCTCCAGCTCTGCAGCTCTCATTGGCCCTCTAATGACTCATCCCCCTCCCTTCCTGGCAAACTCTCACGAGAGAGAGAGAGCTGTGCATGATGTCATAAGCCTAGGCTTTTTACCAGACAAGAAACATGAAAGGGGGCTGTATAAGGTATTTACTGGCAAAAAAAAAAAACATTTCTGCTATCCAAAGTTAAAACAACAAGGGCAGAAGATTTAATAGATGGAAAAAAAATTACTGAAGTTCCGCTTTAAATAGAAAACAAATGTTGAATATAATTTCGCTGTGTTCTAATCGTCGTAGTGGAATGTCTTTACTGCCTGCTTGAGAGACAGAGAGACGGAACATCACACTGAAATGACTATGATTAGAAACGACGCAGGAGATACTGAAGGATCGTATATTTGAATTTAATGTTATGGTTTCTTATATACACTCAAGAGGTAACCGTACTGAATTTTCAATTTAAACTTCAGTTTTATGGGGAAAGATAAATATCCTCTGGGTCAACTATAAACAGAGAATTTTAGAAATCCTGACTGTAGCTACCTGCCTCCTTCTGATATTTTTATGCTGGGGGCAACTCGCACCCCCCCAATTCTATGTTTTCTGATTTATTCTTTACAGTGCCTTGAAAAAGTATTCATACCTCTTGACATTTTCCACATTTTGTCATGTTACAACCAAAAACGTAAATGTATTTTATTGGGATTTTATGTGATAGACCAACACAAAGTGGCCCATAATTGTGAAATGGAAGGAAAATTATAAATGTTTTTCCAAATTTTTTTACTTATAAATATGTGAAAAGTGTGGGGTACATTTGTATTCAGCCCCCCGGAGTCAATACTTTGTAGAACCGCCTTTCTCTGCAATTACAGCTGCAAGTCTTTTTGGGGATGTCTCTACCAGCTTTGCCCATCTAGAGAGGGACATTTTTGCCCATTCTTCTTTGCAAAATAGCTCAAGCTCTGTCAGATTGGATGGAGAGCTTCTGTGAACAGCAATTTTCAAGTTTTGCCACAAATTCTCAATTGGATTTAGGTCTGGACTTTGACTGGGCCATTCTAACACATGAATATGCTTTGATCTAAACCATTCCATTGTAGCTCTGGCTGTATGTTTAGGGTCGTTGTCCTGCTGAAAGGTGAACCTCCGCCCCGTCTCAAGTCTTTTGCAGACTCCAACAGGTTTTCTTCTTATGCCGCGTACACACGAGTGGACTTTTTCACCGGACTGGTCCAACGGACCGAGTCCGGCGGACAATTCGACCGTGTGTGGGCTTCATCGGACCTTCAGCGGACTTTTTTGGGCGAAAACCTGGCGAACTTTAGATTTGGAACATGTTTCAAATCTTTACGTCGGAACTCCGCCGGACCCAGTTCCTATCGAAAAGTCAGCTTGTCTGTATGCTAGTCCAACGGACGAAAACCGACACTAGGGCAGCTATTGGCTACTGGCTATCAACTTCCTTATTTTAGTCATCACGTACAAATCCGTCTGACTTTGGTGTGATCGTGTGTAGGCAAGTCCGTTCATTGGGAAAGTCCGTCGGAAGTCCGCCGAAAGTCCGTCGGACCAGTCCGGTCGAAAAGTCCGCTCGTGTGTACGCTGCATAAGATTGCCCTGTAATTGTCTCCATCCATCTTTCCATCAACTCTGACCAGCGTACCTGTCCCTGCTGAACAAAAGCATCCCCACAACATGATGCTGCCACCACCATGTTTCACGGTGGGGATGGTGTGTTCAGGGTGATGTGCAGTGTTAGTTTTCCGCCACACATAGCATTTTGCTTTTAGGCCAAAAAGTTCAATTTTGGTCTCATCTGATCACAGCACCTTCTTCCACATGTTTGCTGTGTCCCCCACATGGCTTCTCGCAAACTGCAAATGGGACTTTTTTACGGCTTTTCGTTTAACAATGTCTTTCTTCTTGTCACTCTTCCATAAAGGCCAGATTTGTGGAGTGCACGACTAATAGTTGTCCTGTGGACAGATTCTCCCACCTGAGCTGTGGATCTTTGCAGCTCCTCCAAAGTTACCATGGACCTCTTGGCTGCTTCTCTGGTTAATGCTCTCCTTGCCCGGCCTGTCAGTTTATGTGGATGGTCATGTCTTGGTAGGTTTACAGTTGTGCCATACTCTTTTCATTTTCGGATGATGGATTGAACAGTGCTCTGTGAAATGTTTTTAAGCTTGGGATATTTTTTTAATAAACTAACCCTGCTTTAATCTTCTCCACAACTTTATCTCTGACCTGTCTGGTGTGTTCCTCGGCCTTCATGATGCTGTTTGTTCACTACGGTTCTCTAACAAACCTCTGAGTGCTTCACAGAACAGCTGTATTTATTCTGAGATTAAATTACACACAGGTGGACTCTATTTACTAATTACCGTATTTATCGGCGTATAACACGCGCCGGCGTATAACACGCACCCCAAGTTTAGGAGAGAATTTTAAGGAAAAAAACTTTTAGGAGGGAAGTTTAAGGAAAAAAAACTTACATTAAAATGCCCATCAATGCAGCCCTATCGTGTCCATCTGCAGCCTTCTTAGTGTCATTGCAGCCTTTTCAGTGTCAGTGCAGCCTTGCCCCAGTGTCCATTGCAGCCCTGTCAGTGCAGCTTTGCCCCAGTGCAGTCTTGTCAGTGCAGCTTTGCCCCAGTGGTCAGTGCAGCCTTGCCCCCCAGTGTCAATGCTTGGACAGATCGCCGCCGACATACACATAGCATGTAGTTTTAAATATGGCGCCGCGGAGTTCGGAGGGACTCGGCGGAGCTGAACGAGCGCCGCCGAAATCACAGTGACTGGGCATAACACAGGTCCAATGGCGGGACTGGGCGTGACTGTGAGCGGCGCCGGAAAGAGCCGAGAACACTCGACTATGTTTATCTCGGCTCCACCCAGTCACTGTGATTTCGGCGGCGCTCGTTCAGCTCCGCCGAGTCCCTCCGAACTCCGCGGCGCCATATTTAAAACTACACGCTATGTGAATGTCATTGATCACAATTAGCGGGGATCGGCGTATAACACGCACCCACGATTTCCCCCTGATTTTAAGGGGAAAAAAGTGCGTGTTATACGCCGATAAATACCGTAGGTGACTTCTGAAGGCAATTGGTTCCCCTAGATTTTAGTTAGGGGTATCAGAGTAAAGGGGCTGAATATAAATGCACGCCACATTTTTCATATATTTATTTGTAAAACATTTTGAAATGTATCATTTTCCTTACACTTCACAATTATGTGCCACTTTGTGTTGGTTTATCACATAAAATCCTAAAAAAAAAACATTCACGGATTTGGTTGTAACATGACAAAATGTGGATAATGTCAAGAAGTATGAATACTTTTTCAAGGCACTGTATGTTGGTGGTTCTTTTTGGTTATTTCACCACCCTGATGAAGCTCATGTTTGAGCGAAACATGTAGTCTTTTTGTTTTTGGGAGCACTTTTGAAACTTGCTTTTGGGGTCACACATGGTCTATTGGGGAGGGTGGTTTGAAAACTCTGAGATGTGGGTGGATTTTTCTCAGCCTACTGAATTTTTTTTTTCAAATTATATTTTATTAAAGAACAGGAAAGGACGTGGGTCCCACACAGTAATACAAAGTATGCATAAAACAATACAATGAGGGCGCAGCCTCCAATTATACCTAATTGTCTCATATGGATACCGTAGATATTTTTTCTTGTAAGAAAACCAGTGTGGGTTTCCAATAAAACCTCATATGTATGATTAATAACCAATATGTGGGTGGAACCGTACCTCTCCGTGTCCATTTTCCATTTATTTAAGAAGAGAAAAGAGGAGGCCTAGATAATAAAAGGTAAGAAGAAACAAAAGATGAAAAATAACGAGAAGTAGAATAAAAAGGAAGGGGGTTCAGGGGGGAGGGATAAGAGGGGATATGGGGGCACGGGGGGAGGGGGGGGGACAAGGAGACGGCTACTACATGTGTCGTCTGATAGGCTTAGGAAGGATCCGCCCTGTTTTTTTTTTTTTTATATCAGATAATAGCATATCAAGATGATTTCCACTAAACAGACTAGTTCCCTTCTAGAAGCGCCTGGCCTTCAGCCGAGAAGATAAATATGTTCCATCCGGACCAAGTCTTGGTGAAGACTTCGTTTTGGTTTCTAGCAGTCAGAATCAAATCTTCCAATTTCTTAATATCCTCTACCTTTCTGATCCACGTACCAATTGATGGGGGTTGAGTAGATTTCCAAAGCAGGGGAATACAAGCCTTGGCAGCATCCAATAGATGCCGGATCAATGACTTTTTATAAACTTTGCTGGCTGAGGTGGTGGCGTGGAGCAGAAAGAGGGCAGGATCATTTGATATTGTGCGTTCGGTAAACTTTTGTATAATGTTTCGGATGGTTTCCCAAAATCGATCCAGTAATGGGCATGTCCAGAAAATGTGGAGGATGGTGCCACGTTCACTATGGCATCTCCAACACCTATCCGTTGTGAGAGGGAACATCTTATGTAATTTTACAGGAGTGTTGTACCATCTAGTGATCAATTTGTAATTAGTCTCCTGCGTTTTTGTGCAGATCGAAGATCTGTATGTGAAATGAATTATATTCTGCTTTTGACGCTTCGTGAATTTACATTGTAGGTCCTGTTCCCAAGATTCTAAACTTTGTAAGCTAAAGCTGTCTGGGGGTGTAATTAACAATTTGTATGTGGCTGACAAGGCATGTGGCATGGAGTCTTCTTCTGTACAATATAGATCGTATGTCGTCAGGGGTTGGGTAAAGCTGTCGGGGGGTGCTAGTGTTTTGAAAAAATGATCAAGTTGGAGGGCCCTCAAAAAATCTAATTGGAACGGTCCTGCTGGGTTCCTAAGTTCTGCTATATTGGGCCATCTTCCATTCAGTAGAAAGTGAGAGGCTTGGAAGTAATTAGAATTTTTTAGAGATATAAACAATGGATCTGTGTATCCTGGGGCGAACTCGGGTGTACCCAAGATCGGACGGATCGGGGATGTTGTTGATGTAAGGTGAAACCTTACAAACAAGGTCGAGCATATACGCGTAGTCACCCCTATGAGGGGATGTCTTTTCATGTGGCTTGGGAGTAAGTCATAACACCATGGCGCTCTGTTGAGGGGTATGTCACATTGTAGTTGTTCCAGTCTGGTCCAAAGTTTAGTGGTGTGATGTCGATTCCAGTCTATAAGTCTGACCAAGTGGGATGCGTAATAATATTTACGAAGGTCTGGAACCGCCAAACCTCCGTACAGTTTAGGTAAGGTAATTAGCTTCCTAGAGAGTCTGGATTTTTTATTGGCCCATATGAAGTCAAAGATTAGTTTATTAGCCTGGGAAAAGTATGATGAGGGGATCTGGATCGGTAGGGCTTGTAGTAAATATAGGAATTTGGGGAGTATACTCATCTTCACAATATTGCATCTACCGAACCATGAGTGTAGACCTGACTGCCATTTGGACAATAGGGAGCGGATTGTGTTTAATAGTGGGGGGAAGTTTAGTGCAAATATCTGGGACATTTTGGAGGGGATGTAAGTACCTAAGTAATGTAGCGCTTTAGTCGTCCATTTGAAATTGAAGCTTCCTCTAAGGGACGTGAGTAGTCGAGAATGTATACCTATGCCCATGGCTTCGGATTTGGTGATGTTTATTTTCAGGTTAGACATAGCGCTATATTCCCTAAATTCCTGTAGGAGGTTGGGGAGGGATATCAATGGGTTGGTTAGTGAGAACATCATATCATCCACGTAGGCGGCTACTTTCTGTTGCGAGTTACCCACCTCAACCCCTTTTATGTTTTGGTTGGCTCTTATATTGCACAGGAAGGGCTCCAATGACAGGGCGAAAAGGAGAGGGGATAACGGACAGCCCTGACGGGTTCCATTTCTGATCGGGAACGGGTCAGACAAAATCCCATTAGCTCGAACCCGGGCTGTAGGATCTGAGTAGAGTGCGTTTATCCAGGTGAGCATTTTGTTGCCCAAACCTATGTAGTCCAGGACGGAGGTCATGTAGTGCCAGTTCACCCTGTCAAAGGCCTTCTCTGCGTCTATGCTCAGGAGTACACATGGGGTCTTGTTTTTATTAACTATGTGGATGAAGTTCAACACTTTGATCGTGTTGTCCCTTGCTTCCCTGGTTGGGACGAATCCAACTTGATCCTGATGGATCAGATTCGGGAGGTGTTTCTGGATCCTGTTGGCTAGGATTTTAGTAAAAATTTTAAGATCCGTGTTAAGGAGGGAAATCGGTCTATAACTTCCACAAGCCGAAGGGTCTTTCCCTTCCTTAGGTATCACTACAATGTGAGCAGCTAGGGTGTCTCTTGGGATGGATGTATCTGTACCTATGGAATTAAAGAATTTGAGCATTGGACCTTCCAAGGATTGAATCAGGGTTTTGTAATATTGTACCGTTAACCCATCAGGTCCCGGGGCTTTACTTGATTTACTCACCCCGATTGCTGTGGTAATCGGTTCCTCTAGTGACTCCCTAGTTTCTATGGGAAGTGTGGAAGTGTGGGTAAATCTGATCTATGGAGGTATGCGTCAATTTGGTCCTGTAGTGAGGGGGGTCGTTGTAAATTGTATAGTGATGCGTAAAAATCCCTAAATTCCTTAGCGATATTCCGGGGTAGTGTAACTTTCTGGCCTGAGGAGGACATAACGTGGGGAATATAATTCGCCAAAACCTGTTCTTTTAGGGAATTGGCTAGGAATTTACCGCACTTGTTCCCTGACTCGTAACTCTTGCGTCTGCAAATCTGGATCGCCGCTTTGGCTCGGAATAACATTAGATCCGTAATTTTATTACGCAAGAGTAGGATTTCAGCCTCATTAGAGGGTGTTTGGGCGTGTTTGTGTCTAGCTTCCGCCGCTTGTAGCTCATCTAGGAGTAATTTTATTTGTGACATCCGTTGTCTTTTGATCCTTGCTCCGTGTTTGATTAGGACGCCTCGGATTACCGCTTTGTGGGCTTCCCAAACTACTCCGGGGTTACTATTCGGGGTAATGTTGGTCTTAAAATAAAAATCTAGTTCCCGGGTGACGTCTTTACAGACTTCCTCATCCTGAAGAAGACTCTCATTAAGTCTCCATGTCCGAGTTTTGGAGGTAAAATTATCTGTCAGGGCGTATGTCAGCATTATTGGGGCGTGGTCTGACCATGTAATTGAATCTATCGAGGATTTGTGGACAGCGTGTAATTGTGCGTGGGGGATTAGGAAATAGTCTATTCGGGAGTATATTTTATGTGGGGAGGAGTAGAAAGTGTAATCTCTCTCCGTTGGATGGAGGAGTCTCCAAACATCAATCAATTGGGCTTTGTGCAGAGAGCGTGCAATGCGCTTCCTGGTGGCTGGTGTGACTGATGAGTGACCCGATGAGGTATCCTCCGTGGGGATCAACGGAACGTTGAAGTCCCCACCCAGGATTAGCTGACCCCTCTGAAACTTCATCAAGACATCTACTGTCTTGCTTATGAAGGAATCTTGTTGACTATTGGGTGCATACACATTGGCTAGTGTTACTTCTATTCCGCCTAAGTCTCCTCTGAGGAATAGATAGCGTCCCTCTGGGTCACTTTTTGCTTCCGCGCATGTCCATGGGACTGAGCGGGAGACAAGGATGGAAACTCCTCTTGATTTAGCATCCGCAAAAGTGGAATGATATGCCCATGGGTATAAATTGTTTTTCAGGATTGGGAGGTTGTCCCTTTTAAAGTGGGTTTCCTGTAGGAACGCCACGTCGATTTTGTGGCGGCGGAGATCATTGATCAACATCCTCCTTTTCTCAGGTACATTGAGGCCCTTCACGTTAAGTGAAAACACGTTCACCGTCTCCATGTCCCTGTCCCTTAGTAAAACTTATGGATCAGGATATAGAGAAATACGTGGGTTTGGGTAGTAGGGGGGGGGGAAGGGGGAGGGGGGGGGGAGAGGTAGGGAAGGAATAAGAAAGATCAGTAAATGGAAAGGAGAGAAAGAATATTTCGATATCGAATTTGCACTATAGGGTGCAGTAATAACGATCTAAAGGAGGTAGCACACTAATGCTATTACGCTCACCAGGCAACTGCTGGTAAACGAGCGTAGTCCTAATTGGAGGTGTGGGAAGCGATAGTCAGAATGGAACTCATCGACCTCCCTCTCCCAACTCAATTGAAAAAGATTAACAGTATTGGTATGAAAACGACTAGTAAACCTTATTATGTATTATTAAGTGGTAGAATAGAACACTAAAACAGTTAGTCAGGAACAGGTTAACGCACTATGTGTTGTATTGTCATCCGGTGTACTCTGGACATTCCTAACCACAACCCCCTCTATCTTCGGCTGAGCCCATAGAAATAGTGGACCTGTTTCCCGCCTCTTAATATAGACATATACGTTTTATCTTAGTATGTGGTCTACTTCTGTTACCCCCAGACTATCGTCTGAAAAAGATAGGACTCCTGGGACTGTGACCATTTACCTATTAATTTCGTTGTGGTAAAGCTATATTGTTTCCCCATCAACTATCAACATGTGAGTCATTAAGATGCCAGTGTCGGAGATCCCCCCCCTCCATCATCTCCGGCAGCGGCATGTGTCTATCAGAAATAATAACAATCCAAGAGCACCAAACCACGTTATTAACTTAAAACATGTAGTATGCATGCTTCTAATAATAGGGAGTCTGACCGAGCTGGAAATGGCATTGTTCACTATTATCAGTGGGATATAGGGAGATCAAGGGTTGTTGTCTCTGGCTGGTGCAAGGAGGGAGTGTCCAGGATCAGCAACTAGAGCCCAGACCCTGACTCTCACTGATGTTATGGGTCTGGGTACTGAGTTCAGGTAGTCATTTCAGTGAGCAGGGAGATGAATGTATCTCAATCACATTTCAGCTGACAGATCCCCAGAACCGTACATACCTAGTGAGTGGGGTGGGTGACCGTAAATTGTGGGGTGAACAAGTTTGTTGTCATACAGGGTGGGACAATGTGGTCTGGTTAAGATCGTTGGCTCACTTTAAGCAAAGCATCCAGGAGGTAGTGGATGAGGTAGTCAGGGCCGCATTGAAATCATAAAATCCAGCTACAACTCACGTGAACCCTCGTTGGAGGGTGCCCGGTGCCGTCTTCTGGATCGCTGTTGGCGCGGCTGCTGAGGATCCCGGTGATAGGATGGGCCTGGTCGATCCGTTCTTCGGGGGATCAGTGCCAGCCAATTAGGAACTGGGATCGGTTCCGCTTCCAAGAAAGCGAAAAAGTCCGGTAGATCATGTGGGGAGCGCAGATTGAAGGTATTGGAACCCTTACGAAGATTCACCGCTAAGGGGTATCCCCAGCGGTACGTGCATCCTTGCCGACGAGCCATGTCTAATATGGGTTTCAGTTGTGCCCTTCTTTGCAGCGTCGCTCTTGAGAGGTCAGGCAGGATCTTAATCGTCGCTCCGTCGAATTCCACCGTCCCTTGGTCCCAGGCCTTCCGTAGTATGAGCTCCTTTTGTGTATAACGGTGGATCCTGCAGATCACATCTCTCGGCCTGTCCGGGTCCGTTGATCTGGGTCCCAGTGATCTATGAACCCGGTCTAGTTCTAGTGACGCCGGTGGGGCTCCCAGGACTTGGTGGAAGATAGCGACTACAGACGCTTCTAAGTCCTCCGCTCCTGTGGCTTCAGGGAGACCCCGCAGCCGCAAATTATTGCGCCGGCTGCGGTCCTCCATTTCCTCCAATCGTAACTGAAAGTCCACTGCTGTAGCTGCCTGTGAATCCCGGGAGTTCTCTAAGGCCTCCACTCTTTGTGCCAGTGCTGATAGGGATAATTCTCCCGAGTCTACCCTCACCGAGATTGTCTGGAGCTCCTCTTTGAGTTCTTGTATGTCCCGGGTATGCGCCTCCTCTACCCGGGCTATGAGGGTTTCAATGTCTGATCTGGTGGGCAAGGCCTCGATGTCTGCTTTGGTAGGTAGGGCACGCAGAATAGCATGGAGCTCCTCCGGAATTCCAGAGTGTCTCTGTGATGTGCCTGCCATGTTAGATCTGAGAGTCGCTGGTGTTTCGGATAAGCAATCTGAGGACACCGATGAGGTTGGGGATAGCGGGGAGGCTAGTACGTCCGAATCTGCCATATAGTGCCCACGTGGCGCTGCAACTATGGCGCCCGGCGATCTCCTCTGCTGACCGCGGAAGTATCTCCGAATACTGCTCCGTGGGGTGGCTAGTCGGTCTCCGTTTGTAGCAGATCTTGTTCTGTACCTTTTGGGGGTTAGCATTCCTCCTTCATGGGATACAAAAGCCGTTAGGTTCTTGAGTAGGAGAGGGGACGGTCAGGAGCTCTTTGGAAACTCGTCCTCACTCCGCCATCGCTAGGCCACGCCCCCCAGCCTACTGAATTTTAACCCCCAGTTGAATATATGGAGGGAATTTAGTGAGGTTTAAATTTACCTCTATACTATAGGGATTATTTTTTAAGAGGTTTTATTTTGTGCCATTGAAATATCAAGGCGTGAGGTGCATGGGCGGAGCCTAGCGGAGCAGGCATGCATTGTTAGAGCTCCGCACCGCTGAGGAGGATTAAAAAGGTATCCATTTGAACCTTTTTGCCCCAGGGAACAAACTGTGAAAGTTTAGGCAGGAAATATGGTACTGGGAGGAAGCCGTGGCAGAAATAAAAATCACCTCACAAAGAGCTCACAGGCACTCACTGCAACTAAAGCAGCTCCAGTCACCTCACAATATACAGCATCAGGGCGCTCTCACAGACAGAAAATGTCACAGCAAGACTCTCCATTTGAGTCAAATACAGAACAAATCCTCTCACAAACTTCTCCACAAGCCTCCTCAGCATCCCCAGTAATATTATTACAATTTGAAAAGATGCTTCATAAGGCTTTAAAACAAACCTCAGATCAAATAACAAACAGCTTAAGAGCCCTTGCACACTGGGGCGGGGGGCGGCGTCGGCGGTAAAACACCGCTATTATTAGCGGCGTTTTACCGCCGGTATGCGGCCGCTAGCGGGGCGGTTTTACCCCCCGCTAGCGGCCGAGAAGGGGTTAAATACCACCGCAAAGCGCCTCTGCAGAGGCGCATTGCCGGCGGTATAGCCGCGCCGTCCCATTGATTTCAATGGGCAGGAGCGGTAAAGGAGCGGTATACACACCGCTCCTTCACCGCTCCGAAGATGCGGCTAGCAGGACTTTTTTTACCGTCCTGCCAGTGCATCGCTCCAGTGTGCAAGCCCTCGGGGCTTTCACACTGGAATGCAAGGAGCGGCACTTTCGGGTCGGTTTGCAGGCGCTATTATTAGCGCAATAGCGCCTGCAAACCGCCCCAGTGTGCAAGGGCTCTAACCAAAGAAATAAGAGAGCTGGGAAACCGCACCGCAGCCTTAGAAATAAAAATGGATGAAATTGAAATTACAACCCAAGAAAATATAACAGAATTGGAACAATTAAAAGAAGAGAATTTAATACTTCAAACTAAGCTCGAAGATTACGAAAATAGAGCCAGACGTTCAAACTTGCGCATAAGGGGAATACCTGAAACTGTGACAGACCTGCAATCTACTATTACTGCTCTATTACAAGAACTAAAGCCAGATATCCCTATTGAACGTTTAGAACTGGACAGAGTACACAGAGCCCTCACAGCCAAAAAGAAAGATGGACCCCCACGTGATATAATCACAAAATTTCATTATTACAGAACGAAAGAACAAATACTAATTGCTGCAAGAGAAAAAAAGGAACTTATTTTTCAAGGACACAATTATCAAATTTTTGCTGACCTATCCCAACTTACTATTACTAAAAGACGATCCATGAAACCCCAACTAATGGAACTGCAACGCCACAACATTATGTATCAATGGGGCTTCCCCTTTTCAGTCAGATTTAACTACCAAGGTACAATTTACAGAAGCAGATCAGCAGATGAACTACAACAAACCCTTTTAAAATTAAATCTGACAGAACCCACAAGCAGCAACTCTCCCCCACACAGAAGAATGGCATCATCTTCACCTTCAGGCAGCACCCAGAAAATTTCAGAACAAAATGGGAATCATCATTCTCACAAAAGAGGCCGTTATGCCACATCATCCATGGACCAAGAAGATTCAATGGACTGGCATCCTAATTCCTGATATCTCTTCATTTATTATACTAAGAGATGGTTCTCTATAAAAAACCTATATTTATAACTGAATGTAACTGCATTCTGATAGTCACACACTGTGTGGGATCATGTTACATTCCAGTTATATTTCTTATTACTTCTGATTCATATAGACTTAGAATATATAAGTGAAATAAGGAAATTCTTGTTCAGTTATATATTTTCAGGTAATAACAATAGATTTATTACTTTTTAGGACATATATGTTCAATAATCCAGAAGTAATGGAAGCTTTTTCTTTATTTTCTTAAAACAAATATATTATTACCTAACTAGTTCCTAGAACTATGTTTTTGTTTATTCTAATCTGAAGCAATACAACCTCAATTTTATGAGTTAACATATCTAAACAGTTACATATGAAAAAATATGTAATTGTTTACTCTAAAAGGGTTAAAATCCCAAAATAATTCAAACTATCTTCATCAATACCAAAGTTATTAACAGTACCTTTCTAACTGAATTATTTAGCCTAGGGCAAGACTAACCATATACAACCACCCTGGAATAAATAATTTCAACAAAAACCATATTCTGCACTCCAATTAATGAATCATCATTTTGATGTCTTTTGACATAGCACTTCTCTCTTGTAAGCGGAAGATCCATGTACCCCCATTAGCCCTCCTCATTCTCCCAACCATATTATGTGGGAGTGTGACGAAGGCACTTATTCCCCTGAGAGAGATATTTATTCTCTTTCACGTGTAAATTGTGATTACTTGCAAAAAATAATTTATACAATGTATCATCTAATCTCATATGTTTTTTGTTTACTCTTTACTCCAGAATTCACTGGTTTCTTTTCTATCTTTTCATCTCTTCAGTCCACACAGGTTGATCTGCGCAGTCAGCTCTGCATAACAAAAAGTAAGTCAAAACTATTTGATCTGTTGCCATGGCACCACTGAATATACTTTCCCTGAATGTTCAGGGAATAAATGTCCCTCAAAAAAGGACCAAAGCCTTCTGTACTTTCCATAACAAGAAGGCTCACATAGTATGCCTCCAAGAAACACACTTCACCAAAGATTCTACTCCAAAATATATTTCTCCTTTTTATCAACAAATTTACACGGCTTCTGCCTGTACCAAACAAAGGGGTACTCTAATTGCATTTCACCGATCCACACCATTCACCTTATCATCAGAAATTAAAGACCCAGAAGGTAGATACCTGATACTCATGGGTTATATAATGGATACAGCAATCACGGTGATTTCCTACTACGCTCCTAACAAACAACCTACACCATTCCTCTCACATATATTACAAGTGATTAATACACACAAAATAGGAACAGTGATAATGTGCAGGGATTCGAACCAGGTCCTCCTCCCATTTCTAGATAAATCACCTTTTACACCATCCAAAATAACCTCTAGATTACCTTTTTCTCAACTTCTTTCCAAATACAATCTGGTAGATTCGTGGAGAGAAAGTAACCCAATGAAAAAGAAATTCACTTATTTCTCGCACCCTCATCAAACCTTCACCAGAATAGATCATATTTTTCTAACAATAGGAATGATACCAGAAATTATTGCATCAGATATAATTCCGATTCCGTGGTCTGACCATAATGCAGTATACACTACTATAGCCTCAGCCATACCAAAAGCGCATGACCCAACGTGGTACTTACCGGACATAATGCTCAAACACCCACTACATCAGATGGCCATTGAACAAGCTTTAAAGGAATACATATCAATTAATAATACAACAGACATTTCCCCAATAACACTGTGGGAAGCTCATAAGCCTGTCTTGCGTGGTACAATACAAAGACAAATGGCACTATTTAAACGGGAACGCAAAAATCTAGCAAAAAAACTAGAACTCAATTTTAATGCAGCCTACATATCATTCCAAGATAATCCATCTCAGAGTACAAAATCTCATCTGGAAAAATCTAGATTGGAATACGATCTATTTCTCACTGAGTCAATTGATAAATCCCTCAAACGCTCCAAACACAATTTCTACATGAATACAAACAAACCAGGTACATATTTGGCTCGGGCATTAAATTCAACTAACAAATCTTTCAAACCAATACGTTTGAAATTATCAAAAAATGTTTATACTTGTAATCCAGTTAAAATAGTCCATAAATTTCACTCACATCTCGCAACTTTATACAAGACAAACAATGAATTTAATCCTACAGAGGCTGAATCCTTCTTCTCAAAAATAACCTTACCTGAGTTGTCTCAGAATCAAAAAAGCAGTTTGGATGAGCCTATAACTATAGATGAAGTTGCTAACGCCATAAAAGACCTAAAACTTAACAAAAGACCAGGCCCAGACGGCTACTCGGCTTTATACTATAAAACATTCTCAGAAATACTCTCTCCCATTCTCACTGAAACTTTTAACAAACTTCTAGAAGGACATTCTTTTCGGCAAGAAACACTAATGGCAAATGTTTGTATGATCCCAAAACCCCTTTCTGATGATACTTCCTGTGTGAATTATCCGCCTATCTCTCTGTTAAACCTTGATATTAAATTATTAGCAAAAATAATAGCAAAACGCCTCAATAACATTATAGGAAAATGAATACATAGAGATCAAGTAGGCTTCATGCCAAATAGACAGGCAGGCGATAATATACGCAGGGCAGTGTTATTGGCACATATTGCTAAAAAACGGAAAATCCCTTTATGTTTTCTATCTCTCGATATTAAGAGGGCATTTGACACAGTATCCTGGCAATATATGCAATATTCATTACAAAAATGGGGTTTTGGACCCCACTTTTTAACATGGATCAAAGCATTATATAATAAACCCAAAGCCTATATAAAATATGCTGGATACAAATCTGATGCCTTTAATATCGAAAGAGGTACCCGACAGGGTTGCCCATTATCTCCCTTATTATTTGCCCTTATACTCGGACCCATGGCCCAATACATCAGAACAAACCAAACTATAACTGGCATTGAAGTAGGAGGTATTACACACAATTTATGTATATCTGCAGACGATATATTACTTTTTCTATCATCACCACAGGTCTCTGGTCGTAACTTAATACCAGCGCTTGATGGATTTGCAGCCCTATCCGGCCTTATGATTAATCCTAAGAAATGCCTAGTGCTTAATATTTCGCTCACAAACATGGAATTGATCCCGGCTAGGGCTGCACTCCCATTCACATGGGCAGAAAAATCAATCCCATATCTTGGAATTCATTTAACAGCATCTCATTCTGACTTATTCTCAACCAAATATCCTCCTGTATTAAGACAGATCACAAATCTAATAAAACAATGGTCGCAACTTCCTTTATCCTGGATAGGGAAGATTAATGCAATCAAAATGACTATTCTACCCAAATTGCTTTATCTATTCAGAGTCCTCCCTATTCCAATTCCTTCCTATTTTTTGAGAATAGTACAAAAAAGAGCAACTTCATTTATATGGGGCTCTTCTAAACCACGTATACCTATACACACACTACATCTTCCCAAAAATAAAGGTGGCCTGGGATACCCTAATTTTACTATCTACTACAGAGCAGCGCATTTGGTCAGTCTGTCCAAATACCATGCAAAACAGGAAATCCCATTATGGGTATTTATAGAGGCTTCAGAAAATGACCCTCTATTAATATCAAACTTGTTATGGCTTGATCCTAAAGACCGCTTTAAAATTCATAATCCCATAACTAAACACTTCTTATCTCTCTGGGATAAACTAAAAACCAAATATCAGTTACAATCTCCACACAATCCTCTCCTTTCTTTTATCAGAAATCCGGCCTTTTATCCGGCATGGATCTACCCAAATTCTTTTAAAGCTTGGACAACATCAGGCATTCAGACACTAAATGACTTCATAGCATCTAAATCATTCCTTTCATTCCCATCGCTTAGAGAAAAATATGATCTACCAAACTCTGAGATATTTAGATATCTCCAAATCAAAAATTTCTATACACCATTCCTAAAGGGGGATACACCATTATCCCAATTATCCATTTTTGAATCAATCTGTACAAAAGATCCATTTGCTAAAGGTACAATTTCATCACTTTATAATCAATTATATGGAGTAGTAAATCTTAATAGACCCTCTTACGTTCAGAGGTGGGAGGAAGACCTGGGACGAACTTTAGAAGACACGGACTGGTCTAACATATGGCTCACATCTAATGCCGCGTACACACGGTCGGACTTTCCGGCATACTTGGTCCGGCGGACCAGAGTGTGCCGGACAATCCGCCCGTGTGTGGGCGGCGGCGGACTTTTCCGGCGGACTTTTTCCCAAAAGCCCGCCGGACCTAGATTTGAAACAAGTTTTAAATCTTTCCGTCGGACTCAGTTTCGGGCGGAAAGTCCGCTCGTGTGTGTGCTGGTCCGACGGAAAGCCCGCTCGTGTGTAGGCTGGTCCGACGGACCAGATACGACACGAGGGCAGGGTATTGCATCTCGCGCTCGCTGCAATAGGAAAAACAAATCTTCCTATTGCGGCGAGCGCGGGTCATACCAGGCCCTTAGGTCTGGTATGGATTATAAAGGGAACCCCGCTACGCCGAAAAAACGGCATGGGGTCCCCCCTAAAATCCATACCAGACCCCGATCCGAGCACGCAGCCTGGCCGGTCAGGAAAGGGGGTGGGGACGAGCGAGCGCCCCCCCCTCCTGAACCGTACCAGGCCGCATGCCCTCAACATGGGGGGTGGGTGCTTCGGGGGAGGGGGGCGCCCTGTGGGGCCCCCCCACCCCAAAGCACCTTGCCCCCATGTTGATGAGGACAAGGGCCTCTTCCCGACAACCCTGGCCGTTGGTTGTCGGGGTCTGCGGGCGGGGGGCTTATCGGAACCTGGGAGCCCCTTTTAATAAGGGGCCCCCAGATCCCGGCCCCCCACCCTATGTGAATGAGTATGGGGTACATGGTACCCCTACCCATTCACCTAGGGAAAAAGTGTAAGTAATAAAACACACTACACAGGTTTTTAAAATATTTTATTAAACAGCTCCGGGGGGGGGATCTTCCTCCGGCTTCGGGGGTCTTCTTCCGGCTTCGGGGGTCCCTCCGCTTCATCTTCTCCCGGCGTCCGGTTGGTTCTTCTCCGCTCTCTTCTCCCGGTGTTCCAGTTCTTCGGCCGGCTCCTCTGCTGTCTTCAGGTAGCTCTCTTGCCAGCAGAGGTCCGGACTTCTGGGCCTCTTGTCTTCTTGTCTTCTCTTCCCCAGATGTTGACACGACGCTCTCTCCTGCTGGACTGCTCTCCGAGGGCTGCGTTGTGACTTATATAGGCGGAGACCCCGCCCCCTTTTGATGTCACAGTCCCTGGGCATGCTGGGACTGTGACGTTTTAGGGGGCGTGGTCACTGGGTGATGTTGACCACGCCCCTTAAAACGTCACAGTCCCAGCATGCCCAGGGACTGTGACATCAAAAGGGGGCGGGGTCTCCACCTATATAAGTCACAACGCAGCCCTCGGAGAGCAGTCCAGCAGGAGAGAGCGTCGTGTCAACATCTGGGGAAGAGAAGACAAGAAGACAAGAAGCCCAGAAGTCCGGACCTCTGCTGGCAAGAGAGCTACCTGAAGACAGCAGAGGAGCCGGCCGAAGAACTGGAACACCGGGAGAAGAGAGCGGAGAAGAACCAACCGGACACCGGGAGAAGATGAAGCGGAGGGACCCCCAAAGCCGGAAGAAGACCCCCGAAGCCGGAGGAAGATCCCCCCCCCGGAGCTGTTTAATAAAATATTTTAAAAACCTGTGTAGTGTGTTTTATTACTTACACTTTTTCCCTAGGTGAATGGGTAGGGATACCATGTACCCCATACTCATTCACATAGGGTGGGGGGCCGGGATCTGGGGGCCCCTTATTAAAAGGGGCTCCCAGATTCCGATAAGCCCCCCACCCGCAGACCCCGACAACCAACGGCCAGGGTTGTCGGGAAGAGGCCCTTGTCCTCATCAACATGGAGGCAAGGTGCTTTGGGGTGGGGGGCCCCACAGGGCACCCCCCTCCCCCGAAGCACCCACCCCCATGTTGAGGGCATGCGGCCTGGTACGGTTCAGGAGGGGGGGGGGCGCTCGCTTGTCCCCACCCCCTTTCCTGACCGGCCAGGCTGCGTGCTCGGATCGGGGTCTGGTATGGATTTTAGGGGGAACCCCACGCCGTTTTTTCGGCGTAGCGGGGTTCCCTTTATAATCCATACCAGACCTAAGGGCCTGGTATGACCCGCGACGGGGCTCGCAAGGTGTCAATCTCGTCGATAAAAGCGGCAAGATTGACATCCTTTGCTAGTCCCGTCGCACCTGAGTCACGTTCAAAATGAACGGACTTGTCCGTGTGTGGGCAAGTCCGTTCATTCTGAAAGTCCGCCGGAACTCCGGCGAAAGTCCGTCGGAAAGACGGGCGGACTTAACCCGCCGGAAAGTCCGGGCGTGTGTGGGCAAGTCCGTCCGTTTTAAAGTCCGGAGCACCTGGCGGACAAAGTCCGTCGAAAAGTGTGCCGGACCAAGTAGGATAGAAAGTCCGACCGTGTGTACGCGGCATTAGTCATCTTCACCCAACATCTTAGCACTGGAGACAAATTAGGCAGAACTGTCCTTTGGGAATATTTGTAACCCATTTTGGAAGATGACTTTCGAAGTGCAAGTAAGAGTTACCTGCTGTAGGTTTAGTATAATTTTTAGAAGTGATAATGGGGCCATCATGTCCCAATTCTAGATCTAAAAAGGCAATAGTGGCTGAATCAGTGGCTGACGTAAAGGACAGACCATAGGGGTTGGTGTTGCAGTGTTGGACAAAGGGAGTTATCAGGTCAGTGTCGCATTCCAGTGACGTCACAGCTCCGCGCCTGCCTTCCACCAGCGTCCCAGGCCTCGTTTTGGAATCCAACATCACCGCGGCCGGCTCGAGCGGTATTCCTACAAAGCCGAACGCACAGCAGGCAGCAGGGACGCCTGTGACCGACCTGATGGACCTCCTCCATGGATTTTACTACATGCCGTTTTCTACCTTATAAAATGTGAGTTGCTTGTATAGTGATCTTTCAATAAATCTTTTAATACTACACTTAGAGGCGCCCCCCCTTCCCTTGTGTTTTGTTCTGCAGATCCATATATAACTTTACTTAATCTAAAACCGGAATGGTTAACACTCTCTCAATTCAAACTTATGATCCAACTAATAACGGCTGCAAAACAAACAGTGGCCAAGGCATGGAAATCTCCTACATTGGTACTAGCAGAAACAATTCACAGAATGAATAATACAATGTCCCATGCTAAGATAGTAGGCATCGATCAAAATCAAATTCCAAAATTTGAAAAACTTTGGCATCCTTGGCTAAAACAACAGTTCCTATCAAATTTCAATGACTCTGTCCTGTTGCCATGGTAACAGATTAAATGACTTACAGAGACACCCATTCTAAGGCTTCAAAGAGAACTAAAAAGAATAATAAACTGACGAGCGGGACAACCTTGTGGACCATACCTCTGCCTTTCTACCCTTTTTCTTCTTTCTCTTTCCTTTTCTCCACCTTATGATTAAAGCTCATTATCAGAATTTATTTGACCTATATACACTCTACCTGTAAACAATATGTATAGTAGGTATAAATCATTTAAATACCTACAAAAGTAAATAAGGAAATGATATATATCTTTAATTTAGGTTTACGTGAACCCAAGGTTTAATATTTGAAATTTCATGATATTTACCTATATAAACCCTACTGTAAAACAATGAGCTTACTTTATAGATCCTTGTAAACTTACTTTATGTATCTTTATAATATTGTATACTCAATAAACTTCTTTTGACAAGGAAATATCAAGGCGTATCAAAGCTGCCATTATCTGACAGAGTGGACACAAACTTACCTTTTTTGGCTTAAGATATTAAGACTACCTGGTTATGAATGTACTTTATAGAATCTCCCAAAGCGGTAGTAAACCGCAGCCTTAAAAAAAAAAAAAAAAAAACCATTGTAAGACAATGGCATAATGTGCTATTTTGCATTGCATAATAGCACATTATGCTTACCTTAGAACGAAGACCTCCAGCGGCGCGCTGTCACTGTTGACAGGGCTTCCATTTTGACCTGGTCTTCCGTCCTGGTTTGTGTGCTCTGGCACGTCTAATTGGCCAAGTCGCAATGACGTCACTTGCATGCATGCAGGCGAGAGTCATGGCCATGGCACAGAGCTCTGAAGGGATGGCAAGGGCATGCCATCCCTTCAGAAAGCATGCGCCGGTGGCATGATTAACTCCATGCAGTGTGAATATCTCCTAAACAGTGCAACTTTAGGAGATACTCACTGTACCTACAGGTAAGCCTTATTATAGGCTTACCTGTAGGTACAAGTTTGAAAAAAAGACTTCCATAAAACTACATAAAGTGGTTGTACTGTACTGCAGTGGGGAAGATTCTTTCTTTCTGATTACTATGGATCACTAATATTATATCTTTATATTTTCTTAGGAGCACAGACTGTTTATTAATGTGAATAAGCACACACAGTTATTTATACATTTTATTAAAAAGTCCTTAATAAAGGTTACGTTTTATACCGTTGGCTTAGGGAAACGCACCCTTGTCCTGTAGTAGTTGACATTTAGATAGGACTTAGATAGGGCTAAGCCACTTATGGAAGGGTCTGAATATTATAATCCCATGATCGGTCTTAATGTTGTTATAAGAAAGTATTGACCACTTTAGCACACTTGGTCATGTCTCTGACTGTGGAGCCCGAGATGATGAGGGTGGCCTCTTGTGCAATTCCCATCTAAGCACCCCTGGTAGTGGAGACAGGGACTGCTAGGGCAGTGGAAGCCTTCCACTAAGGGCACAGGTGCCAGGAAGCTTGAGTGGTGAATAGGGATGAGCTTCGTGTTCGAGTCGAACCCATGTTCGACTCGAACATCGGCTGTTCGACCGTCCGTCGAATTGCGAACGTTATGGGCCGTTCGCGCCAAATTCGTGTGGCGCGTCACGGCCCATAATTCACTGCGGCATCGCAGTGCATTGCTGGCTGATGATTGGCCAAGCATGCACTATGACCCGCATGCTTGGCCAATCACAGCGCCGTCAGTAGAGAGAGCTGTAATTGGCCAAAGCCAGGGTGGCTTTGGCCAATTATGGCTCAGGGGATTTAGTACACGCCCCACACTATATAAGGCCGCCTGCACGGCGGCCCTGTGTAGTGTGTTCCGGTGTGCTGATAGAGAGAGAGACAGACAGTGTCATTTGATTTGAGAGCTAGATTAGGCTAGATCTGTTCCTGCTCTTTACATTTAGTGCAGTGCGTCCTGCTCACAGTGTTCAGCTAGATCTGTTCCTGCTCTTTACATTTAGTGCAGTGCGTCCTGCTCACAGTGTTCAGCTAGATCCGTTCCTGCTATTTACATTTAGTGCAGTGCGTCCTGCTCACAGTGTTCAGCTAGATCCGTTCCTGCTATTTACATTTAGTGCAGTCAGTGCGTCCTGCTCACAGTGTTCAGCTAGATCCGTTCCTGCTATTTACATTTAGTGCAGTGCGTCCTGCTCACAGTGTTCAGCTAGATCCGTTCCTGCTATTTACATTTAGTGCAGTGCGTCCTGCTCACAGTGTTCAGCTAGATCCGTTCCTGCTATTTACATTTAGTGCAGTGCGTCCTGCTCACAGTGTTCAGCTAGATCCGTTCCTGCTATTTACATTTAGTGCAGTGCGTCCTGCTCACAGTGTTCAGCTAGATCCGTTCCTGCTATTTACATTTAGTGCAGTGCGTCCTGCTCACAGTGTTCAGCTAGATCCGTTCCTGCTATTTACATTTAGTGCAGTCAGTGCGTCCTGCTCACAGTGTTCAGCTAGATCCGTTCCTGCTATTTACATTTAGTGCAGTGCGTCCTGCTCACAGTGTTCAGCTAGATCTGTTCCTGCTATTTACATTTAGTGCAGTCAGTGCGTCCTGCTCACAGTGTTCAGCTAGATCCGTTCCTGCTATTTACATTTAGTGCAGTGCGTCCTGCTCACAGTGTTCAGCTAGATCCGTTCCTGCTATTTACATTTAGTGCAGTGCGTCCTGCTCACAGTGTTCAGCTAGATCCGTTCCTGCTATTTACATTTAGTGCAGTGCGTCCTGCTCACAGTGTTCAGCTAGATCCGTTCCTGCTATTTACATTTAGTGCAGTCAGTGCGTCCTGCTCACAGTGTTCAGCTAGATCCGTTCCTGCTATTTACATTTAGTGCAGTGCGTCCTGCTCACAGTGTTCAGCTAGATCCGTTCCTGCTATTTACATTTAGTGCAGTGCGTCCTGCTCACAGTGTTCAGCTAGATCCGTTCCTGCTATTTACATTTAGTGCAGTGCGTCCTGCTCACAGTGTTCAGCTAGATCCGTTCCTGCTATTTACATTTAGTGCAGTGCGTCCTGCTTACAGTGTTCAGCTAGATCCGTTCCTGCTATTTACATTTAGTGCAGTGCGTCCTGCTCACAGTGTTCAGCTAGATCCGTTCCTGCTATTTACATTTAGTGCAGTCAGTGCGTCCTGCTCACAGTGTTCAGCTAGATCCGTTCCTGCTATTTACATTTAGTGCAGTGCGTCCTGCTCACAGTGTTCAGCTAGATCCGTTCCTGCTATTTACATTTAGTGCAGTGCGTCCTGCTCACAGTGTTCAGCTAGATCCGTTCCTGCTATTTACATTTAGTGCAGTCAGTGCGTCCTGCTCACAGTGTTCAGCTAGATCCGTTCCTGCTATTTACATTTAGTGCAGTGCGTCCTGCTCACAGTGTTCAGCTAGATCTGTTCCTGCTATTTACATTTAGTGCAGTCAGTGCGTCCTGCTCACAGTGTTCAGCTAGATCCGTTCCTGCTATTTACATTTAGTGCAGTGCGTCCTGCTCACAGTGTTCAGCTAGATCCGTTCCTGCTATTTACATTTAGTGCAGTGCGTCCTGCTCACAGTGTTCAGCTAGATCCGTTCCTGCTATTTACATTTAGTGCAGTGCGTCCTGCTCACAGTGTTCAGCTAGATCCGTTCCTGCTATTTACATTTAGTGCAGTCAGTGCGTCCTGCTCACAGTGTTCAGCTAGATCCGTTCCTGCTATTTACATTTAGTGCAGTGCGTCCTGCTCACAGTGTTCAGCTAGATCTGTTCCTGCTATTTACATTTAGTGCAGTCAGTGCGTCCTGCTCACAGTGTTCAGCTAGATCCGTTCCTGCTATTTACATTTAGTGCAGTCAGTGCGTCCTGCTCACAGTGTTCAGCTAGATCCGTTCCTGTTATCTTCCTACTGACAGGCAGGCTTGTCTGGTTACAGTATATAAAGCTACCTGAAGAAAATTACAGGTGTTCTATCCCAGCTTAGTGCAGCTACAGGCCATTAGTATGTCTGGAAGGCCAAGAAGGAGAGGCAGACAGTCACAAGCCAATAAGAGAGGGCAAGCAGGCTCTGTGTCTAGTGCTGGTCGTGGAGACGGTGCATCCTCATCAGCACGTGGCCATGGGACACGCTTGGCCTTTTTTTCGGCAGCTGGCCGTGTTGAGCCGCAACATGCGGAAAACTTGGTCGAGTGGATGACCAAGCCGTCCTCATCCTCCTCATCCTCTCTCACCCATGCCCAGGGTGCTTTGTCTGGCAAAGCAGCGGCCTCTTCCCTCAGCTCAATGTCATCAGTGACTCCTTCCCTAGCTCCACCATGTCCTCATGAGGATTCCCTCGAACTGTTTGACCACAGTGTTGGGTACATGCTCCAGGAGGATGCCCAGCGTTTGGAAGGCTCTGATGATGATACTGAGCTCGATGAAGGCAGTAACATGAGCACGGACAGAGGGGGTGCCCAAGAAGGACAGCAATCTGGCAGTCATGCTCCCCCTGCTGCAGCATACTGCCAGGTTTGCTCCAGTGATGAGGAGGGAGGGGATGATGAGGTCACTGACTCAACGTGGGTGCCTGATAGGAGAGAGGAGGAGGAGGAGGAGGAGGAGGCGGCACATCACCAACGAGGCAGGATGCCCTCCAGGGGCCAGCCTAAGGGCAGCACATTGACTGCATCACACCCCAAAGCTCCACATGTGCAGGGCGCTGCAGTCTCTGCGCGTTATTCAAAAAGTTCTTTGGTGTGGGCCTTTTTTGAGACGAGTGCATCAGATCGCACCGCTGCTATTTGCAATATATGTCTCAAGCGTATCTCGCGTGGCCAAAACATCTCCCGCTTGGGTACCACATGCTTGACCAGACATATGTTGACCTGCCATGCAGTTCGTTGGCAAGCATATCTAAAAGACCCACACCAAAGAACAAAGAGGATCTCTCCTTGCTCCTCATCAGCTGAGATTTCCAACCCCACTAGACCTTCAGTCCTCTCTGAGACCTGCAGTGAGAGGAATGAAGGTGTAGAATTAGGTGTGTCACAGCCAAGTACTTGTGGGCAATCTGCTTTTGGTACACCGACGCCAGATTGTACCAGGCAAATTTCCCTGCCCCAGCTGCTGCACCGCCGAAAGAAGTTTGCTCCCAGCCATCCACATGCCCAGCGGTTGAATGCTAGCTTGGCAAAATTGCTAGCACTTCAACTGCTGCCTTTTCAGTTGGTAGACTCTGCCCCCTTCCGTGAGTTTGTGGAATGTGCGGTTCCTCAGTGGCAGGTACCCAAACGCCACTTTTTCTCACGGAAGGCGATTCCAGCTCTCTACCGGCATGTGGAAGGCAATGTCCATGCCTCGCTGGACAGGGCGGTCAGCGGTAAGGTGCATATTACCGCTGACTCATGGTCCAGCAGGCATGGACAGGGACGTTACTTAAGTTTCACGGCGCATTGGGTGACTCTGCTGGCAGCTGGGAAGGATGCAGGACAAGGTGCAGTAGTGTTGGAGGTTGTTCCGCCACCACGCCTCCAAAATGCTGATTGTGACACACCTCTCTCCTCCACCCCCTCCTCTTCTTCTTCCTCCATGGCCTCTTCCTCGGAACCAGCGGTGCTCCGTAGGCGTTCAAGGGGCTACGCAAGTACGCAGGCCAAAAGATGCCATGCGGTGCTTGAGCTGGTGTGCTTGGGGGACAGGAGCCACACTGGGGCAGAGGTTCTGTCAGCTCTGCAGGGGCAGGTTCAGAGGTGGTTGACGCCACGCCAACTTAAGGCAGGAATGGTGGTTTGCGACAATGGCACCAACCTCCTCTCTGCCCTCCGACAGGGACAACTGACCCATGTGCCCTGTTTGGCTCACGTCCTTAACTTGGTGGTGCAGCGGTTCTTGGGCAGGTACCCGGGCTTACAGGATGTCCTGAGGCAGGCCAGGAAAGTCTGTGTGCATTTCCGCCGGTCATATAATGCCAGTGCTCGGCTGACGGACCTCCAAAAGGAGTTTAACCTGCCCAAGAACCGCCTAATCTGTGACATGCCCACCAGGTGGAACTCGACATTGGCCATGCTGCAGCGGCTGCACACGCAGCAGAGGGCCATAAATGAGTACCTGTGTGACTATGGCACCAGGACAGGGTCAGGGGACCTTGGTTTTTTTTCCCCACGCCAGTGGGCCATGATCAGGGATGCATGCACTGTCCTGTCACCATTCGAGGAGGCCACGAGGATGGTGAGCACTGACAGTGCATGCATCAGTGACACTGTCCCCCTTGTCCACCTGTTGGAGCACACGCTGCGTGGAATAATGGACAGGGCACTTGAGGCAGAACAGAGGCAGGAAGAGGAGGACTTCCTTAGCTCTCAAGGCCCCCTTTATCCAGACAGTGTTCCTGCGTGCCCGCCGATCACACAGGAAGAGGAGGAGGAGGAGGAGGAAGATTGTGTCAGTATGGAGGTGGAGCCTGGCACTCAGCATCAGCAGTCTTTAAGGGATCAGTCCCAAGGAACACATGGACTTGTACGTGGCTGGGAGGAGGTGGCTGCGGACGTTGTTGTCCTTAGTGACCCAGAGGACTCCGGACCGAATGCCTCAGCAAACCTACGCTGCATGGCCTCCCTGATCCTGCAAAGCCTGCGTAAGGATCCTCGTATTCGTGGTATCAAGGAGAAGGACCAATACTGGCTGGCAACCCTCCTTGATCCACGTTACAAGGGTAAGGTTGCGGACCTTATCTTGCCATCGCAGAGGGAGCAGAGGATGAAACATCTTCGGGAGGCCTTGCAGAAAGGTCTGTGCAACGCGTTCCCAGAGACTGGGAGGTTACAAACTCCTGTTTCTGGACAACGTGTTGCTGAGGCTTCGGTCAGTCAAAGAAGGAGCGGTGGAGAAGGTGGCCGTCTGACCGATGCGTTCAGACAATTTTTTGGTCCGCAGCCCCAAGGTATGATCGGTTCCAGCAACCATCGCCAGCGTCTGTTTTACATGGTGCAGGAATACCTAGGGGCAAGATCAGACTTGGACACCTTTCCCACCGAAAATCCTCTGGGTTACTGGGTCTTGAGGATGGATCACTGGCCAGAGCTTGCACAGTATGCAATTGAGCTACTGGCCTGTCCTGCATCCAGCGTTCTTTCGGAACGCACATTCAGTGCTGCTGGAGGCGTGGTAACCGATCACAGGGTGCGTCTGTCCACTGACTCGGTCGATCGGCTGACCTTCATAAAAATGAATCAGTCTTGGATCACCACCAGCTACCAAGCACCTGATGCTGATGTAACTGAATAATTTTTTTCAGATCCCTTCAAAGACTGCCTATGCTGATGCTGAGTGACTATCCCTGAGTAATTATCCTCTTCCTCCTCAATCATCACGCTGATAGCTTGTAAGAACATTTTTGGTTCTGGGCGCCACCACCAGTGCCTAAGGCACAATTTTTCAGCCCCTGTATAACAGGGGCGTGTAATTACAATTTTTGATGTAATACTTTGCAGCACGGCTCGTTCCTGCATTCCAACTAGAGTGTCTGTGAGGGGTTGCAGTGTTGTGGCACCAGCACCAGTGCCTAAGGCCCAATTTTTCTGCCCCTGTCTAACAGGGGCGTGTAATTACAATTTTTGATGCAATACTTTGCAGCAGGGCTCGTTCCTGCGTTCCAACTAGAGTGTCTGTGAGGGGTTGCAGTGTTGTGGCACCAGCACCAGTGCCTAAGGCCCAATTTTTCTGCCCCTGTCTAACAGGGGCGTGTAATTACAATTTTTGATGCAATACTTTGCAGCAGGGCTCGTTCCTGCGTTCCAACTAGAGTGTCTGTGAGGGGTTGCAGTGTTGTGGCACCAGCACCAGTGCCTAAGGCCTAATTTTTCAGCTCCTGTTCAACAGGGGCATGTAATTACAATTCTTGATCTAATATTTCACAGCAGGGCCCTGTGAGGGCTTACAGTGTTTTGGCCACAGCAACACCTAAGGCCCAAATTTCTGCTGAGTATATAGGGCAGGACCCTACTTTCAAACATCTAACTTACAAACGACTCCTACTTGCAAACGGAAGGAGACAACAGGAAGTGAGATGAAATCTACCCCTAGGAAGGGAAATTCTCTCATGTAAGAGTTAATATGGGAAAACAATTTCTCCTTTCCACTGATGCTTTCCAATCCTTGTTCCACAAAAAAACCCAAATTTTCAAAAAACATTTTTCATTGGGACAAAAAAGTGAGGTGAAATCTTCTGAAGAGGAGGAAAGACGCAAAACAAATGTCACAGGGGTGATAACCCTTCCCTATGTTTTCCAAAAAGCTTAGAAAAGATTTTTTGGCTGGAGCTAAACACGTTAAAAATGTTCAAAATTACAAACAGATTCTACTTAACAACAAACCTACAGTCCCTGTCTTGTTTGCACCGCCTGTATACTGCTGTTCAGAGTATATAGGGACCTTTCCTTATTTTAATTTGGGTGCGGAGTTCCCCTTAATATCCATACAAGACCCAAAGGGCCTGGTAATGGACTGGGGGGTACCCATGCCGTTTGTCTCACTGATTTTCATCCATATTGGCAGGACCCGACATGACATTAAACCCGCAAGCAGTTTTAAATGAGATTTTTTCCTTTAAAAATGACATTTGGTGCAGGGACTGTTCTAAACATGGGAAACACGCGTCACTTTACAGGCATACTATAGACACCCCCCAGGTACGATATTTAAAGGAATATTTCACTTTTTTTTTTTTACTTTAAGCATCATTAAAATTACTGCTCCCGAAAAAACGGCCGTTTTTAAAAGTTTTTTTTGCATTGATACATGTCCCCTGGGGTAGGACCCGGGTCCCCACACCCTTTTTAGGACAATACCATGCAAATTAGCCTTTAAAATGAGCACTTTTGATTTCGAACGTTCGAGTCCCATAGACGTCAATGGGGTTCTAACGTTCGTGCGAACTTGCGGTCCGTTCGCGGGTTCTGGTGCGAACCGAACCGGGGGGTGTTCGGCTCATCCCTAGTGGTGAACTTGAGCTTGGAAACACATTCCTTACAGCAGCAATATGTAATGAGTCACAAGCTATGTTCAGCAGCAGCCAGGCAGACAAGTGCAGGGTCAGGATCAAGTTCAAGGTCAGGATCAGGCAGGAGTCAGTAATGTGCTGGTGGCAGGGTACCAAGTCAGAAGGCAAAATCATAGACAGAAGACCAAGCGGTGGGTAACACAGGTGAGCAGCATACAAAACAGGCAGGGGTGATCCAAGAGTGGTGTCAGACGTTGCCAGGTCAGGAACAAGGGAGGAGACTTTCAGGAACTCGGGATACAGGAACTAAAGCTAAACAATCAAGCACTGAGGCTAGGCAGACTTTTCTCACATTCTTGTCTTTGCTTGTCAGGTTAGGCTTCTATGCTCACGACCCTGCACATTCACGTGAAGAAGCACTTGCCGATGGTATGCTGCACAAGCTCTCTGACACCCTTTTAGCTGACCAATGGTTTTCTCTAATGTCTTACCAAAAAATAAACTCAAAGGGAAGTGCCTTAATGAGAAAACCTGCAATTTGGTCTCAAGCTGTGAAGACTTCTGGGAGAAACAAAGAGACAATTACAAGAACAGGGGGAATTTTTGTTAATAGGGTACTGTTCAGTGGCGGCCCGTAATGCAAGGCGCAGGGGCACCACCCCCCCCCCCCCCATACATGCGTCTGGCCCCCTAATCTACATGCGGGGCGCCGGATAAATGGATTCCAACAGGGTTTTTCATTTAGGCTTCACAAAAGGGTGGGATCGGGGCGCAGAGCACTGCGCCCGAGCCCACACAGTTATGTGACAATAGCGCATGAACATTCGTTATTGTCACACTGATTCTCCTCCTGCCCAATCAGGAAGTGGGTCGTGCGACCCGTTTCCCAATTGGCCGAAAAGGAGAATCGATCCTATTGGCCTAGGAGGAGGAGGGAGGAGACACACGGGAAGCTGCGCTTGTCGCCTGGAGGTAAGTGCTGCCCATGCTATAGATGAGGTAAGTGCGGGGCTGGTAACTGACCAACCGGGGGGGGGGTGCAGTTCAACCGACCGACCCAGCGGGGTGGCGGAAGGGGGGATGGTGGGTGCGGGTGACCTGACCAACCAAGGGGTGGCTATGGTTGCATTGTTTGCTGCCCCCCCCTAACAATATACCATCAGCCATCACTGGTACTGTTGCCATTTAACTACACTAATGCCTATCCCTAATCCCTTAGAAAAAAATAAATACATTTTGTTTGGTCTTAAGCAGTATAACAAAAAACACAAAAGCAACACTCATGCAAAACCACAACATATTTCCCTTAAAATATAACATTTGTTTGCAATATCTCTTTATTCTGAAACCTTTCACTAGCATTTCTGCATTGTGAATTAAAAATGCTTTATATAATTACAAACAGAAAATATTACTCCTAGATCTACACAGATAAATAGGGATTGTCACTCTTGGATGAACACCTTAATGGTGCCAGTGGTGAACTCACTTGATATTATACAGGGATTATAAAGCTTGAATGAATGATTAATGATGAATCTGCGGGTCAGTTTCAGGCATTCCTTCTCCTCCAGCTACAACACTCCTTATAAATAACATGTGACATTTCATTTGCTCGGATGACTCCCCACTGTTAAAAGCATTTCTTTAAATGATACATGTGGAGTGTGGGGGGGAAGAAAATATTTCAGTTCCGTCCCAAACCTCTGTCCTATGGGGAATATCGAAACATTAAATTCAATTTCCTTTGCTTCTCATTCATTTTAGAGACTTCTCATTATTATTTGCTTTTCGGAGGAATGCTTTAAAAAGACTTGACACAGTATTTTGGTGGTATGGGCCCTTCAAAACACCCTGCACTTAATTCATTAAAATAAAAGTATTGGGAATTTTTTTGGGGAATCATACTTACCTAGGTGGATGCAGCATCGGTCCGATGCTGCATCTGTCCCCTGTCGACACTAAGGCTGGACCGGCTCTATGATGTCAGAGTGGGCTTCAGCCTGCTGTCTGCTGAAAATGGGTCACAGGAGTGCAGAATGAACTTTGACTGTACTTCTCCTTCAAAGTCCTGTGGCAGTTTCCTTAAAGCTGGCCATACTTGGATCGAAACTCAGCCAGTTCAGCAGGCACCAGACAAATTTTGAGCCATGTATGGGTAGGGAGGTTGTACAGAATTTGATCTACCAATCGACTTCTGTATAACTACCCCTTATTAATAACCCAAAAATATTATTATTATTATTATTATTATTATTATATTAAAGTTAATGTGGTGCAAAATGTCCAATATCCTTCAAATAAATCTTGCTCACACACTCTCCTTACGTGTTTTGTGTTCCCAAAAATTCTAAACTCTCACCAGATGTTTTGACTCGTGTGTATAAATGGGTCAAGATAAGGCTTCCATTGCTCAGACACTTCTCCAAAGTTGTAATTCTCCAAAGTGGATTTTTAAAAAACAAAGAAAAAAACAACATAATGTAATATCTACTATAAGTGGAAAATAATGCCGCGTACAAGCGATAGGATTTTCCGACAACAAATGTGAGCTTGTTGTCGGAAATTCTGACTGTGTGTAAGCTCCATCGGACATTTGCTGTCGGAATTTCCGACAACAACTGTTTGAGAGCAGGTTCTCAAATTTTCCGACAAGAAGTCCACACATGTTCGGAATCAAGCAGAAGAGCTGCACTGGCTATTGAACTTAATTTTTCTCGGCTCGTCGTACGTGTTGTACATCACCGTGTTCTTGACGTTCGGAATTTCCGACAACATTTGTGTGACCGTGTATATGCAAGACAAGTTTGAGCCAACATCCGTCGGCAAAAAATCCACGGTTTTGTTGTCGGAATGTCCGATCGTGTGTACACAGCATTACAGTAGAAATTTGCCTACATCACACAAAACCATCAAACCAATGCCAAAAAAGTGTGCGTGCCAGAACGCCAATCTCAGTTTACCACCGTGTTGGAACTATGGATGGACTCTTACCAATAACAAACACCTTGTCTGTAATATATGATTTTATGTGGAAGGAGCTACTCCCTCCAGGCTCCTTAATTTGCTCCAGGCAATGTAGGTTCCTAGCCAGAAGGGCTTGGCAGCCCTTCCTGGCCATCCTGCTGAGGGTTCAGCCTGTCTCATTGAGGTCCCAGCTGCCCTACTTGGGGAGTCTATCCTGCTACAAGTTCTTTGGGAGACAAAGAGGGGTGCCACTGAAGATCTGATCTGGGAGCTTTACAGAGGAGACTGCCTGCCTGAGTTTGAGAGAGACATCCAAGCCTTGTGGACACTGTGAGTACAGGCCTAAGGGAGAAGGATCTCAGTGAGTTTTGCTGTTGTTAACTCCTGCTGGACTGAAACTAAGGCTTGCCTGGCTTGGGACATTGCTGAAGGTGCCCCAGTGTTGTCCACTTTATGTCCTACTACTTTAGGCACTGTGTCGAGAAGCTGCTACAAAGGGAAGAGTGTCCTCATTTTTCCAGTTAGAGTTTTGAAGTATTGCACAGCTGCCTAACCCTATCCAAGTTGATCTGCAAATAAAATGTTTAATAAGGCAACCCCTAGACTATTTCTGAGCCAAAGGAGTGAAAGTTGCTGTTTGCCTGGCTGCCGCGGCACTATCAAGTAGAGAACATGGGGCACAAATTAGCACCCCTTGCGGGGATAGAGCTACATCCCGTATAATATACAGTATCTCACAAAAGTGAGTACACCCCTCACATTTTTGTAATTTTATTATATATTTTCATGTGACAACACTGAAGAAATGACACTTTGCTACAATGTAAAATAGTGAGAGTACAGCTTGTATAACAGTGTAAATTTGCTGTCCCCTCCAAATTACTCAACACACAGCCTCTGATGTCTAAACCGCTGGCAACAAACGTGAGTACACCCCTAAGTGAAAATGTCCAAATTGGGCCCAAAGTGTCAATATTTTGTGTGACCACCATTATTTTCCAGCACTGCCTTAACCCTCTTGGGCATGGAGTTCACCAGAGCTTCACAGGTTTCCACTGGAGTCCTCGACATCATGGAGTTGGTGGATGTTAGAGACCTTGCGCTCCTCCATCTTCCGTTTGAGGATGCCCCACAGATGCTCAATAGGGTTTAGGTCTGGAGACATGCTTGGCCAGTCCATCACCAGCTTCTTTATCAAGGCAGTGGTCATCTTGGAGGTGTGTTTGAGGTCGTTATCATGTTGGAATACTGCCCTGTGGCCCAGTCTCCGAAGGGAGGGGATCATGCTCTGCTTCAGTATGTCACAGTACATGTTGGCATTTATGGTTCCCTCAATGAACTGTAGCTCCCCAGTGTCGGCAGCACTCATGGAGCCCCAGACCATGACACTCCCACCACCATGCTTGACTGTACGAAAGACACACTTGTCTTTGTACTCCTCACCTGGTTTCCGCCACACACGCTTGACACCATCTGAACCACATAAGTTTATCTTGGTCTCATCAGACCACAGGACATGATTCCAGTAATCCATGTCCTTAGTCTGCTTGTCTTCAGCAAACTGTTTGCGGGCTTTTTTGTGCATCAACTTTAGAAGAGGCTTCCTTCTGTGATGACAGCCATGCAATATGATGCAGTGTGCGGCATATGGTCTGAGCACTGACAGGCTGACCCCCACCCCTTCAACCTCTGCAGCAATGCTGGCAGCACTCATATGTCTATTTCCCAAAGACAACCTCTGGATATGATGCTGAGCATGTGCACTTAACTTCTTTGGTCAACCATGGCGAGGCCTGTTCTGAGTGGAACCTGTTATGTTAAACCGCTGTATGGTCTTGGCCACCCTGCTGCAGCTCAGTTTCAGGGTCTTGGCAATCTTCTTATAGCCTAGGCCATCTTTATGTAGAGCAACAATTTTTTTTTCAGATTCTCAGAGAGTTCTTTGCCATGAGGTGCCATGTTGAACTTCCAGTGACCAGTATGAGAGAGTGAGAGTGATAACACCAAATTTAACACACCTGCTCCCCATTCACACCTGAGACCTTGTAACACTAACGAGTCACATGACACCGGGGAGGGAAAATGGCTAATTGGGCCCAATTTGGACATTTTCACTAAGGGGTGCACTGACTTTTGTTGCCAGTGGTTTAGACATTAATGGCTGTGTGTTGAGTTATTTTGAGGGGACACCAAATTTACACTGTTATACAAGCTGTGCACTCACTACTTTACATTGTAGAAAAGTGTCATTTCTTCAGTGTTGTCACATGAAAAGATATAATAAAATATTTACAAAAATGTGAGGGGTGTACTTACTTTTGTGAGATACTGTATATATTTGAACTTTCCTTGTGGGGCTTAGTTGAATATGTTTTGCTGTGTATTATGATCTATCTGCTTCTTGTGTATAATATGAGCTAGCTGCTTCCATTATTGGCAGTCAGGTCACCTAACATGAGCCAAAATAGGAAGGTAAATCATTTACTCCACCTTTTATTTCCCTGGCCTGTTATAAATTTTAACAATGTTTATAATTTGTAATAACACTTCATATTAAATTTGGCTATTGCTATCCTGTCTATAAAGCTCTACAGACAAGCATTCTGTATTCCCAGGTGATGAGAACTCCTATTGACCTAATTCAGGCTTACCATTTTACTTCCCCAACCCTCTCAAATTAAAATAAGCTTTATTGGCAAGATCATATACATTTTAGCGTTAACAAAGTGATACTAAAGGCCTTTTTTTTTTTCTTCTTTTTTTTTTAAAAAAAAAGAGGTAATACTTTCCTGATCTGTGCAACAATATTGTTCAACAATAAGGTCACTTTCCTTCTCTTCTGCTAGTCCCCCGCTGGCAGCTTCTCCCTCCTGCAATAGACATATGCGGTTTGTTTCGTTCCGAATTAATATTTGGACAAAATTTTTGTTATTCGGTGATTCAGATATATCTGAATTAGGGATGAGCTTCGAGTTCGAGTCGAACCCATGTTCGACTCGAACATCGCCCTGTTCGACCGTTCGTCGAATTGCGAACGTTATGGGCCGTTCGCGCTAAATTCGAGTGGCGCGTCACGGCCCATAATTCACTGCGGCATCTCAGTGCATTGCTGGCTGATGATTGGCCAAGCATGCACTATGACCCGCAATCTTTTGCTTTTTCTCTCTCCTGGTGGGAATCATCCACAAGAGTCAAGATTTAGTGTACCTATCAGGACCCCTTCCCAACAACCTCTAATCATCTCTGGAGAAGACGGTTGAGACCTTGCTATCTGTAGGACTGAAGGGGACAGTCTACTTTTGCCATTTGAGAGACTTGTTGTTTTCCAGCTATGTTTGTCCTCCCATAAGGATTTTTATGCCCCCTATCCTGGCCCCTAGTCCCATGGAATACTAGTGGTGTTAAACCACCCACCTAGATTATTTAGATTTCTTGCATTGATTTATATGTGTTGGTTTTTCCTTTTGAATAAGGTGCCAGGTACTCGAATCTCCCCTACTGGCTGCGTCAAATCACTTAATCAGGTTGTTGGGATTTCTTGTATGGGTTTATATGTGTCTGTGTTTCCTTTTTGAACAAGGTGCTGGGCGCTTGATTTTCTCCTAATTTAAACCAACTGATTATCACTGCATTTTCACCAGCATACCTATATATGCCTGTATTCCTTACTTTGTTGATATTTTTCTTAATAATCAATTATCACTTCACTAAGTGACACTGACAGTGTCTTCACTCCCCTCATTTTTACCTGTCTAACGACAGGATTTTTCACCTCTCACTAGCGCCACACTTTCTTATTTTCAATTTTCATGCGCAACAGTCTTATTGCTGTGTCGGCTGCTGTACCCACATTTAGGAGTTGGCGCAATTTCTACACCTTTGTTTGTACATATGACCCGCATGCTTGGCCAATCACAGCGCCATCTGTACAGAGAGCCGTAATTGACCAAAGCCAGGGTGGATTTGGCCAATTATGGCTCAGGGGGTTTAGTACACGCCCCATACTATATAAGGCCGCCTGCGCCCATTCCTCCGTGCAGATCTCCTCTAGAGCAGTGATGTTTTGGGGCTGTCGCTGGGCAACACGGACTTTCAACTCCCTCCAAAGGTTTTCTATGGGGTTGAGATCTGGAGACTGGCTAGGCCACTCCAGGACCTTGAAATGCTTCTTACGAAGCCACTCCTTCATTGCCTGGGCGGTGTGTTTGGGATCATTGTCATGCTGAAAGACCCAGCCACGTTTCATCTTCAATGCTCTTGCTGATGGGAGGAGGTTTGCATTCAAAATCTCACGATACATGGCCCCATTGGTTCTTTCATGTACACGGATCAGTCGTCCTATTCCCTTTGCAGAGAAACAGCCCCAAAGCATGATGTTGCCACCCCAATGCTTCACAGTAGGTATGGTGTTCTTTGGTTGCAACTCAGCATTCTCTCTCCTCCAAACACGGCGAGTTGTGTTTCTACCAAACAGTTCTACTTTGGTTTCATCTGACCATATAACATTCTCCCAATCCTCTTCTGGATCATCCAAATGCTCTCTAGCAAACCTCAGATGGGCCCGGACATGTACTGGCTTAAGCAGGGGGGCACGTCTGGCACTGCAGGATCTGAGTCCCTGGCGTAGTGTGTTACTGATGGTAGCCTTTGTTACGTTGGTCCCAGCTCTCTGCAGGTCATTCACTAGGTCCCCCGTGTGGTTCTGGGATTTTTGCTCACCGTTCTTGTGATCATTTTGACCCCACGGGGTGAGATCTTGCGTGGAGCCCCAGATCAAGGGAGATTATCAGTGGTCTTGTATGTCTTCCATTTTCTAGTTATTGCTCCCACAGTTGATTTCTTCACACCAAGCTGCTTGCCTATTGCAGATTCAGTCTTCCCAGCCTGGTGCAGGTCTACAATTTTGTTTCTGGTGTCCTTCGACAGCTCTTTGGTCTTCACCATAGTGGAGTTTGGAGTGTGACTGTTTGAGGTTGTGGACAGGAGTCTTTTATACTGATAACAAGTTCAAACAGGTGCCATTAATACAGGTAATGAGTGGAGGACAGAGGAGCCTCTTAAAGAAGAAGATACAGGTCTGTGAGAGCCAGAAATCTTGCTTGTTTGTAGGTGACCGAATACTTATTTTCCACCATAATTTGCAAATAAATTCTTTCAAAAATCAGACAATGTGATTGTCTGGATTTGTTTCCACATTTTGTCTCTCATAGTTGAGGTATACCTATGATGACAATTACAGGCCTCTCTCATCTTTTAAAGTGGGAGAACTTGCACAATAGGTGGCTGAATAAATAATTTTTTGCCCCACTGTATATACACTGTGTTCAGTTTAGCTAATTGGTGGTGTTCTTCGGATCTTATTAGTACCACAGGCAGGCAGCTGCACTATTTACAGTTAGTGTAGTGCGTCCTCTACAGTGTGCACCTGAAGCTACCTGAAAACAATTGCTGTTGTTCTGATCCTATTAATACCACAGGCAGGCAGCTGCAGTAATTACAGTTAGTGTAGTGCGTCCTCTGCACAGTGGGCACCTAAAGCTACCTGAAGACAATTGCTGTTGTTCTGATCCTATTAATACCACAAGCAGGCAGCTGCAGTATTTACAGTTAGTGTTAGTGTAGTGCGTCCTCTGCACAGTGTGCACCTAAAGCTACCCGAAGACAATTGCTGTTGTTCTGATCCTATTAATACCACAGGCAGGCAGCTGCAGTGTTTACAGCTAGTGTACTGTGCCCTCTGCACAGTGTGCACCTAAAGCTACCTGAAATTGGTTGGTGTTCTTCTTATCCTATTAGTACCACAGGCAAGCAGCTGCAGTATTTACAGTTAGTGTAGTGCGTCCTCTGCACAGTGTGCACCTAAAGCTACCTGAAGACAATTGCTGTTGTTCTGATCCTATTAATACCACAGGCAGGCAGCTGCAGTATTTACAGTTACTCTAGCGTGTCCTCTGCACAGTGTGCACCTAAAGCTACCTGAAGAAAATTGCTGGTGTTCTTATGATCCTATTGGTACCACAGGCAGGCAGCTACAGTATTTACAGTTAGTGTACTGTGTCCTCTGCACAGTGTGCACCTGAAGTTACCTGAAGACAATTGCTGTTGTTCTGATCCTATTAATACCACAGGCAGGCAGCTGCAGTATTTACAGTTAGTGTACTGTGTCTTCTGCACTGTGTGCACCTAAAGGTACCTGAGGACAATTGCTGTTGTTCTGATCCTATTAATACCACAGGCAGGCAGCTGCAGTATTTACAGTTAGTGTCCTGTGTCCTCTGCACAGTCTGCACCTAAAGCTACCTAAAGACAATTGCTGGTGTTCTCATACTAATACTACAGGCAGGCAGTTGATTCTGCTAGCTGCAGTATCAGTATATATATACATCCCAGCTTTGTGCAGCTACATCTCACTGCAGGCCATTAGTATGTCTGGAAGGCCAACAAGGAGAGGCAGACAGTCACAAGCCAATAAAAGAGAGCAAGCAGGCTCTGTGTCTAGAGGCAACAGTGCTGGTCGTGGAGACGGTGCATCCTCATCAGCACGTAGCCGTGGGACACGCTTGTCCTTATTTTCAGCAGCTGGCCGTGTTGAGCCGCAACATTGGTAGAGTGGATGACCAAGTCGTCCTCATCCTCCTCATCCTCTCTCACCCAGGCTCAGGGTACTTTGTCTGGCAAAGCAGCTGCCAACACAGCCTTTTCCCTTGGCTCAATGGCATCAGTCACTCCTTCCCTAGCCCCACCGTGTCCTCCTGAGGAGTCCCCCGAACTGTTTGACCACAGTTTTGGGTACATGCTCCAGGAGGATGCCGAGCGTTTTGAAGGCTCCGATGATGGTACCCAGCTAGAGGAAGGCAGTAATGTGAGCCCAGAGAGAGGGGGTGCCCAAGAAGGACAGCAATCTGGCAGTCATGTTCCCCCAGCTGCAGCATACTGCCAGGTTTGCTCCAGTGATGAGGAGGGAGGGGATGATGAGGTCACTGACTCCATGTGGGTGTCTGATAGGAGAGAGGAGGGGGAGGCACATCTCCAACGAGGCAGGATGCCCTCCAGGGGCCAGCTTAAGGGCAGCACACTGACTGCATCACACCGCAGAGCCCTGCATGTGCAGGGCGTTGCTGTCTCTGCGCGTTATTCCAAAAGTTCTTTGGTGTGGGCCTTTTTTGAGACAAGTGCATCAGATCCCACCGCTGCTATTTGCAACATATGTCTCAAGTGTATCTTGCGTGGCCAAAACATCACCCGCTTAGGCACCACATGCTTGACCAGACATATGTTGGCCTGCCATGCAGTTTGTTGGCAAGTGTACCTAAAAGACCCACACCAAAGAACAAAGCAGACCTCTCCTTGCTCCTCATCAGCTGGGATCTCCAATCCCACTATACCTTCAGTCCTCTCTGAAACCTGCACTGAGAGGAATGAAGGTGTAGAATTAGGTGTGTCACAGCCAAGTACTTGCAGGCAATCTGCTATCGGTACACCGACGTCAGATTGTACCAGGCAAATTTCCCTGCCCTAGCTGCTGCACCGCCGAAAGAAGTTCGCTCCCAGCCATCCACATGCCCAGCAGTTGAATGCTAGCTTGGCTAAATTGCTAGCAATTCAACTGCTGCCTTTTCAGTTGGTAGACTCTGCCTCCTTCCGTGAGTTTGTGGAATGTGTGGTTCCTCAGTGGCAGGTTCCCAAACGCCACTTTTTCTCACGGAAGGCGATTCTGGCTCTCTACCGGCATGTGGAAGGCAATGTCTTGGCCTCGCTGGACAGGACGGTCAGTGGTAAGGTGCATATTACCGCTGACTCATGGTCCAGCAGGCATGGACAGGGACGTTACCTATCTTTCCCGCACACTGGGTGACTCTTCTGGCAGCTGGGAAGGATGCAGGACAGGGTACAATAGTGTTGGAGGTTGTTCCGCCACCACGCCTCCAAAATTCTACTAGTGGTGATTCTGCCACACCTCTCTCCTCCAACCCCTCCTCTTCTTCTTCCTCCATGGCCTCTTCCTGTGCTGATTTGTCCTTGGAACCAGCAGTGCTCCGTAGGCGTTCAAGGGGCTACGCAAGCACGCAGGCAAAAAGATGCCATGCAGTGCTTGAGCGGGTGTGCTTGGGGGACAGGAGCCACACTGGGGCAGAGATTCTGTCAGCTCTGCAGGGGCAGGTTCAGAGATGGTTGACGCCACGCCAGCTTAAGGCAGGTATGGTTTGGGACAATGGCACCAACCTCCTCTCCGCCCTCCGACAGGGACAACTGACCCATGTGCCCTGTTTGGCTCACGTCCTTAACTTGGCGGTGCAGCGGTTCTTGGGCAGGTACCGGGGCTTACAGGATGTCCTGAGGTAGGCCAGGAAAATCTGTGTGCATTTCTGCAGGTCATATAATGCCAGTGCTCGGCTGGCTGACCTCCAAAAGGAATTGAACCTGCCCAAGAACAGCCTAATCTGTGACATGCCCAGCAGGTGGAACTCAACGTTGGCCATGCTGCAGCGGCTGCACACGCAGCAGAGGGCCATCAATGAGTACCTATGCGACTATGGCACCAGGACAGAGTCAGGGGACCCTGTTTTTTTTTCCCCACGCCGTGTAGAGCTGTGTAAATCTCAGGAATGAATGGGCAGAATTAGAAATCCTTTGGCAGGTAAAACAGCTCTCATTTCTGTTTTTTTATTTTTATTTTATGCATATAGCTGTGTTGTATCGAGGTCATCGTTTATGTTTTTAGGGTTGTATTTGATATGTGCAAAGAGAGTTCACACAAATACTTAAAAATACATAATTTATTAAATATATTGACAGATACAGATAATATTAGAAAATATAACAAGTGCATACCTCCCAACTTTTTTAAATGAGAATGAGGGACACCTATCAGCAAAAGTATGCTGGCATACAAGTGCTGTTTTACCACTACTATTCCTTTATATCGGCTTTTGGAATTTACAAAGCAATTTAGAATTCAGATGAAAGGTTTAGCACTGGGAAACACTTTTTGATAGATAAAAAGTGCATTTTATATACATCTATATGGATCAGACCAAAATGAGGAACAAATGGGGAGGAATGAGGGACAGAGGGACATTGCTCCAAATCCGGGACAGTCCCTTGAATTCAGCGACAGTTGGGAGCTATGCAAGAATACTTAGAGAGGAACTGCAGTCTGCTCACATAATTTGTAATAAAAACATCTTTGCCATGCTGAAGCTTCCCTCCAACCACTTTGCATATTATTTTATATATACTGTGATTCTGTACTTGCCAAATATGCTGCAGAAATCTCCCTCCACTGAGTCTGGCTGCATCCATTTTAACTGTGGTCAGCTGAAGCTTCTGTCTGGATGTCACTTCCTGGATTTACACAGACGCACAGAGGCACACCTCCAGCTCTGCAGCTCTCATTGGCCCTCTTATGACTCATCTCCCTCTCCCTTCCTGGCAAACTCTCACGAGAGTGAGAGAGAGGGCTGTGCAGGATGCTATAAGCCTAGGCTAAAGACCAGGCAAAAAAACAGGAAGTGGGATGTATAAGGAATTTACTGGCAGAAAATTCAAAATGTTTTATTATCCAAAGTTAAAACAACAACAAGGGCAGAAAATGTAATAGATGGAAAGATGAAAAAATGACTGAAGGTCCGCTTTAACTAAAAATGCTTAAAAAATGCTAAAAAAGCTAAAAAATTGTTTCCGCCATGAGTCCCTCCTATTATATGGCATGGCACAGGTGATCACAGACAGACGCATGCATGATTGCAAGCTCTGAATTATATAGGGAAAATGACCCACCCATCCCCCTCTGGAGCAAAATGAGAAAGTGGGCTCAGCCACATCCTGGTCAGTTAACAATAACACCTAACCTTACAGGTTATTAATAAGGAAATATATAATATGCAATTTCCACATCAAGCTGTCAGCCTGGAGTTTGGCTTTAACACTAGTGACAGTCTGCATCATACGTGTCATTTTTGATTTTGCCCGTGGTTCTACTTTAATTTATAAACACACATTCCTGTCTGAAAATGTTGTAATTTCCGCAGAGATTAATTATCACACTTTATAAAGATGGATCTCACCTTCCATAACCTTGGATAAAATACCGTATGCATGGCACGCGGTTTGAACGCTATTAGTGAAATAAATTCCCAGCACTCGCGGCTTTTTTTCTGACTTTATTAGCAACGCCGAGAATAAATAATTTTTGTGTCTCGCGTTAAAATACTTGGCGTCCCTCCATGACTTTGGCTGACCGACGAGCATATAAAGAATCTCCAGATACCTTTATTGCGATGACCATCATTTTTTTTCCCCTCAAATATATTATATTAAAAGTAAACTCGTAACAATATATTTTTTTTATAGTACAGTTGTTTAAGTTTTAAAGAGAGATGAAACTTTTGCAATGAGTCAAGACTAAAAAAAAAAAAAAGAAAAAAAAAAAAGAAAAAGCAGAATGTAATAAAATAATTTTATTGACATCATTGACAACATGTTCCTTGCAAATTCACTTGCATGCCAGACTCAGCTTGCGCACATTACAGGGATTGTTCATGATTGCTGTGGCATTTGTAAAGCATTTTTTTTATAAATAGACCCCAAAGTGTGTTACTTGCAGGATCACTAGTAGGTGAAAATAAAGAAAACAAATGCAGTCACCACATCTATGGAGCAAAATACATCTGAGCAGGTAAGAGCTTCCTTGAACCCTGATGTAGGGCTTGTGGTAAACCAAGGAGAGAGCCAATGGGGTTGATTTACTTCAGGCAAATAGACTGTTCACTTTGCAAAGGAAATTTCCATAGGCTTGGTGAATGTGGTGAAAATTCACTTTGCATAGAATTCTCAATCATGTTCAAGAAAACAAAAGAAAAAAAAAATGAACAGTCTATTTGGCTTTAGTATATAAACCCCACAGTGAAAATTATATACAAGTGCAGCGCATATATAATGATAATCTGTAGTTTTGAACATACAAAATAACAAGAGTTATTAATAATTTGTGCAAATAATCAAATTAGCACACTAATTGGACATAAAGTCCAGAAAAAGTCCATTTAAATGTATGTATATCAAAGAATAAATAAGTGAGTTCATCAAGGTGTATAAAAACACCAAAAATAATAACGTAGTGTTGATAGCAGATCCACCACCGTGTACAAAAGTGGGGGGCTTACCAAAGTGATTGGACACAGACGGGTGTACACCAGCTGTGCCAATAAGGCTTGTGTAAATAAGGATCTCCAAAGATGCAGTGAAGAAAACCAAAATATGGAAAGATAGTGTTGATAGCAGATCCACCACCAAATGAAAAAAATGGACATCATCCAGTAGGACGAAACGCGCCGAGACCGTTTGCTGATGCTACCCACACTGCCTTGTACTTTCAGCGCTGTATTTTTATCTTCACAAATGTGAGTTTTTTATCTTAATAAATGGGCTGTAAAGCTTTTTTATACAGTATTATGCTATGTGCTTTTGCATCTTTTTTTATATATGCTGTGGATATCTGATCGGATTTACCTCTGCCATATACAACCTTTACAAGCATCCTGGTTATCCTTACCATATATCCAGAGACCCTTATTGGCGCAGTAGGTGTATGCCTGTCTGTGTCCAATTGTTCTGGTAAGCCCCCCATTTTTTCATTTGGTGGTGGATCTGCTATCAACACTATCTTTCTATATTTTGGTTTTCTTCACTGCATCTTTGGAGATCCTTATTTACACAAGCCTTATTGGCACAGCTGGTGTACACCCGTCTGTGTCCAATCACTTTGGTAAGCCCCCCACTTTTGTACACGGTGGTGGATCTGCTATCAACACTACGTTATTATTTTTGGTGTTTTTATACACCTTGATCAACTCACTTATTTATTCTTTGATATACATACATTTAAATGGACTTTTTCTGGACTTTATGTCCAATTAGTGTGCTAATTTGATTATTTGCACAAATTATTAATAACTCTTGTTATTTTGTATGTTCAAAACTACAGATTATCATTATATATGCGCTGCACTTGTATATAATTTTCACTTTGCTCTGCACAGGTTTAGATCACTTGTTTGTGTCAGCTGCTCATATTCCTTTTGACAGCGCGGTATTTAACACATATTTTCTATAAACCCCACAGTGCCTGTCAATTGGTGTTCATTGCTTATATTTCTTCTCTGTGAATACTTAAAATGTTACTAAACCTACAACAGTAAAGTCAGTCTGTAGATACAGTAAAGCATGCTTGTTGTATTCACTGCGGAATCCTGTCTTCTCTGATCCTCCCCTTCTCCCACAGTCCCCAATCCATCTCCCAAGAAGCCAGAGCCTTTGAGCCTTTGGAGTCACTCTGCACATGCTCAGTTTGGTGTGTATTGCTAGAGAGTTTTTTTTTTTCTCTTGGGAGGGTGCATGTGATCAGCACAGGGCCAATCATCGCTGTCCAGAGGGAGGGTCAGGGGTCCTGCAGCCTCATAGAACAGCCAGAGTAGAATGAAAACTCCTCCTACAAGCTTTAACCAGACACTGATAGAAGTCACAAGACTGCTATATACTGCTGCTGAGAAAAGGTATTTAGCAGTTTATATTTACTAAAATAATTGCATTTCCATGTTCTGTGTACTGTGGGAGACCAGATATAGAGAATGCAGGGTCCTGGGTTTAGTGAAACTTTAAGAAAGTCCAAACTTCATAGTGCACTAGAACAGCAAAGCATTCAGAATGTCGCTTTAACCGCTTCAATACCGGGCACTTGTACCCCCTTCCTGCCCAGACCAATTTTTAGCTTTCAGTGCTGTCACACTTTGAATGACAATTGCACAGTCATGCCGTGCTGTACCCAAATACATTTTTTATCATTTTTTCAGACTATTTTAGAGCTTTCTTTTGGTGGTGTTTAACCAGTTCCGGATGAGCCGCTGCAGTTATACCGCGGCAGGTTGGCTCCCCTGGGCGAACCGCCGAAACTGTACAACGGCCCTTTAAGACGCTGTAGGACGCGCAAGCAGCATGTGCTAGAAAGCCGATGCAAGTGCCCGATGGGCGCGATGACCACCGGCCACCCTCGATCGCTCTGGACAGAGCGAGAACCAGGATCTGTGTGTGTAAACACACAAATCCTGGTTCTCTCAGGGGAGAGGAGACAGATCATGTGTTCATACTAAGTATGAACACCGATCTCTCTCCTCCCCTAGTCAGTCCCATCCCCCTACAGTTAGAACACACCTAGGGAACACAGTTAACCCCTTGATTGCCCCCTAGTGTTAACCAGTGACATTTATACAGTAATCAGTGCATTTTTATAGCACTGATCGCTGTATAATTGTCAACGGTCTAAAAAATGTGTCAGAAGTGTCCAATTTGTCCGCCGCAATGTCGCAGTTTAGATAAAAATCGCAGATCACCGCCATTACTAGTAAAAAAAATTAATAATAAAAATGCCATAAATCTATCCCCTATTTTGTAGACACGATAACTTTTGCGCAAACCAATCAATATACGCTTATTGCGATTTTTTTTTTTGTTACCAAAAATATGTAGAAGAATACATATCGGCCTAAACTTAAAAAAAAGATTGTTTTATTTTTTTTAAATTTGGGATATTTATTATAGCAAAAAGTAAAAGATATTGGGGGTTATTTACAAAAGGCAAATCCACTTTGCACTACAATTGCAAACTACAAGTGCAAAGTGCACTTGAAATTGCACTGCAAATGCACTTGGAAGTGCAGTCGCTGTAGATCTGAGGGGAAGATCTGAAATGAGGGGAAGCTCTGCTGATTTTATCATCCAATCATGTGCAAGCTAAAATGCTGTTTTTTATTTTCCTTGCATGTCCCCTTCGGATCTACAGCGACTGCACTTCCAAGTGCACTTTCAGTGCAATTTCAAGTGCACTTTGCACTTGTAGTTTGCACTTGTAGTGCAAAGTTGATTTGCCTTTCGTAAATAACCCCCATTGTGTTTTTTTTCGAAATTGTCACTTCTTTTGTTTATAGCGCAAAAAAAACAAAACGCACAGGTGATCAAATACCACCAAAAGAAAGCTCTATTTATGGGAAAAAAGGACGTCAATTTTGTTTGGGTACAACGTCGCACGAACGCGCAATTGTCAGTTAAAGCGATGCAGTACCGTATTGCAAAAAATGGCCTGGTCATTGAGCAGCCAAATCTTCTGGGGCTGAAGTGGTTAATCACCATTGGGGTTTTTATTTTTTGCTAAAAAAAATTGAAAAAGGACTGAAAATTTTGAAAAAAAAAAAAAGTTTTTCTTATTTTCTGTTATAAAATTTTGTAAAGAAGTAATTTTTCTCCTTCACTGATGTGCGCTCATGAGGCTGCACTGATGGGCACTAATGAGACGGTACTGATGGGCACTGATGAGGTGGCACTCATAGGCACTGATAGGCTGCACTGATGGACACTGATGAAGCTCCACTGATGGGCACTGATAGGCTGCACCGATGGGCACTGATGAGACGCTACTGATAGGCACTGATGAGACGCTACTGATAGGCACTGATGAGGTGTAACTATGTGTAATATTTGTGCTTCATTGAGAGCTACAGTCCCTCTACCGATGGGACCCTCTACAGATAGGACTTGTACTATTTTCATTCACGACTTCCTATGAATAAATTAGTTGGCTGTGCGGGTGGGACCATGCAAATTTCCAATTTGACAGGATGCTGGGGGAGGAGGAAGAATCCCGTGTTCCTGGCAGCAAGGGTGTTTTTGAGGTGGGGGCTGTGCACCCCAAGTATGGGTGTAACATGAAACATGGTCAGAAAGGTGAAATTATCTTTTAAAACCAGCTTAATATAAACCCTACATTAGTGCAGAAAAAATAGTGCCTGTGTATAGACACATAAGCCATTGCTTTAATTGAATACAAACATTTGGATTGACTTTAAGCTTACATTTGCTACTTTGCTGCAATTTATTGCAAACATTTGGATTGACTGTTGAGCATTAAAACTATTCTCCTGATATCAATAAATAAAACCTAAGCGTTATGAGGTTATCTTTCAATGCAAACCACTTTTGATGCAAACACACGATTACATTTAATGCGGTGAATAATTCAGGAGAGTCTTGGTTTGTGCAGTCCTGTAATTCTACACAACAGGGAATAACTGGCAATTTTGTAATTAATTATAGAATAAAGTCAATGAGAAATATTCTTTTCACATATGTAAAATATTAGCCGTCGCAGGAAAGTAGGACATCTCTAATTCTGTAAATATGCTGAAATGTTGATTTTCAGCGTTTGGAGAAATAATGAGGGAAAGGTGACAGTTAGTGTACTTTCTACCTAGAAACTTTGACAGTTAGTATGACCTTGTCCTGTGACCCCCAAGTGACAGTTTACCATCGTTCCAGGATTTCAAAGGTTGTCATACACATACAAAAATAGTATTTTGTACAAAATCTAATTTGATGATTATTAGACAAAATGAGGTTTCGTATGGTTCGATATAGATTGTCAAGAGAACCAGTTAAATAACACAAAGATGGCCAACCATTACATATGAAGGAAATGAGAACAGATCATTGTGTTAAAGATAAAAAAGGGTTTTCCTGTTGAAAGCTTTCTTCTCATACCGACAGTTTATAATTGTGCATTTTCCCTTCAAATTTAAGAGTTTATCTTTTCAGATAGTCCATTGTCTGAACTTTTCAGCAACTCAAACCACTGCATGGCCAACAGTAATGCCGTGTACACACGACTGGACTTTCCGGCAGAAAAGGTCCGACGGAACCATAACGTCGGACATTCCGATCGTGTGTGGGCTTCATCTGACCCTTTTTTTTCGAAAATTCCGACGGACCTAGAAATAGAACAAGTTTCAAATCTTTCCAACGGACTCAGTTCCTATCAGGAAAACCGCTTGTCTGTATGCTAGTCCGACAGACCAAGAACGACGCAATGGCAGCTATTGGCTACTGGCTATTGAACTTCCTTTTTCTAGTCCTGTCGTAAGTCATCACGTTCTGAACGAACGGACTTTGGTGTGATCGTGTGTAGGCAAGTCCGTTTCAGCGGAAGTCCGTTGAAACGACCGCCAGACTTCGGTCCGGCGGAAAGGCCGGTCGTGTGTACGTGGCAATAGACTGACATCACAGTTCCTTCCATTTGTCATGATCAACCTTTAGTGCTGTATAGTGAGTCTTGGCTGCCATGATGACTGACTCTCCAGGGGGTGTGTCCATGACAGCCTGGGCTCAGAGTATGTGGGTTGAAGGATGCTGGCCATCATTAAGGCTCCGTTCACATCTCCGCGTTCTGAATCGTGTGTGGAATTGCTGTGATTCTGCCCACAATTCGACATAGCAGCAAATAGCCGGACGCCCGTGTGTTCCCTGTGACTTCCAATGACATCCCAATCGCGGAGCGATTTTCCCGGAAGTCACAGGGAACGCAGGGGCGTCCCGCGTTTTGCCCCTTTTTCAGAACGTGGAGATGTGAACTGAGCCTTAAAGTTGTGTAGCGCACCTCCGAAGGAGATAACTGATTCCTTTCCCCAAGATTAGTGCTCAAACAGCGAGGCACACATCATTTTCTTAATTCCACTGGCGTGAACAGGTCAGCCTAGGGGGGTCTTTTTATGTTTTATTGCAGAAATAAACTTGGATGGGGTGAGGGAACTTTGGATATCCCAGAATTTGCTGAACTGATTTCTTTGAGGACTCTTCAAACCGATCTGCGCAAAAAAAGTCCTGGATGGCTCTCTACTGGCTGAAAGTAGCCTATGACTTCCTTGAAAGAACTGAGAACTGCACACAGTCATTAAGGTACAGCACTTAAGTCATTCCTGAGCTTCTCCCATCCTTTGGAACTCCCTACCCCAATCTGTCCGACTATCTCCAAACCTATCCATCTTTAGACGATCCCTGAAAACCCTTCTCTTTAAAGAAGCCTATCCTGCTTCTAACTAATACACTGTTTTACTTCCTCCATCAGCTCATCCCCCACAGCTATTACCTTTTGTATCAACTGACCCTCCCTCTAATGCCCTGTACACCCGATAGGATTTTCCGATGGAAAATGTGTGATAGGACCTTGTTGTCGGAAATTCCGACCGTGTGTAGGCTCCATCACAAATTTTCCATAGGAATTTCCGACACACAAAGTTTGAGAGCAGGCTATAAAATTTTCCGACAACAAAATCCGTTTTTGGAAATTCCGATCATGTGTACACAAATCCGACGCATGCTCAGAATAAATTAAGAGACGAAAGTTATTGGCTACTTCCCCGTTTATAGTCCCAGCGTGCGTGTTTTACGTCACCGCGTTCAGAACGATCGGATTTTCCGACAACTTTGTGTGACCGTGTGTATGCAAGACAAGTTTGAGCCAACATCCGTCTGAAAAAATCCATGGATTTTGTTGTCGGAATGTCCGATCAATGTCCGACCGTGTGTACAGGGCATTAGATTGTAAGCTCTAACAAGCAGGGCCCTCTGATTCCTCTTGTACCAAATTGTATTGGAACTGTACTGTCTGCCTGCTCTTTGGAAAATGCTGTGCAAACTGTTGGCGCTATATAAATGCTGTATAATAATGTAATAATAATTTAATCACAATGCCACAATATCATCGACTGCCTCACTCCGATATCCACTGGGCACCTTTCAGTAAGTTAGACAAAGACTCGCACTACCACAGGACAGCTGGACACTCTTCCCCAAACTTTCAACAGGTACTCTCCAGACCCAAAGAAAACCTCCCAGACCAGACTTTGCGAAAAGGGCCCCCCAGCTTAAACTCTAGCTGGGACCTCCATGACCCCTGAACAGCACTTCCAGCAGCCTGCCCTCTGGGGCGGAGCCCCAAGACAGGGGTTTCCTCTTTTCAGGACTGGACCCAGGCTTCACACACTCTTTGCCAGGACTCCAACTATTTATGGGCTCTCCAGCCACCTAATGGACACACCTCCCCAGGGATTGGCTGGACCTCTATAAATATTCAAGCTGCCTCTCTATTCTTCCTTCCGCTATAATTCTAGAATCCTCGAATACAGGGAAAAGCAATCAGATCAACAGCATGTGAAATACTAAGCTGACTGAAACAATCAACCCCTTGCTACACTGAGTACAGAGGAGCCAAATTAAATTTACCTAAAGTCCTGCACTAACTGGGAGGGTACAACAGTTGAAATCTGGCAGCATGTGGGTGGGGCCTGGAGGTTGGTTCTTCTCCCTACTCTAGTCAATTGCAAAATGTGCACCAACCCCTGTAGGGCACTGCTATGTTTTAGCACTGTCCACATTAAAGATGGCCACCAAAGGTCACTTAGGGCTGCAGTGTCCAATCGCACTGCAGCTTCCCTGATGACACCTATGGATTCTGCAGAGGAACACTGTTTTCTCAGCCTTTGCTTCCACCTGCACAGCGGAACAGTAACCCAGCGCTACCTGCACCATGTGGGAAGTGCTAATGGATAGCAGAGCTCTACTGTATAATGAGTCTTTTTGAATGTCACTTTTTTCCACATTATTTTTGAAAATGTAGAAAGAAATTGAAAACGCATTTTTTTTACAAAAGTGGTCAATTTATAAGCTATTTCTAACACACAGCATGTTCATAGCAAAAATGACACCCCAAAATACATTCTGCCACTCCTGACTATGGCGATACCACACGTGTGAGTCTTTTCCACAGCCTGGCCACATACAGAGGCCCAACATGCAGGGAGCACCGTCAGGATGTGCACTAATGTGACATGGATGGCACAGTAGTGTAGTGGGTAGCACTCTTGTCCAGCAGTAAAAAGGGTCACTGGTTCGAATCCCAACCATGACACGACCTGCCTGGAGTTTGCATGTTCTCCCTGTGCCTGCGTGGGTTTCCTCTGGGTACTCGGGTTTCCTCCCACACTCCAAAGACATGCTGGTAGGTTAATTGGCTTCTGTCCAAAATTGGCCCTAGTATATGAATGTGAGTTGAGGGTAGGGACCGATATGAGTTTGTGATGTATGGGTGGAGTGCTGCATAAAATTGACAGCGCTATATGAGTACTTTAAATAAAATAATAATATAATAGATGAGCATCTTAATGAGACACAATGTACAGGGATGGGGACAATTGTAAACACGCACCCACACTCACTCAGGATGGACTGGTGTCTTTATTCAACCTTACTATTACTATGTAACTATGGATGGGCATGAATAGGCACAGATCAGCGCTGTGGGGACTTCAGATCCAGCCCACAGTGCTGCTGCACTGGCTCCCTGTCCTCACACCCAATCGCATGTGAGGAGAGAGCTGGACCGAACATGCGCTGGTTTGTTGGAGGGAGCGATCACGTGGTCATCACGTGATCCGTCATGCGCCCAGTCTATAGGACCCGGTGATCACAGATGCTTCTGAATGCGTGCCCCAGGGCCCTGGTTGGGATGCTGATTGGTTTCTATGCAGAGCCGCACCAGATTTGGCACTCTCCCCAAAGTGTCAAAATGTAATTGTTCAAGCACCCCAAATGTTTGGAGACCCCCTTAATTTCAGTAATGCATGTTCAAGGACCTCAGATGTCAGGGTATCAGTGCTCTGGGACCTCCTGGGACTCTGGTGTGCCAATATGATTATGTTGAGTGTCTCCTTCAATAAGTTTTATTAAAAAAATATAAGAATAGAATAGAATAGAATTCTGAGTATAAACATCAGTACAGTGGAACCTCGGTTTGCGAGTAACGCGGTTAACGAGCGTTTCCCAAAACGAGCACTGTATTTCTAAAAATCCTAACTCGGTTTGCGAGTGTTGTCTCGCAAAACAAGCACGATTCAGGCCAAAAGCGGTGTGCAGTACCGCTTTTGGCCTGAGGTGGGGGGCGCCGGAGCCGAGCAGAGCCGAAAGTCGCTGTTCGGCACCGTTCGGAAATGCACGGAAAGGCCCGAGGACAGTTCGGCTGACCTTGGCAAACCTCAGAAAGGCTCATGAATTGAGTCTTTCCGAGGTTTGCTGAGGTCAGCAGAAGTGTGCTCGGGCCTTTTCGGCCATTTCCGAGGCTCTCCGGCGCCCCCCTCCTCTGGCCGCATGCAGTATTGCATCCCATTGAAGTCAATGCGGAACAAATTATTTTCGTTTCCATTGACTTCAATGGGAAAACTTGCTTTGATATGCGAGTACTTTGAATTACTTTGAATATACTCCTGGAACAGATTATGCTCGTAATGCCAGGTTCCACTGTATACATCTGTAAACTTTTTCAGCAAGCCAGCCACACAATATTAATCTTTCTGAAAACATTGATTACTTTTGTCCTCTTTAGTTTTGGCAGCTATTCTGCATTTCATTTCCTCCCTCATTTACAAATGAAACAACAATTAACCTTCTAAGTGAGAGCAAATTGCCAATAGAATGATCAATAGTGCGCTTTACTCTCTTCAATTGGTTTAAATTAAAATTACTCCTGGGGACGTCTGCTGTATTGTGCAGTATTTTACATCTGTAAAGATATGAATCTACAGTATATAGACTAAACATCTAGAAAACCTTTGATTTCTTTATCAAGAAACCTAAACACTCCAATGCATTTTAGTGCACACAGACACAATATAATACCAATTTTTTGGTAACTTAAATAAAATGAGGTGGGTTGAGCAAATATATCCAAATATGTCAAATCTCAAAACTGCACGTGCCTAAGAAAAAACTTCGGTACCCAAATTGTCCATAAGTGACGTTTTAAAGCCTTTAAACCCATCAGTTTACAGTTACAGTACCTTGAAAAAGTATTCATACCCCTTAACATTTATCACATTTTGTCATGTTACAACCAAAAATGTAAATGTATTTTATTGCAATTTTATGTATTAGATCAACACTAGATGGCACATAATTGTGAAGTGAAAGCAAAGTGATAAATGGTTTTCAAAATGTTTTACAAATAAATATGTTAAAAAACGTGGAGTCAATACTTTGTAGAACCACCTTTCGCTTCAATTACAGCTGCAAGTCTTTTTGGGAATGTCTCTACCAGTTTTGCACAGCTAGAGAGTGAAGTTTTTGCCCATTCTTCTTTGCAAAATAGCTCAAGCTCTGTCATATTGGATGGAGAGCGTCTGTGAACAGCAATTTTCAAGTCTTGCCACAGATTCTCAATTGGATTTAGGTATGGACTTTGACTGGGCCATTCTAACACATGAATATGCTTTGATCTAAACCATTCCATTGTAGCTCTGGCTGTATATTTAGGGTCGTTGTCCTGCTGGAAGGTGAACCTCCACCCCAGTCTCAAGTCTTTTGCAAACTCTAATGGGGCGTACACACGGTCGGACTTTTCAGCTACAAAAGTCCGACTGCCTGTCCGACAGACTTCCGGCGGACTTTCGGCGGACTTGCGGCAGACTTGCTTACGAACGGACTTGCCTACACACGACCACACAAAAGTTTGACAGCCTAGTACGCGATGACATACACCAAGTCCGGCGAGACTATAAAACGGAAGTTCAATAGCCTGTACGACACCCTTTGGGCTCCTTCTGCTAATCTCGTGTTTATCTCGTGTTAGTAGAAGTTTGGCGAGAGACGATTCGCGCTTGTGAGACTCGTATTTTTCAGTTCGTTTTAACTGTTGTTCAGTCTGTGCTTGTGAGGTTTGTATCTGCTTTTCATTGCGTTTGGTCAGTTGGCATTGAGAAATCTTTGTTTTATTGTCCGCTCGTTCCTGATTTTCAGGTCGCTCTTCACAGGCCTTGCTGTTCTTCAGTGCGTTCTGTTTAGTGCGTTCTGACCAGCCGACCGTTTTGAAACCATGTTACCTGTACGTACTCGTCGTCGAGCTCGTGCATTGTATGTGTTTGGTGCTGTAGTTTATTCTTCAGACCAAGACCAGTCCATGAACAGGGCGAGGAGGAGTTCATGGACCAAGAATTGGTTGCTCCAGCGTGACCAGTTCTGTCACATGCCATTGCTCCGTGAGATCCGTGAGAATAATCCTGAGGATTTCAGGAACTTTCTCCGGATGACGGACCCCGTTTTTGACCGTTTGGTGGCTTTGCTGACCCCCTATATCAGCAGGCAGGATACCTGCATGAGGCAAGCCGTCACTCCGGAGCAGAGGCTAGTTGCCACATTGCGGTACTTGGCGACAGGGAGAAGCCTGCAGTACCTCAAGTTCTCGACAGGCATCTCCCCCCAGGCTCTGGGGATCATTATCCCAGAGACCTGTTCTGCCATCATCCAGGTCCTGCAGAAGGACTATATTAAGGTAAGATATTTTTCTTTTATTAGCATCACATGTTCTTTTATGTAATCTTTGATAATGTAATGTATTTCTTGCCTCAAACACTACTTACCATCATTGCAATATAGTGTGAATGTCCCCTTTTTCTCCTCACACATGCTGGATTTTTTTCCTGTTCTTTTTTGTCATGCATGTATATTTGCCTTCAATAACCTCCCCAGCATGCAATGATGGGCACATATCCACCTAGTCTACTCATTTTGAATGTATTTTGTTTGAGTGTATTTAGTGTGCTTATAATTAGCAATTAGCTTGATTTCCCAACCCCCTCCCCCCCCCACCTAAACTCAATCCAAATAGTGTGCTTATAATTAGCAATTAGCTTGATTTCCCAACCCCCTCCCCCCCACCTAAACTCAATCCAAATAGTGTGCTTATAATTAGCAATTAGCTTGATTTCCCAACCCCCCCCCCCCCCACCTAAACTCAATCCAAATAGTGTGCTTATAATTAGCAATTAGCTTGATTTCCCAACCCCCTCCCCCCCACCTAAACTCAATCCAAATAGTGTGCTTATAATTAGCAATTAGCTTGATTTCCCAAACCCCCCACCCCGTAAAAATTTGCTAGAATGTTCTGTGGTGTTGATTTGTATAAAGCAAATATATGTTGCACTTTGCAAAATGCATGTGCACTCTACAAGTGCATTTGTTCCAGTGCTTTAGTAAATGAGCAGAAGCTCTGCTGATTTCCATCATCAAATCATATGCAAGCCACAAAGTGTTTTCATTAATTGCCCTTGCATGTGATTGTGTACTCCTTGCAACATGACTGCCTTTTTACCTTACCTCATTTACTTTAAGCTGGGGAGCAACTGCACTTGCAGAGTGCGACAACTGCAGTCTTGTAGCCTTTTTAGTCCATAAATCCCTGCGTGTCCTAAAAGTAATATTTTTTAGGGATTTCACAACCCCCTAAAATGTAATCAATGTTCCATCAGAGGGGGTGAGCAATCTGATAAGTGTGCCTTTCCATATTATTTCTTCCCGAAGATTTAAATTATTTAATGTTATACTGATGCTGGGGAATAATGTTTTTAATTGTATAATTTTCTTGCAATGTTATCTTCCAAATTACTGATTTTGGTTTTCTTGTTTGATTCCCCAGTTTCCTTCAACGCCACAGGAATGGCAGACTGTGGCATCCCATTTTGCCACCCGTTGGGACTTTCCCAATTGTGGAGGGGCTATAGATGGGAAACATGTCCACATCGTGCCACCACCCCATTCGGGGTCATACTATTTTAATTATAAGGGGTTCCACAGTATTGTTTTAATGGCGGTGGTGTCGGCACACTATGAATTTTTATATGTGGACGTGGGGAAGAATGGCCGGATGTCGGATGGAGGAGTATTTGCCCAGACGGAGTTCTACCAGCGTCTCCAGAGTGGTGGCCTGGGATTGCCACCTGATGCGGATAACGTGGAAGGACTCCCCTTTGTCTTCATTGCCGATGAAGCCTTCGCTCTGAGCAAGCACCTCATGAGGCCATTCCCCCAAAGAACTCTCACCCCGGAGAGGAGGGTTTTTAATTTCCGGCTGGCCAGAGCTAGAAGAGTGGTTGAGAATGCGTTTGGGATTCTGGCCAGCCGGTTCCGCCTGTTTCAAACCTCCATTAATTTGGCGGAATACAAACTTAATTTTATCATTTTATCGTGCTGCATCCTGCACAACTTTTTACACAAACATTCTCCAAATTATATGGTACCAGTTGGGCCTGAGGCCGGACTTATCGATGACAACCTTACGGGCCTGGATACTGTCCGTACTGGCTTGGCCCCCCAAAGTGCCCGTCAAGTTAGACAGCAATATGTTAATTATTTTATGGGTAGGGGGGCCATTGCAATGGGCCAGGATATCTAAATATTTTAAATAAAAAAAATCTTGATGAAATCTTGAATTATATTTATTGCTTGCCTTTCTTTTGGGCTTTCTCCTAGGTTATGGTCGAGCAGTTGTAGTGCCAACTGTATTTTCCTTTTAAATTTCTAAATAAGCTCCATTGCCACTGTAAACAACTTTTTTCAAATTATAACCAAACTGATACTGAGCATTGAAATAACAAACCACACATTTATTTAATTCCTAAGCAGATGTTTTTATTAATCGTTGTTATGTATTCAGTTATGCATTTAGTATAAAATGTTCCTAGCCAAAAATATAATGATATATTACTAATTTTGAAAAATATAATTATAGTTAAATATTTTTACATAGTCAAAAATACAATTTTTTGGGCATTTTGATTTTAGCAAACAGGTTTTTTTTTTGGTTTTTTTTGGTTTTTTAAAATCCTTTTTTTTTTTTTTGGGTTTTTTAAAAACCTTTTTTTTTGTTTTGGTTTTTTAAAATACTTTTTTTTTGGGTTTTTTTTTAAAATACTTTTTTGGGGGGGGGGGGGGGTTAAAATCCTTTTTTTTTTTTTTTTTTGGGTTTTTTAAAATCCTTTTTTTTGGGGTTTTTTAAAATCCTTTTGTTTTTTTTGGCTTTTTAAGGTATTTTCTCAAAACAGCCCTCCTTTTTTAAATGATGTTAAACAGCCATATAATTTAACAGAAAATAATAAAGAGAAGGCCCAGAATGGGGTCAGCAAACCAGGAAATGAAGGACATGATCGATGTTTTGGGGTTTCAAAAAGGGCATTTAGATTCGACCCAAAACATCAATCATGTCCTTCATTTCCTGCTGCATACGATCCAGCCGATTACGCATTTCATCGATCTCCCCATTCCAGGCCATTATTTGAGCTATTAGCCGTTGGGCACTGTCTGTGGTGAAATAGTCACTTGTTGGACCTAAAGTGGAATGAAAAAAAAGATGTGTTTAGAAATATGCACACATACATAGTTTACCTTACCATAAAGCTGGTGTCTCAGACACTGACCTGGTGGGGTGCCCATGTCGCATAATTCCTGAACATCCTCGGGGTGGCGCTGTTGCTTGACTCAAGCACAACCAGATCACCTAAAATAGAGTAGAAAAATTACATAAAAGAAAAGGCAGCCATGCATAGATTACCGTAAGCTGGTGTGTCAGACACTCACCTGGTGGGGTGCCCATGTCGCCCACCTCTCCTTCCTCCACATCCTCAGTGGGGCTTGGGCTGATTTCCCAAGTATGTTCTTTTGCTTGGGGGGGGGACTGGGTTCTTCTTGTTGGCTGAGTGATTTTTCCCCTATGTGAACCAAAAAATTAATATACTTAGCACACAGATATTTTAGTACATAGTAATTTTCAAACATTTGTAGTGAAGTGGTGTACAAATGGTCTGTTTGTGTAGAGTTCCTATTTGACCTAAATATTTAAATTTCTAAAGACATATCGGATAGATAGATATCTAGATATCAATATCTAAATATAGTTACTAATCTTTTGATCTCTCTCTCTCTATATCTCTAACTAAATATAAATATAAATATCAAACAAAATGTAAAGAAAAAAAAATATATAAATTAAAATATTCCAAAATAATTTTTTACATTTCTGTATCTATCTATATCTATATATCTACATATCTACATCTACCTATGTCTATCTATCTATCTATCTATCTATCTATCTATCTATCTATCTATCTATCTATCTATCTATCTATCTATCTATCTATCTATCTATCTACCTATGTCTATCTATCTATCTATCTATCTATCTATCTATCTATCTATCTATCTATCTATCTATCTATCTATCTATCTATCTATCTATCTATCTATCTATCTATCTATCTATCTATCTATCTATATATATATACATACACACATACACTACCGTTCAAAAGTTTGGGGTCACATTGAAATGTCCTTATTTTTGAAGGAAAAGCACTGTACTTTTAAATGAAGCTAACTTTAAACTAGTCCTAACTTTAAACAAATATACTCTATACATTGCTAATGTGGTAAATGACTATTCTAACTGCAAATGTCTAGTTTTTGGTGCAATATCTACATAGGTGTATAGAGGCCCATTTCCAGCAACTATCACTCCAGTGTTCTAATGGTACAATGTGTTTGCTCATTGGCTCAGAAGGCTAATTGATGATTAGCAAACCCTTGTGCAATCATGTTCACACATCTAAAAACAGTCTAGCTCCTTCCAGAAGCTACAAAACTGACCTTCCTGTGAGCAGATTGAGTTTCTGGAGCATCACATTTGTGGGGTCAATTAAACGCTCAAAATGGCCAGAAAAAGAGAACTTTCATCTGAAACTCGACAGTCTATTCTTGTTCTTAGAAATGAAGGCTATTCCATGCGAGAAATTGCAAAGAAATTGAAGATTTCCTACAACGGTGTGTACTACTCCCTTCAGAGGACAGCACAAACAGGCTCTAACCAGAGTAGAAAAAGAAGTGGGAGGCCGCGTTGCACAACTAAGCAAGAAGATAAGCACATTAGAGTCTCTAGTTTGAGAAACAGACGCCTCACAGGTCCCCAACTGGCATCTTCATTAAATAGTACCCGCAAAACACCAGTGTCAACATCTACAGTGAAGAGGCGGCTGCGGGATTTTGGGCTTCAGGGCAGAGTGGCAAAGAAAAAGCCATATCTGAGACTGGCCAATAAAAGAAAAAGATTAAGATGGGCAAAAGAACACAGACATTGGACAGAGGAAGACTGGAAAAAAGTGTTGTGGACGGATGAATCCAAGTTTGAGGTGTTTGGATCACAAAGAAGAACGTTTGTGAGACGCAGAACAAATGAAAAGATGCTGGAAGAATGCCTGACGCCATCTGTTAAGCATGGTGGAGGTAATGTGATGGTCTGGGGTTGCTTTGGTGCTGGTAAGGTGGGAGCTTTGTACAGGGTAAAAGCTAAGGAAGGCTATCACTCCATTTTGCAACGCCATGCCATACCCAGTGGACAGCGCTTGATTGGAGCCAATTTCATCCTACAACCGGACAATGACCCTAAACACACCTCCAAATTGTGCAAGAACTATTTACAGCAGAAGCAGGCAGCTGGTATTCTATCGGTAATGGAGTGGCCAGCACAGTCACCAGATCTGAACCCCATTGAGCTGTTGTGGGAGCAGCTTGACCGTATGGTACGCCAGAAGTGCCCATCCAACCATTCCAACTTGTGGGAGCTGCTTCTAGAAGCGTGGGGTGCAATTTCTCCAGCTTACCTCAATAAATTAACAGCTAGAATGCCAAAGGTGTGCAATGCTGTAATTGCTGCAAAAGGAGGATTCTTTGATGAAAGCAAAGTTTGATGTAAAAACAATGTTATTTCAAATACAAATCATTATTTCTAACCTTGTCAATGTCTTGACTCTATTTTCTATTCATTTCACAACGTATGGTGGTGAATAAGTGTGACTTTTCATGGAAAACACAAAATTGTTTGGGTGACCCCAAACTTTTGAACGGTAGTGTATATATATATATATATATATATATATATATATATATATATATATATATATATATATACATACACATATATATATATATATATATATATATATATATATATATATATATATATTCATACATACATATATATATATATATATATATAGATATATATATATATATATATATAGATATATAGATATATAGATATATAGATATATCTATATAGAGATATATCTATAGATATGTAACGAGGTTTATTAAAAGATCGTTTGAAACGATGAGCAAAAAAATCGTATAGGAATGAAAAGCACATGGAGCAGTATACAAGGTAATAAACACAAGAGAAAAACACGACAAGTACTTACTTTTTTTCAGCACTTTACGGATCCGTCTGTACTGATCCGGCTCCCTGATTTTGAGGTCGGACCATCTTTTTCTAATTTGATCCTTGGAGCGCTGTACCCCAAAATAAGCCTGCAAAGTCTTCACCACCTTCGACATTATTTTGGCTTTGCGCAAATTTGGCCGGGCGTACGGCCCATACTTCCCATCATAATCCTTTTTTTTAAGAATGGCCACCATTTCCACCATCTCTTTAAAGGACATATTGGAGGCCTTAAATCTAGGCATCACAGATCTTGACGTTCCGGCCTCCGGGCTTTCTTCGCTACCTGAGGTAGTACGCACCTGATGTGTCTCCGCCATTATTCACCCCACTACGCGCCGTAACTAAAAATGGGCGGAGAACATGAGTTAAAATCGAACGTCAGGGGCGGGCGACGCAGGCGGAGTTTCACACATGCTGTCATGAGAGGGTTTACCCTTTGGTGGCGCTATCTCTTGGATCGCAGTACCAGTGTCCATCAGCAGGTGTCTTCCAACACCTAGGACCTGCAGTAAGAGGTCTTTCCTGCTGGTGGCACTGTTGCATCCTTGGGCCGTAGTACCGGTGTCAACCAGCGGGTGCACTCTGGCAGTGTGGAGCAAACAGCTCACACTGCGCTCAGCTGTGACATGAGGTCAATCACCACAGCCTTATAAATACCCGGCAAGCCCTCATAGGCTTGCCTTGGTATCTCTCTCTCTCTCTCTCTCCCTGCATTCTGACCTTGCTGCCTGTTATTTTGACCTTGAGCCTGCATCTGCCTTGTCCTGACCTGATCTGATCCAATCCCTATCCTGAGGCCTTCCTAGTCCTGTCCCTTCTGTTCCTGGTTACCTTGCATCCCTGCCCTGTACCCCATCCATCCATCCTCTCCTTGTCCTGTTCAGTTTCCCGTTCCTTACCCATCTGTTGACTTCCCTGTGTATGACCTTGGCTTGGCTTGTTTACGATTACGGTACCTCCATTTGCTTGTATATATTGTTGTTTGTAGTCTGTTGTTGTGTGGGTTTTTGCACTGTTTTCCTTTTTACTTATCACTTGTTAATAAACACCATTTCACTTACATGTGTTTCTGGTCTCCTCTGTGCAGTCCACACAGTCTGGTCAATTAGATATCCTGACACATGCGTAGTGTATAAAGAGGGGCCTTGTGCACGTGTCGTACGTACGTTCTGTGCGTAGAATTAGGGGGCAGAGAACATTATTTAAAATCGAACGTCAGGGGCGGGCGACGCAGGCGGAGTTTCACACAAGCGTAGTGTATAAAGAGGGGCCTTGTGCATGTGTCGTACGTACGTTCTGTGCGTAGAATTAGGGGGCGGAGAACATGAGTTAAAATCGAACGTCAGGGGCGGGCGAAGGAGGCGGAGTTTCACACATGCGTAGTGTATAAAGAGGGGCCTTGTGCACGTGTCGTACGTACGTTCTGTGCGTAGGTGATAGTGGACCGGGACGCTACTAAACGAAGGTAATTTTAAATTTATATTTTTTTTGGTCATGACTTTGTAGCAAGCGGCCTATATGGCTTGACAGATTGATGAGGCCTACATAGGGAGAAGATGATATGGGTTTAGCAGAAACCTAATAAGTGTTTTTTGTCTTGTGACTTTATCTTTTACAGATATTATGAATCCCCTATTTAAGGATCCAGAGTTCCTTACAGCTTTTATTTCTAAATATAGAGAGATGAGGAATTTGTGGGAGGTGAAACACCCTCAGTATTATGCAAAGCATGTGAGGAAGTCAACGCTGGAGAGACTTCTGTCCTTTGTCCAGGCGACCATCCCGGAAGCAACAATGGAGACATTGCTCCGGAAAATTGGGGTCTTGAGGAATATGTATAAGAGGGAGCATAAGAAGATCCAGGAATCAATGAGATCAGGAGCATCAGCAGATGATGTTTATGTACCCAGGCTGTGGTACTACAATCAACTCCATTTTCTTGATGACCAGACTGAAGCCAGGGCATCACTTTCAACCCTTCCCCCCACCCTTCCCCCCACCCTTCCCTCCACCCTTCCCTCCACCCCAGCAGAGGCTGATGAGGAGCAAGCTGGGTCTTTCATCCTGGATGAACTGGATATGACCATCTGGAGTCAGGTAAATTAGTTTAACCAATATTTACTGTACTAATATTAATGAGGTTAACTGGCTGTTATAATTGTCTCAAAGAATTTTGCCCTCAAAATTGTGTATACATATCAATTGACAGGAGTGGCTAAATATGTTTGGCACCTGCTATAAAAAATTAGGGTGTCTGATTAGACTCTTTTATTAAAGAGATGTATTCACATTGAATTTGCTAGTCATGAGAAGCAAATTGTGTGTCATTGATGAACCCCCAAAAAAAAACTAAAACTATGTCCTTTTTTTATACACAGGATGAGTCCATCCAGGAGGAATGTGTGGAAAGTGGCAGGCAGGAGGAGACCGGGCCCATGGACAGCCTGGAGGAGGCCGGATTCACCATCATCCTGGAGGAGGCTGGGCCCAGTGTCAGGCAGGAGGTGGCTGGTCCCAGTGAGGTGGCTGGGCCAAGTGAGGTGGCTGGGCCCAGTAGGAGCCTGACCCAATCACAAGTGCCTCCCCTCCGCCTTCCCAAAAAAAGGGCCAGGAAGGGGACGGTCACACAGGAGGCATCCCTGCACCTCATGCAAGAGGCCACCCGTTTTTTGAGGAGCCCCCCCGAAGCGGAAGAGTCCTATGGCTGCTACTTAGCCAGCAGGCTTCTTCAAATGGATTGGGAGCAGCGCCTCATTTGCGAGCGCCTATTTGGGGAAACAATCCAGAAGGGGCTGCAGGGCACGCTAACCCGAAACACCCAACTACATGAGGCATCCCCCCCTCCTCCTCCTCCTCCTCCTCCTGCCACAACTGAAACACCACAGCCACAGCCTCCAAAGAAGGCTACAGGGAAGGCTGCAGGGAAGGCTGCAGGGCAGCGTGGAGGAAAGGCTGCAGGGAAGAGAAGAAAGTGATGACCTGGGTTCAGTCTGGTCTGACAGAAGACGCAGGCTGTTGTAGTACCACAGTCTGGGGACATCTATATCATCTGCTGGTGCTGTTGATCTCTGGTATTCTTGGACCAGATTGTGCTCCCTCTTATATGGACTCCTCAAGATCCCAATTTTCTTGTACACTGACTTTTTCCAGCGTTGACTTCCTCTTTATTTTATTTTGACCATGAATAAATGGATCTTTTTTGAGTTTATGAAAAGACTTTATGTGTTTTCTTTTAAATCATTGATTTTACACACAATGTTAAATTAACAAGGGACAACAACCTCATTGAGTTTGCAAAAACACACCAAAAATACATTAATAATGTTAATAATGTTCGAGTGGTAAGTCTTGAAAAAAAAAAAGATACATAACCAAAAACGGTGCTTTGGGTTAACTTTATCTAAAAAAAATAAAAAATTCACTAGAAAAACAAAACTATAATAATGGGTTCTTTGTGGTAACTTTACAAACCTAAAAAAAAAAAAAAAAAAAAAGAAAATACAAATGGGTTCTTTGTGGTAACTTTACAAACACAAAAAAACAAAAAAAAAACAAATATAGAGATAAACATATAAAAAAGTTCAACAACAATCATAAAATAAATATCTGGATAAAAATTACAAGAAAATATGACTCCACATAAAAAAATAAAAAAAAAAGGGTAAAAAGTATTATTAGTATGGAAACATTGTTTTTAAAAAGCATACTATATCATTCATGAGATCAAAGAGAAAAAGAATCCAGAAATCAGTTTGGGAGAACTCTGTTTGAATATGAACAGCAAAACACCTTCGTTCTTTATAGCAATCATAAAGAAGACATAAAATGCGCTGCATTCAACGATCACAGATTTTGCAGCGTGAGGAATGTGCTACCTACAATACGAACACTAGTTTTACTAGACCGAGTGCTTCCGTTTAGTTTTTGCTTATGAGCATGCGTCGTTTTTTTGTCCGTCGGACTAGCATACAGACGAGCGGACTTCGGGGTCCGTCGTAGTTACGACGTAAAGATTTGAAGCATGTTTCAAATCTAAAGTCCGTCGGATTTGAGGCTAAAAAAGTCAGTTGAAAGTCCGGAGAAGCCCACACACCATCGGATTACCAGCCAGCTTTAGTCCGTCAGCGTCCGTTGGACTTTTGTAGACGAAAAGTCCGACCGTGTGTACACCCCATAACAGGTTTTCTTCTAAGATTGCCCTGTATTTGGCTCCATCCATCTTCCCATCAACTCTGACCAGCTTCCCTGTCCCTGCTGAAGAAAAGGATCCCCACAACATGATGCTGCCACCACCATGTTTCACGGTGGGGATGGTGTGTTCAGGGTGATGTGCAGTGTTAGTTTTCCGCCACACATAGCATTTTGCTTTTAGGCCAAAAAGTTCAATTTTGGTCTCATCTGACCAGAGCACCTTCTTCCACATGTTTGCTGTGTCCCCCACATGGCTTCTCACAACCTGCAAACAGGACTTCTTATGGCTTTCTTTCAGCAATGGCTTTCTTCTTGTCACTCTTCCATAAAGGCCAGATTTGTGGAGAACACGACTAATAGTTGTCCTGTGGACAGATTCTCCCACCTGAGCTGAGGATCTCTGCAGCTCCTCCAGAGTTACCATGGACCTCTTGGCTGCTTCTCTGATGAATGCTCTCCTTGCTCAGCCTGTCAGTTTAGGTAGACGGTCATGTCTTGGTAGGTTTGCAGTTGTGCCATACTCTTTCCATTTTCTGATGATGGATTGAACAGAGCTCCGTGAGATGTTCAAAGCTTGGGATTTTTTTTTTATAACCTACCCCTGCTTTAAACTTCTCCACAACTTTATCCCTGACCTGTCTGGTGTGTTCCTTGGCCTTTATGATGATGTTTGTTCATTAAGGTTCTCTAACAAACCTCTGAGGGCTTCACAGAACAGCTATATTTATACTTAGGCAGCAGTATCACACAATACTTGCATCAGCTCTGTCTCTGGCAGGTGCAGCATATTACTTTCCTTACAACCAGTGTCGGCTGGTGCTAAATCTTTTTTTTTGGGGGGGGGGGGGGCAGCAAACAACCCCCCCCCCCCCCTTGAGCCCAACCTTTTTCAAGCCATCTAGAGCCTCAAGCTCTAATCATGTAGTTGCAAAAAAAAACCTCATAGCAAGCTATAAATCCGGCACCCCACATGCAAACCACGTGCAAATTAGGGGATGGCACCCCTGCGCCCCTTATGGACCGGCCGCTCCTGCTTAAAACAGAACTGTCTCTAACTGCCGCAGTATGGAAGTTTTCCTTAGGGCAATACAGAAACAACAAGCCGTCTCTGGACGGCTTAGTACAGCAGCCCTGTACTCACAGCTCTCAGTTTAGCTCTCACAACAACAGAGCACCTCTGGACAGGCTTTCTCCAGAAGCCCACTCCCTCCTGATGATCTCTGCATGGTTCCCTGCTGTTCTGATTACAGAGCAAGTTCTCCCTCTCGGGTTCGGTGGGCAAGGTTTCAGTCCTGGCCACTCAGCAGCCAATCAGAATCCTCATCTGCCATTGTTAGGGGCAGACTTCCCCCCTAGGCTGTGATGGCAGCCAGTCCCAGGCCTTCTTTCCATTCTTGGTCTCCACTAAAATGAACACCGCTCCTCCTGTGTTGGGGACACTTTCTCTTCTCTGCATGGTCAACCAATAGCAAACTGCAACAGGGAAGAACGTCCTGCAGGGAAATCTAAAGGAGCATGGGCCAGGCTCTAATTGTGTTCTATTAGTAGTTGCTTTTCAGGATTAGCAAATTATAGACAAAATGGAATGGGTGGACTGGGGGAAACCAGTAACATCTGGATGAAAAAAACAAAATTGGCACAGTATGATCCCAATAGGGGTGCCGGGAGTACTCCACCCAAAATCCAGATAATTATCAAAAGCGAAACTGACCCAGAGCAAATGGTCTTACCTTTCTGTATTCGCTTATCTTATGTGCAACCACAATGTACCTTTTATTGCCTCGTTGGAAATAGTGTATTTCATGTATTTTTGTTTCGAACAAATGAAAATCTTTGAAAGAAAAAAACAAAATCGTTTAGCAGATAGTGCCATTCTTGTGCATCCCACATTTTCAATTTTAACTGCAGCGTACTTTGAATTTTTTTGCTGCAAGTATATATTAGTTATATTGAATCATTCCTGGCAGCTATCTGATCATTTTTCAAGAATCCATTTCTAAAAGACAACTAATCAGTGCTCTATCCAGTAATAAACAATTTCCTGGTGCTGATTAAACTGTGAAGCATTTTCTTCCATGACTCCTAGGGGGAAAACTCCAGTGTATTCGAACATGCCTAATTTTTCTCCGAATTGTCATGTTACAGCTGATGATATTTTATTAATGCAGTGCAGAGGCGCTTTGGTGATCAGCCACCAAGGTACATGAGGAAGTTGTTTTCCTAAATGGCCGAGCGTCCTGGGAGCCGTATTCTTTTTCTACACCAGGTTTTGTACTACAATATGAAAGCTGAACAAAGTGATTAAAGCAGTATTACGCTTTAAAGCAGAACTGTAGACCAATAGCTAAGTACATTGTTTAAATACATACAGTGGGTATAAAAAAGAAGCACCCTCTTTAAAATAATCACATTTTGCTGATTTGCAGCCTGAAATTAAAACAGACACAATTTTTGTTTTATCCAGCTGTATTTACTCTGTGCAACATATAACATTCGAGTGAAAGATATAACACCAACATGTCAGAAAAAAAAAAAAAAATCAAAACTAGAATCACTCTTTACAACCACTAGAATCACCCCCTTGTGTCAGAATTTTGTTGGACCACCTTTTGCTTTAATTACATCCTTTAGTCTGCTTGGATATATCTCTACTAACATTGCATAGCTAGACTTTGCAATATTTGACCACTCTTCTTTGCAGAACTGCTCAGTTAAATTTGATGGTGAGTGTTTGTGGACTGCAGTCTTCAAATCATTCCACAGATTTGCAATGGGGTTTAAAGCGGAGTTCCGACTAAAGAAAGAAAAATTAAAAGTCACCAGCTACAAATACTGAAGCTGCTGACTTTTAATAATCGGACACTTACCTGTCCCAGGGTCCAGCAATGCGGGGGAACGAAGCCTCACTTGTCTCCCCCTCCTCTCTGCGGCCCCTGGCATTGTCACTGTGGGCGCCCGGCTGTGACTTCACAGCCGGGCATGCATTGCGCTGTCACTGCGCTGCACGATGTGACTGGCTGGGCAATCATCTGGGACCTGTGACGTGTCCCAGATGATTGCCGAGAGGGAGGGGGGAGAGGTGAACTTACTTCCGGCGCCGGGGAGAAAGTGGGAGCTGGAACCCTTTAAAAAGAGGGTTTCCCCCCCCCCCAAAAAAAAAGACATGCCAAATGTGGCATGTCAGGGGGTCACCTTCCCTTAAAGCGTAAGTTCCATTTTTGGGTGGAACTCCGCTTTAAGTCTGGGCTCTGACTAGGCCATGCAAGGACATTCACATTTTTCTCCTTCAACCACTGTGTAGTTATGTTTGCTGTGTGCTTTGGGTCATTGTCATGTTGGAAGGTAAACCTTTTTCAACCATATTTTGAAGAGGGAGAAGGGACAGGACACCTACTGGCCACTATTGTAAAGGCCCAGCAGCCTGCATCGTATATAACTGAAATGCAATCTTCATCAGATAGGAGGGTTGACACTACCCTAGAGATTTTGGAGGTGTTTCTGGAATTTTATCAGGACCTATACAAAAGTAGGACATCCTATTCAGAGGAGGACCTGAGGAAATTCTTTAAAACTATTAGTTTACCTTATCAAATGACGAGAGAGAGGTATTGGAAGGACCACTGATGTTTCTAGGAACTAAGACTTGCAGCAGCTAATTTACCTAATAATAAAATGCCAGGACCAGATGGCCTCCCAGGGGAAATATACAAAAAAATATGGGGACGTACTGTTACATGATCTGTTGGAAGTCTTCAACCATGCCATGGAGATGGGCTCATTGCCCCCCTCGATGACCGAAGCAGTGATTATTGTGCTCTTGAAAGCTGGTAAAGATCCAAATAACCCTGATGCATACCGTCCAATTTCCTTGTAAAATGTCAGACATTAAGCTACTAGCAAAGATATTGGTGAGCAGACTGTCAAAATATATTACAAAACAAATTCACTGTGATCAGTCAGGATTTATTCCTAATAGATCTACAGCTAGTAATATTAGGCGTTCATTTTTAAATTTACAACTTCCCATAGACAGTAAAGGAAATAGAGCCATAATGTCGCTGGACGCGGCTAAAGCATTCGACAGTGGGACTTTTGATGGAACTGTTTAAAATGCTTTGGGTTTGGTCCCAGATATATGAAATGGATACAACTTTTATATAATTCCCCCGAATGCAAGAATACAAATAAAGGGACATATATCGGCTTCTTTTTTGTTGAATAGAGGAACAAGACAGGGTTGCCACCTGTCTCTGCTCCTTTTTGCACTGGCCATAGAACCTCTGGCGGATGCTATCCATAGCTGTATAGATATCGTGGGGTTTCGGAGATCTACAGGTGAAGAAAAAATAATACTTTATGGGGCCAATACACTAGTGTTCCTAGGGGATACATATACATCCTTGTCCACGGTTATGTCAATAATAGACACCTATGGAACATTCTCAGGATTTAATATTAATTGGAATAAATCGGTAATATTACCTATTGATCCCATACATTTTGAGCTTCCACACCAGGCTCATCAGATGACGCTAGTTACGTCATTTAAATATCTAGGAGTGATAATTACACCAAATGTTACTGAATATGTAGATAAGAATGTACCGCATTTATCGACGTATAACACGCACCCCAAGTTTAGGAGGGAATTTTAAGGAAAAAAAACTTTTAGGAGGGAAGTTTAAGGAAAAAAAACTTACATTAAAATGCCCATCAATGCAGCCTTATCTGTCCATCTGCAGCCATTTCAGTGTCAGTGCAGCCTTGTCAGTGCAGCCTTGTCAGTGCAGCTTTGTCAGTGCAGCTTTGTCAGTGCAGCCTTGTCAGTGCAGCTTTGTCAGTGCAGCCTTGTCAGTGCAGCCTTGTCAGTGCAGCTTTGTCAGTGCAGCCTTGTCAGTGCAGCTTTGCCCCAGTGCAGCTTTGTTAGCGCAGCTTTAGCAGTGCAGGTTTGCCCGTGCAGCTTTGCCCCAGTCCAGCCATGTCAGTGCAGCTTTGTGATAGATTAGATTCAAATATGGTGCCGAGACTGCAGGGATTCGTCGGAGCTGAGCTACACATAACCGAGTGTTCTCGGCTTTTTTCGGCGCCGCCGTCACCCCCAGTCCTGCCCCTGGACCTGTGTTATGTCCATCATAGGGCGGACTGGGCGTGACTGTGAGCAGCGCCGAAAAAAGCCGAGAACACTCGGGTATGTGTATCTCGGCTCCAACGAGAGCCGAGATACACATACCCGAGTGTTCTCGGCTTTTTTCGGGGCCGCTCACAGTCACGCCCAGTCCCGCCCTATGATGGACATAACACAGGTCCAGGGGCGGGACTGGGCATGACGGCGGCGCCGAAAAGAGCCGAGAACACTCGGGTATGTGTATCCCGACTCCGACGAATCCCTGCAGTCTCTGCGCCATATTTGAATCTACCCACGGCTGTGTATGTTGGCGGTGACCGCGGCAATTGCCGTGATCGCTCCGATAACACAAGATCGGCGGGCATCGGCCTATAACACGCACCCACGAAAAGTGCGTGTTATATGCCGATAAATACGGTACTTACTGTTGTCATTAAATTTAGACAACTCAAAATAAATTGGGACAAATCCACGCTGCTACCACATGATCCTCCCACGTCACCCCTTCCCCAGATAGCGCAACAGATTAGGGTAGTAGATACATTTCAGTACCTAGGTATAGTTATTCACCCCAACTTAGACCTTTATGTTGAACCCAGTATAAATCCTCTAAACCACAAATTTCAGGAAAAAACAGCTAGCTGGATTAAATTACCCCTATTGGTACTCAGCCGCTGTAACTTGATAAAAATGATTTGGAGTCCACAACTCTTGTGTTCAAAAAATGTAATACTATATTCCGCTCCCTGATATGGAGGAAACCGGTGCCTCGTACCAAGCTGGAAACGCTACAGGAAGCAAAGGACTCGGGTGGACTAGCAGTTCCGAACCCATATTACTATTTCAAAGCGGCTCAATTGCAGCATCTAACGGGGTGGCAGCACCTCGCGTCCTCTGATCATAAAAAAAACATTGTACGCACACTACTTTTGGGTGATGGCCTTGTGGAATGCATAGAAGCAGAGAACTTGGAACAATGTCCGACTATCCCACAATGGTACTCATAGATAGAATATGGAACAAAGCCAAACGGCACTTCCAATACGTAGGATACTTTGAGTGGTCCCGTATTTGGAATAACAGAAACTATCCTGAACTTTGCAAACTAGAGGGCTTCTCAGCCTGGTCTAGGTGTGGTGTTGTGTATATATCACAGCTATACCATGGCGGCCTTTTACAAGATTTTCAATCCCTAAAAGTGGAATATGGTCTACCAAATACCTTATTTTTCCAGTGCTTACAACTCAGGCATGCCATTTTGGCGCAATCTACACAGGGACAGATATCCTCCCTGTATGGTTCCCTACCATGTCAGGTGTCTAAAGATGAGGAATGGCCTACTATACTGGAGAATGTACTTAGGGTGTCACTCTCTTCTTCCCAAAAACTCACACAATTATTCCCTATTCACCAAACTTACTGTACCCCATATAAATTACACAAATGGCACAGAAGAGACAATCTGTTTTGTCCTCCTTGTCTGGTGGACAACGGTACCCTTATTCACATGCTTTGGAAGTGCTCGAAACTGCAAAGGTACTGGTCCAAAGTGATCAGCTCTTTTAATAGAATATGGAATCTCACATCTGCAGTTGACCATAAGCTGTGTCTGCTTGGGTGGTTGGATGAGGAACTGTACATGCCCCACATCTGCACGGTCATTCTCAGGGTTTTGTTTATCGCCAGAAAACTCATTGCCAGGAAATGGCTCTCAGTGTTACCTCCTACACATGCAGAATGGGTCACTGCCATAAATGACACTCTTCTGAGGGAGAAGCTGACATACAAACACAGGGGTAGTCCAATGAAGTTTGAAAACATCTGGGATGCCTGGCTGGAAGTGCTTGGTTTGGCCCCCCTCCAAATGGTCCATACTAGAATACTTGGTGGCAGGACATAGCCATCCTCTACCTCATGGGGGGTTGTTGGCTGATTAAACAGAGTGGGTGACTGATTGGACAGATGCACTGGGACTCTGAGTAAGGATTACGCACTGGGACTCTGAGTAAGGATTACTCTGAAACAATATTTTTGATGTGGTGATATCTTGCTCTGTAGTGGCTAGTTATATTAGTTTTAAGTGACAGTTGATTTGTGGACACTGTGAATCCTGCCCCACTGTTTAGGGGTAGGACACACCCCTGTCCCAACTGACGGTCCATCTGAGGACCGGAAGCGGAGCTAGGGAATAGAATACTAAGAGGACACGCTTAATATATAGTAACTTACAAAAAGACAGACAAAGATATATATTTTCAATAACTGGTCTTTTTATTTTTGTATGGACTGTAACTTCATATAATATGCTGATATATAAGTAGTAAGGCCGGCTGGCTGTACGCTTGTATAATCCTATGTCCTCTACAATATCATATGATATGTTTTTTGTTCAATGGAAATGTTTTTCTTTTTGCCAATAAAAAGAATCTGATAAAAAAAAAAAATTAGACAACAGAGTAAAACTTGGAGTAGATGTCCGTTGACTATGATAGGGAGAGCGAATCTGGTGAGGATGGTGTGGATGCCCCAAATGTTATATGTATATACTGCCCGATATGGCTGACACTACGGTTATTAAAAACTATCAACTCTGTTTTCAGGGACCACATATGAAAATGTGGAAAACCCAGAATTAGACTTGAAATATTGCAACAGGCAAGGGATAGAGGGGGAGTTGCGATCCCTAACACAAGATTATATTTTATTGCAGCACAACTGCAACATTGGTATGGTTGGGACTCGGAGGAGGTAGATATGCAGGATCCTATACAGAAGATTATAATATCCCATTTTATGACATCCCCTTTAGTACAACTAATAGTCACTCATCATTTTTATAACAAGAGAAAGCTCCCTACCTTTCATCTAACCCATAGGTTATGGGAGGCAGCACAAACTATTACTCAGCACGAGGGTTATACAAGACACATGCCTATATGGGATAACTACTGTCTAGGTGAATCAAATAAACTGCCAGAATTACTAGAATGGAAAAAATCCGGCTTAATATTTTTATATCAGTTATATGAAGGGGGTATCTTATTGCCTTTTAATATATTAAAAGATCGTTATCAGTTATCAAACAATAATTTCTATCAATACCTTCAAATACGACATGCACTACAAACTCAGTCCTCACAATTTCAATTACAACATAACCCCTCTAAGCTATTAGGGAAGGCAACCTCAGTACTTTGTATGAAACAAGGATTAAGAGGAGACCTCTAGCTTATTCTACAAACTGTAGAGAGCGCAGAAAGACAGGTAAATAGTTGTATCTGTTGGCAAAGGGATATAGAAGATTTGAATAAGGAGAATTGGATACGGGCGATGGAGGCTTTACCTGAGATATCTCTCTCGCTGTCTCAGAGGCTGACTCAGCTTTTTATTCTACATAGGGCTCATTACACCCCACAAAAGCTTTATGCCTGGGGAAAATATACAACAACACCACTATGCCCTCGTTGCTGTTTATCTAATGGATCCCTTATTCATATGCTTTGGCGATGCCCAAAACTTCATCGATATTGGGAAAGGGTGTTCCTAACATTGAATTCACTATGCTCAACAGAAATAATAGGAACTCCAAAATTGGCACTACTGGGGGTAATTCCTGATGGAGAATTACCAGTGGAGTTGTGTACCATGTGGACTAGGCCCCTATATTTAGCACGTAAACAAATTTTACAAAAATGGATCTCGCCTGCTCCTCCAACTCATAAAAAATGGGGGGGAAGCTTAATTAATTATTAAAAAGAGAAAGGTTAACTTATAAAACACAGAGGAATACCCCAAAGATTTAAAAAAATCTGGTCCCACTGGTTGGATCCTAATAATCCATTATATGATGGCTCATTCAGTAGAGAGGAAGGGGAGAGGGGTGGGGGTGGAAGAGGAGAGGAGAAATGATTTCGTAAGAGACGGGATGTTGCCATAAGACCAATGTAGGTAACCGGGGTTGACAAAATTAGTGTGTAGCAAATGTCTAGGTTTCGGTCCAATTTGGTATAACTTAGTTATCTTAATCTCAGAGACGTTAGTTTTGTTTGTCTTGTTAGTTTTTGTTTTTTCTTTTTTTTTGTAAAAATATGTAACTGAATTTTTTTTCCTTTCTTCCTTTGTTCTTTTTTTCTTTGTCATATTCGTGTATGGAATATTTAATAACAAAAAAAAAATATTTGATATTTGATATAAAAAAAAAAGAGCTGAGGAAACGACAAGGATAAGAAGCTATATGCCCTTCAGCACTACAGAATGTGACTAACTGCTGCTACGGTAGCTATACCATGACCTGACTAATGAGAACCTTCACAGACATAGAGAGAGAGACTGGTTGTCAAGAACAATGTGGTCAAACATTGGTTTCCTTGGCTTGGCAGCTTCCATGCTTCATTCTTCATTCTTCATTTATGATTTTCAATTACAGTTCTGACCCCATCCATAATTAATCAACTCCCAAGAAGGAAGGAGGGTTGCAGGCCACTCTAGTGCCCTGTACACACGGTCGGACATTGATCGGACATTCCGACAACAAAATCCATGGATTTTATCCAACGGATGTTGGCTCAAACTTGTCTTGCATACACACGGCCTCACAAAGTTGTCGGAAAATCCGATCGTTCTGAACGCGGTGACGTAAAAGACGTATGCCGGGACTATAAACGGGGCAGTAGCCAATTGCTTTCGTCTCTTAATTTATTCTGAGCATGCTTGGCACTTTGTGCGTCGGATTTGTGTAACCACGATCGGAATTTACGACAACGGATTTTGTTGTCGGAAAATTTTATAGCCTGCTCTCAAACTTTGTGTGTCGGAAATTCCTATGGAAAATGTGTGATGGAGCCTACACACGGTCGGAATTTCCGACAACAAGGTCCTATCACACATTTTCCATCAGAAAATCCTATCGTGTGTACAGGGCATAACAGGTAGGTGGTAACTAGCCATTGACAGATCGTTACAAAAAGTAAACACTTGATACTTATTATTCGCTTTCTAACTTTCCCTTCCTTTCAAATGCTGAAGCTATTTCAGTCCCTTTATAGGAGAAAACATTTGACACAATATGATGGACTTCTTTAATCCCACATAAGCAGATTGCCCTTGTGTCTCTACAGATTTCCAAGCTATATCTATAGCTCTTATGAGATCATTAAGTTGAATCTTGATATTTATATGACAGATGCTTCCTTATATATCTCTCTTAATATTATCAGGCTAACGCAACCTAAAAATATTAATCATTCTCTAGTTATTGCTACAAACTTTAAAGTATGTCAGAACACCGACCCCAAGTAATGGCAATGGAATTATTACAGCTGGTGTTACAAATTTATGAAGACCTTTCTCAGGATGAAAAATAAATTAGTTTGCATTTATTTAAAGGTGTGTGTCCATTAAGTAGGACAAGTAGGAGTTGCTGAGTGACCACAGGGCAAGTGGCTGTTAATAACTTTCATGAGATGTAGTTGGATGGTTGATGTGGATAGATAGCTTCTACAGGGTGGAAGGATTCAGAATGCTGGCTGCAAATACATAATGGAACAACTCATACTACACATTAAAAAGATGTACTGATCAAGTAAAAATCATGGTCAACAAACAGCATTTCCTGTCATGCTGTGAATCAAACACTTAACTTCATTTTATAAGATCAGAGTATTGACAGTAAAGCCACTGAAAAAAAATCCTAACAATATCATATATATAGCACTACCCCCAGCAGGAGCCGTTAGTAAAATTGGGTCCTCTGCTCTTTCTCTGGCTGGCCCTAGGCAGAACCTCACTCCTGCTGACACCACCAGAATACCTTGGCTGGGAACTCCCAGCAGTCACACAAAGATGGCACACACGGACAGTTAGGAAATAGGCAGGTTGTATTGGCAGATAAAAAAAAAGGTAACAGCAGATCAGTAGTTGAGTAGAAAACAATACAAATACAATGCAAACAACCCAGGTACCTTAAGGATAGACTTAGTGTGTCCTGCAGTACCAAGAACATAAACAGTAGCTCTCTGACTGAGAGGTTACACCTGAAGTGACTGTGGAGGAATAACAATAGGTACGACAGGCTTGTTTACTTGAGGGTACTCGGACAAGTGGGGATAGACTTAAGACTGTGAGTTTGATACACTACCAGTAACCCAGTTCTACCCCCAGATATGCATCAAAAACTTAACAGTTCTTTGATGTTAGCTTATGCCAGCACTGTTGGGGCCATTTAACACTGACGCACAAAAGCAGTGCAATGTTTCTAGGGGTGAAGTTCAGGAACAGGTAAGTGAGGAGTTAAACTTAGTCAGTTGGGTACGTCCCTTTAAGGCAGCTAGGTGACAGTAAGCCAGTTCAAAAGAAAGGGGAAAGCAATGTGAAGAGAGAATCGGGAGGCGTTAACATTAGGGTACTATGCAGCAAGTGATGGTGCACAAAGAGTAATGAAAGTCAGCAGTTTGGAGTAAAAATAGCCTTGAAGGCTTCTTCTGATGTTATTAGTTGCTTCTCTCAGTTGAAAATGGCATCAAGTGGGTTCAGCTTCTAATTGGGAAACAATCTCAATGAAGGAAAATGGCCCTACCATAGGCCTTTGTTGCAAACAAGAGGTAAAGCGGAAGTAAACCCATCCATTTAGCAGTTTAGAAAAACAGTTACATTTCCGGCACGTGCCGGAAATGTAGCCTTCCCATTGGTTGTGCTCTCAACCAAACTGTCAAACCATCCCATAGCTGGTGTCATAACTGATCACATGAGCAGTATCATGGCAGTTTAAACAGATTAAACAGAGGCCAAAATGGCAATTTCCTTGACTGAAAACGATAGGCGGGTTTACTTCCACTTTAAAGAGGGAGTCCACCTAAAAAAAAATATTAAAAGCCAGCAGCTACAAATACTGCAGCTGCTGATTTTTAATAAATGGCCATTTACCTGTCCCAGGGTCCAGCTATGTCGGCAGCTCTCGGCAGCTGCCACCGCCATCCTCGGTGAGGGAATCAGGAAGTGAAGCGTTGCGGCTTCACTTCCCGGTTCCCTACTGCGCATGCGCGAGTCGCGCTATACGTCGTAACTGGTCTCCACTATCTCCTGTGTGTTTCCCAGGAGACAGCGCGGAGGGACAGGAAGAGGCATAGACTCCCATGGGAGTCTATGCCGGAAGTGGGTGTAAATACCTGTCTTAGACAGGTATCTGCACCCCCCTCCCCCCTGAAAGGTGCCAAATGTGACACCGGAGGGGGGGAGGGTTCCGAAAAGCAGAAGTTCTATCTTTGTGTGGAACTCCGCTTTAAGTCTTGGTTATGGATGTTGTACGGGTCAGGGACCCTCTCACCAGATTCCTCTGCGGCAGTCTACAGGCAACAACAACTTGTTTGTTAAGTGGAGGGTCCCCTTAAGCAGCGATGCAGCAGCGGTAATCCAGAGGGATAATGCTCGAACAGCGGTTCTGGATGATTGGTGCTCCATCATGGACTAACTTCATGGCTCAGCATTCAGATCAGCAATCTGCACCTTGGCTCTGATACAGCCCCATCAGATGAAGTCCTGGTTCAACATAGCACAGTACAGCTACCACACACCTTCCCAGTTGGAGTGTCTCTCTCCAACTCCCTCACCTTTTCTGTTGCTTGTGGACCTTGTAGTCATGACCCCAGTTTTACTGTGTTCATGAACCTCCTTCGAGACTACATCTACCAGACTGCTTTAAGCACTTGTGTTAGAACCAGGACAAGGCAAAGTAGTAAACACTGCCATCTTGTGGACAAATAGAGTTCTAGATCTCACTGACAATGCAGAGTGTTACATATATAACATCAAATCCTATCAATATCATATATTAGAAGTAGCATCTGGTGATAGAGCACCTGACCTATTACACCATGAGCTTCTCTATATCGTTAAAATGCACATATCATTATTTTTAATGTATATACCCATTTTTTCCAGTTTTGGATAGAGTAGGGAAGGGTTAAAAACCCCATTGGTTAATTTTTTGTTATCTATATCCTATTGGGGAGATTTCTCTCCATTTCTTGCAATGGAGACTGAACAGGAAGTGAGAGTAAATCTATACAAAGTGAGGGAATTCCTTTCTTAGTCGTCCCCAAAATGTGTCCCAATTGAATGATTTACCTTCTATTCCTGCTCTGGGAACGACTCTGGGAACAGCTATACAATTTTGAATTGGTAGGTCACCGGCTGCAATGATGAGCTTTTGGCTTTCATAGTCTTGGGGTTACTGATCCAGAACAGTATGCCAATCAGGAAAGAGAATATCTGTACACTTGTACTGAGTTAATGGCTCAAAGTTCAGTAATACGATCAATGAACTTGCATTTTTAGAGAGCGAGTTCATGGAAGCCTTCTTCCTTTTCTCATGAGAGAATTCCTTAAAGGGTGGGTTGCCAAGCATGCAATAGGCTCCTTATTATCGCTTAAACAGGGAGAGAGGATAAGCGGCACACACAGAATTATGTGAGCTAAAGTAACAATGTAGGTTGTGTCTATCTGGATTTAAAGCTAAATTGGTTTGTACCACCGCTCCCTTCTCTTGTGAAAGCCAGATGTGAGGGCTGCATTGCTGGAGCCAGTTACTGGGAATGGGGCTTTTTTTAACCTTAAAAGAGAAGTATGGGTTTTTATTTTTATTCCAGTTTCATACTTACCTAGGTGGATGCAGCATCGGCTCGATGCTGCATCCGTCCCCTGGCGCCTCTGCACTGAGAACTGAGCGATCGAACAGCTCGATCATCTCCCCGAGCAGAGAGCTGATGACTGTCAGTCAGCGGCTCTCTGCTTTGCCCCCCCCCCCGCACTCCCTGGAGTGCTGAGCTGTGGAGGGGCGGGGAGTGGCTGAGACGGGTGTCAGTCCAGGCACCTGGCAGATCCAGACTCGATGCCTGGACTGATCTGTGTGACGTCAGCAGAAAGCGGACTTCAGATCGCTCTCTGCTGAAAACAGGTCACAGGAGTGCAAAACGAATTGCACTTCTGTGATCCATAGGAGAAGTACAGCCAAACGAGCTCAGGCTGGACTTCTCCTTTATTGCAGAGAATGCATTAACCATTTCAATACCACTTTCACCCCCTTCCTGCCTAGGCCAGTTTTCAGATTTCAGCGCTGTAGCTCTTTGAATGACAATTGTGCGATCATGCAACACTGTACCCAAAATAAATTGTTATAATTTTTTTTTGGATAGAGCTTTCTTTTGGTGGTATAATCACCACTGGGTTTTTTCTTTTTTGCTAAACAAACGAAAAAAAGACCAAAACTTTTGAAAAAAAAATGTTTTCTTAGTTTCTGTTATAAAATTTTGCAAATAAGTAATTTTTCTTCTTCACTGATGTGTGCTGATGAGGCTGCACTGATGGGGCTGTACTGATGGGCACTGATGAGTCTGCACTGATGTGTACTGATGGGTACTGATGAGGCTACACTGATGGGTACAGATGGGCACTGATGAGACTGCACTGATGGGCACTGATAAGGCGGCACTGATAAGCTACACTGATGGGCACTGATGAGGAGGCACTGATGAGACTGCAATTATGAGGTGGCACTGATGGGTGCTGATAGGTGTCACTGATGGGCACTGATAGGCGATACTGATCAGCACTGATTACCTACGCTGATTGGCACTGATGAGGCTGCACTGAAGGGCACTGATGTGCACTGATGAGGCTGCACTGATGAGGCAGCACTGGTGGGCACTGATAAACTGCACTAATGGGTACTGATGAGGAGGCACTGATGAGGCTGCAATGGTGAGGTGGCACTGATGGGCACTGATAGGCGGCACTGATAGGTGGCACTGATGAGCACTGATAGGCGGTACTGATAGGTGGCACTGATGAGCACTGATAGGCGGTACTGGTAGGTGGCACTGATGAGCACTGATAGGTGGCACTGATGAGCACTGATAGGCGGCACTGATAGGCGGTACTGATGGGCACTGATAACCTGCACTGATGATTTTGTATCATGTCTCAAAGAGACCCTGCTAATAATTATATTTACAGCTAACATTACATTAAAATAAATATATAACTTAGTCAAGTTAAAAATAAAATAATAAAGAATGTGATATACCTAACATTTAAAAAAAAAAGTGGATAATGTTTAATGGCCAGTGGAAAAGTGTTTCATACTTTGGTGGTCAGTAGGGGTGAGCCGAACACCCCCCGGTTCGGTTCGCACCAGAACCTGCGAACGGACCGAAAATTCGCACGAACGTTAGAACCCCATTGATGTCTATGGGACTCGAACGTTCGAAATCAAAAGTGCTCATTTTAAAGGCTAATTTGCATGGTATTGTCCTAAAAAGGGTTTGGGGACCCGGGTCCTACCCCAGGGGACATGTATCAATGCAAAAAAAACTTTTAAAAACGGCCGTTTTTTCGGGAGCAGTGATTTTAATGATGCTTAAAGTAAAAAAAAAAAAGTGAAATATTCCTTTAAATATCGTACCTGGGAGGTGTCTATAGTATGCCTGTAAAGTGACGCGTGTTTCCCGTGTTTAGAACAGTCCCTGCACCAAATGTCATTTTTAAAGGAAAAAATGTCATTTAAAACTGCTTGCGGGTTTAATGTCATGTCGGGTCCTGGCAATATGGATGAAAATCAGTGAGACAAACGGCATGGTTACCCCCCAGTCCATTACCAGGCCCTTTGGGTCTTGTATGGATATTAAGGGGAACCCCGCACCCAAATTAAAATAAGGAAAAGTGTGGGGCCACCAGGCCCTATATACTCTGAACAGCAGTATACAGGCGGTGCAAACAAGACAGGGACTGTAGGTTTGTTGTTAAGTAGAATCTGTTTGTAATTTTGAACATTTTTAACGTGTTTAGCTCCAGCCAAAAAATCTTTTTTAAGCTTTTTGGAAAACATAGGGAAGGGTTATCACCCCTGTGACATTTGTTTTGCTGTCTTTCTTCCTCTTCAGAAGATTTCACCTCACTTTTGTCCCAATGACAAATGTTTTTTGAAAATATAGTTTTTTTTTGTGGAACAAGCATTGGAAAGCATCAGTGGAAAGGAGAAATGTTTTTCCCATATTAACTCTTACAGGAGAGAATTTCCCTTCCTAGGGGTAGATTTCATCTCACTTCCTGTTGTCTCCTTCCGTTTGCAAGTAGGAGTCGTTTGTAAGTTAGATGTTTGAAAGTAGGGGCCTGCCCTATATACTCAGCAGAAATTTGGGCCTTAGGTGTTGTTGTAAGCCCTCACAGGGCCCTGCTGTGAAATATTAGATCAAGAATTGTAATTACATGCCCCTGTTGAAACAGGGGCAGAAAAACTGGGCCTTTGGTGGTGGTGGTGCTGGTGCCACAACACTGTAAGTCCTCACTCGATCTTGGTGGGTGCAGAAATGGGCCCTGCTGTGAAATATTAGATCAAGAATTGTAATTACATGCCCCTGTTGAACAAGGGCAGAAAAATTGGGCTTTTGGTGGTGGTGGTGATGCTGGTGCCACAACACTGTAAGTCCTCACTCGCTGTTGGTGGGTGCAGAAATGGGCCCTGCTGTGAAATATTAGATCAAGAATTGTAATTACATGCCCCTGTTAAACAGGAGCTGAAAAATTAGGCCTTAGGCACTGGTGCTGGTGCCACAACACTGCAACCCCTCACAGACACTCTAGTTGGAACGCAGGAACGAGCCCTGCTGCAAAGTATTGCATCAAAAATTGTAATTACACGCCCCTGTTAAACAGGGGCAGAAAAATTGGGCCTTAGGCACTGGTGCTAATGCCACAACACTGCAACCCCTCACAGACACTCTAGTTGGAACGCAGGAACGAGCCCTGCTGCAAAGTATTGCATCAAAAATTGTAATTACACACCCCTGTTGAACAGGGGCAGAAAAATTGGCCCTTAGGCACTGGTGCTGGTGCCACAACACTGCAACCCCTCACAGACACTCTAGTTGGAACGCAGGAACGAGCCCTGCTGCAAAGTATTGCATCAAAAATTGTAATTACACGCCCCTGTTAAACAGGGGCAGAAAATTGGGCCTTAGGCACTGGTGCTGGTGCCACAACACTGCAACCCCTCACAGACACTCTAGTTGGAACGCAGAAACGAGCCCTGCTGCAAAGTATTGCATCAAAAATTGTAATTACAGGCCCCTGTTAAACAGGGACTGAAAAATTGTGCCTTAGGCACTGGTGGTGGCACCCAGAACCAAAAATGTTCTTACAAGCTATCAGCGTGATCATTGAGGAGGAAGAGGATAATTACTCAGGGATAGTCAATCAGCATCAGCATAGGCAGTCTTTGAAGGGATCTGAGATTTCAAAAAAAATTATTCGGTTACATCAGCATCGGGTGCTTGGTAGCTGGTGGTGATCCAAGACTGATTCATTTTTATGAAGGTCAGTCTATCGACCGAGTCGGTGGACAGACGCACCCTGTGATCGGTTACCACGCCTCCAGCAGCACTGAATGTGCGTTCCGAAAGAACGCTGGATGCAGGACAGGCCAGTAGCTCAATTGCATACTGTGCAAGCTCTGGCCAGTTAACCATCCTCAAGACCCAGTAACCCAGAGGATTTTCGGTGGGAAAGGTGTCCAAATCTGATCTTGCCCCTAGGTATTCCTGCACCATGTAAAACAGACGCTGGCGATGGTTGCTGGAACCGATCATACCTTGGGGCTGCGGACCAAAAAATTGTCTGAACGCATCGGTCAGATGGCCACCTTCTCCACCGCTCCTTCTTTGACTGACCGAAGCCTCAGCAACACGTTGTCCAGAAACAGGAGTTTGTAACCTCCCAGTCTCTGGGAACGCGTTGCACAGACCTTTCTGCAAGGCCTCCCAAAGATGTTTCATCCTCTGCTCCCTTTGGGATGGCAAGATAAGGTCCGCAACCTTACCCTTGTAACGTGGATCAAGGAGGGTTGCCAGCCAGTATTGGTCCTTCTCCTTGATCCCACGAATACGAGGATCCTTACGCAGGCTTTGCAGGATCAGGGAGGCCATGCAGCGTAGGTTTGCTGAGGCATTCGGTCCGGAGTCCTCTGGGTCACTAAGGATGACATGGTCCGCAGCCACCTCCTCCCAGCCACGTACAAGTCCATGTGTTTCTTGGGACTGATCCCTTAAAGACTGCTGCTGATGCTGAGTGCCATGCTCCTCCTCCATACTGACACAATCTTCCTCCTCCTCCTCCTCCTCGTCCTCTTCCTGTGTGATCGGCGGGCATGTAGGAACACTGTCTGGATAAAGGGGGCCTTGAGAGCTAAGGAAGTCCTCCTCTTCCTGCCTCTGTTTTGCCTCAAGTGCCCTGTCCATTATTCCACGCAGTGTGTGCTCCAACAGGTGGACAAGGGGGACAGTGTCACTGATGCATGCACTGTCACTGCTCACCATCCTCGTGGCCTCCTCAAATGGTGACAGGACAGTGCATGCATCCCTGATCATGGCCCACTGGCGTGGGGAAAAAAAACCAAGCTCCCCTGACCCTGTCCTGGTGCCATAGTCGCACAGGTACTCATTGATGGCCCTCTGCTGCGTGTGCAGCCGCTGCAGCATGGCCAACGTTGAGTTCCACCTGGTGGGCATGTCACAGATTAGTCGGTTCTTGGGCAGGTTAAACTCCTTTTGGAGGTCCGTCAGCCGAGCACTGGCATTATATGACCGGCGGAAATGCACACAGACTTTCCTGGCCTGCCTCAGGACATCCTGTAAGCCCGGGTACCTGCCCAAGAACCGCTGCACCACCAAGTTAAGGACGTGAGCCAAACAGGGCACATGGGTCATTTGTCCCTGTCGGAGGGCAGAGAGGAGGTTGGTGCCATTGTCGCAAACCACCATTCCTGCCTTAAGTTGGCGTGGCGTCAACCACCTCTGAACCTGCCCCTGCAGAGCTGACAGAACCTCTGCCCCAGTGTGGCTCCTGTCCCCCAAGCACACCAGCTCAAGCACCGCATGGTATCTTTTGGCCTGCGTACTTGCGTAGCCCCTTGAACGACTACGGAGCACCGCTGGTTCCGAGGGCAAAGCACAGGAAGAGGCCATGGAGGAAGAAGAAGAGGAGGGGGTGGAGGAGAGAGGTGTGTCACAATCATTAGCATTTTGGAGGCGTGGTGGCGGAACAACCTCCAACACTACTGCACCTTGTCCTGCATCCTTCCCAGCTGCCAGCAGAGTCACCCAATGCGCCGTGAAACTTAGGTAACGTCCCTGTCCATGCCTGCTGGACCATGAGTCAGCGGTAATGAACATTGCGAGGCATGAACATTGCTTTCCACATGCCGGTAGAGAGCCGGAATCGCCTTCCGTGAGAAAAAGTGGCGTTTGGGTACCTGCCACTGAGGAACAGCACATTCCACAAACTCACGGAAGGGGGCAGAGTCTACCAACTGAAAAGGCAGCAGTTGAAGTGCTAGCAATTTTGCCAAGCTAGCATTCAACCGCTGGGCATGTGGATGGCTGGGAGAAAACTTCTTTCGGCAGTGCAGCAGCTGGGGCAGGGAAATTTGCCTGGTACAATCTGACGTCGGTGTACCAAAAGCAGATTGCCCACAAGTACTTGGCTGTGACACACCTAATTCTACACCTTCATTCCTCTCAGTGCAGGTCTCAGAGAGGACTGAAGGTCTAGTGGGGTTGGAAATCTCAGCTGATGAGGAGCAAGGAGAGGTCCTCTTTGTTCTTTGGTGTGGGTCTTTTAGATACGCTTGCCAATGAACTGCATGGCAGGTCAACATATGTCTGGTCAAGCATGTGGTACCCAAGCGTTAGATGTTTTGGCCACGCGAGATACGCTTGAGACATATGTTGCAAATAGCAGCGGTGCGATCTGATGCACTCGTCTCAAAAAAGGCCCACACCAAAGAACTTTTTGAATAACGCGCAGAGACTGCAGCGCCCTGCACATGTGGAGCTTTGGGGTGTGATGCAGTCAATGTGCTGCCCTTACACTGGCCCCTGGAGGGCATCCTGCCTCGTTGGTGATGTGCCGCCTCCTCCTCCTCCTCCTCTCTCCTATCAGGCACCCATGTTGAGTCAGTGACCTCATCATCCCCTCCCTCCTCATCACTGGAGCAAACCTGGCAGTATGCTGCAGCTGGGGGAGCATGACTGCCAGATTGCTGTCCTTCTTGGGCACCCCCTCTGTCCGTGCTCATGTTACTGCCTTCATCGAGCTCAGTATCATCATCAGAGCCTTCCAAACGCTGGGCATCCTCCTGGAGCATGTACCCAACACTGTGGTCAAACAGTTCGAGGGACTCCTCAGGAGGACATGGTGGGGCTAGGGAAGGAGTCACTGATGACATTGAGCCGAGGGAAGAGGCCGCTGCTTTGCCAGACAAAGTACCCTAGGCATGGGTGAGAGAGGATGAGGAGGATGAGGACGGCTTGGTCATCCACTCGACCAAGTCTTCCGCATGTTGCGGCTCAACACGGCCAGCTGCTGAAAAAAAGGCCAAGCGTGTCCCACGGCCACGTGCTGATGAGGATGCACCGTCTCCACGACCAGCACTAGACACAGAGCCTGCTTGCCCTCTCTTATTGGCTTGTGACTGTCTGCCTCTCCTTCTTGGCCTTCCAGACATACTAATGGCCTGTAGCTGCACTAAGCTGGGATATATATATATATATATATATATATATATATATATATATATATATGTACTGATACTGCAGCTAGCAAAATCAACTGCCTGCCTGTAGTATGAGAACACCACCAACCTTCTACAGGTAGCTTTAGCTGAACACTGTGAGCAGGACGCACCCCACTAACTTGTAGGTTTAGCAGAACACTGTGAGCAGGAAGCACTGCACTAACTGTAAATAGTCTAGCTGCCTGACTGTGGTACTAATAGGATCAAAAGAACACCAGTAATTTTCTTCAGGTAGCTGTATATACTGTAACAAGACAAGCCTGCCTGTCAGTAAGAAGATAACAGGAACGGATCTAGCTGAACACTGTGAGCAGGACGCACTGCACTAACTTTAAATAGTCTAGCTGCCTGACTGTGGTACTAATAGGATCAAAAGAACACCAGTAATTTTCTTCAGGTAGCTGTAAATACTGTTACAAGCCAAGCCTGCCTGTCAGTAGGAAGATAACAGGAACGGATATAGCTGAACACTGTGAGCAGGACGCACTGCACTAACTTTAAATAGTCTAGCTGCCTGACTGTGGTACTAATAGGATCAAAAGAACACCAGTAATTTTCTTCAGGTAGCTGTAAATACTGTTACAAGACAAGCCTGCCTGTCAGTAGGAAGATAACAGGAACGGATCTAGCTGAACACTGTGAGCAGGACGCACTGCACTAACTTTAAATAGTCTAGCTGCCTGACTGTGGTACTAATAGGATCAAAAGAACACCAGTAATTTTCTTCAGGTAGCTGTAAATACTGTTACAAGACAAGCCTGCCTGTCAGTAGGAAGATAACAGAAACGGATCTAGCTAAACTGAATACAGTGTATATATATATATGCAACACCTGGGATGCATATATATACACAATACACTGTAAGTGCAGCTAACTGACTGACTGTCCTGCCTAATCTAGCTAACTCAAATGAAATGACACTGTCTCTCTCTCTCTCTATCTCTCAGCACACCGGAACACACTGCACAGGGCCGCCGTGCAGTCGGCCTTATATAGTGTGGGGCGTGTACTAAATCCCCTGAGCCATAATTGGCCAAAGCCTCTTTGGCTTTGGCCAATTAAGGCTCTCTGTTCAGGCGGCGCTGTGATTGGCCAAGCATGCGGGTCATAGTGCATGCTTGGCCAATCATCAGCCAGCAATGCACTGCGATGCCGCAGTGAATTATGGGCCGTGACGCGCCACACGAATTTGGCGCGAACGGCCCATATCGTTCGCAATTCGGCGAACGACCGAACAGCCGATGTTCGAGTTGAACATGGGTTCAACTCGAACACGAAGCTCATCCCTAGTGGTCAGTGGAGAGGTACTCTGATATACTAATGTTAGTGGTAAAGGCCCCCTTACATTGGTGGTTAGTGGTGTAACTTTTTTACCAAAGGTATAAAAAAAATTTAATGGGAAAGGATCAGCTGCAAGAAGCTTATAGCAAATACTGAGACTAGTCCTTTGTCTTCTTATAACCTTTACGAAGCGCAGCATCCGCATTACAGGTCCTTTTTCATTCTTAGTGTAAAGCCTACTCTTGGAATTCTTCTGTTTCCTTTGAAAGTTGCCCTACTTAGAAAACTGGACTCCAATCCCCTGTATAGACTTCAGGAAATTAGGTCCTGGTGTATAAGAAAATAACACAACAGTACAACAGATAAAAGAAAAGTTGCTACATAGTGAATGTATTTGCCTTTCACCTGGGAAATAAGTTGACTATTATATCTAAATTAGAATTCCCAGTGTGCTATTAACCAAGGCTCATTTTACAAATCTGTTCTATCTTCTTGACACCGTTCCTTATATAGCTCAAATCTCTAAAGGCTCAATTCACAAAGGTCCAGAACATGTGTTAAGCCTGCTTATAAGTACCACTGCTAGTGCTATATTTATACTGTCAGTGTTAATTTTAGGGTAGTTATGATAAAATCAATATAAAGTAAATTTACAAAGATTACCACAAGGATTATTATTCCTTAAAGTAGATCTAAAGCTACAGTGCTGTGAAAAAAATACAAAATGCATAAATTAAATGATGATTTAATTTATTAAGGGAAAAAAGCTGTCCAAACCTACCTATCCCTATGTGAAAAAGTAATTGCCCCCCTAAACCTAACAACTGGTTGTGCCACCCTTGACGTCAACAACTGCAATCAAGCATTTGAGATAACTGGAAATGAGTCTTTCACATCGCTGTGGAGAAATTTTGGCCGACTCTTCTTTGCAGAATTGTTTTCATTCAGCCACAATGTAGGGTTTTCCAGCATGAACGGCCTGCGTAAAGTCATGCCACAGCATCTCATTCGGATTTAAGTCCTGACTTTGACTAAGCCACTCCAAAACCTTAATTTGTTTTTTTTCCGAGCCAGTAAGAGGTGGACTTGCTGGTGTGTTTTCGGATCATTGCCCTGCTGCATAACCCAAGTGTGCTTGAGCTTGAGGTCTAGAACTGATGGTCGGACATTCTCCTTCAGGATTTTCTGGTAGAGCTCAGAATTCATGGTTCCCTCAATGACAGCTAGTGGTCCAGGTGGTCCTGAAGCTGCAAAGCAGCCCCAGACCATCACACTACCACACCATGTGTGACTGTTGGTATGATGTTCTTTTTATAAAATGCTATGTTAGTTTTAAATCAGATGTAATGGGACGCATACCTTCCAAAAATGTTCAACTTTTGTCTCATCAGTCCACAGAATATTTGCCCAAAAATCTTGGGGATAATCAAGATTTTTTTGACAAATGTAAGAGAAGCCTGTGTGTTCTTTTTGGTCAGCAGTGGCTTTGGCCTTGGAACTCTCCCATGAATGCCATTTTTGCCCAGTCTCTTTCTTATTGTTGAATCATGAACACTGGGGGGGCTTACTTTCTTCTTTGTGACTCTTTGTTTTCCTTCTCTAATAATGCCGCGTACACACGGTCGTACTTTTCGTCTACAAAAGTCGGACAGCCTGTCCGACAGACTTCCGGCAGACTTTCGGTGGACTTGCGGCGGACTTGCGGCCTACTTTCTAACGAACGGACTTGCCTACACACGACCACACAAAAGTCTAACGGATTCGTACGTGATGACGTACACCGGACTAAAATAAGGAAGTTCATAGCCAGTAGCCAATAGGTGCCCTAGCGTGGCTTTTTGTCCGTCGGACTAGCACACAGACGAGCGGATTTCGGGGTCCGTCGTAGTTACGAAGTAAAGTTTTAAAACATGTTTCAAATCTAAAGTACGTCGGATTTGAGGCTAAAAAAGTCAGTTGAAAGTCCGGAGAAGCCCACACACGATCGGATTACCAGCCAGCTTTAGTCCATCAGCGTCCGTTGGACTTTTGTAGACGAAAAGTAGGACCGTGTGTACGCGGCATTACTCCTTGTTACTTTTGTTTTTCTGTTTTTTTTTTCTTTGTCTTCTTTCATTATCTGCTATTTACTATCTGCCACATGCCAGTATTCTGAGTCTGTTTACTGATCCCTGGTTTTACTTCTAGGGCAAATTTTTTGATGATAGTTTTCTGGCCCTTGAGTGGGGCACTGCCCTCAGTGGAGACCAATGGGATAGTTTTCTCACCCTTTTTTTTTCTTTTTCACCTTCCCTTTTTTATATATATATGAACACAAGTCGATCTCAGGTGCTGCTTAGTATATTATACATGTTGATCTCAGAAATATTGATTGTTTATGTGTAGCTCATTCTCTAGGCTTTGATCTTCGAGCGCTGCACTGATCATTATTACCCTAATGGACTGTAATAGTCCCCTCACCTGATTACCCTTTGTTTTTAATATATATATATATATATATATATATATATATATATATATATATATATATATATACACATACATACGGTATCTCACAAAATTTAGTACACCCCTCACATTTTTGTAAATATTTTATTCTATCTTTTCATGTGACAATACTGAAAAAATGCCACTTTGCTACTATGTAAAGTAGTGAGTGTACAGCTTGTATAACAGTGTAAATTTGCTGTCCCCTCAAAATAACTCAACACGCAGCCATTAATGTCCAAACACTTGCAACAAAAGTGAGTACACTCCTAAGTGAAAATGTCCAAATTGGGCCCAAAGTGTCAATATTTTGTGTGGCCACCATTTTTTTTCCAGCACTGCCTTAACCCTCTTGGGCATGGAGTTCACCAGAGCTTCACAGGTTGCCACTGGAGTCCACACCTCCATGAGGACATCAAGGAGCTGTTGGATGTTAAGGACCTTGTGCTCCTCCATCCTCTGTTTGTCGTTGCCCCACAGATGCTTAAAGGGATCTTCCTGGAGGTGTGTTTGGGGTCGTCATGTTGGAATACTGCCCTGCAGCCCAGTCTCCAAAGAGGGGGGATCATGCTCTGCTTCAGTATGTCACAGTACATGTTGGCATTCATGGTACCCTCAATGAACTGTAGCTCCCCAGTCTTGGCAGCACTCATGCAGCCCCAGACCATGACACTCCCACCACCCTGCTTGACTGTAGGCAAGACACAATTGCCTTTGTACTCCTCACCTGGTTGCCACCACACACGCTTGACACCGTCTGAACCAAATACGTTTATTTTGCTCTCATCAGACCACAGGACATGGTTCCAGAAATCCATGTCCTTGGTCTGCTTGCCTCCATCAAACTGTTTGTGGGCTTTCTTGTGCATCATCTTTAGAAGAGGCTTCCTTCTGGGATGACAGCCATGCAAACCAATTTGATGCAGTGTGTGGCGTATGGTCTGAGCACTGACAGGCTGACCCCCCACCCCTTCAACCTCTGCAGCAATGCTGGCAGCACTCAACTGTCTATTTCCCAAAGACAGCCTCTGGATATGACGCTGAGCACGTGCACTCAACCTCATTGGTCGACCATGACGAGGCCTGTTCTGAGTGGAACCTGTCCTGTTAAACAGCTGTATGGTGTTGGCCACTGTTCTGAAGCTCAGTTTCAGGGTCTTGGCAATCTTCTGATAGCCTAGGCCATCTTTATGTAGAGCAACAATTCTTTTTTTCAGATCCTCAGAGAGTTCTTTGCCATGAGGTGCCATGTTGAACTTCCAATGACCAGTATGAGAAAGTGAGAGCGATAACACCAAATTTAATTCACACCTGAGACCTTGTAACACTAACAATTCACATGATACCAAGTAGGGAAAATGGCTAATTGGGCCCAATTTGGACATTTTCTCTTAGGGGTGTACTCACTTTTGTTGCCTGTGGTTTAGACATTAATGGCTGTGTTGAGCTTTTTTGAGGGGACAGCAAATTTACACTGTTATACAAGCAGTACACTCACTTCTTTACAATGTAGCAAAGGGTAATTTCTTCAGTGTTGTCACATGAAAAGGTATAATAAAATATTTACAAAGATGTGAGGGGTGTGCTCACTTTTGTGAAATACTGTATATAAATATACTGTATATATATTTAGGGTTGAAGCCCTTCAACCGGGATTGATGTGAACCACATGAACGCGCCACTAGACTTACAGCATGAAATTGACCTGAAGTGTGCCCTGGTCTGCTGGTTGGTATACCAAAAAAGGGGGCATACCCAAGATAAGTAATAGATGCTTGAGGAGAGAAATTAATTTGAGAAATTCCCTTAAAAGGGGAATGGGAGGGAGGGTATCATGCACCGGAAGCGACAAAGACCACAGATGAGTGGGCTGCCTAAATACCCCCTGGACTCCTCCCATAAATTCGGGCCACCATACTGGCAATCTTATTTATGGTCGAAGCCCTTCAACCGGGATGGATGTGAACCACTTGAACACGCCACAAGACTTACTTTATGAAATGGACCTGAAGTGTGCCCTGGTCTGCTGGTCGGTATACCAAAAAAGGGGGAAAAAACATACAGGTAGGGTTGAAAGCTCTTTATTGGTTTAGTGTTATTTACTGTTGTTTGTCTTGAAAAGATGGATGTCGACCCCAGGGGCCAGATTGCTGGGTTTTGGATACTGCGAGGTGGAGAATGAAATGATCTTGGAAGCGAGCCAGGTGACGTCTACACAGTACCTGGCTGGCAGGGCTATTACTGGTAAACTCGCTTAGGCGAGTAGGCCAGGTAGATGGCCGTAGTAGGCCAGGTAGATGGCCGCTTGAATGACCCAGCTGGGAAGAAAGCCAAATGGAGAACGAGAGAGGATGGACGACATGTCTCTGAGGATGGTACTCGTGATGGGCAAGCGTTGGGAGTTGACTATGAGCTGCTGCTTCTGAATGCCGAGTGCAAATGGCTCGGATCGCATGGGTTGAGAAGGAGGATGGCTGCCGGCTAAGTATAGTCTGATGGTGTTGTGTGATAAAGCCAATTGAGTGTGGCAATGAGAAATGAAAGCTAGTATGTGCTTAGTGTCTGTTAATGTTGCCGCGGGGCAGGATGCCAGAAACTTGCAGAAGGCATTCCAAGCTGTGTGGTAGGCCTTGAGCGTGTTGCGGGATAAGGATTGATTGGTGAGCTGGGTCGTGCTGTGAGAGTACTGCTTTAACCCAATGTCAGCTGAGACCAAGGTGGGATAAGAGATGGCGTTGGGTCGGCTCCGGGTTTCTGCCTGGTTGACCGTGGTGAAAGCCACCGTTTGTCCGGTCCAGGTATGGCCCCAGACCTGAGCAGCTGCCACGATCGATTATAGCTCGAAATGAGGAAGACTGGATGAACCTAGGGATTAGGAGTATCTCCAGAGGCCACGGTCCTGCAAACCAATGATGGCCAAAAATTGCAGCGAAGCCTGTGGAGGGTGCGGCATACATTACTACCTGCGGTGATAAAGGCGATACTGACGGGATGAACATGGGTATGCCATTTCAACTAGTAAGGAACTCATCCCACATAGACAAATCTGCTACTGCTGCTGTGTCTGGTCTAAGGATTTGATCGGGGTCCTGTGTCTGAGAGAGTAAGACCAAGAGGCTCAAAATAAAAGATCGTCTGTGGGGAATTATTCTCATTGCGAAGTTGAGCATCCCTAAGAGGGATTAAAGCTATTTCTTAGTACACCCCTGTGCACGGGTAAAGTCATGAAGAACCGACCTGATACGGGTCGGTTTGTCGGGGGGCAGGCTGGCCTGTATGGAGCGAGTGTCAGGTTGACCCCAAGGAAGGTGATAGAGTGTGCTGGGCCTTCCACTTTGTGTTCTGCTATAGGCACATTGAGATACCCAAACACCACTCTTAACCTATCTAGGACTACTGGGGGCACACCGGGCTGTTCGATAAGCAGGAAATCATCCAGACAATAAATGACCATCTGGCACTGAGCCTGGTGTGACAGGATCCAAGTGAGGGACTGTGCGAAGGTGTCAAAGAGCCACAGGCTGTTTTTTAGAGCCAAAGGTCAGTTTAGTGGCGAAGTAATATGACTCTTTCTATTTAATGCCGTGCCAGCACCAGAGGGACGGTTGGAGGGGTAGAAGCTTAAATGCGTCTGATATGTCGGCTTTAGAGAGCCAGGCGCTTGTGCCTATTTTGATAATGGCCTGGATCGCCATGTCGACTGAAGCATATTTCAGGGAGAATTCCTCTGATGGAATTAAGGAATTCAAACTCGGGATGTGGGAAGAATGAGGCGCAGGCAGGTCGTACACCAAACAAAATTTTATGTGAAGCTGAGAAATGGCCAAGGACATAGACTGAAGAGACACCTGCTGGGAGCTGGGCCCATCTGTCTCTGGTGGTAGGAAGAGGAGCCTGAAGAGCTCGACTTTCCTGGCTGTAGCGGGGAAGGGCACTCCCCTGCGCCTTAGTTCCCCTGTTAACTTGGGGATGGTCCACCCCCTGAGGGACTGCAGGCTGCCGCTCTCTGAAAGCGGAGAGGGTGACAGAGGGGCAGATGTGAGGTCTACGCTGCTGGCCTGTGACATGGCTTTGGCTGACTTGTGCCCTAGTTGCGAAGTCCTGGTTTTTGAGGTCAAAAGCTCAGTCGACCTGAACCTGGGAAAATAACGTCCAACCTGGTGTAAGATGGAACTACCTGAACTCGACTGACCTAGAGGAGAAATGACAGATGGACAACGGAGAGTGCCTTTATGCTATTAGAAGGTGAATGAGTGGCCAGGTCGTGCGACTTTGAGATGCTTTTATAGCAACTGCAAGGGAAACCTTATCGGGAGGTGAACGATGGTTAAACAAACAAATTTGAAACCATGAATGGAATTTGAAGGAAATTGGCTTTGAGAACACTTGGTCTGAAGCTATATGGGCCGATGTGCCTTGTTGTGACTGGATTCGAACTGGACCGTAGGGTGAGCCGTACTGAGGGGTGTCTGTCAATGACGTGACAAATCATACAGTGATCTGAATTTTAAAGCGAACCATTGCGTCACTGAGGCGACCGACATCGAACAACAGTAGAGCGTATAACGGGATAAAAGAAACAAAAAATGCGCGAATGACCCGACACGAAGCGACTGCCGGACCTAAGGAGGACATGACAGACAATATACGAAATAAGACCACTAAATGATTGAAGTGATGGTGACACGAGTTGGGGTGCCGTAACTGTGGCTTGACAGTAACCGAACTGTTGAATATGGGTTGAAATGAGGACGAAATAAAATGAGCAAAATGAAGCTGACACGAATCAGAGTTCTGCTAAAGCGACTGGACTCAGATCGGCGTGTGGGGTATATGAAATGAAATGACCGAAATGTTTGCCATGACTGAGGCACGAATCGGTGTGTCGTAACTGTGACTTGACAGTGAATCGAACTGTGGAATATGGGATGAAATGAGGGCAAAATGAAATGACCGAAATTATTATTTTTTTTTTTAAATGGAATTAAATGACCAAAATGATTGCCATGACAGTGGCACGAATCGGTGTGTCGCGATAGCGACTGACAGCAAACCTGTCTGTGGAACAGGAAATAACAATGGCTAACACAAGTCTACGTGAATTAGTGCGTCTCAGATGCGACTGAATTTGAATAGTAGTGAAGGGTATACAAAATGAACGAATTAAATGTTTGCCATGACAGAGGCATGAATCTGTGTGCCGCGATTGCGACTGACAACGAACCGGACTTTGAAGAATGGAATGAATTGAGATGAAATGACTAGAACGAGCAGGTACGAATCGGTGTGTTGCAGATGCGACTGCATTCGAATCTGAGTGAAGGGTATGCAAAATGTAACAAATTTAAATGATTTTGCCATGACAGAGGCACGAATCGGTGTGCCGCAATTATTGAACCGGACTGTGGCGCATTGAATGCATGAGACAAAATAACTAGAACGAGTCGACACAAATCGGTGTGTTGCAGATGCGACTGGATTCGAATCAGAGTGACGGGTATATGAGACGACTAGAATGATTGCCATGACAGAAACGCGAATCGGTGTGCCGCACTTGCGACTGAAAAGGAACCGTACTGTAGAGCATGGAACTGTATGAGATGGAATGACTAGAACGAGCCGAAACGAATCGGTGCATAGCAGACTTGACTGGATTCAAATCGGGGTGAAGGGTATGCGAAATGTAATAAATGATTTGCCATGACAGAGGCACGAATCGGTGTGCCGAAATTTGCGACTGGTAACGAACCGGACTGTGGAGCATGGAATGCCCGAGACGGGTGACTAGAATGAGTCGATATGAATCGGTGTGTCGCAGATGCGACTGGTTTTAAATTGGAGTGACGGGTATATGAGACGAATGGAATTTGCCATGGCAGAAACACGAATTGGTGTGCAGCAATTGCGACTGACAACAAACCGGACTGTGGAGCATGGAACGGAATGAGATGGAATGACTAAAACGAGCCAACTTGAATCGTTGCGTCGCAGATGCGTCTGGATTCGAATCGGAGTGAAGGGTATGCAAAATCACAATGGATGCCATGGTGGAGACCCGAATCGGTGTGCCGTGATTGAGACTGACAGCGAACCGGATTGTGGAGCCTAGCATGTGATGACATGACAAAACTAGCCGTAACGAATCGGTGAGTCGTTTATGTGACTGGATACGGACCGAAGTGTAGGGTAATGCGAACTTAAAATAACTGAAATGATAGACAGTGTTTTTTCAGTGAAATGGCCAGACTATGTGGCATGAAACAACAAAGTACGAGAACGTACGAATGAAACTGATGAAAAAAACGGCTCGGTGTTTGTGCTCACAAACTAAGCCACAAGTTTGTGGTTTTGCACGAGGCTAAAAAGGCTGCATATGGAGACTTAACGAATGACTAAGTCCGTAGCGGGGTTTCGGTGATACGAGGTATCTGGCAAACAACGATGCATGAAATGAAGAAATGATATGCGAATCCTACCTGCGATAGTTGAGAAAGACTCGATCGGAGAAAAACCACGTACGAAGGACCGAAAGCCCCTGGAAGTTCAGACACTATTTTTGTGATTTATACTGAAGCCAATTGATCTGTGATAACTGTTTCCTAAATTGCCCCTTATTTCAACATCTGTGATCAGGTCTGTATTGTTGGTATTCAGTAGATCCAGTAACGCTTTATTCCTAGTTGGTGTATCTACCGTGTGAACCATGAAATTGTCCTGCAAGACATTTAGGAACTGGCGAGCCTTAGACGAATGCGTGGTTCCCTCCGCCCAGTCTATGTCTGGATAATTAAAATCCCCCATTATGATAACACTTTGCATTCTTGCTGCTAATCCAACTTGTGATAGGAGATCCATCTCCCCCTCCTCCCTCAGGTTAGGGGGACTATAGGATACTCCAAGTAATATTTTCCCCTTAGCTTAATCCCTTTTGAGCGCTACCCATAACGATTCCACCTCCTCCCTAGCTCCCTTAGTGATGTCATCTCTCACATTCACTTGTACATTATTCTTGATATATAGGCATACCCCTCCCCCTTTTTTATCCTCTCTATCCCTGCGATAAAGGGTATACCCTTGAATGGTTGCCAGCCAATCTTGAGAGCTGTTGAACCAGGTCTTTGAAATTTCCACAAAATCCAAATCCTCAGTATTTCTAGTTCACCCATCTTGTCCGCCAGGCTCCTGGCATTGGTGAACATGACATGTAGTTTATCTTCTTATTGGGTTTTCCGAGATTGCAACTAGGACTTGTTACTATACTTACTTTGGGTTTATGTGCTTTAGTCAACCTACCACCAATGCCCCCAATACTACCCTCTGGAATATGTTCCACGCTGACTATCTCTACCTCTGGGTCCCCCTCCCCCGTCTCCTAGTTTAAAAACCCCTCTAACTTTTTGGCCATCTTTACTGCCAGCTGATCTGCACCCTCCTCATTTAGGTGCAGTCCGTCCCTTTTATAGTACTGGTGATCAACTGAGAAGTCGGCCCAGTCCTCCGAGAACCCAAACCCTTCCCAGCTCTTCAGCCACTTGTTTACTTCCCTAATCTCCCTCTGCCTTACTAGTGTGGCTCGATGTACCTGTAGTATTCCTGAGAATACTACCTTGGAGCTCCTTTTCCTCAATTTAGCTCCCAAGTCTCTAAAATCATTCTTTAGGACACTCCATCTGCCTCTGACTTTGTCATTGGTGCCAACGTGCACCATGACAGCAGGGTCTTCCCCTCCCCCTCCCAGTAATCTGTCCACCAGATCCGTGATGTGCTGAACCCGAGCGCCCGGTAGACAACATACAGTTCGGCGCTTCAGGTCTTGGTTACAGATTGCCCTCTCTGTCCTTCTAAGAATTGAGTCCCCTACCACCAGAATCTGTCTTTCCTTTCCCTTAGCTTCCCCCCCACTCTCACTGGAGGAGTTCTTCCCCCGGCAGCTATGTCACTCAATGGAGCGTACTTATTGGGATGCTCCAGCCCTGGATCGGCCTCCCTGGCACTTCCCCCTCTACCCTTCCACTCATACGCAGACGATACCCAAATCTACTTTCGGATCACCGGACAAAAAGACCACCATCAGCAACTAGAGAAATGCCTCACTTCAATAGATGACTGGATGACCATTAGTTCCCTCAAACTCAACAGGTCAAAAACAGAACTACTCTACCTACACGCTAACCAAAATCCCAAAACCAAGACTCCATGGACACCCCCCGCCATCTTTGGACAGACCATTTCTCCGAGCACCAAGGCGAAAAGTCTTGGAGTTATCTTGGACCCAGAAATGACAATGGATGCGCAAATAGGATCAGTATCACCATCTCCTCCGCAAGTTACGCAGACTCATCCCCTTCATCCCAGAAGATGACAAAGCAGCAGTAGTTGGAACAATCATCAATTCCCGTCTCGACTACGCAAACTCACTCTACATAGGATTACCCTAATAACAGCTTACGCGCCTACAGGCCATTCAAAACGCGGCAGCAAGACTAATAACAGGAAAAAAAACCTGGGAGTCCATCTCCCCATCCCTGAGGAGCCTACATTGGCTAACAGTAAAGAATCGGATCACTTTCAAGACCCTCTGCCTCACCCACAAATGCATACATGGAAACGCCCCTCAATACCTCCGAGAGAAAATAAAACATTACACACCGAATCGCAATCTGCGATCATCTAGCCAAAACCTCCTCCTCGTTACCAAATACCGCTACAAAGCAAGGGGAGAACGAAGATTTGCAGTCCAGGGACCTCGGCTATGGAACTCTCTTCCGACTCACATCCGCATGGAAGAAAACCATCTGGCATTCAGGAAAAAACTCAAGACTTACCTCTTCTAATGAAGCTGACAACACAACGCATCAGCGCCTTGAGGCGATGCAGTTCGCATTTGCAGCGCTTTACAAATCATTCATTCATTCATACCCTTCCTGACTGTCACCCATCTACTCTTTCCTAGTGCCTGTGCCTCTTTGTCTCCACCCGCCTCTGTGCTGGCCCCTGCCGGCACCTGCCGTATACGTTCCTGGCTCTCCTTTAGTATGGAGGGACTTCTCAGTGCTGACAGTTGCTTCCCCAGATTCAGAACCTGGGCTTCTGGGGAAACAATATGCTTAAATTTTGCACAGCAGTATTCGCCCTTGAACGGATGATCAAGGGATGCATACATGCCGCAAGATGTACACCCTTTTTTCTTAGATAACAGACGGACTTGAGACTCAACTGTCCACTGTTAAAATGTTACCAAATCCAGGACCCTGCATTCACTATATCTGGTTTCCCACAGTGCACATGTAGCAGGTACCTCTCCAGGCTGATTGAATCCATGAGGGAGAGAGCTGCCTGCTAGCAGCTGCTTGGGCTTTTTCAGCCCCACCTCTTTTCACACACACAGAGACACACATAACTGCTTGCTCTGTAGCCTCCCTATTGGAAGAGACTGAAAACCAATCACCAGGAAACAGCAGCAGGGAAGTGTGGAATATGAAGTCTAAACACAGGGCAGCCTGATTGACTGTGTAAGGGCTGCAAATCCCAGGCTGCACTGCTCAGAGTCAGGAGGATTGTGGGAGAGACTATAAAAGATAATGAGGGAGTAGGCCAAAACAGCCTTGTTCCTGGATCCAATGAGGAGAGCAACCCCTCTGTTGCTATGTGTGAGGGGGATTGTGGCCTGCCAAGGGGCACACAGTCTGCAGCCCAGCCCAGAAGAACAGAATCTGCATGCTCCAGCAGGACGCTCTGCAGCCGCACAGAACATCCACGGAAGAGGCCACTTAAACAGAGCGGAGACAGGATGCCATCGCGACACACCTGCAGCCAGGATAGTCGGTCGATTGCTCTGTGGAGGACTGCTGATTGTGTATAGGATTGGTATGAGGGCCTTGCCCAGGAACCTTATTGCCTTCCATAAGATACCAGTCCGGGATGCCGATTCCACTGCGATCCAGGCATCCTCCTCACTTCCGAAAGGACCTTCCGTCCACTGCGCTCAGAGACACGGGAGCGTAATGTATAGGAGAATAAAAAAGCCTCCAATAGTGTGTTATAGTTTAAACACAGTTCATTTATTTGTTCAAAAAAAAGATTCCAATCTGATATAAAACTTTAAAATATGCTGGCAATAAAAATATGAACGTACCCCCGTGCTTCCGGGGTCATGTGGAGCGTGATGACGTTAGTGCGTGGCTCCGCGAAACATGTTTCGTCATACGTGACGTCTTCCAAGGGGCAAGGGCGGTGCGCTGAGCCATCACCTTAAATACTCACTGGGAAGCAACCAAGCCTCACTCACATGACGGCCATATTAGTGATAACGAACCAAGCTTCATTTAGAATGTTAGTGAGAAAGATAGAGGCAGATAAAGAAAGACACTCGCTATCAGTTACTCTATCTCAAAGGGCTGGCTGCAACCAAGCCTCACTTTCATATAGCAGGCAACAACCAACCCTCACTCTCATATAGCAACCATACTAGAAGAAAAAGCCAGGACACACAAGTCTTACTTACTTCTATGACAATATATACAGACTGTAACCATGGACCAAACATCATATCTCAAAGTGACAATCAGGCCAGTCTGTCTAAAATGCAAAACATTAGGTAACTTGAAGTTAATAAATACAAAAAATGTATTAATGCAAATTTGGACATAAAATCTGCACCAAAGGACTAAACAGTTACAAAGAACGGGGAAATACATAAAAAATATAAATAAATAAAATACATTTTTTTTTCTTTTATAAATGCATGAAATGGGCTTTAAAAGGAAAAGGGATCGTTATTTTGAGACACGACCTCTACTGTACAGAAAAATACATAACATCAATTGATACACTTTACAACCAGAAAAAAAAATATTTATAAAATGAAAATGAAATGAAAATAAAATAAAATGGAAAATAGTTAATAGTTAGACACCATTGCAGAAATTAGGAATTATCTATAAAAGCATTCATTTCAATATCCACATTTAAACCCATAGGTTTAAGACATTTGACACGATATATCCAACTCATTTCGAGTTTGGATATAGCTCGTCTTTTGGGGCCCCCTCTCCAGTGAGATTTTAGTTTGTCAATGGCCAAAAAGGATGTACCTCTAGGATCCTTTCTGTGTACCTCCAAATAGTGCCTAGACACTGAATGGCCTTTGAAGCCTCGCCTGATTTTTTGCCTTCCTCTGGATCAACTGTGGGTATAGAATTGGGTCTATTGGATTGTACGATATATTTTTTTTTTTTATGGTTGAACTGGATGGACTTGTGTCTTTTTTCAACCTGACTAACTATGTAACTATGATGTTCCCAATATGCTCATTTAATCTCACTTGGAGAGGTCGCACCCTGTGCCCTATATATTGTAATCCACATGGGCAAATTAAAAGATAAACCACATGGGTTTACCAAAGGGCACACAGTCTGCAGCCCAGCCCAGAGGAACAGAACCTGCATGCTCCAGCAGGACGATCTGCAGCCGCGCAGAACATCCATGGAAGAGGCCACTTCAACAGCGCAGAGACAAGATGCCATCGCGACACACCTGCAGCCAGGAGAGTCGGTCGATCGTTCGCTCTGTGGAGGACCACTAATTGCATATAGGATTGGTGAGATGGCTTCGCCCAGGAACCTTATTGCCTTCCATAAGATACCACACCTGAATACTGTGTACAGACACCTATTTACTGGATCACATAGAGGAGTGCTACATCACAGCACCAGCTACTTACATTCCTCCTCATCACTCTGTTATATTGAGGGACCTTTATCCACAGAGCTCCTACATGCCGGTGAAGAGAATAAATGCAAAGCTTTGCTCATAGAACATTACTGTGGTGGCTCTTGAAGGGGACATGCCCCGGGTGTTTAAATTACCGCATTGTGTATATTGAATGTATTATAGGCCGGCCTGTGATTCCCTTTTAGCCATAGCATTCTACATACATCAATAGTGGGTTTGGGGAAGCCTATTTAATCTGTGTACATTGTTATTTACCCTTTATTTGTTGCATAGTGTTACTGTTTTTTTTTTTTTTTCAACCAAGGCCTGGCTACTTACTGTATACAGGCCCTGGCTGACTAATGTTAATCTAAACTTTATTCCGCTCCAAGTAAACTTGAAGAACAGAATTGAGTTGTGTATTATTAACAGGTTATTCTATTAACCACTTTGCTAGGTGTGCCGGAGGGGCTGGGACAGTTCTTTGGGGTTGAGAGGCAGAGTAACCGACTGAACCAACAACAGCAGCTCCTTCGGGGGTGTTGCTACACACATAACATGGAAATGCAATAGTTTTAGTAAATAAAAACTGCTAAATACCTTTACTCACCAGCTGTATATGGCAGTTTTGTGACATCTATCATTGTCCGGCTGAGCACTGGTTAAAGCTTGTAGGAGGAGTTTTCATTCTCTGACTGTCCTATAAGGCTGCATGACCCCTGACCCTCTGTCTGGACAGTGCTGATTGACCCTGTGCTGATCACATGCACCATCCCAAAAAAGAAGAAAAATGTTCTAGCAATATACACCAAACTTAGCATGTGCAGAGTACCTCCAAGGCTCAGTTCTATCAGCAGATGGATTGGAGACAGTAAAAGAATGGGAGGAGCAGAGAAGACAGGATCAAACAGCCTTTTTACACAACGCAGAGGATTAACCTCTGTGAGTATAGCTGAAATGCGGTAAGGTTGTAAACTGCAAGTGCTGGAGTAAGAATGTTAACAAATAGTTTACCTGGGAAGGTTTGTTTTATTGTGCTCAATATGTTAAGCTAAAAAATGCTGTGGGTTTAATACTACTTTAAGCCTTAAAGGGGTTGTAAAGTCAAAAGGTTTTTTATTTTAATGCATTCTATGCATTAAGATAAAAAGCCGTGCAGCAGCCCCCCTTATACTTACCTGAGGTCCCTCTAGATCCAGCGATATTGCAGGAGTGTCTCGGCCATCCAGGAGTTCCTTCCTCATTGGCTAAGACAGCAGCACGGCGCCATTGGCTCCTGCTGATTTGAATCAAAGTCAGTTAGTCAATGAGGAGAGAAAGGGGACGGGGCCAGACCGTGGCTCCTTGCCTGAATGGACACAGGGAACTGTGGCTCGACTCGGGTGACCCCATAGCAAGCTGCTTGCTGTGGGGGCACTCAACAGGAGGGAGGGACCAGGAGCACAGAAGAGGGACCCCAGAAGTGGAGGATCCGGGCTGCTCTGTGCAAAACCATTAAACAGAGCAGGTAAATATAACATGTTTGTTACTTTTAACTTAAAAAAACAAGACTTTACAATCACTTTATGCCTACTCTTAAAATGAACCTCCAACTCCTAATCTAATACTCTCTAATGCTAGCTGAACTCTAAAAATGTAAGTATCTGAAATTACCCATAATTACTTTATTATTGCCCCAAGGTGACAGACATGCTTTAAAAAGTATCCGTAAAAATTCCGGCACTGAAAACTCGTTATCCCAGAGATGAGAGCTCTTTATTCTATGGCGTACGTGGACACTGATAATTATCATTCTAAGTGACTGTGCCTGCAGTAAATTTATTAAGACATTGTTCTGCACGCTGACAGATCTGTCAGAAAAATGTACCTTTATCGAGCTTTGGAACATCCGGAACTCTTTTCTGGCCTCAGGTCCTTTTTAAAACATTTCCATTCATTTTATGCACTGTTTTATAGAAATCTCATATAACCCAACTGTGTTTAGAAAAGAGTAACTTTGTATCTTCAGCGCATGTTTAATATTTCACGTTCCCTCATGTACAAAAGCTGGTAAACATTATTTGTGGTCAACAAACAAAGGATATTAGCCATTAGCTATTCCCGCGTTCTTTGAATGGCGCACACAATAGATGACTGGCGGCATAATAATGAGTTGTGTGCACACAATATTCTGCCTCTTTGTGAAGGGAACCATTGTTTATCGCTACCTGCAGCACACACAGCCTTCCACCGAGAGATACCGGATGAATAAAGACATGGCCCTGTCCTAAAGCAAACTGCATTTCCCTGAGGGTTCCCTTCATTATGGTGCTTGGCCAAATAAAGTATTTCCACCGAAAACATTTGTGGTATACAGGGCTGAATGTTTTGTTCTTTTCACTTTGAGTTTTTTAGAGGCACATCACGTACAATGAAACTGAAATAGGATAAAAATAAAAGTATCTATTAATGACATAAAAATTCCCTAATTTCTTTCTTTCTCTTTCTTGCTTTATTCTTTCCTTCCTTCTTCAATCTGTCCTTTCCTTCCATCCTTTCCTCACTTCTTCCTACTTTCCTTCATTTCCTCTTTTCTCCCCTCCTTTCTTTTACTACTGTTTCCTTCCTTTCCCTCTTTCTTTTCTGTAGATGCATCATCTACAATTATTCTAAATCCAAAACATATTATTACCAATCAATGGTGTAATAATTTCTTTCTTTCTTTCTTTCTTTCTTTCTTTCTTTCTTTCTTTCTTTCTTTCTTTCTTTCTTTCTTTCTTTCTTTTTTTCTCTTTTCCCCTTCCTTCCTTCCTTCCTCATTCCATCTCTTTTATCCCTAACCGTTCCTTCCTGTATTTCTTTCTTCACATTACCATCTCTTCTTTACACTTTCTTCTTTCTTTCTCCCCTTTTCTTTCTTTCTTCTTCCCCTCCTTTCCCCCCCTCTTCCTTTCTTCCTTCCTTCCCTTCTTTCTTTGCTTCTTCCCATATGTTTTTCGCTTTTTTATTTACATTTAATTTTCTTAGTTGTTTCTATATTTCTTCCTTTATTCTTTGCTCTTTCTTTTCTTCATTCCTTCCTTACCTCCCTCTTTCTTTCATTACTGCATTTCTTCTTTCATTCTTATTCCCCTGCCCCCCTCAATCCTTTCTTTCTTTCTTTCTTTCTTTCTTTCTTTCTTTCTTTCTTTCTTTCTTTCTTTCTTTCTTTCTTTCTTTCTTTCTTTCTTTCTTTCTTCCTTCCTTCCTTCCTTCCTTCCTTCCTTTCCTTCTTCCCATACAGTATCTCACAAAAGTGAGTACACACCTCACATTTTTGTAAATATTTTATTATATCTTTTCATGTGATAACACTGAAGAAATGACACTTTGCTACAATGTAAAGTAGTGAATGTACAGCTTGTATAACAATGTAAATTTTCTGTCCCCTCAAAATAACTCAACACACAGCCATTAATGTCTAAACCGCTGGCAACAAAAGTGAGTACACCCCTAAGTAAAAATGTCCAAATTGGGCCCAAAGTGTCAATATTTTGTGTGGCCACCATTATTTTCCAGCACTGCCTTAACCCTCTTGGGCATGGAGTTCACCAGAGCTTCACAGGTTGCCACTGGAGTCCTCTTCCACTCCGCCATGACAACATCACGGAGCTGGTGAATGTTAGAGACCTTGCGCTCCTCCACCTTCCGTTTGAGGATGCCCCACAGATGCTCAAAAGGGTTTAGGTCTGGAGACATGCTAGGCCAGTCCATTACCCTCAGCTTATTTAGCAAGGCAGTGGTCATCTTGGAGGTGTGTTTGGGTTCGTTATCATGTTTGAATACTGCCCTGCGGCCCAGTCTCTGAAGGGGACCAGAGCCACTAAGCTGGAGCCGACTGACTGATCCCTGCATGGTGCACCTGAGAGGAGGTCAGTGACAGCGCCGCCAGTCCAGTCTGAGGGGAGTCACTGATGTAAGGAGGGAGTGAATAAAATAATGTAAGGGGGCACTCATATAAAGGTTTCCCCCCTATATCAGTAACCCCCCTTTTACCTTAGTGTATTCTTTCTGCGGAAGGTGGTCTCTGGTCACCAGAGTCCCCCCCCACATTTCCAGAGTGCCAGGTGTCCTCCTTGATGATTGCTCCACTTTTACTACTTTAACTGATATTTGCTGTTTTATATATATATATCCATATATCCCTATATCCCTAGCCCTATGTGCTTTCATATATGTCTTATCTATATATAATACGCTCTTCAAGTGTGCTTTTTCCCTTTCATGAACAAGAAAATAATGACGTTGGGCTGGTATAATAATGCTGTGGGGCTAGTATGAAATGATTTCCAGGGCTGGTTTTAATTCCCAGTCCGGCCCTGCTCCCTTCTTTCTTTTTCGTCCTTCTTTCTTTTAATACTTCCTTCCTTCCCTACCCCCTTCTTTCTTTAATTCCTGCATTTAATTCCTGCATTTCTTCTTTCTTTCTCCTCTTTATCCTCTTCCTCTTTCTTTCTTTCTTTCCTCCTTTATTTTTTGCTACCTCTTTCATTTCTTTGCCTCACTCTTTCTTTCCTTCCTTCCTTCTTCTTTCTTTCTCTTTTTCTCCTTCCTTCCTTCCTTCCTTCCTTCCTTCCTTCCTTCCTTCCTTCCTTCCTTCCTTCCTTCCTTCCTTCTTTCCTTCCTTCTTTCCTTCCTTCCTTCCTTCCTTCCTTCCTTCCTTCCTTCCTTCCTTCCTTTCTTCATCTCTTCTATCCCTAACACTTTCTCCATCTATTTCTATCTTCCCTTCACAATCTCTTCTTTACACTCTCCATTTTTTTTCCTTTGTGCTATACCTTTTTTCTTTCCTCCTTAGAGGTCCTGGGAGGGTGAACCATGCAATGTCTATGCAACCTCACAAAATTGGTTGCCCTGGAGACTTACCAAGGATGCATTTATATTCCTGCTGGTCCCTGCTAAATGGTCCAGGACAGGGTACCAACTTTCTGCAGGTCAGAGGTCGACTTTGAATGTAATACTTTTATTTTGGCCTGGTGTGTCTCTTTAAGATCCAGTGAAAACACCCCTGTAATCCCCTCCTGTACATTCCTGTGTGCATGTGCTGAAGATCACCATGGCTCTAAGTGCATATTCTGTTAATCAATAGCATCTCCAATGTATCCCCGCAGTTAATGGGAGAATGCACTCTGTGGTAATACAAACACTCAAGGCTACATCTGCAAAGTAATATGTGATTGTGGGAACGCTGTACCCAGGCAGGTCAGAAAGAAAAACACATCCTTTTGTACAATAAATAACAATAAAGTAAAAAGGGAGACATGCCAAGGTTAACATGCTGTCACGTCTTCCAGATCCTAAAATAAAACTATAAAAAGGTTCATGAAGAAGCTGGTTAAGGATTTTATGTAGCAGTACAATTAAAAACTGTTTACTGACCTATTATGGTATGTCAATTACATACTGTGCATTTTACAGAAGAAGTTTCAAAAGTATGTGCTGAAAGATTCCACGAGGCTTGCACTGATGAGGCTTGGTGAGACAAAACAGTATAAGGAATGGCAAGGCCACCACTGGGTGGGGCAGTCGCTTACAGGCTGAGAAATAGCAGAATGATTAACCCAATGTTGTTGCAATGCTCTTTATCCATCAGTCTAAGTGTATCGCTACCCCCATAGTGGCCACTTAAAGACTTAAAAACTTGACCCCAATGGTTGCCCTGACCTTACAGGTCTCCCGACACCTCTGACACCCTGAGTTCAGGCATTTCTTCAATATTAAATATAATGCACAGAAACCAAAATGAGAACACAGTAAAACAGATGAGTTTTTACTTAAAGCGGAGTTCCACTCAAAAGTGTTTTTGACAGGTACCGTTCCCCACTTTCGGGAGATCGGGCTGCAGCCCGGTCTCCCAGAAGTTCGGCCCCCTCCTCTTTCCCACACCGCCGGACCAATTAGAAAGCGCAGCACGCTTCACGCATACGCAGTAGGGAGGCTTCGTTGCCGGGTTCCTTTACCAGGACTTAACTGTGGATATAATCTTTAGTAGAAATAAGAGCAGCAAGCAGTAACCTGATCAAGGTCTATGGCTGCATGTCAGAAAAGGGAAGGAGAATGACCAGGTTTATGTCTGATTACTCCCTTTTGCCACAGCTCAGCTGGATCTGTGATGCAAGTGATGAAGGCGACCTCCCGACTGTCACCAGACCGACTGTACACTGCCAATGATGTATGCATCCACACTCTCCCACTGGAGGCTCTCCCTTGCTGCCTAGGATGCAGCACCAATTCACTCTCCTTGACCGTGCGGGTCGCTGCTTCCAGATGAAGGCCGTGGTGCCAAGAGACCGACTCCTCCCTAACACAGGCTATATATCACCTCTCCCAGCATTCTGTCTTCTCCCTCCAGCTGGCTGGAATTTGCAGTCCACGCTGATCAGTCTCCAGTGGGATTCTCAGGTCCCTGGACTACATGTCTCAAGATCCTCCACTCTTCTGTGAGTCCTCATTCACTCTGCATTCAGGTTGTGACAAAACAGTCTGTGCTGAGTACTAGTGGAAATAGTCTCCCTGTGGCAGATGTTGTGAAGTGCCCCCTGACACCGCAGGCAATTCAGCCAGCTCATAGCTAGATCCTCCCCCCACTCAAAATCTTTGGTCCCCCAAAGGAATAGGAACTTTGCAAAGGACTATTTAACCAATAGCTAATACTGAAACTGACACAGAAATTACAACAGGATCAGCCATAACTTAGACTTAACAAATATTCTTCCTCTGAATTTTATTGGAACCATTCATATGTTCAGTTAGTTCATAATCAGTTTGCTTACCGGCTAGGGCTATTGCCATGACCCACTCAGTAGTGTCAGAGGGTAGGTCACCCCCTACCCAATGGATAGTAGTGGGGTCTGGCATGGAGTTCTGTCTCTGGATAGTAGGAATCCGTTCATCAGAGCTTACTTCCAGAATGTCATAAGTGAGTCTCTTAGGGGGTTTATATTCTGTCTCAGTCTAATAGACGAATAATCTTCGGGCACAGGAATCTATGCCCAGATTCTCAACATCAATGGAATCATGGGGTTCCTGCGAAAGATAAGCAGAATTAAACTTTGGGATGGGAAGATCTGCGACTTCAGTATGGTCAGGTATGGGTATGGAACCTTTACGAGGTTCTACATCTGATAGTGGAACTCCAACTTCAGAAGAGCAGTCTGGTTCAGGTAGTAGCAGGTCTTCATTATTAAAGCTAATTAGATCTCCAACACCCCTTCGGTGGTTGGACTAATGTTTTCGATGTTGACTTCACTAACCCTTTCAGGTAGAGAGAAAATCTCCATTCCTGGACTTGAAGAGCTCTCTCTTACTCTTCCAGTGAGGCACTATCTCTTCATCTTCACTGTCTTTATCTTCCATCACTGGAGGTGGGCTTGTACACCATTGGCGCAGCCAGGTTCTGGGGGGTGTCAGTTCTCTACTCGGAGGTGTAGGTGTTTGAGGCACTCGAACAGCATTGGAGAGTGGAGCAGGTGGTTCCGATACCATGTCTTCAAAGAGCCTGCCTTTTCTTATGGGCAGATCTGATACACTGGCAGACCAGGAAGTTGCTTGCAGATAACATGGGGTTGAGGTTGCCAACAATCTGCTAACTTATGCTTTCCAGGCACCCCCAAGTTCCTCCACAACACACGATCCCGGGGCTAGAGATCCTGCAGCTTCACTTTTAAGTTGAAGTTTTTTGAATTCTATGTTCTCAGGTAGTAGCATTTTCCACTGCCTTCTCGTAAACTTGTTTCAGGTTTTCCACACATCTTTCCACATATCCCTTATAGGAAGTCAAGTAAGTGTGATCAATGGATGTTCCAAAAGCCAAGTCAACCAGGAGTTGAGCCCCCCTCCTGAACATCAGTCTGTAGAGGGAGTACCCAGTAGCATAATTTGTCGTGCTAATGTAAGCATGCACAATGGCATCAATGTGATTTCCTCAATGCTGTTTTTTCTCAGTGGGCAGGGTTCCTAGCATGTTCAGTAGAGTTTGGTTGAACCTCTCTGGTTGGGGGTCTCCCTGTGGGTGATACGGAGAAGTCCTGGACTTCTTTATGCACAACAGTTGACATAGTTGGTGTACAAGTCTGCTTTCAAAGTCCCTGCCTTATTCAGAGTGAATTCGCATGGGCAATACTTTCGTCACTGTGAGGGCCTGCTGATCCTTGGTGGGGTAGGCTTGGGCATACTGAGTGAAATGGTCAGTCACCACCAGGACATTACTTATTCCACCTACATCAGGCTCCAGGCACAGAAAGTCAATCCAATCCAGCTCTGTGGGCCCTTGGCATTGCAGGTGCCCCATGGGTGCTGCTCTAATGGGCAGGGTCTTTCTTTGAATGCATTACAAACAGGAATGAGAATAGCTCTCCACTTCTGCTATCATGTTAGGCTAGTAGAACCTGTCTCTGATTAACCGGAAGGTCCTTTCTGGGCCTAAGTGTCCATGTTCATTATGCAGTACTCCCAACACAGTTGGCCGATGTTTCTCAAGAAGGAATAACTGCCACTTTTCTTCCCAATCCTCAGAGTGGCCTCTCCTGTACAGCAGTCCATCCCCCATCTGTAGGCTGCTCTACTCCTGGTGTATTACTATGGAACCCGCAACTCTTCAGCCACAGACCCGGGTTTTGTTTGGTCAGGGCTTCAATTGCCAAATGGCACAACAGATTCTTGCTCTGATCCATTTTAAGTCTCTCTTGGATAACTAAGCGAGCTCCTCACGTCTCACTCGATTAAAATCACAGTAGCATCTCAGCACTCCCAAAGGGTGAGCTCCTATGGCTTTCACTCCAACAGCCCCTTTGAGCTGTTGAGCTTTGCGTTGACACAAAGGTCGCACACCTTCAGCTTTCGCATACAGTACAGTGGGGACGGAAAGTATTCAGACCCCCTTAAATTTTTCACTCTTTGTTATATTGCAGCCATTTGCTAAAATCATTAAAGTTCATTTTTTTCCTCATTAATGTACACAGAGCACCCCATATTGACAGAAAAACACAGAATTGTTGACATTTTTGCAGATTTATTAAAAAAGAAAAACTGAAATATCACATGGTCCTAAGTATTCAGACCCTTTGCTGTGATACTCATATATTTAACTCAGGTGCTGTCCATTTCTTCTGATCATCCTTGAGATGGTTCTACACCTTCATTTGAGTCCATCTGTGTTTGATTATACTGATTGGACTTGATTAGGACAGCCACACAACTGTCTATATAAGACCACAGCTCACAGTGCATGTCAGAGCAAAGGAGAATCATGAGGTCAAAGGAACTGCCTGAAGAGCTCAGAGACAGAATTGTGGCAAAGCACAGATCTGGCCAAGGTTACAAAAAAAATTTCTGCTGCACTTAAGATTCCTAAGAGCACAGTGGCCTCCATAATCCTTAAATGGAAGACGTTTAGGTCGACCAGAACCCTTCCTAGAGCTGGCCGTCCGGCCAAACTGAACTATTGGGGGAGAAGAGCCTTGGTGAGAGAGGTAAAAAAGAACCCAAAGATCACTGTGGCTGAGCTCCAGAGATGCAGTTGGGAGATGGGGGAAAGTTGTAGAAAGTCAACCATCACTGCAGCCCTCCACCAGTTTGGGCTTTATGGCAGAGTGGCCCGACGGAAAGCTCTCCTCAGTGGAAGACACATGAAGGCCCGCATGGAGTTTGCTAAAAAACGCCTGAAGGACTCCAAGATGGTGAGTAATAAGATTCTCTGGTCTGATGAGACCAAGATAGAACTTTTTGGCCTTAATTCTAAGCGGTATGTGTGGAGAAAACCAGGCACTGCTCATCACCTGTCCAATACAGTCCCAACAGTGAAGCATGGTGGTGGCAGCATCATGCTGTGGGGGTGTTTTTCAGCTGCAGGGACAGGACGACTGGTTGCAATCGAGGGAAAGATGAATGCGGCCAAGTACAGGGATATCCTGGACGAAAACCTTCTCCAGAGTGCTCAGGACCTCAGACTGGGCCGAAGGTTTACCTTCCAAGACAATGACCCTAAGCACACAGCTAAAATAATGAAGGCGTGGCTTCACAACAACTCCGTGACTGTTCTTGAATGGCCCAGCCAGAGCCCTGACTTAAACCCAATTGAGCATCTCTGGAGAGGCCTAAAAATGGCTGTCCACCCACGTTTACCATCCAACCTGACAGAACTGGGGAGGATCTGCAAGGAGGAATGGCAGAGGATCCCCAAATCCAGGTGTGAAAAACTTGTTGCATCTTTCCCAAAAAGACTCATGGCTGTATTAGATCAAAAGGGTGCTTCTACTAAATACTGAGCAAAGGGTCTGAATACTTAGGACCATGTGATATTTCAGTTTTTCTTTTTTTATAAATCTTCAAAAATGTCAACAATTTTGTGTTTTTCTGTCAATTTGGGGTTCTGTGTGTACATTAATGAGGAAAAAAATGAACTTAAATGATTTTAGCAAATGGCTGCAATATAACAAAGAGTGAAAAATTTAAGGGGGTCTGAATACTTTCCGTCCCCAAAGTCCAGTCTTCTGACTTTCCAACATATCTGTGAGGTCTTCTGCTTTGACTTTCTATTGTGGCCAATACAGCTTTACTGAATTTATTAAATACCTGTGGTGCTCTCATCTTACCCCCACCCTTATGTACCTGTCTGTGCACCATGGCAGAGTTATTTGAATCATTGTTTCTCAACCCTTTTTTAATTATGGCAACCTTTAGCAGTAAGCTCAAGGCATCCCAGTCTATGGTGTAAAAAAATGAAAATGTTATTTGCCATCAATGGGAAACCTGAGCCTGGGACGTTGCACAAAACAGTGAAATTAACATTACACCAGAAGCCCCTCTTCACATCAGTGGGACCCGCAATCAAATCAGAGCCCCCCTTCACATCAGAGTCCCCTCATCTCATTAGAGATCCCCTTCATATCAACGGGCTACACAATCACATCAGAGCTCCCATTTACATTAGAGGTCCCCCATCACTTTATAGGTTCCCTCCATCATATCAGTGTCCCAATGTATGTCAGAGTCCACCCTTCACGTCAGATTCTCCCTATCACTTTAGAGTCCCTACATCACAGAATCCTTTCATTACATCAGAAGCACCTCCCTTCTTATCAGGGCCCCCCTATACATCAGAGCCACTCCTATACATGAGAGTGCCCCATAACATCAGAGTTCCCCCTTCATAGAGACTCCCATCACAAAGGTCCCTCAATACATCAGAGTCCCCCCACCATAGACTCCCCTCATCCTGTCAGAACCCTACCATACAGCTCCAGCACAATGTCAGAGAGCAGGAGATGTAGCAGGTTTGAACGGAGGCGCAGTTCTGTCCTCTACTGCAATTTTTCTCAATTCTGGTCCTCAAGTACTCCCAACAGGTCATGTTTTCAGGATTTCCCTCAGATGAAACGGCTGTGGTAATTACTAAGGCAGTGAAACTGATCAAATGACCTGTGCAAAATAATGGAGAGCCTGAAAACATGACCTCTTGGTTGTATTTGAGGACTGGAGTTGAGAAACATTGCTCTACTGAATGCTGGAGGTGGCCCTGCATGACACCTGCCCTGAATCAGCGTCATGTGCTGCCATGGCGCAGAAGGACCAGTCACCAGCACGATAGCAATGAATGATGCCGTTCATCCTGGCATTAGAGTTGATTGGCTGTTACGGTGCTAGCGGTGGACTCGCCAATGCAGGATGTTGATTCAGTTCCTGGGGAAACCCAAACTGCACCCTCATTGAGAAATACTGGTTTAGATCACTGAACACAGTTTAAAATCGTTGTCAGGGAAAATAACTAAAGTTGAATTGGTTCCATACAACATAATGTATGTCATTTTCTTCCTCCTATGGCTTTCAATATAATTTCTGCGCTGACGGCACCCAAATCTATCTCTCTACCCCTCAGATCACAACAGCAGTCTCCTCACATATCACTAATTTACAGACCGACATATCAGTCTGGATGTCACACCACTTCTCAAACTCAACCTGTCCAAAACTGCTCATGTCCCCCTTCCCCTGACTTCAAGATCAATGGCACAACCATCAACCCATCCCCACACACCAGGGTGCTAGGTGTAATCTGGACTCTGAATACTCCTTTCGGCCCCACATCCAATCATTGTTGAAAGCTTGCCGCCTCAACCTGTGCAACATCTCCAAAATACGTCCCTTCCAAACCAGTGACACTACAAAGCTCCTAATTCACTCCCTGGTTATCCTAGTCCTCGACTACTGTGATTACCTCCTCACTGGCTTACCTTTAAATAGGCTATCCCCCTTCATTCCATCATGATTGCTGCTGCCAGACTCATCCACTTTACAAACTGCTCAGCGTCTGCTACCCCTCTCTGCCAATCCTTTCATTGGCTGCCACTCACCCAACAAATTAAATTCAAAATGCTAACAATAACTTACAAAGCCATCCACAACTTGGCTCCCAGCTACATGACTAACCTAGTCTCAAAGTACCTACCAAATCCTACTCTTCATTCTGCTCAAGACCCCGTGCTCTCTAGTTCCCTTGTCACCTCCTCCCATGCTCGCCTTCAGGACTGCTCCCGAGACTTTCCCATCCTTTGGAATTCTCTACCCCAATCTGTCTGACAATCCCCAACACCAGGGCTCAAAATTTCAAGTCCTGAGCCACTAGCCAGGCCTCAAGAGTTACTCGCCACCAGTTGCCTATTAGTACCCATCAGTGCAGCCTCATTAGTGCCCAACAGTGCAGCCTCATCAGTGCCCATCAATGCAGCCTTATCAGTGCAGTCCCATCAATACCCATCAGTGCAGACTATCAGTGCCCATCAGTGCAGCATATAAGTGCTGCCTTATCAGTGCAGCCGAATCAGTGCAGCTTAAAGGTGTCGCCTCTCATTAGTGACCATCAGTGCCTCCTCATCAGTGGCCATGAGTGCAGCCTCATCAGTGGCCATCAGTGCAGCTTATCAGTGGCCATCAGTGCTGCCTCATCAGTGGCCATGAGTGCAGCCTCATCAGTGCAGCTTACCAGTGCTTCCTCATCAGTGGCCATCAGTGCAGCCTCATCAGTGCCCATCAGTGCAGCCTTATCAGTACCCATCAGTGCAGCATATCAGTGCTGCCTTATCAGTTCAGCCTCATTAGTGCCCATCAGTCCAATTTATCAGTACCCATCATTGCCATCATTGCCATCATTGCCACCTCATCAGTGGCTATCAGTGCAGCCTACTAGTGCCCATCAGTGCAGCCTATTAGTGCCCATCAGTGCAGCCTAATAGTACCCATAAGTGCAGCATATCAGTGTCCATCAGTGCAGCATATCAGTGCTGCCTCATCAATGGCCATCAGTGCCGCCTCATCAGTGGCCATCAGTGCCTCCTCATCAGTTGCCATCAGTACATCATATCAGTGCCCATCAGTGCAGCCGTATCCATGCTCATCAGTGCAGCCTATCAGTGCTCATCAGTTCCCATCAGTGCAGCCTTATCAGTGCCCATCAGTGCAGCAGATCAGTGCCCATCAGTGCAGCCTCAGCAGTGGCCATCAGTGTAGCCTCATCAGTGCTTATCAGTGTCCATCAATGCAGCCTATCATTGCCCTTCGGTGTAGCCTCATCAGTGCCCATAAGTGCAGCCTCATCAGTGCCCATCAGCAGCAGGGAGGAATCAGGGGGATCTTGCGGCCTGATCACACAGAGAGGGAATCTCCTGCTGAGACAAAGTATGTATATAAAAAACCGGCCACAGTCAAAGTCCTGCCTCCTGGATCGGCATTGGACCACTGTGCTGTCTGTAGTTGGTTAATTGGGCGGGACTTTGTTTGACAGCGGCCGGCTATTTATATACAAGCTGTGTCTCAGCCAGATACTCCTGACAGTTTCCTGGCTGACCACTTCTGGCAGAAGCGGTGCAGCCTTTTTTACAAGGCATCAGAGTGGCTCGGGAGGGGAGAGGGCAGCAAAGCCCCCCTCCAGGTCGATCTGATGGTTGCACCGCTTCTGCCAGAAGCGATCAGCCAGGGAACTGTCAGCCCAGTCTGGCCCTGTTCCACACTCGCCCTCCACTAATTTCCAAATGTGAGCAGGCGAGTGGAAATTTTGGGGGCTGCCCAACACTATCCATTTTTAAGAGATCCCTGCAGATTTTTCTCTTCAACAAAGCCTATCCTGCCTCCACCTAACAACTACATTCTTATTTTCTCCATCAGCCCACCCCCCACAGTTATCACCTTTTGTATTACTTGACCCTCCCTTTTAGATTGCAAGCTCTAACGAGCAGAGATGAGCACGATGTTCGCCTGTTCGCCGAACAGTGAACATTATGCTGTGTTTGCAGCAAATTTGAAAGCCGCGGAACACCGTTAAAGTCTATGGGACATTAACATGAAAAACCAAAAGTGCTCATTCTTATGTGCAATTTATTGCCATAAAAAGTGTTTAGGGACTTGAGTCCTGCCCCAGAGGACATGTATCAATGCAAAAAAAAGTTTTAAAAAATGGAAGTTTTTTCGGGAGCAGTGATTTTAATAATGCTTAAAGTGAAACAATAAAAATGAAATATTCCTTTAAATATCGTGCCTGGGGGTGTCTATGGTATGCCTGTAAAGTGGCACAGTTTTTCCATGTTTAGAACAGTACCACAGCAAAATTACATTTCTAAAGGAAAAAAAGAAATTTAAAACTGATCGCAGCTGTAATGAATTGTCGGGTCTCGGCAATATAGATAAAACTCATTGAAAAAAACAGCATAGGTCACATGGCATCAGAGGGGGGTGGGGTCACCCGTTTACGTCACCAGGTGGCCCTGTGCTCAGCTATATAACAGCTGTCACTGAGAAGAAGCTTCACTCGGCGGAAGCCTCCCATGGAGGCGGAGCTGTTGCAGCTTTTTTTTTTTTTTTGGTCCATTGGGCGGCGTGAGATGGATTTACATTGTGGGACATTTTTACTTATTTATTTTTTTAAAAAGGACTTGTCCCAAAGTGTCTGCTGTCTTTTGTACAATTTTTGACACTTTTTTTTGTGAAATGGTAGGGGTACAATGTACCCGCTACCAATTCACATGGGGGGGAGGCCGGGATCTGGGGGTGCCCTTGTTAAAGGGGGCTTCTAGATTCCGATAAGCCCTCCGCCCGCAGACCCCCACAACCACCGGGCAAGTGTTGTGGGAATGAGGCCCTTGTCTCCATCAACATGGGAAAAAGGTGATTTGGGGGGCTATTCCAAAGCACCCTCCCCATGTTGAGGGCATGTGGCCTGGTACAGTACAGGAGGGGGGGCACTCTCTTGCCCCCCTCTTGTCCTGCGGCCTGCCAGGTTGCGTGCTCAGATAAGGGTCTGGTATGGATTTTGGGGGGACCCCTACGCCATTTTTTTAAAATTCTGGCGCAGGGTTCCCCTTAAAAACCATAACAGACCTGAAGAGCTTGATATGGATTTTTGGGGGACCCCCAAGCAATTTTTTTTTAAATTTTTGGTTCGGGGTTCCCTTAATATTCATACCAGACCCAAGGAGCCTGGTAATGGACTGGGGTGGGAACCCATGCCGTTTTTTTCAGTGAGTTTTATCTATATTGCTGAGACCCGACAATTCATTACAGCCGCGATCAGTTTTAAATTACTTTTTTCCTTTAGAAATGTAATTTTGCTGTGGTAAAGTTTTAAACATGGGAAAACTGTGCCACTTTACAGACATACTATAGACACATCCAGGCACGATATTTAAAGGAATATTTCATTTTTATTGTTTCACTTAAATGCTTAAAGTGAAACAATAAAAGTGAAATATTCCCTTAAATTTCGTACCTGGGGGTGTCTATAGTATGCCTGTAAAGGGGCACATTTTTCCTGTGTTTAGAACAGTCCCTGCACAAAATGACATTTCTAAAGGAAAAAAGTCATTTAAAGTAATCGCGGCTATAATTAATTGTCGGGTCCCAGCAATACAGATAGAAGTAATTGAAAAAAATGGCATGGGATCCCCCCAGTCCATTACCAGACCCTTTGGGTCTGGTAAGAATATTAAGGGGAATCCCGAACCAAAATTTAAAAAAAATTGCGTGGGGGTCCCCTCAAATTCCATACCAGGTGCTTCAGGTCTGGTATGGATAGTAAGGGGAACCCAGCGCCAATTTTAAAAAAAATGGCGTAGGGGTCCCCCTCAAAATCCATACCAGACCTGAATTTTAAGGGGAACCCTGCACCAAAATTAAAAAATAAATGGCGTGGGGGTCCCCCCAAAAATCCATACCAGACCCTTATCTGAGCATGGAACCTGGCAGGCCGCAGGAAAAGAGGGGGGGCGAGAGAGCCCCCCTCCTGAACCGTACCAGGCCACATGTCCTCAACATGGGGAGGGTGCTTTGGGGTAGTCCCCCAAAGCACCTTGTCCCCATGTTAATGGGGACAAGGGCCTCATCCCCACAACCCTTGCCCGGTGGTTGTGGAGGCGGGCGGGTAGGGGGCTTATCGGAATCTGGAAGCCCCCTTTAACAGCCCCCTGTTAGATATGGTAACATTGTACCCGTACAATTTCACCAAAAAAGTGCCAAAATGTAAAAAAAAAAGACACACCTTTTGACAAGTCTTTTATTAAAAAATAAAAAAATAAAAATGTCCCACGAAGTCCATTCATCTTCTTCTATGGCTCTGTCGACAGACCGAAAAATAAAATAAAAAAGATCCGCCTCCATGGGAGGTACCTGCCTTATGATGCTTCAGCGCGGATGACAGTTCTTTTATAAGTGAGGGCGGGGCCACACGATGACGTACCTGGGTGACCCCGCACTCCTCTGATGCACGGGGACTTCTCAATGGCTTCCCTGTGGTTCCAGAGGGGGGCGGGGCCACCCGTTTACGTACCCAGGTGTGTCTTGTTTTTTTTTAACATTGTGACACTTTTTTGGTGAAATGGTATGGGTACAATGTACATGTTACCATTTTAAACAGGGGGGGCAGGATCTGGGGGTCCCCTTGTTAAAGGAGGCTTCCAGATTCCGATAAGCCCCCCGCCCGCAGACCCCCACAACCACCGGGCAAGGGTTGTGGGGACGAGGCCCTTGTCCCCATCAACATGGGACCAAAGCACCCTCCCCATGTTGAGGCATGTGGCCTGGTATGGTTCAGGAGGGGGGGCGCTCTCTCGTCTCCCCCTCTTTTCCTGCAGCCTGCCAGGTTGCGTGCTCAGATAAGGGTCTGGTATGGATTTTGAGGGGGACCCCATGCCATTTTTTAAAAAAAAATTGGCGCAGGGATCCCCTTAATATCTATACCAGACCTGAAGGGCCTGGTATGGAATTTGGGGGGACCCCCATGCATTGTTTTTAAATTTTGGTTCGGGGTTCCCCTAAATATCCATACCAGATCCAAAATGGTAATGGACTGGGGGGGATCCTATGCCATTTTTGTCAATTACTTTTATCTGTATTGACGGGACCCAACAATTCATTAAAGCCGCGGGTACTTTTAAATAACTTTTTTTCCTTTAGAAATGTCATGCACAGGGACAGCATTGTTAAAATCACTGCTACCGAAAAAACTTCAGTTTTTAAAACTTTTTTTGCATTGATACATGTCCCCTGGGGCAGGACCCAGGTCCCCAAACACTTTTTATGACAATACCATGCATATAAGCCTTTAAAATTAGCAATTCTGATTTCTCCCATAGACTTTTAAAGGGTGTTCCACGGCTTTCGAATTTCCCGCAAACACCCCAAATTGTTCGCTATTCGGCTATTCGCTATTGTTCGCTAACACCCCATGTTCGAGTTGAACTTACGTTCGACTTGAACATCGGGCTCATCCCTACATATAAGCCTTTAAAATGAGCACTTTTTATTTTTCATGTTCGTGTCCCATAGACTTTAACGGTGTTCACGTGTTTTCGTCCGAATTTTTTGCCTGTTCGCATGTTCTGGTGCGAACCTAACCGGGGGGGTGTTCGGCTCATCCTTACTAACGAGCAGGGCCCTCTGATTCCTCCTGTATTTAATTGTATTGTAACTGTACTGTCTGCCCTCATGCTGTAAAGCGCTGCGCAAACTTAACTAAAACTTAAGTTGCGCTGGTTAATAATTCATAATCCAGAATGATACCTTAGATATGTGACATAAATGAGTCCATATATAACATGTGAGAAAAATACTCTTATTAATTACAAATGATGCAATTGGTGCAAATATCACTAATTGATCCTTAACGGATAAATGAACCAAATCAATAGTCCATATATTGTAAGTAGTACATCAATGTGTTCATCCACGGTGACACACGAACAAAACACCACAGAAGAAGTGAGAAGGTAAAATAGGATAGTGGAACAAGAAAACACTGCGCTAGAATAAAGCTAATAGGAGCTGCAGTTCAAATGAGGGAGGCCCGGAATGATAATGGAAGTATGGAATGGTAATGAAGGGCTGGGCATGACAAGGTGGAACAAGAGACAACGGAGGGTTAAAAAGTAAAAGGAAGTAAGAGGGAGGGGATTGAAGTTAACTTTAGGGGTGGGGAGATATAAAAGGAATAGGCGGGGTTAAAGCAGGAACAGTGTGAGGAGACAGACAAAGGGGAAGTTGACACAGGGGGAGAGAAGCATTTGCAGCAGCATGGCAGACATTGATTTGATCCTAGCAAGGCTGAGGACGGCGGCGGCCACGAGGGGACAGGAATGGCTACAGGCTCAGGTAGCTCCATTGCTCCTAGACGAAGCGGGGGGGTCCGGCGGGGGGGGGGGGAAGCGACGCCACGCGCCAGGCGGTCTAGGCCGCCTGAGCGTTTTTCACCAGGCCCCTCATCCAGAACAGCTCGCCCTAATAGGAGCCCGGGAATGGACCCGTCGGCTCCCCCAGCAAAACGGGTGGCCGCCGCCACCCCTGGGGGGTCCGGGCGGAATCCTCCACAACGGCGGAGCGCGGGGGGCGGGGCTTCGGGCCATAATGGCGCCCGAGCATCGCCACCCAGAAGACAGGACAGCAGCAGAGCGGTCCCCCCCGCAGCAAAGGCTTCTGCTAGGGGGGAGATCCGACGGGGGAGGAGCAGGGGCACGGCTGGGGGTCAGCTACCTGACGCTGCTGGCAGCCCTTCTGCAGCTAGGAGTGGAAGAGAGTCAAAAAAACAGGGGTAATTGGCGCTGTTCCGCTAAGATCAAAAAGACTGGTGTATTATATCAAGTGAACTATGAAACAAACCAAGCACAAATAGCAATGTATAAAATAAAGAGAAATTAAGTGAAAATAGCTGAAGTGTGTGCAACACCTGCCATGAAAAAGTGCAGCGTGTATTCGTTCCTAGGTGAACCAAAATAGATTAAGGTCTAGGTGAAAATGAATTCTCAAACCAACTATCAGGAAATCCTTAAAATCATATACTAATCATAATAAACATCAGTAGTGCAAAAACTAGCAAACACCAATAGTGTATAAATAAATGACTTTGAAATCTATAATCACAAATGCACATAAAAAAATTAAAAAATTAAAAATTAAAAATTAAAAATTCATCACAAATCTTGAGTCCACAAAAAGTCCCACAAAATATAAGTAAATTGTAAAAAAGGCCTGTAGTGCAAAATTCTTCATAAAGTGCAAATAGTGAGTCTTTTTAAATTTCTAGCAATGATCTTAGTGCCGTGAAATCCTCCTGTCATCCAAAACGCCCCCCAATGTGCCCTCACTCACCGAAGGAGGACACCCCTGCAGGGGTATCAGGCCTGTCAGCTGTATTCCGCAGCTATGGTCCTTGGTAAAGGCTCCTGTTCGGATCTCCACTCTCGGTGTCCGGGCTGGCTCCAATCAATCCCCGCAGGCACATCTGGCTGATGGTGTCCTGTTCCGCAGATTGATGTGCAGCTCCTCTGATGAGTCTTCTATGGTTGGGGTCCTCTCGGACCATCCGAGAGGACCCCAACCATAGAAGACTCATCAGAGGAGCTGCACATCAATCTGCGGAACAGGACACCATCAGCCAGATGTGCCTGCGGGGATTGATTGGAGCCAGCCCGGACACCGAGAGTGGAGATCCGAACAGGAGCCTTTACCAAGGACCATAGCTGCGGAATACAGCTGACAGGCCTGATACCCCTGCAGGGGTGTCCTCCTTCGGTGAGTGAGGGCACATTGGGGGGCGTTTTGGATGACAGGAGGATTTCACGGCACTAAGATCATTGCTAGAAATTTAAAAAGACTCACTATTTGCACTTTATGAAGAATTTTGCACTACAGGCCTTTTTTACAATTTACTTATATTTTGTGGGACTTTTTGTGGACTCAAGATTTGTGATGAATTTTTAATTTTTAATTTTTAATTTTTTAATTTTTTTATGTGCATTTGTGATTATAGATTTCAAAGTCATTTATTTATACACTATTGGTGTTTGCTAGTTTTTGCACTACTGATGTTTATTATGATTAGTATATGATTTTAAGGATTTCCTGATAGTTGGTTTGAGAATTCATTTTCACCTAGACCTTAATCTATTTTGGTTCACCTAGGAACGAATACACGCTGCACTTTTTCATGGCAGGTGTTGCACACACTTCAGCTATTTTCACTTAATTTCTCTTTATTTTATACATTGCTATTTGTGCTTGGTTTGTTTCATAGTTCACTTGATATAATACACCAGTCTTTTTGATCTTAGCGGAACAGCGCCAATTACCCCTGTTTTTTTTGACTCTAATCTCTTTTGGAATTTCACATTGGTGCGATTCTGTGCTGGGGGGCTGCAGTTCCTTGATTACCTAAGCGCGGAGCTATTGGCTTTATATAGGAGTGGAAGAGAGCCAGATGAAGACAGATGGAGAGGTCCAGGGGCCAGCAGGGGAGCCATCAGTGTGGGACAGCAGAGCACAGCAGCAGGGGGTCGCAGGGAAAGGGGGAGAACAGCCACAAGATGGGAATCCACAGCCCCCAGGCAGGCTTCACCTGGGAGGTTACTCACGCCGATGCTCCAAGCCACGGAGGTACGGTCAGAAGGAGAGCTGTTGGGTTCGGATGAGGACGTGCGCCAGGACATCGCGCCATCTGGAGGGTCCAGTGCAGCGGCGATGGGGAGCAGACCCAGTCAGCCTGGTGAGTCACATGTTTTACCTGGATCTGTTATCAATGTTGATGGTGGTAATTGGTTAGATAGGGGTGATGGGGGGGACACGACGGCTCCTGGGGGAGGTGTAGGGGCCGCGGCGGGGGGACCACCTGGCCTAGGGGGGGCGGGCGTTCAGCCTGTCACCGCCGGGACAGGGGGACCATTACAGGAATTGCTGGGAGTATTAAGGGATTTGGTTCAGCGATTTGCAACCAACCAGATGGCGCCGGCGATAGTGGCACCGTGGGTTGGAGGGCAGGTGGAGAAGTCGGGTGTTGGGGGGACCACGGGGACAGTGGGTGAGGCTGTCGCCAACTCAGACGCAGGGGTGTCGGGAAACGCCAACACGGGGGAATCTGCAGTGGTGGTCAGGAAGGATGTGGTCAGGATAGCAGATGCGGCAAAATGCGAAGTGTACGTCTGCTATGAGGGCCCGCTGGGAGCACATTTAAAACAAGAAGTGCGGGAGAAAATAGTAAAAGGTGAGTATGTGGAAATTTTTTCCTTGTTACCGTTAGAGAAGTTCAACTTGGACCGGTAAAGCCAGACGATTCCAAAAAAGAGGATGAGGAGAAGCGAAGGTATCGTTTGATCCCTAGGACCTTTGGTAATTGGTTACAGGCATTCGCCATTATGGTGAGTGTAATTGGCGAAAAGAACCCGGAGCATTGCTCTGCGTTGTTTTGCTACATGGATGCCATAGGCGAGGCACATAGGGTGTATGGGGGCACTGCGTGGCTTCGATACGATGAGCAATTTAGGCAACGCAGGGCAGTGAGGCAGGCTCTTAGGTGGGACCATAAGGATATCAGCTTATGGATGCGTTTGATGTCTTCCGCCAGGGTACCAAACCAGCCTTTTCATGGGGGGGCCCGGGGATCGTCTACCTCTGGACTCCCGGCCGGGAAAAAATTTGGGGTGTGTTGGCAGTTTAACGAAGGATCCTGCAAGTTTAGGGGATCCTGTCGTTTTAAACATGAATGTTCAGGATGTGGGGGGAACCACGCTTTGTCACGCTGCTTCAAAAAAGGAAAGAAGTCAGGGGAGCCTGCTCAGAAGAGGGATAACGCCAGTGATGGAGGTAAGGATGCGGCCTTTTTTAAATAGGTACCCGGACAGAGAGGCAGCGAGGGTGTTGGGGGAGGGTTTTTCAGTGGGTTTCAGAATTCCATGCTCTCTGGCAGCTATACCTCCGATGGCCAAGAACTTGCGGTCTGCACTGCAGAATCCTGGGGTGGTTTCGGAAAAACTGGCCAAGGAGGTTTCGTTGGGGCGCATGAGTGGGCCTTTTGCAACTAAGCCATTACAGGATTTAGAAGTGTCACCGTTGGGAGTGGTGCCTAAAAAGGAACCAAACAAGTTTCGCCTTATTCACCACCTTTCGTTTCCAAAAGGTGCATCTGTGAATGATGGTATCAATCCTGAAGATTGTTCAGTATCGTACACATCGTTCGATGCAGCAGTGGGATGGGTGAGGCATTACGGTCAGGGGGCACTCATGGCAAAATCAGACATTGAGGCGGCATTTCGTTTGCTTCCAGTACATCCGGACAGCTTTTGGCTGTTGGGTTGCTGTTGGCAGGGGGAATTTTACGTCGATCAGTGCCTGCCAATGGGTTGCTCGATATCTTGCGCCAAGTTTGAGCTGTTTAGCTCATTTCTTGAATGGGTGATTAGGGATGTGTCAGGGATGGATTCCGTGATACATTACCTGGATGACTTTCTCTGCGTAGGGCCTCGTGAGTCTAAGGGGTGTGCGATTCTGTTGGCAACCTTATTGCAGGTAAGTTTGGGGTACCATTGGCAGCGGATAAAACGGAGGGCCCGACGACAGTGTTGAGTTTTTTGGGCATCAAAATAGATACCAGAGACATGGAGTGCAGGTTGCCAGGGGATAAGGTGGACGGGTTAAAAAGGGACGTCAGGGACATGATGGAAAAAAGGAAAGTGCAGCTGCGGCAATTGCAATCCCTTTTAGGTAAGTTGAATTTTGCGTGTCGCATTATTCCAATGGGTAGAGTTTTTTGCCGCCGGTTGTCAGCTGCCACAGCGGGGATACAGTCTCCGACCCACTTTATCAGGCTTACCAGGGAACATAGGGAGGACTTGAAGGTGTGGCACACGTTCCTGGAAAGCTACAACGGACGTTCGGTGTGGATGGAAGGTCCGGTAAGTAATTGTGACATGGATTTGGTGACGGACGCCGCGGGATCTACGGGGTATGGGGCTTTTTTCCAAGGGCAGTGGAGTGCGGAGGCATGGCCTGAGTTTTGGGTGGAGTCGGGATTTACTCGGAATCTGGTGCTATTGGAATTATTCCCGGTGGTATTAGCAGTAGAATTGTGGGGGGAGAGGTGGCGGAACTTGAAAATACGTTTAAATTGTGACAATATGGGGGTAGTTCAGGTCATCAATCGGCTATCGGCATCATCCCCGCCGGTAATACGATTGTTGCGTCACCTGGTGTTGAGGTGCTTACAACTTAATGTTTTTCTATATGCTGTGCATATCCCGGGCATGGATAATACGTTGGCTGATTCCTTGTCTCGGTTCCAGTGGGACAGATTCAGGGAGCTGGCGCCCGCCGCGGAAGCAGAGGGGATTCCTTGTCCGGGGTGGCTTTGGGAGACGGTATCGGAATCGCCGCAGGATGGATCAGGAAATCGGTGAGTGGGTCGACATGGGCGGCATATAGTAAAGTGTGGTCGGAATGGGCCACGTTTACGCGGCTGGCGGATGCCGGGCTGGGAGGGCTGGACTTGAGGTTGTTGGTAGTGTATTTTGTGTCACGACACATGGAGGGGGGTGGTTCAGTGTCCGCAATTGAGCGGAAGTTGGCGGGGTTGGCCTTTTTATTCAAGTTACAGGGCCTGACTGATTTTACCAAGGATTTCTGGGTAAAACAGGCATTAAAAGGTTATAGGAAGAGCCATGCGAAGAAGGATTCGAGGAGGCCGGTGTCTTTTTCTTTATTGCAGGTATTGTGTAATAAATTAGGTGGGGTATGTAAGTCGGGTTATGAAGTGATTTTGTTCAAGGCATTTTTTTCTATTGCGTTTTTTGGAGCGTTTCGGGTGGGTGAGTTGGTGAGTCCAGCAAAACAAGTAGCAGGGGGTTTGAAGATGCAGGATGTGGAAGTAAAACGGGATAGGGTGTTGCTGAAACTGTGCAGGTCTAAAACAGACCAAGCCGGGAAAGGGGTAAAAGTGCAGCTGTTCAGGTTACCAGGGTCGGGAATTTGCCCGGTTCAAGTAGTTGAGGAATTTCTGCTAATTCGCCCGGTTGGGGAAGGGCCGTTGTTTGTGCATGAAGATAGAACTTTCTTATCCAGGTTTCAATTCATTGCAGTGTTTAGAAAATGCATTGGGGCTGCAGGGTTGGATAGAAGGCAATTCGCCTCACACTCCTTCCGCATCGGGGCGGCTACTGAAGCTGCCAGGTGTGGGTTGGATGAGGCAGCAATCAAGAGGATTGGGAGGTGGGAATCCAAGAGGTTCCAGTCTTATGTGCGCCCTCAATTGTCATCAGATGCTGTATAAAAAAAAAAAAAAATATATAGATATATTATGATCACATGCATTTGAAGACAGGGGTGGGGGAAGTTCACATGTTTCAATTTGTCTTCTGTTGTGTTATGTCTTTGCAGATGGGGGTCAACCACGCCTCGTCTGGATCTTGGGGCACTCCTATGTTTTCTGGGGTGCAAAAAGGGGGGACGTCAGACCAGAAGGCAGGCAACTGGGGATTTCCAGGAGGGAGGCATGTATTCGCTGGTTGGGCTTTCCAGGCATGGGGTGGGGTAGAGTTGTTCAGGAAGTTGAACGATACGCTCGACTCGATCGACCCCCGGATGTTTTAGTTGTACATGCAGGAGGAAATGATCTGGGGGTCCGATCTACCAGGGAACTGGTGTCGGCCGTTAAGTGCGACTTTTTGGCACTTCGGGTGGCCTTCCCGGGCATGATCATAGTTTGGTCTGACATAGTTGCAAGGACGTCATGGCGCATGGCTAGATCGGTACCTAGGATCAACAAAGCAAGAATTAAAGTAAACAAGGCGATTGGAAAGTTTGTTGTTAATAATGGGGGATTGGTGGTGAGGCACACGGAGTTGGAGGTTAATGTGGGGATGTACCTAAGGGGAGATGGGGTGCACCTTACCGCAGTAGGCATTGATCTTTGGGCTCTCGGGCTTCAGGATGGCATTGAGAGGGCATTGCGGGTGTGGAGGTGCCCTTAAGGCTAAGGGGTCATCCTTGCGGGCTGTGGCGGCATCTTTGGTCTCTGATGGTGGTACAAAATGCAAAGAGGTGATGGTAAATGGTGGGGGGCTTTCAGTATTCTGTGCCCCTCTGGTGTGTTCTGTTCTTACAGCGGAAGGCTAGGCTGGAAGACAGATCTTACACTGCGGGAAGGGTGTTGTCACCGTGCTGTTTAAAATACGGCTGGTGGCCTGGTATGGTAAAATTATGTACCGCAGTGTATGGTGTTTGGTGAAGTTTTTGAAATGGAGGAGGTGAAGTTAAGAGTGCCATCAGAAGACCAAAGATTGGGAGGTGTAAGAACTGTCAGTTAAAAGTTATACATAGTTGTACAAAATGTTCATTAAAAGAGTTATTTAAAGTTATTTAAAAGTTGGTTTTATACTTTTATAATAAAGGAGGCTGCTATGGCCGGTTTTTTACTCCAAAACAACTCCTGTGTGTGTTATCCAATTATTATAGATAAGAAAGGGAGAAGGGGAGTAGTAAAAAAAGAGTGGGTAGTGGAAGTTGGGGATATTAGTTCCTACACTGGTCAAGGGAGGCCCGGAATGATAATGGAAGTATGGAATGGTAATGAAGGGCTGGGCATGACAAGGTGGAACAAGAGACAACGGAGGGTTAAAAAGTAAAAGGAAGTAAGAGGGAGGGGATTGAAGTTAACTTAAGGGGTGGGGAGATATAAAAGGAATAGGCGAGGTTTAAGCAGGAGCAGTGTGAGGAGACAGACAAAGGGGAAGTTGCCCACCCACCCTCCCTTTTTTGGTTTTTGTTGTGGGTATTTTCTGGTTTGCTGTTTCTGTTTTTTCTCTATTACAGGTGAATGGATCACGGTCGTCATAGCAGCGCTTTATCGGCGGCATCTTTGGTCTCTGATGGTGGTACAAAATGCAAAGAGGTGATGGTAAATGGTGGGGGGCTTTCAGTATTCTGTGCCCCTCTGGTGTGTTCTGTTCTTACAGCGGAAGGCTAGGCTGGAAGACAGATCTTACACTGCGGGAAGGGTGTTGTCACCGTGCTGTTTTAAATACAGCTGGTGGCCTGGTATGGTAAAATTATGTACCGCAGTGTATGGTGTTTGGTGAAGTTTTTGAAATGGAGGAGGTGAAGTTAAGAGTGCCATCAGAAGACCAAAGATTGGGAGGTGTAAGAACTGTCAGTTAAAAGTTATACATAGTTGTACAAAATGTTCATTAAAAGAGTTATTTAAAGTTATTTAAAAGTTGGTTTTATACTTTTATAATAAAGGAGGCTGCTATGGCCGTTTTTTTACTCCAAAACAACTCCTGTGTGTGTTATCCAATTATTATAGATAAGAAAGGGAGAAGGGGAGTAGTAAATAAAGAGTGGGTAGTGGAAGTTGGGGATATTAGTTCCTACACTGGTCATGCAATACACAATAATGGGACAAAAACAAAGAAAAAAACTGCGCTAAACCCTCAAACCATGTGTTAGGGTATAAAAAAAAGGATGCCAAATTGTTTATGGAAGTATATGTGAATCCTCTAAAAATTAAATAAAATAGCACACAAATCAATAATGAACAGTCAATATTATATAATAAAAGTCACAAAAGTGCCGAAAGCACAAAATAGTGAAACATAAACAAAAAGTCCCAGGACCAAAAAGGAAATCTTCTAAAAGGATGGGAAGAGTCCCCAATTAGCTCTTTATAGGGATCAGTGTCTGAAAGTGAAAAGTGAAAACGACACCCCTTGCAGTAATCTCCACCTTTAAGAATACATGCTTACCAGATAGTAAGCTCAATAAGCTCGTAGATAAACCAAGGGCCAGATAACCAGCAAGTATTGGAACATCCCTCTGTTGACGTGGCAGATGACAGGCAAACGAGGTTTGTATAGGACCTTGTATTTAGGCATCCAACAGCATCAGGACATCACTCAATCAATGTACCACGGACATGCATGGGGCGGGAGGGGGTTGCCACAACCCAAGTCACCAACATAGGAGCAAAAAGGAGATGTCCATAGCGTAACTCAGTACAAATAAATTTATTAAAACAAGTAAAAAACTTACATTCCAGCACAGGAAGTAGAGCGAATTCGCCGGCCAGCTGGCGAGCGCCCGTTCAGGCCACCTTATAATTGTTACTGAGCTGTTTAGCAGTAATTTTTATGAATAAAGCCCCACACCTTAAAACTATTCTGGAGGGAGGAGTCCAGTAATGGCGCTGGACGGGTGCATGCTGTAGGACCTCCATGTCTCCAAAGCCCCCTAATGGAGTAGAACAGTGCCTTCCTACCCCCGCCTAGGTTGAACCCTGTCCTGCACGTCCATCTCAGATTCCCGCTTCTTGGCTTACCTCTCCTTTGTCCCTGAGAGCCGGCAACTGCCGTGGATCGGGGAGGAGGCTCTCTTTCACTGGCCCTGCTTGTTTCGGTCTACCCCTTTCTCGCGGGGACATCTGCTGCTGTGAGTGCGGAGACCGCGGGAGGCGGAGAGTGCCCGGAACGAGTGTGTTGGCGGTGGAAAAGTGCCCCCCCTCCCTTTTCGGGGTGGAGGGGATAGACCGAGAGGAGCGTAGGGGACCATTGACATAAGTGGAGCTGAGTGGAGCCGAAGTAAGGGCCCCCCAGGGTTTCCTGAACTAGAATGGCAGAGAGAGATCCGTGGATACCTTACAGGGTAAAGCTGTATAGCCCCCCGTTTGATTAAAGTTTGGAGGAAGGGAGGGAGGAAAGGAAAAGAAGTGAAAAAAGAAGGAAGAAAAAGGGGGGAAGAAAAAGTGAAAAGAAGAAAGGGGTGTAGTGAGTGCTTTTTATTTTTTATTTATTAAATTTATTTATTTTCTTCATATACCGATCAACTAGCAACTAGCAAAGACCTGAATTTTCTTTTTTTTTTACACGCTGGTTACATATATGCCATATGTTATTTCTGATACAAGATTGTATTTTTTCCTTAACGGGTAACATGATGTATTTTTGGAGACTACTCTGTGTTTGGAGAGTACCTCGTGTTTGGTGTGTCTAGTCCTTTGTAGAGGTAAGGGTCTGGACACATGAAGGAATTGATCAGAGGAGACATAAAAGTGTAACGGACTTCCAGGAGAGGGTGTAGGTCTATAAAGACTATCAGTAGAAAATAGAGGGCAAAGACAGTCTTTTTTTTTTTTCCTTCATTTCTTGAAACTCACCACCCCTCCACCGCACCATCTTATTTGAACGCTGTATTGGGGAAACAACGGGGAAAATATGAGGGGGAAGGTGGGAAGCGGTGGTAAAATCACCCCGTCTTAGTCTGAGCCCCGGCCCTATGAGTAAATATGTGACCCAAGGAGGGAGCAGAGATAAGCAAAAAACAGAAAAAGAACAGTATCAAAGGGAGCGAAACTGAAGCAAAGGAAAAAAAAGAAAAAAAGGGCTAGAATAAAACATTATAAGAAATAAGCACACTCTCTGAACCTAGAATGGAACAAGACTGTGAACTAGAGCTGGAGACAGAGAGAGATGAGGAACAACAGATGAAGGCTCAACTACCAACAAAATCAGATATGGCAACCATGTTTGCGGCCCTGGAGAACTTCCTGAAAACAGAGATGGCAATAACTCACAAGGACTTGGGTCATCTACTTACAAGAGTGGAGGAAGCAGAAGGGGGTCGGGGGAGATATGTTTGGTGAATTTCTGAATGTTTTGTTGCCCTTCAGGTTCTGATATGGGGTGGGTGCTACCCGCTTTGTCCCGTGCTTGGGGGGTGGGAAGGAGACAGAGAAGAAAAAAGAAATATGAATAATACAAAGTTTTTGACATATAATGTAAGAGGTTTAAATTCCCTAGAAAAGAGACATATGGTATTAAGGGAATTGGAAAGATATGCTGCAGAAATAATATTTCTACAAGAGACACATATTGCACAGGACTCAAACATTAAATTATACTCAAAGGCCATCCCAGTATGGTATTATGGATACTCTCCAAGTAGAAGGGCAGAAGGTGTAGAAAAAAGGTTAGGGAAAAAGGTCAGTTTCATCTTAGAGGAGAGAAAAGTAGACCCAGAAGGTCGCTTCCTTTTTTTGAAGGGGACCTTACAGGGTATGCAATACACACTTGCAAATGTATATTGCCCCCAAAAAATATTTAAAAGAAATTTTAAACGATTTGATGGAATTTAAGCAGGGCTACCTAATATTGGCCGGAGACTTTAACTTGTGCACTGGCTAAAGAAAATAAACAACTAAGATTGGTAAAGAAAAAAAATTGGTCGATGGTTGATGTATGGAGAATCCAACATCCGAGCACAAAAGATTATACATACCACTCAGCAGTGCACTAAACATACTCCAGGCTAGATAATACATTGGTGGAGCATAGAGTCTTAGAGGCTGTAATAGAAACCTCAATTGGAATAACATCGATATCGGAACCATGCCCCAGTAATAATGAAGATGAAATTGAAGAACAGGGGAATTAAACGAAGACTTAATAGAAGATGTAGAAGTAGAAAAAACTGTAATGAATGAAATCAACCAATATTTCTTGCTGAATGAGACACCAGAATTAACAAAAGCAACTATATGGGAAGCCCATAAAGCTTTTATTAGGGGAAAGTTGATCTCTATTGGGGCAAGAAAAAAGAAGGAGAGAGCAAATACTATGGGAAAAATGGTAAAAGAAATATATGAATTAAAACAAAGGAATAAAAAACAAGCGAAAGCCGAAATGCATCAGGCTTTAATCTTAAAGTTAGATGAACTAAAAGATTTCATGGAACAGGAAACAAGAAAGGTATTTAACAGAGTAGTAAAGGAGAGATACAAATTGGGAAATAAACCAGGGAAACACCTTGCAAAAATCTTAAGAAATAAGAAGACTTTAAATTATATAGAAAGGATAAATGGAGAACAACTGATATCGCAAAGGCCTTTCAAACATACTATACTCGATCAGAAACAAAGAGACACAAAAGGAAGAAGAAATAAGAAAAATAAAAACACAATATTACCTAACAGACGCCAAATTACAAAAAATCCCAGTAGAAAGACTGAAGGAACTAGATGAACCAATTACACACGATGAAATCAGAAAAGCATTGAAAGAAACACCTATAGGGAAAAGCCCAGGACCCGACGGGTTTACGATTAAATATTATAAAAAATTTCAATTAATACCAAAATTGTGCGACTACCTGAATAAAATAGGGGAAAATGAAGAAATAAGAAAAGAGTCATTACTAGACCATATTACAATAATACCCAAAAAGGATAAAACTATCTGTTCTAATTATAGGTCCATAGCTTTTCTGAACACTGATACAAAGTTATACGCAAAAATCCTGGCATCGAGACTAAAAAATGTGATGCCAGAATGGGTGAACGCAGATCAAACAGGGTTTGTACCTGGTAGAGAGGGCAAGGATAATAGTATAAGAACAATGATAATGCTGCGAAAGGGAAAAAACAGGGGACCGACCCCCAGCGCTACTCCTGTCAATCGATGCAGAGAAAGCGTTTGACAGGGTAGACTGGGGATTCATGACGGATACGCTCCAACAGCTAGGAATGGGATCTAAAATTATGCGTTGCATTAAAAATCTATACAGTCGCCCTATGGAGATGGTGACAGAAGTATGTTGTCGCCTTTTGAAATGTTCAATGGAGCAAGACAGGGGTGCCCGCTCTCGCCACTCCTGTATATACTGTCATTAGAACCACTCCTGGCATCTTTGCATAACAGCGATGATATAGGAGGAGTAAGAGTGGGAGAGGAGGAACATAAGTTGACAGCATACGCAGATGATATCTTACTGTATGTAACCAAGGGTGACATTACCAAATATAATGAGAGAAATAAAAAAAATATGAGGAACTCTCGAATTTTAAGCTCAATCCCATAAAAACAGAAATACTAAATATAGGCGTAGAAAAAAAAGAACTTACGCTACAAAGGGAATTCCCATTCACGTGGGTGGGAAGTGAACTATCATACTTAGGAATTAAGCTGACACCTGCATTAGAGAAGTTATACTTGGCTAACTATATCCCATTACTGAATGAGATCAAAACGGAATTTAAGAAAATATCGAGACCTCTATCCTGGATGGGAAGGATAAATATGTTAAAAATGGTGATCCTTCCAAAATTAATATATAAGTTCCAAATGATACCAATAGCAATACCACAAAGTTTTTTTAGAACAATAAAAACAATGATGCCAAAGTATATATGGCAAAACAAAAAGCCGAGAGTAAAATTTACATTAATCACCAGAAAAAAAAAACACAGAGGTTTAGCAGCACCGGATATAAATAGATATAAATATAAATATAAATATAAAGCAGTTATTGTTTCAAGACTGGTAAAATGGGTGAACGAAAAAAGCGAGAAAAAGTGGGTTATGATGGAAAACACTTTAAGCAGGACACTACTGCACAAGAATATTTGGGTACCACAGAAGCATTACTCACCATTAATCTCACTCACAAGAACAATTTTTTTTACTCCAGGGAAGGAGACACTTTTCGGTAGCTGAATGGGAAATGCCCAATTAAAGGATATCGCTGAACAAGGAAAAATACGAATGTTACAGGATTTTAAGTACATAAATGAGTGGAAGATTAGTGAGTGGGAATACTTGCAACTAAAACATTTGGTAAATACACTACCCCACTCAATCAGAGATGGAGAGAATCTGAATCCACTAGAAAAACTTGTTGTACACCACTAAACATGGGATATCACAAGTATACAGAATCCTGGCAGATCTAGGACAGGGGTCACCCCCTTATATAGGAAAATGGGAAAAAGGGTATAAAAGGGTATAAAAGGGTATAAAATTGGATGAACAACAAGTAAAGAGAATGATAGGAGCAGTATATAACTACGCAACAGAGATAAACACAATAGAAATGAACTACAAGTTTTTGGTAAGATGGTACATAACACCAGAGAGAAAATTCATAAATACCAACAGGATAGATCCCCACAATGTTGGAGGGAATGTAAACAAATCGGTACAATGACACATATCTGGTGGGATTGTCCAAAAATAAATGATTACTGGCAGGAAATTCCAGATTATATAGGAGCGATAATTGGTGAAAAGATATTAAACAATCCACTGACGTGTCTGTTTCATGATACAAAAGATACAAAATAGCACTATAGGAAAACATTGACCCCATTTCTGTTAAATGCTGCAAAAGGGCTAATACCAAAGAAATGGTTATCTGCAGGAAAACCACATATAAAGGAGTGTTTTGAAAGAGTAGATTACATCTGTAAAATGGAATATTTAAGCAGTAGAGATATAGGGCAGGTAGAAAGATATAACAGTATCTGGGGAAGATGGATAGATTTTAAGGCTTCGGGGAAATATGTGGAAAGGATGATGGAGGAGGGCAGCAGGGCTTTAAATAGGAGGGACGAGCGATGGCAAACCAGATAGGGAGTAGGGAGGGGGGAGTGGGAGGGAGGAGGGAGAAATAGGTAGGGAAAGTATTGTACTTTGTAAATCAGATACAGATGTTAACTGTATGTTTTAGTTCTTGCCTATTTGTATATGGAAAAAAATTACCGTATTTATCAGCGTATAGCATGCACCTTTTCCCCCTGAAAATAGGGGGCAAATCACGGGTGCATGTTTTACGCCAATAGTGTACCTCAGAGGGGAAGGAGGGGGACGAAGGAGGACGAGCGCCGCTGGAATTCACTGAGCCATCATCTCCCGTATAATCGGCTCTCACTCGGCTCTAACATCACACACACAGTCCCGCCTCCGCCACCAGCATTGGACCAGTGTTCTGTCAGTCACAGGAGCTGGTCCCATGCCGATGGCGGAGGCAGGACTATGTATGTGACTGCTGACTGAGAGCCGAGTAAACAGGTGATGACGGCTCTGTGATTTACTGCATGAGAGATGGTGAGGCGGCAGACGGGCAACAGGGTGCATTGATGGGAGATGAGCGCAGATCAGGCTGCAGATGGGCACATATCAGGCTGCATTGAGGCTGCAGATGGGCGCATATCAAGCTCCATTGAGGCTGCAGATGGGCACAGATCAGACTGCATTGAGGCTGCAGATGGGCACATATCAGGCTGCATTAAGGCTGCAGATGGGCACAGATCAGGCTGCATTCAGGCTGCAGATGGGCACAGATCAGGCTGCATTGAGTCTGCAGATGAGCACAGATCAGGCTGCATTGAGGCTGCAGATGGGCACAGATCAGGCTGCATTGACGCTGCAGATGGGCACAGATCAGGTTGCATTGAGGCTGCAGATGGGCACTAATCAGGCTGCAGATGGGCACATATCAGACTGCATTGAGGCTGCAGATGGGCACAGATCAGGCTGCCTTGAGGCTGCAGATGTGCACAGATCAGGCTGCACTGAGGCTGCAGATGGGCACAGATCCTGTATAATCGGCTCTCACGCGGCTCTGACATCACACACACAGTCCTGCCTCCGCCACCAGCATTGCAACAGTGTTCTGTCAGTCACAGGAGCTGGTCCAGTGCCGATGGCGGAGGCGGGATTGTGTACGTGACTGCCAACTGAGAGCCGAGTAATATATCAGCGCATATCAGGCTGCATTAAGGCTGCAGATGAGGCTGCATTAAGGCTGCAGATGGGCACAGATGAGGCTGCATTGAGGCTGCAGATGGGCGCATATCAGGCTGCATTGAGGCTGCAGATGGGCACAGATCAGGCTGCCTTGAGGCTGCAGATGTGCACAGATCAGGCTGCATTGAGGCTGCAGATGGGCACAGATCGGCACAGGCTGCAGATTGGCACAGGCTGCAGATTGAGGCTGCAGATGGGCACTAATCAGGCTGCATTGATGGGCACTGACAATTATTTTGTTTCAAAGTGGTTTATTTTGAAAAAAAAGTTTTTTTTCCTGAAACTTCCCTCTTATACAGTAAATAAAGTTTAGAGAAATAGAAAGGGGAGGGAGAGAAAAGAAAAAGAAAAAAAAAAGGGGGAAGTATATATCACAATGATGTGAGACCATGTTGGAGACAGTGAATGAACGTTAAAGTGGAGTTGCACCCATTTTTTCATGTTCATTGCAAGAAAATGCCCATCCCCAGAACAGTCTGTAATGGCAATATTTTTTTCAATTTTTATTGTTAAATACCTTATTTTTCTCTGTGCAGTCCGCACTTCCTGTCCCAGCCGCCTAGGCGATTTCCTCATTAGGTGATTCCCTAGGCCTTTTGGGATACCGCCGTCATCTATCCCAGAAGTCCTAAGGACACCTAATAATGCAATCTCGCGGTATTTCGAGACAGGAAGTTCTGTGCTGATTGACAGGTTGCCATAACAACAGGGTGGGAAATTCCGCCAACGATGCCATTGTTATGGGAACCTGTAAACAACACAGTGTGCCGTGAGGTGTCATCACTGCGTGAGACAGCTGCCCGGAATCCCGGAAGCAAATAGGAACAGGCTTCAGATGCCCACATAGTCAATGGTCGCCGTCTGCCTACCGGGATCCTGTGAGTAATGGCAAATTTATAATTAAGAAGAAGGATTACGCTTAGAAGAGTCTCCTAATTTTAACCACTTGCCGACCGCCTAACGCAGATATACTGCGGCAGAATGGCACAGGCAGGAAGAATCACGTACCCGTACGTGATCTGCCTCCCGCGGGCGGGGGGTCCGATCGGACCCCCCCCCCCGGTGCCAGCGGCGGTCGGCATTTGTCTGGGAGCGTTCCGTGATGAGGGGGAGGCCATCCGATCGTGCCCCCCCCTCGCGATCGCTCCCAGCCAATGGGAATCCTCCCCTGCCTGTGTGTAGTACACACAGGCAGAGGATGTGATGTCATCTCTCCTCGGCTCGGCAGTTTCCGTTCCGGCGCCGAGGAGAGAAGACATGTGAATGCACAACACACACACACACACACATAGTAGAACATTACATTACTTTACATTACTTTACACCCCCGACCCCCCCGCCCCCCGATCACCCCCCAATCACCCCTCCCCCCTGCCTGTCACACTGATACCAAGCAGTATTTTTTTTTTTTTTCTGATTACTATTTCATGGTGTCCGTTTGTGACAGTTAGAAGTGGTAGGGAAGTGAGTATTAGCCCCCTGTAGGTCTAGGATACCCCCCTAACCCACCCTAATAAAGTTTTAACCCCTTGATCACCCCCCGTCACCAGTGTCGCTAAGCAATCATTTTTTTGATCGCTGTATTAGTGTCGCTGGTGACGCTAGTTAGGGACGTAAATATTTAGGTTCGCCGTCAGCGTTTTATAGCGTCAGGGACCCCCATATACTATCTAATAAATGTTTTAACCCCTTGATTGCCCCCTAGTTAACCCTTTCAGCACTGATCACCGTATAACCGTTACGGGTGACGCTGGTTAGTTTGTTTATTTTTTTTAGTGTCAGGGCACCCGCCGTTTATTACCAAATAAAGGTTTAGCCCCCTGATCGCCCGGCGGTGATATGCGTCGCCCCAGGCAGCGTCAGCTTAGCGCCAGTACCGCTAACACCCACGCACGCAGCATACACCTCCCTTAGTTGTATAGTATCTGAACAGATCAATATCTGATCCGATCAGATCTATACTAGTGTCCCCAGCAGTTTAGGGTTCCCAAAAACGCAGTGTTAGCGGGATCAGCCCAGATACCTGCTAGCACCTGCGTTTTGCCCCTCCGCCCGGCCCAGCCCAGCCCACCCAAGTGCAGTATCGATCGATCAATCACTGTCACTTACAAAATACTAAAAGCATAACTGCAGCGTTCGCAGAGTCAGGCCTGATCCCTGCGATCGCTAACAGATTTCTTGGTAGGGTTTTGGTGAACTGGCAAGCACCAGCCCCAAGCAGCGTCAGATTAGCGCCCGTACCGCTAACACCCACGCACGCAGCATACACCTCCCTTAGTGGTATAGTATCTGAACAGATCAATATCTGATCCGATCAGATCTATACTAGTGTCCCCAGCAGTTTAGGGTTCCCAAAAACGCAGTGTTAGTGGGATCAGCCCAGATACCTGCTAGCACCTGCGTTTTGCCCCTCTGCCCGGCCCAGCCTAGCCCACCCAAGTGCAGTATCGATCGATCACTGTCACTTACAAAACACTAAACACATAACTGCAGCATTCGCAGAGTCAGGCCTGATCCCTGCGATCGCTAACAGTTTTTTTGGTAGCGTTTTGGTGAACTGGCAAGCACCAGCGGCCTAGAACACCCCGGTCGTAGTCAAACCAGCACTGCAGTAACACTTGGTGACGTGGCGAGTCCCATAAGTGCAGTTCAAGCTGGTGAGGTGGCAAGCACAAGTAGTGTCCCGCTGCTAACAAGAAGACAAACACAGGCCCGTCGTGCCCATAATGCCCTTCCTGCTGCATTCGCCAATCCTAATTGGGAACACACCACTTCTGCAGCGCCCCTACTTCCCCCATTCACATCCCCAACCAAATGCAGTCGGCTGCATGAGAGGCATTTTCTATATGTCCTCCCGAGTACCCCTACCCAACGAACCCCCCCAAAAAGATGTTGTGTCTGCAGCAAGCGCGGATATAGGCGGGACACCCGCTATTATTGTCCCTCCTGTCTGACAATCCTGGTCTTTGCATTGGTGAATGTTTTAAACGCTACCATTCACTAGTTGAGTATTAGCGTAGGGTACAGCATTGCACAGACTAGGGCACACTTTCACAGGGTCTCCCAAGATGCCATCGCATTTTGGGAGACCCGAACCTGGAACCGGTTACAGTTATAAAAGTTACAGTTACAAAAAAAAGTGTAAAAAAAAAAAAAAAAACACATACAAAAATATAAAATAAAAAAAAATAGTTGTCGTTTTATTGTTCTCTCTCTCTCTATTCTCTCTTTATTGTTCTGCTCTTTTTTACTGTATTCTATTCTGCAATGTTTTATTGTTATTATGTTTTATCATGTTTGCTTTTCAGGTATGCAATTTTTTATACTTTACCGTTTACTGTGCTTTATTGTTAACCATTTTTTTGTCTTCAGGTACGCAATTCACGACTTTGAATGGTTATACCAGAATGATGCATGCAGGTTTAGGTATCATCTTGGTATCATTCTTTTCAGCCAGCGGTCGGCTTTCATGTAAAAGCAATCCTAGCGGCTAATTAGCTTCTAGACTGCTTTTACAAGCAGTGGGAGGGAATGCCCCCCCACAGTCTTCCGTGTTTTTCTCTGGCTCTCCTGTCTCAACAGGGAACCTGAGAATGCAGCCGGTGATTCAGCCAGCTGACCATAGAGCTGATCAGAGACCAGAATGGCTCCAAACATCTCTATGGCCTAAGAAACCGGAAGCTACGAGCATTTTATGACTTAGATTTCGCCGGATGTAAACAGCGCCATTGGGAAATTGGGAAAGCATTTTATCACACCGATCTTGGTGTGGTCAGATGCTTTGAGGGCAGAGGAGAAATCTAGGGTCTAATAGACCCCAAAAGAGTACCTGTCACTACCTATTGCTATGATAGGGGATATTTACATTCCCTGAGATAACAATAAAAATGATTAAAAAAAAAAATGAAAGGAACAGTTTAAAAATAAGATAAAAAAGCAAAAAAATAATAAAGAAAAAAAAAAAAGCACCCCTGTCCCCCCTGCTCTCGCGCTAAGGCGAACGCAAGCGTCGGTCTGGTGTCAAATGTAAACAGCAATTGCACCATGCATGTGAGGTATCACCGCGAAGGTCAGATCGAGTGCAGTAATTTTAGCAGTAGACCTCCTCTGTAAATCTAAAGTGGTAACCTGTAAAGGCTTTTAAAGGCTTTTAAAAATGTATTTAGTTTGTCGCCACTGCACGTTTGTGCGCAATTTTAAAGCATGTCATGTTTGGTATCCATGTACTCGGCCTAAGATCATCTTTTTTATTTCATCAAACATTTGGGCAATATAGTGTGTTTTAGTGCATTAAAATTTAAAAAAGTGTGTTTTTTCCCCAAAAAATGCGTTTGAAAAATCGCTGCGCAAATACTGTGTAAAAAAAAAAAATGAAACACCCACCATTTTAATCTGTAGGGCATTTGCTTTAAAAAAATATATAATGTGTGGGGGTTCAAAGTAATTTTCTTGCAAAAAAAAAAATTTTTTTCATGTAAACAAAGTGTCAGAAGGGGCTTTGTCTTCAAGTGGTTAGAAGAGTGGGTGATGTGTGACATAAGCTTCTAAATGTTGTGCATAAAATGCCAGGACAGTTCAAACCCCCCCCAAATGACCCCATTTTGGAAAGTAGACATCCCAAGCTATTTGCTGAGAGTCATGTCGAGTCCATGGAATATTTTATATTGTGACACAAGTTGCGGGAAAGAGACAATTTTTTTTTTTTTTTTGCACAAGGTTGTCACTAAATTATATATTGCTCAAACATGCCATGGGAATATGTGAAAATACACCCCAAAATACATTCTGTTGCTTCTGAGTATGGGGATACCACATGTGTGAGACTTTTTGGGAGCCTAGCCGCGTACGGGACCCCGAAAAAGAAGCACCGCCTTCAGGCTTTCTAAGGCTGTAAATTTTTGATTTCACTCTTCACTGCCTATCACAGTTTCGGAGGCCATGGAATGCCCAGGTGGCACAAAACCCCCCCCAAATGACCCCATTTTGGAAAGTAGACATCCCAAGCTATTTGCTGAGAGGTATAGTGAGTATTTTGCAGACCTCACTTTTTGTCACAAAGTTTTAAAATTGAAAAAAGAAAAAAAAAATTTCTTGTCTTTCTTTATTTTCAAAAACAAATGAGAGCTGCAAAATACTCACCATGCCTCTCAGCAAATAGCTTGGGGTGTCTACTTTCCAAAATGGGGTCATTTGGGGGGGGGGGGTTGTGCCACCTGGGCATTCCATGGCCTCCGAAACTGTGATAGGTAGTGAGGAGTAAAATCAAAAATGTACGCCCTTAGAAATCCTGAAGGCAGTGATTGGTTTTCGGGGCCCCGTACGCGGCTAGGCTCCCAAAAAGTCCCACACATGTGTTATCCCCATACTCAGGAGAAGCAGCTAAATGTATTTTGGGGTGCAATTCCACATATGCCCATGGCCTGTGTGAGCAATATATCATTTAGTGACAACTTTTTGTAATTTTTTTTTTTTTTTGTCATTATTCAATCACTTGGGACAAAAAAAATGAATATTCAATGGACTCAACATGCCTCTCAGCAATTTCCTTGGGGTGTCTACTTTCCAAAATGGGGTCATTTGGGGGGGTTTTGTACTGCCCTGCCATTTTAGCACCTCAAGAAACGACATAGGCAGTCATAAATTAAAGGCTGTGTAAATTCCAGAAAATGCACCCTAGTTTGTAGGCGCTATAACTTTTGCGCAAACCAATAAATATACACTTATTGACATTTTTTTTACCAAAAACATGTGGCCGAATACATTTTGGCCTAAATGTATGACTAAAATTGAGTTTATTGGATTTTTTTTAGAACAAAAAGTAGAAAATATAATTTTTTTTCAAAATTTTCGGTCTTTTTCCGTGTATAGTGCAAAAAATAAAAACGGTAGAGGTGATCAAATACCATCAAAAGAAAGCTCTATGTGTAGGAAGAAAAGGACACAAATTTTGTTTGCGTACAGCATTGCATGACCGCGCAATTAGCAGTTAAAGCGACGCAGTGCCAAATTGTAAAAAGTGCTCTGGTCAGGAAGGGGGTAAATCCTTCCGGGGCTGAAGTGGTTAATGTACAACTAGTAAGTATCACGGGGGTGCTTTTTGGAAAAAATTGCCAAGGAGACTGGAGCTCCGCTTTAAGCTGAATAGCCTCTCGATAGAGATCTCTGAAGTGGTATTTAGAAAAAAACAAAAACAAAAAACTTTTCTGAACTTGCTACATTTTATGAAGTCCATTGCATTTGACGCAACTGCATTTGAAGCAACTTCTGAACACCGGCTTGGTTCTGACGTGGGAAGAAAGAGAATAAATTAATAATACAAAGCCACCCAGTGAAGCAGATTCGTAAAATACTTTATGGGGCATGAAAACATTTTATTGACTTTCTGCCGTTTTGAATATATCTCATAATAAATGTATGATTGAGCATCCATAGCCAAAGACAGCTACCTCGGAGGGATGGAAAACATGGGCTGTGGGACGCCGCGTACAAAGGATGGCGGCACTGTGGGAGGACACCACGGGGAAGTCTGGTGCTTGGAAAGAACAGAGGAACAAAGAAGAATAGTTGTTTACATTGATTTGTCATACAAAAGGCTGGTGGAATAAAAGAGGCAGTTGGCATTGAATTTAGCTTTATTTTACGCATATCTGGACGCAAATAGTATTTTGCTGATGGTGCGGCAATGACACACTGCAGGCTGATAATATCAACTAGGGAAGAGCCGAACACCCCCCAGGTTCGGTTCGCGGCAGAACATGCAAACAGACCAAAAATTTGTGCGAACACGTGAACCCTGTTAAAGTCTATGGGACTCGAACGTGAAAAATCAAAAGTGCGAATTTTGAAGGCTAATATGCAAGTTATTGTCCTAAAAAGTGTTTGCCAGGGGACATGTATCAATGCAAAAAAAAGGTTTAAAACGGCCGTTTTTTCTTGAGCAGTGATTTTAATAACGCTTAAAAAAAGTGAAAAAATAAAAGTGAAATATTCCTTTAACTATCGTACCTGAGGGGTGTCTATAGTATGCTTGTAAAGTGGCACGTGTTTCCCGTGTTTAGAACAGTCCCTGCACAAAATGACATTTCTAAAGGAAAAAAAGTAATTTAAAACTGCTGTCCCCCCCCCTCCCTGCCCATTAATGGGCCCTTTGGGTCTGGTATGGATATTAAGGTGAACCCCGCGCCCAAATTTAAAAAAAAAAGGCGTGGGGCCCCCAGGCCCTATATACTCTGAACAGCAGCAGTATACAGCCGATCCCCGGGTTACAAACAAGATAGGGACTGTAGGTTTGTTCTTAAGTTGAATCTGTTTGTAATTTGGAACAGGTACATTTTCTAAATGTAGCTCCAGACAAAAAATCTATTTAAAAGCTTTTTGAAAAACATAGGGAAGGGTTATCATCACCCCTGTAACATTTGTTTTGCTGTCTGTGCCCCTGTTCACCTCACTTTCTGTCCCAATGAGAATTGGATTTTGAAAATGTTGGGTTGTTGTAGAAACAAAAATTGGTGATAAAGCATCAGTGGAGACACCTTTTTCCCATATTAACTCTTACAGGAGAGAATTACCCATCCTAGGGGTAGATTTCCTCTCACTTCCTGTTGTCTCCCTCCAGTTGCAAGTAGAAGTCATTTGTAATTTTGATCTTTGAAAATAGAGGACCGCCTGTATATACTATACAGCCTGCCCTATACACTCTGCGGAAAATTGGGCCTTAGGTGTTGGTGGTACTAGAACACTGTAAGCCCTCACAGTTACTATTGGTGGGCGCTGTAATGGGCCCTGCTGCTAAATATTATATCAAGAATTGTAATTACATGCCCCTGTTAAACAGGGGCAGAAATATTGGGCCTTAGGCGGTGGTGGTGGTAGTGGTGGCACAACACTGTAAAGCCTCACAGATACTCTTGTTGAGCGCAGGAACGGGCCCTGCTGTGAAATATTAGATCAAAAGTTTTAATTACAGGCCCCTGTTAAACAGGGGCATAAAAATTGGGCCTTAGGCGGTGGGGGTGGCACAACACTGTAACCCCTCACAGATACTCTTGTTGGGCACAGGAACGGGCCCTGCTGTGAAATATTGGATCAAAAATGATAATTACACGCCCCTGTTAAACAGGGGCATAAAAATTGGGCCTTAGGCAGTGGTGGTGGCACAACACTGTAACCCCTCACAGATACTCACAGATACTCTTGTTGGGCACAGGAACGGGCCCTGCTGTGAAATATTAGATCAAAAATTGTATTTACACGCCCCTGTTAAACAGGGGCATAAAAATTGGGCCTTAGGCAGTGGTGGTGGTGGTGGCACAACACTGTAACCCCTCACAGATACTCTTGTTGGGCGCAGGAACAGGCCCTGCTGTGAAATATTAGATCAAAAATTGTAATTACACGCCCCTGTTAAACAGGGGCAGAAAAATTGGGTCTTAGGCAGTGGTGGTGGTGGTGGCACAACACTGTAACCCCTCACAGATACTCTCGCTGGGCGCAGGAACGGGCCCTATGTGAAATATAAGATCAAAAATTGGAATTAAACGCCCCTGTCAAACAGGGACAGAAAAATTGGGTCTTAGGCAGTGGCGGTGGTGCCAAAACACTGTAACCCCTCACAGATTCTGTTGTTGAGCACAGGAATGAGCCCTGCTGTGAAATATTAGAGCAAATATTGTAATTACATGCCCCTGTTAAATAGGGGCTAAAAAATTGGGCCTAATGCCGCGTACACACGGCCAGACTTTCCAACAGAAAAAGTCCTATGGGAGTTTTCGGTCGGACATTCCGACCGTGTGTATGCCCCATCTGACTTTTTCTGTCGGCATTTCCTACGAACTCAAATATAGAACCTGTTCTAAATCTTTCCGTCGGAAATGCAGATGAGTTTAGCCCATTCACAAGCCCGGCCGTGTGTACGCGGCATTAGGCGGTGGTGGTGTTGGTGGCACAACACTGTAAAGCCTCACAGATACTCTTGTTGAGCGCAGGAACAGGCCCTGCTGTGAAATATTAGAGCAAATATTGTAATTACATGCCCCTGTTAAACAGGGACAGAAAAATTTGGCTTTAGGCACTGATAGTGGTGCCACAACACTGCAACCCCTCACAGATACTCTAGCTGAGCGCAAAAACAAGCCCTGCTTCGAAATATTACAGCAAAAATTGTAATTACACACCCCTGTTAAACAGGGGCAGAAAAATTGGGTCTTAGAAGCTATCAACATGAACATAGGATAGTAGGATAGGAATAGGATAGTCACTCAACAAGGGATCTCACATTCATAGAAAAATGAATCTGTTACATCAGCATCAGGTGCTTGGTAGCTGGTGATCCAAGACTGATTCATTTTTATGAAGGTGAGCCGATCAACTGAGTCTGTGGACAGACGCACTCTGTGATGGGTTACAAAGGCTCCAGCAGCACTGAATGTACGTTCAGAAAGAACGCTGGATGCAGGACAGGCCAGTAGCTCAATTGCATATTGTGCAAGTTCTGGCCAGTGATCCATCCTCAAGACCCAGTAACCCAGTGGATTTTCGGTCGGAAAGGTCTCCAAGTCTGATCTTGCCCCTCGGTATTCCTGCACCATGTAAATCGGACGCTGGCGATGGTTGCTGGAACCGATCAGACCTTGGGGCTGCGGACTAAAGAATTGTCTGAACGCATCGGTCAGACGGCCACCTTCTCCACCGCTCCTTCTGTGACTGACCGAAGCCTCAGCAACACTTTGTCCAGGAGGACCAGGAAATTGTAACCTCCCAGGCTCTGGAAACGCATTGCACAAACCTTTCTGCAAAGCCTTGCCGAAGATGTTTCATCCTCTGCTCCCTCTGCGAAGGCTGGATAAGTTCCGCAACCTTACCCTTGTAATGTGGATCAAGAAGGGTTGCCAGCCAGTAATGATCTCTCTCCTTGATACCACAAATCTGAGGGTCCTTTCGCAGGCTTTGCAGGATCAGGGAGGCCATGCAGCAAAGGTTTGCTGAGGCAATCGATCCGGAGTCCTCTGGGTCACTAAGGATGACATGATCCACAGCCACCTCCTTCCAGCCACGTACAAGTCCATGGGTTTCTGGGGACTGAAAACGATCCCTTGAAGACTGCTGTTGATGCTGAGTGCTAGGCTCCACCTCCACGCTGACACAATCCTCATCCTCCTCCTCCTCTTCCTGTCTGATTGGCGGGCCCGCAGGAATACTGTCAGGATAAAGGGGGCCTTGAGAGGTAAGGAAGTCCTCATCGTCCTCCCCCTGTTCTGCCTCAAATGCCCTGTCCATTATTCCACGGAGCGTGTGCTCCAACAGGAAGACAAGAGGGACAGTATCACTGATGCATGCACTGTCACTGCTCACCATCCTCATGGCCTTCTCAAATGGTGACAGGACAGTGCATGCATCCTTGATCAGTAGCCACTGGCGTGGCAAAAAAAAAGCCAAGCTCCCCTGACCCTGTCCTGGTGCCATACTCACACAGGTACTCATTAATGGCCCTCTGCTGTATGTGCAGCAGCTGTAGCATTGCCAACGTTGAGTTCCACCTGGTGGGCATGTCACAAATGAGGCGGTTCTTGGGCAGCTTGCATTCCTTTTGAAGGTCAGCCAGCCGAGCACTGCCATTATATGACTGGCGGAAATGCCCACAGACTTTCCTGGCCTGCCTCAGGAGATCCTGTAAGCCCGGGTACCTGCACAAGAACCGCTGCACCACCAAATTAAGGACGTGAGCCAAACAGGGAACATCGGTCAAGTGTCCCTGTCGGAGGGCGGAGAGGAGGTTGGTGCCATTGTCGCAAACCATCATTCCTGCCTGAAGCTGGCGTGGCATCCACCACCTCTGGGTCTGACACTGCAGAGCTGACAGAATCTCTGCCCCAGTGTGGCTCCTGTACCCTAAGCAGACCAACTCAAGCACCGCATGGCATCTTTTTGCCTGAGTGCTTGTGTAGCCCCTTGAATGCCTACAGAGCACCGCTGGTTCAGAGGAGAAATCTGCAGAGGAAGAGGCCATAGAGGAAGAAGGAGAGGAGGGGGTGGAGGAGAGAGGTGTGGCAGAATCACCACTACTAGCATTTTGGAGGCGTGGTGGCGGAACAAGCTCCAACAATACTGCACCCTGTCCTGCATTCTTCCCAGCTGCCAGCAGACTTACACAGTGCACCGTGAAAGAAAGGTAACGTCCCTGTCCATGCCTGCTGGACCATGAGTCAGCGGTAATATGCACCTTACCTCTGACCGCCCTGTCCAACGAGGCCAAAACATTGCCCTCCACATGTCGGTAGAGAGCCAGAATGGCCTTCCGTGCAAAGAAATGGCGTTTGGGAACCTGCCACTGAGGTACTGCACTTTCCACAAATTCACAAAAGGGGGCAGAGTCTACCAGCTGAAAAGACAGCAGTTGGAGTGCTAGCAATTTAGCCAAGCTAACATTCAGCTGCTGAGCATGTGGATGGCTGGGACCGAATTTCTTTCGACGGTTTAGGGAAATATGCCTGCTACAATCAGATGTTGGTGAAGCGATAGCAGATTGCCCGCAAGTACTTGGCACACCTAATTCTACACCTTCATTCCTCTCAGTGCAGGTTTCTGAGAGGACTGAAGGTATAGTGGGGTTGGAGATTCCAGCTGATGAGGAGCAAGGAAAGGTCCCCCTTGTTCTTTGGTGTTGGTCTTTTAAGTACTATTGCCAATGGACTGCATGGGAAGTCGTCATATGTCTGGTCAAGCATGTGGTGCCCAAGTGGCTGCTGTTTTGGCCACACTTGAAACGCTTCAGACATATGTTGCAAACAGCAATGGTGTGATCTGCTGCACACATATCAAAAAAGGCCCATACCACAGAACTTTTCAAAATACGCGGGGAGTCAGCAGCGTCCTGCACATGCGGAGCTCTGCGGTGTGATGCAGTCGGGTGGCTGCCCTTAAGCTGGCCCCTGGAGGGCATCCTGCCTCGTTGGAGATGTGCCTCCTCCTCTCTTCTATCAGGCACCCACGTAGAGTCAGTGACCTCATCATCCCCTCCCTCCTCGTCACTGGAGCAAACCTGGCGGTATGCTACAGCTGAGGGAACATGACTGCCAATTTCTTGTCCTTCTTGCGTACCCCCTCTTTCTGGGCTCACGTTACAGCCTTCCTCAACCTGGGTATCATCATCGGAGCCTTCAAAACGCTGTGCATCCTCCTGCAGCATGTACCCGGCACTGTGGTTGAACAGTTCGGGGGACTCCTCCGTGCATGATGGTGGGGCTAGGGAAGGAGTGACTGATGACATTGAGGCGATGAAATAGGCCACTTTGGCAGCTGCATTGGCAGGCAAACTGCTCTCAGCCTGGGTGACAGAGGATGGCTTAGTTATCCACTCTACCAACTCTTCTGCATTTTGTGGATCAACACGGCCAGCTGCCGAAAAAAAGGACAAGCGTGCCCCACAGCCACATGCTGAGGATGCACCAAGTCCACGACCAGCACTGTTGGCTGTAGACACAGAGCCTGCTTGCCCTCTTTTAGTGGCCTTTGAGCGTCTGCCTCTCCTTGGTGGCCTTCCAGACATGCTGTAAAATTTTATTAGCAAAACACCGCCTGAAGTTTACTAGAAAAAGTACACCAAGATATAGGCTTGGCTAGACTAGAATGCAGTGGATATATATATGTAGGAGACTGTATATCTATTTTTTGCACTGCAGATCAGTGAATCACCTGCCTGCCTGCCTGAAAGTGTATTTGAAAACGTACACCAGGAACGGCCTGCAGTCAGATATAGGCTTGGCTAGACTAGAATGCAGTGGATATATATATGTAGGAGACTATATATAAACTAAACTGTATGCAGTGGGTATATATATACTAGACTGACTGTATATATATATATATATATATGAAATACATTGCACCTAACTGAATCATCTGCCTGCCAGAAGTTTAGTAGAAACAGTGAGTACACTAGGAACGGACTGCAGTGAGATCTAGCTAAACTGTATGCAGTGGATATATATACTAGACTGACTGTATATATATATGAAATACACTGCAGCTAACTGAATCACCTGCCTGCCAGAAGTATAGTAGAAACAGTACACCAGGAACGGACCGCCGTGAGATCTAGCTAAACTGTATGCAGTGAATATATATATATATATATATATATATATATATATACTAGACTCAAAGTGTATATATATATATTAAATACACTGCAGCAAACTGAATCACCTGCCTGCCAGAAGTATAGTAGAAACAGTACACCACCAGGAACGGACTGCAGTGAGATTTAGCTAAACTGTATGCAGTGGATATATATATATACTAGACTCACTATATCTATATATATGAAATACACTGAAGCTAACTGAATAATCTGCCTGCCTGCCTGCTCAATCCAAATGACACTCTCGCTCAGTCCACACCAGCAACGACACACTACATGAGGCTGACATGCAGTCAGCCTTATATAGTGTGGGCGTGGAATTAGTCCCCCTGAGCCATGATTGGTGAAAATCACCCTGCCTTTGGCCAATTATGGCTCTCTTAGCTGAGGGCGCTGTGATTGGCCAAAGCATGCAGGTCATGGTGCATGCTCTGGCCAATCATCATACAGCAATGCACTGCGCTCCCGCAGTGCATTATGGGCCATTATGCGCCGCTCGAATTTGGCGCGGACAACCCATAATGTTCGGTTTTCGATGAACGGGCGAACAGCCAATGTTCGAGTCGAACTCATGTTCGACCCGAACAGAAAGCTCCCCCCTAATATCAACTAGTATTGTTTACAGGTAACCCGGTGGGAAATGTGCCAACAATTCAAAGTTAACGAAGGTTTGGGGATATGTAAAATGGAATGTTTACTTTTATTTTTATTGCAAAAAAATCTTATTGGGGAATATTATATCAGAGCCTATTGCATGGCAGAAATAAAAGGTTTGTTTTTGCCTCATAGCAGCAGCCCAATTTCTGGGGTAAAGGAGGAGCCAGGTTTGTGAGACACCATAATCCACAATACACCTGGCTTAAACACTTAACCCCCCCTGGAAGATTTACCCCCCTTCCTGACAAGGCCATTCTTTGCTAAACGGCACTGCGTTACTTTAACTGACAATGGCGCGGTCGTGCGACGCTGTATCCAAAAGAATTGTATGTGCTTTTTTTTCCTCACAAATAGACTTTTCTTTTGGTGGTAATTGATCACCTCTGCGTTTTTTATTTTCTGCTCTATAAACCAAAAAAGACCGACAATTTTGAAGAAAGAAAAACTATATTTTTTACTTTCTGCTATAGAAAATATCCAATAAAAAAGAAAAAAGAAAAAAAAATGTCTTGATGAATGAATTTAGGGCAAAATGTATTTTGCTACATATTTTTGGTAAAAAAAATCTCAATAAACAAATATTGATTGGTTTGTGCAAAAGTTATACCGCCTACAAACTATGGTATATATATATATATATATATATATATATATACATATACTGGATTTTTTATTTATTTATTTTTACTAGTAATGGCGCGATCAGCGACTTATAGTGGGACTGTGATATTGCGGCAGATATTCGGACAATAACTGACACTTTTGACACTTTTTGGGAACTAGTGACACTAATACAGTGATTAGTGCTAAAAATATGCACTGTCACTGTACTAATGACACTGGCTGGTTAAACATCTATGGCAAGCAAGGGGGTTAAATTTGTGCCTAGCCAATATTTATGTGTACTTTGTGTGGTGCTTTCACTAGGGGAAGTAATAGATTTTTATCCCTGCTTTGCGGGGGGAAATAAAATCTATTACTTTGCAGCTGACAGGACAGGGCTCTGCCTTGTTCACATAGGCAGAGCCCCCCTGTGTAAATTCATGATGATCTGTTGTGTTTAATCACAGCATGGCTGGGTCGCCGGCGGTGGCTAGGTACACATACTAGGAACGTGATCTGGCGCAGCCCAGCCACCTTGCCACCATATATCTAGGTTATATGGTCAGCAAGCGGTTAATAATACTTACCTAAATTTAAAGTGGAACTTTAGTCAGAAAATTGAGTCCTGCTAGATCACTTCAGGCTGGCCCCTTTTGCAGGTCTCATAGCTATGTAAAACATTAAAAATAAGTGTCTATACTGTTTAAAATCCAGTAATGCACTCTTTCACTCTGCTCTGCATATGCTTAGCATTTTTCAGCATTGTGATGAACATCAGAGTCACTAGAGGCCTGAGGATTTACTGCTGCTCGGGGGCTCTGGGCTTCAGCAAAATGGCAGATTCCAGCAAGAAGAAACAGGAACAATACTAGAGGCAATTTACAGCACACATTCATTTTGGTAGCATAATTATTAATGTGGAATGTATATTCCTACAAGTTGTTATGGGTAAACTTCCTCTTTAAAGCTGAAGCTTAATCTGGTTATATTTTGCCTTCCCTCGATGCATTTCCATGAAGACCCTAAGTAATGCCCACATGTGATTGTTAGCCTCCATGATTAAAAGTACCAAAATCCAAATAAAATGGGGAGGGTCAGGACATTAAGGCTGGGGAAGAGAGGGCTAGATATTGCTTAATGTCCTTCAACCAGGAAATGAGGGGGGCTCTATCTAACTTGCTGCAGCTTTTAATGTACAATGTGAGAAGTTCACAGTGTGCTTTCACTGAAATACCCACCTATTCTCTGATGCTTTTCCCCAAAGCTATTTTGCTCTATTGCCCAGCACTAGTTCTTTTCGTGGTTGAACAATGCCCAATGTCTCTTAATGTGTGCTCTATGTGGCCTGTTATCCCTATGATTTCTAAAATTTAAGGTCTAGAAACAGCACATGAGTGTGCATTGGGTGGTTTGTCATCACAACCGCAAGCGGTGAAGAGGAAGACCATGGATTAAGATAACTATAGGTTCTTGTTACAAACATTTTTAACGACTTACATAATATTTATGAGTGTAATAGAGTCAATATACTTATTATTATTATTAGTATTATTATTTTAGGCTAACCGTTGCTGGCCTTTAATTGAGATTGTGGAGGGCATGCATTCATGAAAATTGAAAGAAAACCAGTGATGTATCTAAAGTAAATTTATTTTGCCCCTCGATGCAGTGCACACACTCAAAACTAAACACCAGTTGCAATAAAAAACTGAGCACACAGGAGGTGCACCGCAAAAAAGTGCACAGGATGTACACATGGCTCTCCTCCAAAGAGAAATGGCCCTGGCCATGATCCCTTGGGGAGCAAGACTCCTGATGGGGACCGGGGTTCTCATGGTCCCCCTGGGCCGAAAACCAAGCAGACCCCATTCTTCAAGGGACCTGCTGAAGCAAGGTTCACCCAAGTACCAGGTGGGGCTTTTCCAAAGAGAGACTCCATGGGAGGGGGAGAACCTGACCATAAGGTCACCTGCCCTCCCTCCAAGACATTCAGGGCAAGTTCAAGGACCTACTCCTTACTAACCGGGAGTGAGTAAAATGCAGGTGTTGTGAAAAAGTATAAAAATACATAAAAAAATGCTATGGTTGCCAAAGTACTAGACTATGGCGGGGCCTTCCGATGTTTCTAAGGTAAAACTACTGTTAAAACTTGATTTCGTTTTGAATACAGTAAGAAAAGGTTAGAAGAACCTTATTAATGTTGTCCTCAGTGGGGAGATATCCCTTTTTATCATCCATCCATCCCAGCAATACTCATCCATCCATCCCAGCAATACTCATCCATCCCAGCAATACTCATCCATCCATCCCAGCAATACTCATCCATCCCAGCAATACTCATCCATCCATCCCAGCAATACTCATCCATCCATCCCAGCAATACTCATCCATCCCAACAATACTCATCCAGCCATCCCAGCAATACTCATCCATCCATCCCAGCAATACTCATCCATCCCAACAATACTCATCCAGCTATCCCAGCAATACTCATCCATCCCAGCAATACTCATCCATCCATCCCAACAATACTCATCCAGCCATCCCAGCAATACTCATCCATCCATCCCAACAATACTCATCCAGCCATCCCAGCAATACTCATCCATCCATCCCAGCAATACTCATCCATCCCAACAATACTCATCCAGCCATCCCAGCAATACTCATCCATCCCAGCAATACTTATCCAGCCATTCCAACAATACTCATCCAGCCATCCCAGCAATACTCATCCAGCTATCCCAGCAATAATCATCCAGCCATCAAAGCAATACTCATCCATCCATCCCAGCAATACTCATCCATCCCAGCAATACTCATCCATCCATCCCAGCAATACTCATCCATCCCAACAATACTCATCCAGCCATCCCAGCAATACTCATCCATCCATCCCAGCAATACTCATCCATCCCAACAATACTCATCCAGCCATCCCAGCAATACTCATCCATCCCAGCAATACTTATCCAGCTGTCCCAGCAATACTCATCCAGCCATCCCAGCAATACTCATCCATCCATCCCAGCAATACTCATCCATCCCAACAATACTCATCCAGCCATCCCAGCAATACTCATCCATCCATCCCAGCAATACTCATCCATCCATCCCAGCAATACTCATCCATCCCAACAATACTCATCCAGCCATCCCAGCAATACTCATCCATCCTAGCAATACTTATCCAGCCATTCCAACAATACTCATCCAGCCATCCCAGCAATACTCATCCAGCTATCCCAGCAATAATCATCCAGCCATCAAAGCAATACTCATCCATCCATCCCAGCAATACTCATCCATACCAACAATACTCATCCAGCCATCCCAGCAATACTCATCCATCCATCCCAACAATACTCATCCAGCCATCCCAGCAATACTCATCCATCCATCCCAGCAATACTCATCCATCCCAACAATACTCATCCAGCCATCCCAGCAATACTCATCCATCCCAGCAATACTTATCCAGCCATTCCAACAATACTCATCCAGCCATCCCAGCAATACTCATCCAGCTATCCCAGCAATAATCATCCAGCCATCAAAGCAATACTCATCCATCCATCCCAGCAATACTCATCCATCCCAGCAATACTCATCCATCCATCCCAGCAATACTCATCCATCCCAACAATACTCATCCAGCCATCCCAGCAATACTCATCCATCCATCCCAGCAATACTCATCCATCCCAACAATACTCATCCAGCCATCCCAGCAATACTCATCCATCCCAGCAATACTTATCCAGCTGTCCCAGCAATACTCATCCAGCCATCCCAGCAATACTCATCCATCCATCCCAGCAATACTCATCCATCCCAACAATACTCATCCAGCCATCCCAGCAATACTCATCCATCCATCCCAGCAATACTCATCCATCCATCCCAGCAATACTCATCCATCCCAACAATACTCATCCAGCCATCCCAGCAATACTCATCCATCCTAGCAATACTTATCCAGCCATTCCAACAATACTCATCCAGCTATCCCAGCAATAATCATCCAGCCATCAAAGCAATACTCATCCATCCATCCCAGCAATACTCATCCATACCAGCAATACTCATCCAGCCATCCCAGCAATACTCATCCAGCTATCCCAGCAATACTTATCCATCCATCCCAGCAATACTCATCCATCCATCCCAGCAATACTCATCCAGCCACCCCAGCAATACACATCCATCCATCCCAGCAATACTCATCCAGCTGTCCCAGCAATACTCATCCAGCCGTCCCAGCAATACTCATCCATCCATCCTCAGCAATACTCATCCATCCATCCATACTCAGCAATACTCATCCATCCATCCATGCTCAGCCAGCCATACTCATCCATGCTCAGCAATACTCATCCATCCATCCACACTCAGCAATACTCATCCATCCATTCATGCTTAGCCATCCATACTCATCCATGCTCAGCTATACTCATCCATCCATTCATACTCAGCAATACTCATCCATCCATCCATACTCAGCCATACCCATCCATCCCATCCACACTCAGCCATACCCAGCCTCAGCCATACCCACCCAGACATACTCAGCCATACCCAACCCAGCCATCCCATCTATACCCAGCCATACCATCCACACTCAGCCATACCCACCCAGTCATACCTGACCCAGCCATATTCAGCCATACCCAGCCACCCCATCCATACCCACCCAGCCATACTCAGCCATACCCACTCATCCATACTCAGCCATCCCATCCATACTCAGCTATACCCAGCCATCCACATTAATGGCTCAACCATGCTTAGCCATCCCCATCCACGGCTCATCCATGCCACTACAGTGCCTCAAAGTGTAACAGGTAGTCAAATTAGATTTGAAATGTATGTCCCTAGAACGCTTAATGGTGCTCCCTGCATGTTGGGCCTCTGTATGTGGCCAGGCTGTGTAAAAGTCTCACACATGTGGTATCGCCATACTCAGGAGGAGGAGTAGACAATGTTTTCGGGTGTAATTTTTGCCATGTACATGCTATGTGTTAGAAATATTGTATAAATTGACAACTTTATGTAAAAAAAAGTGTTTTCATTTTCTTTCCACATTTTCCAAAAACTTGTAGAAAAAAATGACATGTTCAAAAGACTCAATATGCCTCATAGATTATACGTTGCGGTGTCTTCTTTCCATAACGGGGTCATTTTTTTGGGCGTTTTTATTGTCCTAGTGCTCCGGGGCCTTCAAATGTGCAAGAGGTAGTCAAGAAATTAGATGTGTAATTTATGCTCCTAGAACGCCTGAAGGTGCTCCCTGCATGTTGAGACTCTATATGTGGCCACGATGTGTAAAAGTCTCACACATGTGGTATCACCATACTCAGGAGAAGTAGTAGAATGTATTTTGGGGTGTAATTTGTGGTATGCATATGCTGTGTGTGAGAAATAACCTGATAATATGACACTTTCTTGAAAAAAAAAATCTTCATTTTGCAAAGAATTGTGGGAAAAACTAACAACTTCAAAAAATACACCATGCCTCTTTATAAATACCTTTTAATGTCTACTTTCCAAAAAGGGGTCATTTGGGGGGTATTTGTACTGTCCTGGCTTATTAGGGTCCCAAGAAATGAGCTAGGCCGTCAGTACTTCAGGTGTGATTAATTTTCAGTAATTGGCACCGTAGTTTGTAGACTCTATAACTTTCACACAGACCAAATAATATACACAGATTTGGATTATTTTTACCAAAGATATGTAGCAGTATAAAATTTGGCCCACATTTATTATGAAAAATTACTAATTTGCAAAATTTTATAACAGAAACAAAGAAAAATTTATTTTTTTTACAGAATTTTCGGTCTTTTTTCATTTATAGCATAAAAGATAAAAAAAACCAGCGGTGATTAAATACCACCAAAAGAAAGCTCTATTTGTGTGAAAAAAGGACAAAAATTTCATATGGGTATAGTGTTGCATGACTAAGTAATTGTCATTTTTTTTTTTTTTAAAGTCAGCAGCTACAAATACTGCAGCTGCTGACTTTTAATATAAGGACACTTACCTGTCCAGGGTGCCCGCAATCTCGGCACCCAAAGCCGATCTATCCCTCGGCTGTTGGGTGCCGCCGCCATCCTCGGTAAGGGAATCAAGAAGTGAAGCCTTGCAGCTTCACTTCCTGGTTCCCTACTGCGCATGCGCGACTCGCGCTGCGCTATCTCACTGGTCCCTGCTGTTTTCTGGGACCTGTGTGTCTCCCAGAATACAATGGGGGGGGGGGAGTGGCATAGAGACCTGCGGGTGGCTCGGGTATCTATGCCTGGAAGTGGGAGCAAAATACCTGTATTAGCCAGGTATCTGCTCCCCCCTGAAAGGTGCCAAATGTGACACCGAAGGGGGGGGGGGGGTGTACCTGAAAAGCAGAAGTTCAATTTTTGGGTGGAACTCTGCTTTAAGTGCCCAGTGGTCAAGTGGTTAATTTCCTTTCCACAGACCCAACAAGAAGTGATTCAAAATCTCACCATAGAGAAGGGAAATCCAACATTTGAAAGGTGTCACCAGCTAAGCTGGAGCACTGTCAAATACAGTAGCAGGGGCTTGATTAAGTTTATGCAAATACCTACTTTGGGAAAGTCAATATTAGCATAGGAAATTCTGTGAGCTCCTGTGGCACTGACAAGAGAGAATCTAACAGAGAGTACATGGTCCCTTTATTATACCTGACATCGAAACAGTGAATTTAGACATAGACACAAGTCCATTGACTGCTGCTGCTCGTCTCGTTGGGTTGGTGTTCTTTACAAAACATCTTTGTTTTCCTGCTACGGATGAGCAAACTTTACTGTATTCCTGCGATAAGCCAAGCTTTGTGTTTCCTATAGAGTGGCAATTATCGTTGCGTGTAACCTGCAGTGATCCTTGTATAAAAAAGGCATTATGTATGTGGAAGATACTCAGTCCTTGCATTGAAACAACAACAAAAAAATGAAGGCAAAAACTGCAAATTTACCAATGTGATGGTTTTCTAACGGCATTTTAGGAAGCAAAAAATAATTAATTAAAAGCATCAAATTAAAGTGAAGACTATGAATTTGCAAAAGCATCTAATAAGTTCTCAGTTGTATGAAGGCTGATTGACCACATCCACTATGGATTCATTTTCTGTTACAGGAGTACGAGCAAACTTTAAAAAGCTGCTAAACTCGCAGGAATGGCTGTATTCAGTATTACATTGCAACATGGCGACAGCCATACATTATAGGGCCCTGTTTGCCTGCAGATTTTTATGAAGTTTATGATTTAAATAGTGGGTGGAGCCTTACATGCTGACGTCACGCTGCCACTTCCGGGTCTTGGATCGGCGGCCATCCTAGCTCTGTTTGGTGAACTTTTTCTGCGCAGGACCCCATTCTGCCGATCTAAATTGGGAGTTCAAAGGTGAATTCTATGTGCTTGCAAGAAAGCCTGTGACTACACGCTAACGCTACTTTCTGGTGAGTGCATAGAGGTGGAGAATCAATGCACTACTGGTGACAAAGTGGAGACTTTTTTTTTTCACATTGGTGGATATTATTATTCTAGGATCTCAGGAAGTATTCTCTTATTTGGATTTGGGGATCTTATGACTTTAGGAATTGATGGACAATTATAGAGCACCAGCACTATAAAGATCACTTTTTTTGCACCTTATATGGTCTATGTACATTGTTGCACATTATATAGATTGATGCACTTGTGTTAGTAATCTCTTTGCTTTATCATTTACAGTTTGATTTTGATCTTTACTGTATTAATATATTTATTTGTTGCACTTTATATTTGAGTGGTGAACATTGCTTTTGATAACGTAAAGGGTAACGTCATGTTTGTAAAAAAAAAAAAAAAGAAATATAGCAAATTGAAAAATAATATAGCATATACAATTGCTACGCATGCATCGCCCTTCCATGTGCTCCTTGCTTCAAAGGCCAGTTATAGGTGGGGGCAGTGGCCATTTGTTTGTGCTGTTGGAATACTGGCGCAGGGATGCACTTGACACCTTTGTTGCCCTTGTGTTATGTGCTGGGTGCTGGGTCCAGCCCCTGTGCCTTTAAGGAGGGGTGGGCTCCCTCCAGGCTCACCTGCCCTCTATCTATCCATTATTATGCATGTGCTTTTACTATGGAGGCTCTCAAAATGTATAGCGTTAGGATTGCAGATAATATTGGGGTGCCGTGAAGTGGCTCTGCAGCTTACACATGTATTTGCAAATGTGTGCTAACTAAACCCTTATTTTAACGCATACTTTTAGACAGGATAGTTTCTTAACCACGGACAAAACCACTGAAGTTAGCACCACATCCCTGAATTAAGAAGATATTGGAGTATGTGCGGGATTTTTAAGGTGCATATACTAAGAAATAGATCCAGAAAAATATATGAAAAGAAATAAATTTAATTTTATTTCAACATTAGTTAAAAAAATATCTAAAAACAATTTCACAGCGAGTACATATAGTGCAGTCCTTATGGATACAGCAAATTTGATGTAGTTCCCAACATGTTTCGCCGTCAATCTGGGCTTCCTCAGGGGATGCTTTCCACTTAGGGCACAAACCTTCCCAGGAACTAGGACAAATATATAAACTGCAATCAATGGAGGTTGAAGGATTGTAGAAATGCCACAACAAGCCAAAGACTGCAGGTGACCATAGAAGGTATTTAAGGACCAGAAAATATAATTTGCAGAAACGCAAAACAACCAGGGACGCACAATTTCCAAGACAGGCCACTTGTATATAGAGCTGAAGTACTGTAGAGTGTATGCGTGTCCCTGTGGTCCGGCCTTTTAGGCAGGATAATTAGGTTGGTTGCAGGCTGGTCGGTAAGTTGAGCTGGGATGTTTCTTTGGTTTTGTTTGACATGCATTGCCCTTCCATATGCTGCAAAGACCAGTTATAGGTGGGGGCAGTGGCCATTTGTTTATACAATTGTTTATACAGTTGCTAAACAGGCCATATTGTATTTTAATGTTATTAAAAATACCTTTCCTGTTCAATCTACAGTCACTGTAATGTTCTGTATAATGCAATATGGCAACCTGGACGCCAAAAGTGTAATTTCCTGCTTGTGTGATTGTCTCACTGCTTTTCCCCAGAAGTCTGCACTAGGATACAAGTCAGATTTTAGGTATCCACTGCGTCCACTGCAATAGGGGTTTCAGTTTTGGTGAGCTACTCCACAAGGGTTAAATACTTCTAAAGGGATGCATACCCTGCAGCTTTTCTCAAGAGCGCACCAGCTGATTATAATCAACCAGACCTTCCTATTCAAAACCAGTGTAAAAAGGACATAGTAGAACAAACAGCTATTTCTTCAGAGTAGAAAAATGTAGGAATCTGCTACAAAGTTTGTTAAAGTCCCTGGAAGGTACATTAATAACCCAGAGGGGGTTGGTTTTTTCATCAAAAGTGGAGTTACATTCAAAACATTATATTCCTATCACTTAATGTATATGTAAACCCTAACAATAAGCCCCTCTTATTTGCTCACTTTGGTCCATTAAATATACAATTGAAGGCATTTTGTTACATCTGATATAGTGCAAAAAAAAAAAAAAATACCTCTTGAGCTTGTCAGAAATTCAGAGCTGCTTTGTTATGTTACTAATAGTATTTAGCCTTCTTAGTCCTTATTTTGGACTACAAAATAATTAGTCTTTTTGTTGTAGAGATATGAGAGAGTTACAGTGTTACTAAACCCAGGAGCCTGCACTCACTATGCCTGGTCTCGCACAGTACACTGTCACGTACCTGATCGGAGTCTGAAGTGACGAGGTCGGCCTCCCTTGTATCTCCAACCCGGGTCCCGCTGAGAGTGGGAACAGAGGGACCCCAAGGAAAGGAGGAACACGAGTGCCTGTTGAAGTAACCCAGGAGTCTTGAGGCAGATGATGCGACTTTAGGTAGGCAGGAAGTCGCAGCAGATCGCAGGAGCAGAGATGCAGGAACTTGACAGGCAGCTCGGAGCCAGGAAGGAGACAGGAACGGAGTCACAGGAATAGCCGGGTTCGGAAGCAGGCGGACAGCAAGGTACCAAATCATCAGGCAGAAGCAGAGTCAACGTTGGAAGCCGAAGTCAGGAGCCAGTGAATCAGGATGTGGAAGAGTCCAGAGACAAGGTCAGGGGAGCCAAGGTTCAGCAACGAATATCAAGCAGGCAGGTAACACAGGATACAGATACAGGAACAGCTGAAGATCAGTCAGCACCTGTCACAGTCAGTGTGTCCTTTAAATAGGCCGTCTGGCGCCAAAGGGCCGCGCGGACGCGCTCCCGCGGGTGCACCCATTCCTTTGCGCACGCGCACTAGCACGTCTGCGATCCGAAGCGACGTTCCCGAACGCATGCGTGCGTAACGAGTCCTTTACGAACGAGTGTACCCGCGAGTGAACCCGGGACGTAACAGTTCTCTTACATTGCCCCCTCCTTACGGGCAGCCTCCGGATGCCCCTCAGGGGCTTCTTCTCTGGATGATGCTGAAAAAATGCTCGTACCTTTTGCGGGGCATGTACGTTAGAAGCTGGTTCCCAGGAATTGTCCTCAGGGCCGTAGCCCTTCCATTTAATCAGAAACTGTGTTAGGCCATTCCTGGTTCTGCAGTCGAGAACGGCTTCTACCTCAAATTCTTCACTGCCCTCAACGAGCAGTGGAGGAGGGTTTTCTGGATCCCGGTTAGAGAAGGGATTGGGTACTGATGTCTTCAACAAAGAAATATGAAAAACAGGGTGAATTTTGAGATTCTTTGGTAGGATAAGTTCAAAAGCCACAGAGTTGATCCTCCTTTTTACAGCAAAGGGCCCCAGGTATTTTGGACCAAGTTTCTTGGAGGGACACTTCAGTTTTAAATTAGCAGTGGATAGCCAGACCTTGTCTCCTGGATTCAGATTCAAGTTGCCCCTCCTTTTCCTGTCAAAAAATCTTTTGTTATTGGCCTGGGCCTTAGAGATGGTGTCCTGAAGCACTTTATTATTGGAGATGAACCAACTCAGTCTGTCTTGAACAGCAGGCACAGCAGAATCCACGGGTAATTCAGGCAAAAAGGAAGGGTGATATCCATAATTGGCGAAAAAGGGGGTTTGCTTGGTAGCAGAGTGGATGGAATTATTGTATGCAAATTCCGCTAGCGGAAGCAGAGGTGACCAATCGTCCTGTGAAAAAGAGGAGAAGCAACGCAAATATTGCTCCAGCGTCTGGTTGGTTCTCTCCGTCTGTCCATTAGTTTGAGGATGGTAGGCAGAGGACAGACGGAGCTCGATGTTTAAGGCTTCACAGAGAGATCTCCAGAATCTGGACGTGAACTGTACCCCTCGATCAGAAGTGATATTATCGGGAATACCATGTAGTCTCACTATCTCTCGGATGAACATGGAAGCAGTCTCAGCGGCAGACGGGGTTCCTTGCATGGGTAAAAAGTGTGCCATCTTAGTCAAGCGATCAACCACGACAAATATGGTGGTAAAGTCTTCAGACGGGGGAAGTTCCACAATGAAATCCATGGATATCATGCTCCATGGTTTCTTAGGCACAGGAAGACATTCTAATAGGCCCCAAGTCTTGGCTCGGTCAGTCTTATTGCGTTGACAGGTCACACAGGATTTGACGTATCTTTTACAGTCTTGAATCAAGTCTGGCCACCAGAAAGAACGGGAAATTAGGTTGATACTCTTGTGAATCCCAAAATGGCCTGCCAAAGGATGATCGTGGCAACGCTTGAGGACAGAAACCCTGAACTGCTCCGGGACAAAGACCTGTTCCTTATGGTAATACAGCCCGTCTTTGAGTTGAAGAGATAAATCTTGGGAAGGGGGATGCTCCAACAGCTCAGCTCTTATTTGGGACGTCAGATTGGTTTGGAGAAGAAGAAAGTTTTTGGCAGGTAAAATGGTGTCTGCTTCGGAAGGATGAACAGGGTCATGGAACATGCGTGACAGCGCGTCTGGTTTCCCATTCTTAGAACCAGGGCGGAAGGTTATGTGGAATGTGAAACGGGAAAAGAACAATGCCCATCTTGCCTGCCGAGGTCTGAGTCGTTTAGCTGTTCTCAAATACTCAAGATTCTTATGGTCAGTGAAAATGAGTATAGGGTGCAAGGCTCCTTCTAACAGATAGCGCCATTCCTCGAGGGCAGCTTTAATGGCCAACAGTTCCCGGTCCCCTACATCATAATTCTTCTCAGAGGGATTCAATTTCTTGGAGAAGAATGCCACAGGATGGAGTAAGGACTTGGGGCCCTGTCGCTGCGACAATATGGCTCCCACTGCGATTTCAGAGGCGTCCACCTCTAGAATATAGGGCAAGGAAGGGTCAGGATGCTTTAAGATGGGAGCTGAGGTGAACAAGGCTTTCAACTGCTCAAAAGATGTTTGTGCTTCAGTACTCCACCGGAAGGGAACATGCTGTTTGGTCAAAAGGGTGATAGCAGAAATAATACCAGAAAAGTTCTTAATAAATTTCCTGTAGAAATTAGCGAATCCCACAAACCTTTGTACCGCCTTTCGATCTGTAGGAGCTGGCCATTCCAAAACAGCAGCGACTTTCTGGGGATCCATGGAGATCCCATCAGCGGAGATGACAAGTCCCAGGAATTGAATTGTATGTTTTTCAAAGTCGCATTTTTCAGCCTTGACATAGAGATGATGTTCACGAAGTTTACTCAAAACTTTTTTCACATGGGTACGGTGGATCTCGATTGAGTCAGAGAAGATAAGAATATCATCGAGATAGACAATGAGAAACAGGTCAAGAAAGTCCCGAAAAACATCATTTACCAGATGCTGAAAGGTGGCTGGGGCGTTGCAGAGACCGAAGGGCATAACTAGGTATTCAAAATGCCCAAAGCGTGACCTGAAGGCAGTCTTCCATTCATCCCCCTTTCTGATTCGCACCAAATTGTAGGCACCTCTTAGATCTAGCTTGGAAAAAACTTGTGCTCCACGCAGTCTCTGAAATAACTCGGGAATTAAGGGAAGTGGGTACCGGTTCTTGATAGTTATTTTATTAAGATCACGATAGTCAATACAGGGCCTCAGGGAGTGATCTTTTTTCTCCACAAAAAAGATACCAGCTCCTGCTGGGGAGGAAGAGGCTCGAATAAACCCTTTTTCTAGACTTTCATCAATGTATTTGCGTAGGGCCTCTAGTTCAGGTTCCGAGAGAGGGTAAATTCGGCCGAAGGGAATTTCTGCCCCTGGTAAGAGTTCAATGGGACAATCGTAAGTCCGGTGGGGAGGTAAGCTCTCTGCACTCTTTTTATTAAATACGTCCAAGAATTCATGATAGACTGTGGGTACTAATTTCAGAGTTTCAGGGTCCGAGTGGATGCTGAGGAGAGGAGCAGGATTAACAAACTTTTTTGGGTAACAATGTTTCTGACAATAATTAGAGGAAAATGAGATATCTCCGGTAAGCCAGTCAATATGAGGGTTATGGGCCCTTAACCAGGGTAGCCCCAGGATAACAGGAAACATGGGGGACGTTATGACGTCCAAACGGAGCAGCTCCTGATGTTCCGAAGAGACTTGGCAAAGAATGGGTACAGTCTCTTGTGTAACAGGCCCAGACTTAAGACCAGAGCCATCTGCCAGATGCACAGTAAATTCCTGCCTCTTGGTACATACAGGAAGTTGATGTAAGGTGACAAAGGCTGAGTCCACAAAACAACTGCAAGCTCCAGAGTCTATAATTGCGGTTACAGAAATAGTCCTCCCTGGCAAATGAAACTGGAGCGAAAGAGGGAGGTGTAGCAGATCCCTCCCAGGAAGATGCAACATGTAAGGAGGCGTAGAAGTGGCCTTGGCAGGTCTTATGGGGCAAGCTTGGATGAAATGGCCCGCTCCTCCGCAGTAAAAACATAGTCCGTCATGTACTCGCCGGAGGCGTTCAGAGGAAGATAGTGGTGGTCTTGAAAAGCTTCTGCGGGGAAGTTCAGGAGGCTCCTTATTCTTGGAGTGACCCTTAGGTAATCTGGACGTGATTGTGGAGACAGGAGCAAAACTTCTTGAGAGAGGCGCTGGCTTGGTACTAGCTTTCTCAGATTGCCTTTCACGCAATCGACGGTCAATTTGGATAACAAGATGGATCAGATCTTCCAGGGATGAGGGCACTCCTATTCGGGCAAGTTCGTCTTTTAATTGGTCAGAGAGTCCAAGACGAAATTGATGATGTAAAGCGGCCTTATTCCACTGCGTATCTAAACTCCAGACACGGAAATCTGTTACATAGTCCTCCACGGATCTCAAGCCTTGTTGGAGTTTTCCCAGTGTAAATTCAGCAGTCTGTTGGAGGAAAGGGTCAGCATACAGCTGGGACATGGCTGAAAAGAAAGAGTCAGCGGTAGACAAGGCCGGATCATGGTGTTCTCTAAGATGATGAGCCCAGGAGAGTGGTTCATTTCGTAGGAGTGTAATGATAAATCCCACTTTAATATGCTCGGACGAGAAGGTGCGTGGTAACAAGGAAAAATAAAGTTCACAGGCATTTTGAAAGGTGCGAAACAATTTGCGATCCCCTGAAAAATGCTCTGGCAAAGGTACTCTAGGTTCAGGAGGCAGAGAGGTTTCGTTGAGCAGGCAGAAGTCAGTCTGTACAGACGTATTTACAGGTGCAAGGAGAGTAGCTGCAGATGAGACACCAAGCAGATTCGGTAGACGATCTTGCATCTGACCCAAGTCTTCTTGGAGATTTCGTGCGGTATGGGCTAGTGCAGAGATTGCCCGGCAAATGTCCATAACAGGTGAGGCCTCCCTTTCAGACTCCATTGCTGGCTGACTGATACTGTCACGTACCTGATCGGAGTCTGAAGTGACGAGGTCGGCCTCCCTTGTATCTCCAACCCGGGTCCCGCTGAGAGTGGGAACAGAGGGACCCCAAGGAAAGGAGGAACACGAGTGCCTGTTGAAGTAACCCAGGAGTCTTGAGGCAGATGATGCGACTTTAGGTAGGCAGGAAGTCGCAGCAGATCGCAGGAGCAGAGATGCAGGAACTTGACAGGCAGCTCGGAGCCAGGAAGGAGACAGGAACGGAGTCACAGGAATAGCCGGGTTCGGAAGCAGGCGGACAGCAAGGTACCAAATCATCAGGCAGAAGCAGAGTCAACGTTGGAAGCCGAAGTCAGGAGCCAGTGAATCAGGATGTGGAAGAGTCCAGAGACAAGGTCAGGGGAGCCAAGGTTCAGCAACGAATATCAAGCAGGCAGGTAACACAGGATACAGATACAGGAACAGCTGAAGATCAGTCAGCACCTGTCACAGTCAGTGTGTCCTTTAAATAGGCCGTCTGGCGCCAAAGGGCCGCGCGGACGCGCTCCCGCGGGTGCACCCATTCCTTTGCGCACGCGCACTAGCACGTCTGCGATCCGAAGCGACGTTCCCGAACGCATGCGTGCGTAACGAGTCCTTTACGAACGAGTGTACCCGCGAGTGAACCCGGGACGTAACAGTTCTCTTACATACACATAACATGGAAATGCAATTATTTTAGTAATTATAAATGCTAAATACCTTTTCTCATCAGCAGTATATAGCAGTCTTATGACTTCTATCAGTGTCTGGTAAAAGCTTGTAGGAGGAGTTTTCTGACTGTCCTATGAGACTGCAGAACTACTGACCCTCCATTGACGGAGCAATCAATGTAAATGAACTGGCATCAAGTCCGAGTCGTGTGAGCAGAGGAGGGAGAAGCTGCAGCGTGGGGCTGCTTGAGGTTTTTTTTTGCTGTGCAAGTGCCCAGCAGTGCCCCATCCATGCCATATCAGTGCCCCATCTGTGACATAGCAGTGCCATATCAGTGCCCAGCAGTGCCCTATCCGTGCCATATCAGTGCCCCATCTGTGCCATATTAGTTCCCAGCAGTGCTCCATCTGTGCCATATCAGTGCCCAGCAGTGCTCCATCCGTGCCACATCAGGGCCCCATCTGTGCCATATCAGTGCCCAGAAGTATAAATTACTAATTTGCAAACTTTTATAACAGAAACTAAGAAAAATGCATTTTTTTTAACAAAATGTTCGGTTCGGCACAAAAAAAAAAAAACCCCAGTGGTGATTAAATACCACCAAAAGAAAGCTCTATTTGTGTGAAAAAAGGACAAAAATTTCATATGGGTACAGTGTTGCATGACTGAGTAATTATCATTCAAAATATAAGAAAGCTGAAAATTGGTCTGGTTAGGAAGGGTATTAAAGTGCCCAGTGGGCAAGTGGTCAAACAAATCAAAAGGGAGCAAATAAAAGAAGTTTGTTGTTAGGGTTTACATACTCTTTAAAGCAAACGCATCCCCTGTCAATGTAGGGCAATACCTCTTTTCCCAGAAGCTCAGAGAGTTTTCAGCCTTGTGTTAGTTACCATTAGAGCACCTCTGAGGTTATACAGGGCTTTCTTTCCTTGTTTCTGCTGGCTGAACCAAACAGGGGAGCGAAGGTAAGGTGACTGTGGTCCATTTGAGAGGGACATTGCAACTAACCTGCATGGCAACATTTTGCTCCCTGAATGGGAGTAATGTACTTTTTGTGAAGTGTCTTGAAAGCATTTTTCATCTCTGAAACATACAAAACTGAAGGTTAAAAACTTTACAAAAAAATTAAAGTGGGTTAAAAATAAGGCAAAGATCAAACATTAAATGCTAGAAAGCTTCCTCTTCACTTTATTTTTAAGGGTCAGGGCTTCTTCAGTAGAGCTTCCCAGAGCAGAATGTATCATCATGACTTAATCTCTCAGGAATTATTTTTGCAGAAAATAACTGTACTCTTTGGCATTAAAAGCTTTTGCTGTATTTGTTTTTGAAGAACAGTAACTTTTGCTAATAATTATATTCATCTTTTGACTACAGTGGAGACGGAAAGTATTCAGACCCCTTTAAATTTTTCACTCTTTGTTATATTGCAGCCATTTGCTAAAATCATTTAAGTTCATTTTTTTCCTCATTAATGTGCACACAGCACCCCATATTGACAGAAAAACACAGAATTGTTGACATTTTTGCAGATTTATTAAAAAAGAAAAACTGAAATATCACATGGTCCTAAGTATTCAGACCCTTTGCTGTGACACTCATATATTTAACTCAGGTGCTGTCCATTTCTTCTGATCATCCTTGAGATGGTTCTACACCTTCATTTGAGTCCAGCTGTGTTTGATTATACTAATTGGACTTGATTAGGAAAGCCACACACCTGTCTATATAAGACCTTACAGCTCACAGTGCATGTCAGAGCAAATAATAAGCATGAGGTCAAAGGAACTGCCTGAAGAGCTCAGAGACAGAATCGTGGCAAAACACAGATCTGGCAAAGGCTACAAAAAAATTCTGCTGCACTTAAGGTTCCTAAGAGCACAGTGGCCTCCATAATCCTTAAATGGAAGACGTTTGGGGTGGCCAGAACCCTTCCTAGAGCTGGCCGTCCGGCCAAACTGAGCTATCGGGGGAGAAGAGCCTTGGTGAGAGAGGTAAAGAAGAACCCAAAGATCACTGTGGCTGAGCTCCAGAGATGCAGTCAGGAAATGGGAGAAAGTTGTAGTAAGTCAACCATCACTGCAGCCCTCCACCAGTCGGGGCTCTATGGCAGAGCAGCCCGACGAAAGCCTCTCCTTAGTGCAAGACACATGAAAGCCTGCATGGAGTTTGCTAAAAAACACCTGAAGGACTCCAAGATGGTGAGAAATGAGAGAAATGAGAGAAAAGAGTGAAAAATTTAAGGGGGTCTGAATACTTTCTGTCCCCACTGTATGCCGACCACAAAAATCCATATCTACAGGCTTAAAAAAAATTAGGTTGAACTCTAGGCAGATAGACAAGGCACACATTTATGCAGTTCTCTAATCATTAATGCATCATTAAATTTATTTCTTCAAAATTCAAGCAGTATAAGAAACAAATGTGACCTGGCATCAGCCTCTTGCAGTCTCTGTACAACAGGCCACAAGAAGCCAATCAGTACTGACAATTAGGGATGAGCCGAACACCCCCCGGTTCGGTTCGCACCAGAACCTGCGAACGGACCGAAAATTTGCACGAATGTTAGAACCCCATTGACGTCTATGGTACTCGAACGTTCGAAATCAAAAGTGCTCATTTTAAAGGCTAATTTTCATGGTATTGTCCTAAAAAGGGTTTGGGGACCCGGGTCCTGTATCAATGCAAAAAAAGTTGTAAAAATGGCCGTTTTTTTGGGAGCAGTGATTTTAATGATGCTTACAGTAAAAAAAAAAATAAGTGAAATATTCCTTTAAATATCGTACCTGGGGGGTGTCTATAGTATGCCTGTAAAGTGGCGCGTGTTTCCCGTGCTTAGAACAGTCCCTGCACAAAATGTCTTTTTTAAAGGAAAAAAGTCGTTTAAAATTGCTTGCGGCTTTAATGTAATGTCGGGTCCTGGCAATATGGATGAAAATCAGTGAGACAAATGGCATGGGTACCCCCTAGTCCAATACCAGGCCCTTTGGGTCTTGTATGGATATTAAGGGGAACCCCGCACCCAAATTAAAATAAGGAATAGTGTGGGGCCACAAGGCCCTATATAATCTGAACAGCAGTATACAGGCGGTGCAAACAAGACAGGGACTGCTGTAGGTTTGTTGTTAAGTAGAATCTGTTTGTAATTTTGAACGGGTACATTTTTAACGTGTTTAGCTCCAGCCAAAAAATCTTTTTTAAGCTTTTTGGAAAACATAGGGAAGGGTTATCATCCCTGTGACATTTGTTTTGCTGTCTGTGCTCCTCTTCAGAAGATTGAACCTCACTTTTTGTCCCAATAACAAATGTTTTTTGAAAATTAGTTTTTTTTTGTGAAACAAGGATTGGTGATAAAGCATCAGTGGGAAGGAGAAATGTTTTTCCCATATTAACTCTTACAGGAGAGAATTTCCCTTCCTAGGGGTAGATTTCATCTCACTTCCTGTTGTCTCCTTCTGTTTGCAAGTAGGAGTCGTTTGTAAGTTGGATGTTTGAAAGTAGGGGCCTGCCCTATATACTCAGCAGAAATTTGGCCCTTAGGTGTTGTTGTGGCCACAACACTGTAAGCCCTCACAGGGCCCTGCTGTGAAATATTAGATCAAGAATTGTAATTACATGCCCCTGTTGAACAGGGGCAGAAAAATTGGGCCTTTGGTGGTGCTGGTGCCACAACACTGTAAGTCCTCACTCGCTCTTGGTGGGCGCAGAAACGGGCCCTGCTGTGAAATATTAGATCAAGAATTGTAATTACATGCCCCTGTTGAACAGGGGCTGAAAAATTGGGCCTTTGGTGGTGGTGGTGGTGCTGGTGCCACAACACTGTAAGTCCTCACTCACTCTTGGTGGGCGCAGAAATGGGCCCTGCTGTGAAATATTAGATCAAGAATTGTAATTACATGCCCCTGTTGAACAGGGGCAGAAAAATTGGGCCTTTGGTGGTGCTGGTGCCACAACACTGTAAGTCCTCACTCGCTCTTGGTGGGCGCAGAAACGGGCCCTGCTGTGAAATATTAGATCAAAAATTGTAATTACATGCCCCTGTTGAACAGGGGCTGAAAAATTGGGCCTTTGGTGGTGGTGGTGGTGCTGGTGCCACAACACTGTAAGTCCTCACTCACTCTTGGTGGGCGCAGAAATGGGCCCTGCTGTGAAATATTAGATCAAGAATTGTAATTACATGCCCCTGTTAAACAGGGGCTGAAAAATTGGGCCTTAGGCACTGGTGCCACAACACTGCAACCTCTCACAGATACTCTAGTTGGAACGCAAGAACGAGCCCTGCTGCAAAGTATTGCATCAAAAATTGTAATTACATGCCCCTGTTAAACAGGGGCTGAAAAATTAGGCCTTAGGCACTGGTGCTGGTGCCACAGCACTGCAACCCCTCACAGATACTCTAGTTGGAACGCAGGAACGAGCCCTGCTGCAAAGTATTGCATCAAAAATTGTAATTACATGCCCCTGCTAAACAGGGGCTGAAAAATAAGACCTTAGGCACTGGTGCTGGTGCCACAACACTGCAACCCCTCACAGATACTCTAGTTGGAACGCAGGAACGAGCCCTGCTGCAAAGTATTGCATCAAAAATTGTAATTACATGCACCTGTTAAACAGGGGCTGAAAAATTGGGCCTTAGGCACTGGTGTCACAACACTGCAACTTCTCACAGAAACTCTAGTTGGAACGCAGGAACGAGCTCTGCTGCAAAGTATTGCATCAAAAATTGTAATTACACGCCCCTGTTAAACAGGGGCTGAAAAATTGGGCCTTAGGCACTGGTGGCGGCGCCCAGAACCAAAAATGTTCTTACAAGCTATCAGCGTGATCATTGAGGAGGAAGAGGATAATTACTCAGGAAAGTCACTCAGCATCAGCATAGGCAGTCTTTGAAGGGATCTGAGATTTCAAAAAAAGTTATTTGGTTACATCAGCATCAGGTGCATGGTAACTGGTGGTGATCCAAGACTGATTCATTTTTATGAAGGTCAGTCGATCGACCGAGTCGGTGGACAGACGCACCCTGTGATCGGTTACCACGCCTCCAGCAGCACTGAATGTGCGTTCCGTAAGAACGCTGGATGCAGGACAGGCCAGTAGCTCAATTGCATACTGTGCAAGCTCTGGCCAGTGATCCATCCTCAAGACCCAGTAACCCAGAGGATTTTCGGTGGGAAAGGTGTCGAAGTAAGATCTTGCCCCTAGGTATTCCTGCACCATGTAAAACAGACGCTGGCGATGGTTGCTGGAACCGATCATACCTTGGGGCTGCGGACTAAAAAATTGTCTGAACGCATCGGTCAGACGGTCACCTTCTCCACCGCTCCTTCTTTGACTGACCGAAGCCTCAGCAACACGTTGTCCAGAAACAGGAGTTTGTAACCTCCCAGTCTCTGGGAACGCGTTGCACAGACCTTTCTGCAAGGCCTCCCGAAGATGTTTCATTCTCTGCTCCCTCTGTGACGGCAAGATAAGGTCCGCAACCTTACCCTTGTAACGTGGATCAAGGAGGGTTGCCAGCCAGTATTGGTCCTTCTACTTGATACCGCGAATACGAGGATGCTTACACAGGCTTTGCAGGATCAGGGAGGCCATGCAGCGTAGGTTTATCGGTCCGGAGTCCTCTGGGTCACTAAGGACGACATGGTCCGCAGCCACCTCCTCCCAGCCACGTACAAGTCCATGTGTTTCTTGGGACTGATGCCTTAAAGACTGCTGCTGATGCTGAGTGCCAGGCTCCACCTCCATACTGACACAATCCTCCTCCTCCTCGTCCTCCTCCTGTGTTATGGGCGGGCACGCAGGAACACTGTCTGGATAAAGGGGGCCTTGAGAGCTAAGGAAGTCCTCCTCTTCCTGCCTCTGTTCTGCCTCAAGTGCCCTGTCCATTATTCCACGCAGCGTGTGCTCCAACAGGTGGACAAGGGGGACAGTGTCACTGATGCATGCACTGTCACTGCTCACCATCCTCGTGGCCTCCTCAAATGGTGACAGGACAGTGCATGCATCCTTGATCATGGCCCACTGGCGTGGGGAAAAAAAAACAAGCTCCCCTGACCCTGTCCTGGTGCCATAGTCGCACAGGCACTAATTGATGGCCCTCTGCTGCGTGTGCAGCCGCTGCAGCATGGCCAACGTTGAGTTCCACCTGGTGGGCATGTCACAGATTAGGCGGTTCTTGGGCAGGTTAAACTCCTTTTGGAGGTCCGCCAGCCGAGCACTGGCATTATATGACCGGCGGAAATGCACACAGACTTTCCTGGCCTGCCTCAGGACATCCTGTAAGCCTGGGTACCTGCCCAAGAACCGCTGCACCACCAAGTTAAGGACATGAGCCAAACAGGGCACATGGGTCATTTGTCCCTGTCGGAGGGCAGAGAGGAGGTTGGTGCCACCACCATTCCTGCCTTAAGTTGGCGTGGCGTCAACCACCTCTGAACCTGTCCCTGCAGAGCTGACAGAACCTCTGCCCCAGTGTGGCTCCTGTCCCCCAAGCACACCAGCTCAAGCACTGCATGGCATCTTTTGGCCTGCGTACTTGCGTAGCCCCTTGAACGCATGCGGAGCACCGCTGGTTCCGAGGACAAAGCACAGGAAGAAAGAAAAATGGGTATATGGCGCTACCCTATGATGACACAACTTAGATTTATAAATTGGGAAGAAACCAGTGGCTATACAGGTAATACACAGCCTGATATGTATAGCCGCACTCTAAGGTGCAGTAAAAGGAGTAGTTTGTGTGCATAAAAATGATATAACAACAAAAAATGTTTAAGTACATCAAAGCTAAACCACAAAAAACCACAGCAAATAGTGCACCCTATTATATGTATATACACACTTACGGTGCAGTTATAAATTAAATTTTGTATAAGTGCATGACATAATATAAATAGGAACCGCTAAGTTGCATCAGAGCTAAAACACAAAAGACACTCTATCACAGCGAAACAATAAATCACATCAAAGATGAAATCAGCAGTATTAAATGTATGATCAATGTGAGTACTTGTTCCAAAGCACTCTAATTGCCGGTGGGGTTAAATATTAATCGAGGACTGAACCTCCCACCGTGTACAGTCCAAAAAAAATAATAAGTATATAAAAAAAGTAAAAATCGGTGACTTCTGCCCTCATATGAACTTGGTGACTTCAGGTGCTGCCCCAATGTTTTCCCACTCACCAGACGTGGTCACCCCTGCAGGGGTAATAGGCGTAGAGTGGGTAGCTTATGATGGGTGTTCCCTTGGATGTTCCCCCTTATGCTCCCCTGTTTCTTTTGCATGGAGGAGAGGATTGATTGGTGGTGCTAAATCACGGAGGGGTCCAGGTCCGCAACGGATGCCCGGAGGGCTACATCGGATCGCTGGTGGAAGCCGGCGGAGGAGCGGAGCATAAGGGGGAACATCCAAGGGAGAACCCATCATAAGCTACCCACTCTACGCCTATTACCCCTGCAGGGGTGACCACGTCTGGTGAGTGGGGAAACATTGGGGAGCACCTGAAGTCACCAAGTTCATATGAGCACAGAAGTCACCGATTTTTACATACTTATTATATTTTTTGGACTGTACACGGTGGGAGGATATTTTTGGCATCCTAGTTTGGACATTATAATGCACTTTTCTTTGGACTAATTAGTGGTTTAGTATTATAATTACACACTCACATGAATATTTTGGCTAAGTTCAGTACTTGATTAATATTTAACCCCACCGGCAATTAGAGTGCTTTGGGACAAGTACTTACACTGATCATACATTTAATACTGCTGATTTCATCTCTGATTGATTTATTGTTTCGCTGTGATAGAGTATCTTTTGTGTTTTAGCTCTGATGCAACTTAGCGGTTCCTATTGATATTATGTCATGCACTTATACAAAAATTAATTAATAACTGCACCGTAAGTGTGTATATACATATAATAGGGTGCACTATTTGCTGTGGTTTAGCTTTGATGTACTTAAGCATTTTTTGTTGTTTTATTATTTTTATGCACACAAACTACTCCTTTTACTGTACCTTAGAGTGCGGCTATACATATCAGGCTGTGTATTACCTGTATAGCCACTGGTTTCTTCCCAATTTATAAATCTAAGTTGTGTCATCATAGGGTAGCGCCATATCCCCATTTTTCCTTCTTATACTCAAGTAGGTCCCATTGGGAACTAATAAAGGGAAGGCTGCAACCCTTTAACCTCCTAAGCGCGGATCTTTAATTTAATTAAAGCACAGGAAGAGGCCATGGAGGAAGAAGAAGAGGAGGGGGTGAAGGAGAGAGGTGTGTCACAATCATTAGTAGTGGCATTTTGGAGGCGTGGTGGCGGAACAACCTCCAACACTACTGCACCTTGTCCTGCATCCTTCCCAGCTGCCAGCAGAGTCACCCAATGCGCTGTGAAACTTAGGTAACGTCCCTGTCCATGCATTCTGGACCATGAGTCAGCGGTAATATGCACCTTACCGCTGACCACCCTGTCCAGCGAGGCATGGACATTGCCTTCCACATGGCGGTAGAGAGCCGGAATCGCCTTCCGTGAGAAAAAGTAGCGTTTGGGTACCTGCCACTGAGAAACCGCACATTCCACAGACTCACAGAAGGGGGCAGAGTCTACCAACTGAAAAGGCAGCAGTTGAAGTGCTAGCAATTTTGCCAAGCTAGCATTCAACCGCTGGGCATGTGGATGGCTGGTAGCGAACTTCTTTCGGCGGTGCAGCAGCTGGGGCAGGGAAATTTGCCTGGTACAATCTGATGTCGGTGTGCCGAAAGCAGATTGCCCACAAGTACTTGGCTGTGAGACACCTAACTCTACACCTTCATTCCTCTCAGTGCAGGTCTCAGAGAGGACTGAAGGTATAGTGGGGTTGGAGATCTCAGCTGATGAGGAGCAAGGAGAGGTCCTCTTTGTTGTGGGTCTTTTAGATACGCTTGCCAACAAACTGCATGGCAGGTCAACATATGTCTGGTCAAGCATGTGGTGCCCAAGCGGGAGATGTTTTTCCACGCGAGATACGCTTGAGACATATGTTGCAAGCGGCAGCGGTGCGATCTGATGCACTCTTCTCAAAAAAGGCCCACACCAAAGAACTTTTTGAATAGCGCGCAGAGACTGCAGCGCCCTGCACATGTGGAGCTTTGGGGTGTGATGCAGTCAGTGTGCAGCCCTTAGGCTGGCCCCTGGAGGGCATCCTGCCTCGTTGGTGATGTGCCTTCTCCTCCTCCTCTCTCCTATCAGGCACCCACATTGAGTCAGTGACCTCATCATCCCCTCCCTCCTCATCACTGGAGCAAACCTGGCAGTATGCTGCAGCAGGGGGAGCATGACTGCCAGATTGCAGTCCTTCTTGGGCACCCCCTCTGTCCGTGCTCACGTTACTGCCTTCATCTAGCTCAGTATCATCATCAGAGCATTCTAAACGCTGGGCATCCTCCTGGAGCATGTACCCAACACTGTGGTCAAACAGTTTGAGGGATTTCTCAGGGGGACATGGTGGGGCTAGGGAAGGAGTCACTGATGCCATTGAGTCAAGGAAGAGGCCACGTTGGCAGCTGCTTTGCCAGACAAAGTACCCTGAGCATGGGTGAGAGAGGATGAGGAGGATGAGGACGGCTTGGTCATCCACTCTACCAAGTTTTTTGCATGTTGCAACTCAACACGGCCAGCTGCCGAAAAAAAGGCCAAGCGTGTCCCACGGCCACGTGCTGATGAGGATGCACCGTCTCCACGACCAGCACTGTTGCCTCTAGACACAGAGCCTGCTTGCCCTCTTTTATTGGCTTGTGACTGTCTGCCTCTCCTTGTTGGCCTTCCAGACATACTAATGGCCTGTAGCTGCACTAAGCTGGGATATATATATATATATTTATGGTTGGAGCCCTATGTCCGATATGGACATAGATAACATTTATAGTTAACATAAGACTTACCATCGGAAATAGACCTGGAAGTGTGGACTTACCATATGAAATGGACCTGAAAGTGTGCCTTGGTCTGATGGCCGGTATGCCAAAATAAGGGGGCAAAAACATTCAGGTAGGGGTATAATATTTTATTGGTTTTCAGTTATTCATTGAGCCAATTTTGAAAATGTCTGTGCCATCTCTACTTGAGGATTAGGGATATACCGGGCGAAGCAGGCTGACTTCCACCTGCCTAGTCTTTTAATGACGTGGTCTGGGACCCCGTGGTGGGATGCTGCGGAGGCTGCTCCGATACGAAAGGAGTGTCCGGAGTACTGACTAGGGTTAAGGTGAAGATTGCATAGAAGTATCCTTATGTGTTTCACAAACTGACAGGCGCTTAAGGGTTTAACTGGGAATGGTAGAAGAGGACTGGTGTCCGGCTGTTCAGGCAGGAGTGACAGAAGACGGTTGAGTACAGTGACTGGACACCAGCTGTTATTGGTTTTGTAAAGGTGAATGTCCACTCCAGAGCCTGTTTGCTGTGTTTTAGAAACCTCGAGGTGAAGGACGAAATGGTCTTGGTAGCGAACCAAGTGCCGTCTGCGTAGTACTTGGCCTGCGGGGTTGTCACAGGTGAACTCGCCAGGTCGCAAGAACCCGTAGGCCAAATATATGGCTGATTGTAGGACCGTACTGGGGAGAAGACCAAATGGAGATGTAGTCAGGATGGTTGACATATCCCTGAAGATGGGCCCCGTAATGGGTAAGTGCTTGGTGCTGATCGCTGATTGGTGTTTCTGAATGCCACGTAGGATGGCTCAGATAGCGTGTGACGAGAACAGTGAAGACTTTGCGGGGTCTTGAAGAGTCAAGAAATGATGTATGCCGGCTAGGTATAGCCAAATGGTATTATAAGATAAGGCCAGCTGAGTGTGGCAGTATGAAATGAAGGCCAGTACTTGCTTGACATCTGTTGTTCCTCTGCAGCAGGGTGCCAGGAATTTATTGAACGCCTTCCAAGCTGTCTGGTAGGCTTTGAGTTTGTTATGGGAGAGTGAGTGATTGATAAGCTGCATTTCTTCTTGTAAATTTTCTACTAGTCCAGGGTCAGCTGTGACAAAAGAGGGATAGGGGCCGACACTTGATCGGCTCCGGGAACCTGTTTGAAAAAGGAGGTGTAATTAAAACATGACAGTGCGTCAGCAGCTAGATTGTATTTGCCTGGAATAAATGAACAGTGGATGTTAAACTGATGTTGTAAAGACAGTTGTACCAATCTGCGCAGGAACAGAGAGAGCGACCAACTCGCCTAGGAAAGAGGGAAAAGCCGTGCCACATCCAATAGTCAGTAACATAAAACAGCGGGTTCCCCTAGATGGACTTTCCCGGCACTTGCACAAAAGTAGAGAATATAGAGGTATAGACTAATATGAAATATAAAAAAATATTTTTATTTAATGAAGGAATACATTCTAAAAACAATGTGGATATCCTAAGTAGCATAGTAGTGATACATAATAAACATAGTAAACATCATACAGTAAGCAATGATGGGGTATACAGAGAGACTCTTTTCAAGCCCGACGCGTTTCGGGGGTACTTAATGTTTTTTCAGTCCTTCTTCAGGGGCATGTTTGAAAAGAGGGGTTCATCTGGATTGATTGAAAGAAGTAGTGCATAGATCAGAAGATTGTAAAGGACTACCACTGGATATCTATTCAAAGGTTTGAATGATCAATTGATCACCTACCTGAGAGAGTTTCATTGGTTACTTCTGGAAAGGAGACTTTTAAAAAGGCCACATGAAAAGGCAAGGTGGGATGGTGGGCAGTTGTAGTGTGGAGGATATGGGTGCTGTTCTTGGGCGGTAAGAGCTAGTTGTTAATAAGCAGTAATTTCCACAGGGGGATGTAATAGTTCACCTATCCTGCCCGGCCCGGGCGCGCATAAGCCAAAGCGATATGCTGGGGTCGAGAGAGGCACCCCTAAAATTAAAGATTAAGGTACCATGAGTATACATAGGAACCGTTATGAATACCATAAAGAAAAATTAGATGACAAGCTGATGTAAAGGGAACTTTAAAGAAATTGAAGAATGGTGTATGTATTCAAAGTACTTAATGTGCAAGCAATATTTTTAGAGGCTCATTGCAAAGAAACTATACTTGATATAAGTTAATGAGTATAAATTTTGTACGGTTTGTAATGTATATCTTTAATATATAAACAATGTTATAAGAGCTCGTTGCATAGGAAGTATAATAGGTAAATGCCAATAAGTACATGATATATATGAATTATAAATAGTTGTGTAGTTCCAAGGTTTAGGAATTTTGAATGGTGTTATCAAATGTAGCAGAGAATGCTGCTGCCAAACAAAAACATAGCAGGTGATAATACAGGGGTGAATGACATGTGGTAAGTATGAGGAAGTGAATCTGTTACTGGATTATAGCCGTATATGCTGTGTCTAACTTTCAAGAAACACAGATATTGCGGACTGATAAACAGCAAGATGATATCAGCACATAAGGATGTAGCTATACAGATATAACGATGAGAGAAGGCATCATAAAGATAAAACAATAATCCCAATAATAGGAGTTTAAAAGTAGTGAAAAGATACCTTGAGTAGATTGTTTATAGGTTCGGCCAGCCACGCATCCCAGCATCCAGCGTGTAGAGCGCCTTGACTGGGAGTGAGTGGGGCCAGTTTAAATAATGGACGGGCTCCAATCAGCTGGCGTCGGAACGACGCACAGCTGTGTTACGGAGCTCGTCGGCTGGGAAGCCTCATTGAGACCCCCCGAGGCGAGGATGTGCGGCGCCGCCCCTACCGCGCATGCGTGAACGTCATGACGTTGGGGCGACGTCGCTCACACCCGCCCCACCGACACGGAAATGCCCATCCGGCGAACTGGGCATGCTCGCCGGAGTGGCAATATGGAGGCAGTGGGCGTGGATGGAAGGACGCCCTGGTACCTCCTACAGCGCCGCCCTGGGAAATTATCCTGGGCGGCTTTTCCGTGCCGGGCAATCGCTCGGGCCACATGCACCCAGGGAGGGGCAGGGAAAGGGGGACCGAATACAGAAATAAAAAGCATATAGGTGTAAACTCCTGGGAAAAGGAGATATTCATTACAAAATCACCGCCCTGGAACAGGGCCGTTGTATTAAGTATGCAATAATAATAAAAAATAGTAAATAATAATGAGGAACAGCACAAAAGAATTCTAAACCCATAAGGATAGGGTACACTCATAGGCTCACCAGTACCTAATCAAGGTGGTCCTGCTATGTTTTTGTTTGGCAGCAGCATTCTATGCTACATTTGATAACACCATTCAAAATTCCTAAACCTTGGAACTACACAACTATTTATAATTCATATATATCATGTACTTATTGGCATTTACCTATTATACTTCCTATGCAACGAGCTCTTATAACATTGTTTATATATTAAAGATATACATTACAAACCGTACAAAATTTATACTCATTAACTTATATCAAGTATAGTTTCTTTGCAATGAGCCTCTAAAAATATTGCTTGCACATTAAGTACTTTGAATACATACCCCATTCTTCAATTTCTTTAAAGTTCCCTTTACATCAGCTTGTCATCTAATTTTTCTTTATGGTATTCATAACGGTTCCTATGTATACTCATGGTACCTTAATCTTTTAATTTTAGGGGTGCCTCTCTCGACCCCAGCATATCGCTTTGGCTTATGCGCGCCCGAGCCGGGCAGGATAGGTGAACTATTACATCCCCCTGTGGAAATTACTGCTTATTAACAACTAGCTCTTACCGCCCAAGAACAGCACCCATATCCTCCACACTACAACTGCCCACCATCCCACCTTGCCTTTTCATGTGGCCTTTTTAAAAGTCTCCTTTCCAGAAGTAACCAATGAAACTCTCTCAGGTAGGTGATCAATTGATCATTCAAACCTTTGAATAGATATCCAGTGGTAGTCCTTTACAATCTTCTGATCTATGCACTACTTCTTTCAATCAATCCAGATGAACCCCTCTTTTCAAACATGCCCCTGAAGAAGGACTGAAAAAACATTAAGTACCCCCGAAACGCGTCGGGCTTGAAAAGAGTCTCTCTGTATACCCCATCATTGCTTACTGTATGATGTTTACTATGTTTATTATGTATCACTACTATGCTACTTAGGATATCCACATTGTTTTTAGAATGTATTCCTTCATTAAATAAAAATATTTTTTTATATTTCATATTAGTCTATACCTCTATATTCTCTACTTTTGTGCAAGTGCCGGGAAAGTCCATCTAGGGGAACCCGCTGTTTTATGTTACTGACTATTGGATGTGGCACGGCTTTTCCCTCTTTCCTAGGCGAGTTGGTCGCTCTCTCTGTTATATGATTTTCGGTAGTAGATACCATTCCCCACCTGACCAACGAACCCTAGGTTAATACCAAATCATTATAATTAAATTACTCTTTTAAGGGGTTCTATTCCCCTTCCTCCCTTTTATTATCATTTTTTTGTCTCTTGGTCCTAAAAACCACCAAAACCACTGTAAAATGGCTTCTGAAATGGAGAATGCACACTTTGAAAACATATTCGTGGGCCAAGACTGGGAAGCCTTAATGCAACAATACTTGAACAAATTTGGCGATAGTGACCGAACTGAAGCAGAGATCTCTTCCTTGTTTTTTAAACTTGCCAAGAATTTAGAAAAAAAGTCCTTGTTCTTTTGGCACATTAGGTCATTCCAGGACTATCTAAAAAGTAACATGAACCCATTGGGACTCCGCGTCCAGATCTTCCCCACCTTCGAGGATCTGGACGCGGACTTCAAATCTACATGGGAGAATGTTTTGCAAACATGTTCACGTAATCTCATGCAGATACTAATCAATGAATATACAAAAAGATCTAAAACGCTAGACATTGAAATCACCAAAACCTGTAAACAACTCCAAAAATTCAAGACGCATCAATCAGTCACAAATAAAGAGAAAAAACTTAAAATCCATCTTGAATCTTTTAACAAAAATATTCTTATCAAAATTTTTTTTAAATTCCATAGAGACAAAAACGCATTCGAAGTCGGGAAGGCATATAAATGGAACCAAAATAACAGGACGAATAGGAACACTAATGTACCTCATAATCCCTCTTCCAATAAACCCTCGTCTCACATCCCCCCTCTTACTACCTCTAAAATGAAACCCACTCTAGGCACCAAACGCCAATTCCAAGGCGACTCCACTCAAGATCAGAAATCTAAAAAATCAATTCCAGATAAGAAATCTAACTTGCCACACCCTAGCCCTGCACACTTTGATAAAACCACCAATGGACCCATGTCTCATCAACCAGCACAGGCACATCCACTCCCCACTCCCCAGGACACCACCATCACACATGAGCCAAGTCGTAATGACTCATCTTTTTTAGACCTGGTATTGGCCGGTCTCAAACCACCCCCACCCAATCTCAATACCTACACACAAATGACACTGTGAACGTCCATCCCAGCACATCCACACACCTGGATACTGATTTGAGCATCATAAACTTATGCTCTTATCCCCTATCAGAAAATGAAAAGTCAATTCTTAAAAAAGGATTAAACTTCTGTCCCAACTACAAGTTAGACAAATTCGAGCTCTACAAAGATCTCCAATTGTTTATACGTAAAATAATTTTAAAAAAACTTTACCAGAAACAGGACACCAGAATCAATCTCACTCCCCAGGAAAATCGAGCTTTGGACCAGCTTGTCGCCCTGTTGGAGGAGAGCGATACAGCTGATCTAATTGATCAAATAGATCTCCCCCGAATCCTCCAATTAATAGAGGATTCGGATGACCAATCACACCCTAGGGTCTCCAAACTAAAGAAAAAATCCGCTCTCTGTCCGCCACCTAGCACATGTCCTAACGCAGCAGTCTTTCTGAAACTTGTCAACAGCGATCTAGATAAACTCAAGATACAAAAGAAAGGACCTTCCAACCTTAATCCAGGAGAAATAGAGGCATTAAATTTCTTAACGACTAACAATAAAATCACCATTAAGCCATCTGACAAGGGAGGTAATGTGGTTGTCTTGGATAACGACCAATACATCAATATTTGTAAAAAAATTGTCAACAATGTAGACTGGTACCGCCGCATGCCAGCCTCCATTGTTGAAAAATACAATAAAGAATTTTATACGTTGGTAGACTCTGCATTCCTGAACAACACAATCAGTAAATCTACTTGGACTTTTATCAGAAACAACTTTCCCAAGACCCCTACATTCTATGCACTTCCCAAAGTGCATAAAAATTTGACAGATCCACCTGGTAGGCCAATAATTTCAGGCGTTGGCTCAATAAGTGACAACGCAAGCAAACTGATTGATAAATATCTAAGGCCTCTTGTAACCTCATTAACATCCTATGTAAGGGATACAAGCCATTTCTTGCAAATCCTGGACCAATTATTTGTATCAGATCAAGCCCTCCTAGACTCGATTGACGTGGAAACGCTCTACAGTTCCATTCCACATGATCGCGGACTGGCAGCAATTAGACATATACTTCAACAAAACTTGAGTTCAGATCCCATATACGAGTTCATCATTGCACTGCTCGAGTACATCCTCACCCATAATGTCTTCACCTTTAACGGCTCCCACTACCTCCAGGTGCAGGGGGTAGCGATGGGGACATGTTGTGCCCCATCGTATGCCAACCTGTACCTGGGGGAGTGGGAGAAGGCCCTCCTCTCTGATGAGAGCCTTACCCAATACACCAACCACATTGGGGGGTGGTACCGATACATAGACGACATTTTTGTCGTCTGGGAGGGCCCCCCGGATGTACTCGAGCAGTTCATAGCCAGTCTTTCAACAAAACTCAATTAACCTTTTTGGACATTGAAATTTATAAGGATGAACAAGGTAAACTTTCCAGCAAGTTATTTAGAAAGAGCACTGCAGGCAACACCATACTGCATGCTGCCAGTTTCCATCCCCAACCCCTAATTGACTCCATACCTTACTCGCAGTACATCAGGATTAAACGCAATTGTACAGACAATGAAACGTTTCTAAAAGAAGCAGCTGCCTTACGAGACAGACTATTGGTACGTGGTTATTCCCATAGATCTTTAAAAAAGGCTTTCAAAAAAGTAACCAATAGACCTAGGCAAATGCTCCTTCAAACAACTAAACAACAAAAAGACACACACCAATTAAGTATTATCACAACGTACAATCAGCAACATCACCAAATCAGAAGAATAGTCGAAAAATACTGGCACTTGTTGGCCCTTGACCCTGGTCTCGGCCACCTAGTGCCAGAAAAACCCCACTTTACATTCAGGAGAGCCACTTCCATTGGTGACAAGATCGTAAGTAGTGAGTTTAAATCAACGAAAAAACATTGTAAATACAGAGGCACATTTGCCTGCGGTTCTTGCCATTACTGTGGATACATGTTGACCCAAAAAAATCCCACGCTCCCAAATGGGAAAATATTCTTTCCCAAACATTTCGCTAACTGCAGAACCACTGGAGTGGTTTATCTACTCCAGTGCAACTGTGGCTGTTTTTACATAGGAAAGACCAAACTAGAGTTTTGGAGAAGAGCATACAGACACATTGTATCCATGAAAACGGCCGACCCTGATCTCCCTCTGGGTCGACACGTATCATTGGTACATGGAGGCAAGTTTCCCAACATAAAATTTCTAATTTTGGACCGTATACATCCCAGCCCCAGAGGGGGTGACTGGAATAAAAATCTTACTCCAGAGAGAATTAAAATGGATCCACCTACTGAAGGCCACTGTGTCCCCAGGCCTAAACGAGGCCATCTGTTTTAAACCATTCCTAGAAGGTTTCAACTCCGGTGGAATGGAAAAATAACATCATAATTAGTAACACCTGTATCTGGCCCCTCCTCTCCCCCCCTCAGTTTATAATTTAACAACAGAGGTGAACTACATGTCACTCGCCTCTCTTCTCCTCTTTCCCTGTTCTGTGGGAACTATTTCTTTTTCCTTTTCTACTCTCCCAATTGTTGGCAATATCAGGTAGTTGTTTTTTCTCTTGCTGTTTTTGATGTGTAAACTGAGCTGTGCGTTCTGTCACATATGCGACCCCCTACTTCTCCCTATTGTTAATTCTACAGGCATGCCGTACCATCGGTTTCACATGACTCTATCTTATTGGCTTACAGCCTTGTGACCAATAGGTGTGGGGTGATATCCCCTTGCCCTCCCCCCTCCTGTCCCCACTGGACACTCAACCATCGATATATGGCATACCTAATACAATTTAATGTACTATCAATCACACCCCCATGAATTTTATTCGGTCGCATGTTTGACTTATACAATCAGCTTGGGGGTTCCCTTCAGGAACCATCTATTGTGTTAACATACCACATGTTAGTTGCTGTTGTGCACCCTGACTTATCAATTGATGCACTCCTAACCAGGGTCAGGTCCTCTCTCTATCAAGGTCAGATTCATATTTTTCTCTCTCCAAAAAAACCCTGTTAAGTTCATGTATAATAAAATAACGGCATGTAATGATCGTCATGTTTACTGTGTTTGAATTACAATGGATTTAATGTATAGATCTCTGTAATGCCAATTGACATTATATTATATTATGTCTGCTTCTCCCAAGTACTTACTATCCCTTATTGCTTTCCAGTCCCTGCCCTCTTCAAAGTGACCACCTTGATTAGGTACTGGTGAGCCTATGAGTGTACTCTATCCTTATGGGTTTAGAATTCTTTTGTGCTGTTCCTCATTATTATTTACTATTTTTTATTATTATTGCATACTTAATACAACGGCCCTGTTCCAGGGCAGTGATTTTGTAATGAATATCTCCTTTTCCCAGGAGTTTACACCTATATGCTTTTTATTTCTGTATTCGGTCCCCCTTTCCCTGCCCCTCCCTGGGTGCATGTGGCCCGAGCGATTGCCCGGCACGGAAAAGCCGCCCAGGATAATTTCCCAGGGCGGCGCTGTAGGAGGTACCAGGGCGTCCTTCCATCCACGCCCACTGCCTCCATATTGCCACTCCGGCGAGCATGCCCAGTTCGCCGGATGGGCATTTCCGTGTCGGTGGGGCGGGTGTGCGCGACGTCGCCCCAACGTCATGACGTTCACGCATGCGCGGTAGGGGTGGCGCCGCGCATCCTCGCCTCGGGGGGTCTCAATGAGGCTTCCCAGCCGACGAGCTCCGTAACACAGCTGTGCGTCGTTCCGACGCCAGCTGATTGGAGCCCGTCCATTATTTAAACCGGCCCCACTCACTCCCAGTCAAGACGCTCTACACGCCGGATGCTGGGATGCGTGGCTGGCCGAACCTATAAACAATCTACTCAAGGTATCTTTTCACTACTTTTAAACCCCTATTATTGGGATTATTGTATTATCTTTATGATGCCTTCTCTCATCGTTATATCTGTATAGCTACATCCTTATGTGCTGATATCATCTTGCTGTTTATCAGTCCGCAATATCTGTGTTTCTTGAAAGTTAGACACAGCATATACGGCTATAATCCAGTAACAGATTCACTTCCTCATACTTACCACATGTCATTCACCCCTGTATTATCACCTGCTATGTTTTTGTTTGGCAGCAGCATTCTCTGCTACATTTGATAACACCATTCAAAATTCCTAAACCTTGGAACTACACAACTATTTATAATTCATATATATCATGTACTTATTGGCATTTACCTATTATACTTCCTATGCAATGAGCTCTTATAACATTGTTTATATATTAAAGATATACATTACAAACCGTACAAAATTTATACTCATTAACTTATATCAAGTATAGTTTCTTTGCAATGAGCCTCTAAAAATATTGCTTGCACATTAAGTACTTTGAATACATACCCCATTCTTCAATTTCTTTAAAGTTCCCTTTACATCAGCTTGTCATCTAATTTTTCTTTATGGTATTCATAACGGTTCCTATGTATACTCATGGTACCTTAATCTTTTAATTTTAGGGGTGCCTCTCTCGACCCCAGCATATCGCTTTGGCTTATGCGCGCCCGGGCCGGGCAGGATAGGTGAACTATTACATCCCCCTGTGGAAATTACTGCTTATTAACAACTAGCTCTTACCGCCCAAGAACAGCACCCATATCCTCCACACTACAACTGCCCACCATCCCACCTTGCCTTTTCATGTGGCCTTTTTAAAAGTCTCCTTTCCAGAAGTAACCAATGAAACTCTCTCAGGTAGGTGATCAATTGATCATTCAAACCTTTGAATAGATATCCAGTGGTAGTCCTTTACAATCTTCTGATCTATGCACTACTTCTTTCAATCAATCCAGATGAACCCCTCTTTTCAAACATGCCCCTGAAGAAGGACTGAAAAAACATTAAGTACCCCGAAACGCATCGGGCTTGAAAAGAGTCTCTCTGTATACCCCATCATTGCTTACTGTATGATGTTTACTATGTTTATTATGTATCACTACTATGCTACTTAGGATATCCGCATTGTTTTTAGAATGTATTCCTTCATTAAATAAAAATATTTTTTTATATTTCATATTAGTCTATACCTCTATATTCTCTACTTTTGTGCAAGTGCCGGGAAAGTCCATCTAGGGGAACCCGCTGTTTTATGAATCTGCGCAGGAAGGACATGACTGATAGGGACTTGGACCTGCCTTTGTTGACGATGTCTGCCGTGGCCTGATTGTCAGTGGTAAAGACCACGATTTGCCCTGTCCAATGATGACCCCAGAGCTGTGCGGCTGCTACTATGGGATAGAGCTCGAAGAGGGAGGATGTTCGGGTAAAGCCGGGTATCAACAGTATCTGTTGAGGCCAGAGTCCTGAAAACCATTGGTGGCCAAAAATTGCCGCGAAGCCTGTAGAAGCTGCGGCATCTGTCACCACCTGGGGTGAAAGGGCTGAAACTATAGGTATGAATAGGGATATGCCATTCCAGGCGGACAAGAATTCCTCCCACATAGATAGATCCGCTATTGCTGCGGAATCTAGATTTAGAATCTGGTCGGGGTCTTGTGTTTGTGACAGAAATCTCAGCAGACGTGACACGAAGGTGCGACCTTGTGGAATAATTCGCATGGTGAAATTAAACATTCCCAGGAGAGATTGCAACTGCTTTTTGGTACACCCCCTAGTGTGGGTGAATTTATGAAGGACCGCCCTAATGGGGGTTAGTTTGTCGAGGGGGAGACTGGCCTGCATGGTGCAGGTGTCTAAATTGACCCCGAGAAAGGTGGTGTTGTGTGCTGGGCCGTCGACTTTGTGCTCAGCGATGGGAACATTGAGATTTCCGAATACAACTCTGAGTTTGTTGAGGTCTCCTGGGGGCCTGCTGGGTGGTTCTATTAGTAGGAAGTCGTCCAGGTAGTGGATGACTTCTTGGCACTGAGCTTTGTGTGAGAGTATCCAAGCAAGAGTGAGCGAATGTGTCGAAGAGCCAAGGACTACTCTTGGAACCGAACGTCAGTTTTGTGGCAAAATAGTATGCCTCCTTCCACTTGATGCCATGCCAGCACCAAAGGGATGGGTGGATAGGCAGGAGCTTGAAGGCATCCGAGATGTCGGCTTTGGAGAGCCAGGCGCCTGTACCTGCTTTGATGATTGCTTGGATTGCCATGTCCACGGAGGAATATTTTAGGAAGAATTCTTCGGAGGGGATCAGGGAATTGAGACTGGGAATGTGGGAAGAATGAGGCGCAGACAGGTCGTACACCAAACATAATTTATTTGAGAACTTGCCCTTGACAAGCCCAATAGGGCTGACTCTCCAGGTACTGAAAGGGGGCTGAGTAAAGGGGCCTATAACGAACTCTCGGTCTACTTCTGTCTGTAAGAGCTGATCTATGGCCTGTTCGTCAGTGGCCGCTGAACGAAGATTTCTACATTCGTAGGTACTGTGGGGTAGTGAAATGAGGCCGGTGTGAAACCCTACTGTGAATACCTGGATAAGGTAGGTGGCCAGGGAGGGGGTGAGGTGTGAGGTGAGTCCTAGCCACAAAACGTTGATTTGGCTTAGTCATGCCCTCTTCTGTTGTTTGACTTTGCACAAGTTCCTTGGATGCGCTCTTTGGCATAAGGTGCAGATGTGGAGTAGGCGGCACTGACTGAAATTGCAGGACCCATAGTTGTAGTTGTTGCAGATGGCTGCCCCTCCCACGGTTCGGACTGGGCGTCCGAATTTTTCCACCTGAGGCGTTTGTACAGGGGCCGACTGACCCTGAAGTGCACCAGAGGTAGGGGGAAATTCAAAGGGACGTCTAATTGTCGCATTGGCGCACCAGGTGGCAGTGTGAGTGGAGGACTGGCAAATCGCACACAGGGGTGAGCGCAAGCCGGCAAAATGGCGACAGAACAGCTCTGTGTCCATGAGGCTCCAATTTGTTGTCGTTTGTAACTGTGTGAGTCTGGCTGCAGCTTTTGCGGAAAAGGAACGGTGGTAGTCATAAAAGGAAAATCCTTCATACTTGTAACCCAAGTCTACTACAGTATGGAGATATAAGTCCAGCTCTTCCCTTCTGCTGGAAGCGGCTGAACATAGGACGTCCCTCAGCATGCCAAAGGCCAATGTGAACTCTGGGACAGATAATTTCCGATTCAGTCTGGGCTCTTTGGCTTTAAGGACCACCGAGACGTCACCCCAGGTATAAGCCTTATTTTCTGCCAGATCATGGACGGAAATCAGGAGAGAGGCCAGGTTGACGTCCCTGCCGTCCAAAATGTCCTTCCTGATGCTGGTTGGAACCAAATGGGAGGGGTAGACAATGGGGCTCCACCCTGTGGTACCTGCAGGAAGGGGTGTCAAAACTTGGGTTGCGGTTGGGTCGGGAATAGCCGCGGCCGGCCGAGCCTCCAGGAGTGCCACCCTGGTTTGTACGTCCGTGACCGAGGAAGACAGGGCCGACACCATAGTGTGAAGTTGTGAGATGGCAGAGGATATCGACTGGAGAGATGCCTGCTGGGTACTGGGTCCTGCTGCAGCTGGTGGGGGGAAGAGGAGTTTGAAGAGCTCACCTTTCCTAGCTGTAGCGGAGAAGGGCACGCCTCTGCGTCTTAGCTCTGCCGTCAACTTGGGGATAGTCCATCCCCTGAGGGACTGCACGCTGCTGCACTCTGAGACCGGGGAAGGTGACAGAGGGGCCGTGAGGTCTTCGCTGCCGGCCTGGGACATGGTTGATCTGGTTAAGATATCCTGTCCTTGAGATCGTGTTTTGGTTGACTGTAAACTATTGGGGTTGACATGGATTTCAAGTTTGCTTCGTTTCCCTAAGCCATACTTACCCAACTTGTGCTTCTCCTTTTTTTTTTTTTTTTTTTTACCTGGGGGGATATTGTCCAACCTGGTGCAGGGTGGACCTACTGAACTTTGACTGACCTGGAGGAAAATGAAAGGTGATAACTCGTGAAGGGTTTGCTAACTAGCTTGAAGTAGTAACTAGTATGGTGATTTGCGGTATAGTGACAATGAAATGATTTGAAATGTTTGCCTTGATCATGAAATGAGTGAAATCTCTTGATATGACAGAGCTCCGGCTCGGTCATGCTGCAACTGCGACTGACCACGAACTGGACTCTGGAGCAGGTACTGAAATGAGGCAACAGAAAACATTGATGCACACCTGGACGAATCGGTGCATCTTTGGATGCATCTGGATTCGAATCGGAGCGCATTATGAAACAACGAAATGACAGAAATGTTTTTTACCTTGACCGAGGCTCGAATTGGTTGTGCCGCATCTGCGACTGGCAACGAACCGAGCTCTGGTACAGGTATGGATAAAGCCGAAACAACTGGGGCATTCCGTAACGAATCGGTGCATCTCGGATGCGACTGGTTTCGAAACGGTGATGCGATATGTGGGAGTGAAATGACTGGTAATTAATTCCCATGACAGAGATGCGGATCGGTCGCCCGATATCTGCGACTAACTACGACCTGGACTCTGGACCATGTACTGAAATGAGGCCGAGCCCTGGGGCACGCCGTAATGAATCGGTGCATCTTAGATGCGACTGGATTCGAACTGGAGCGCGGTGAGTGCTCATGTAATGGTTTGTTTGCCATGACAGAGGCGCCAATCGATCATGCCGCTATTGTGGCTGACTACAAATCGGAATCGAGCATGTACCAAAATGTGGCAAATACCTGGGGCGCGCCGAGACGAATCAGTGCATTTAATGCGACTGAATTCGTATCGGAGCGTGGTATGTGACAGTGAAATGATGGCCATGACAGAGGTACGAATCGGTGAGTCGTGACGAGCGACTGTCAACGAATGTGACTCTGGAGCATGTACTGAAATGAGGCCGTAAACAACTGGGGCACACCGGAGCGAATCGGTGCATCTTTAGATGCTACTGGATTCGGATCGGAGCACGGTACGTGACTGAAATGAGTGAAATGATTCAAAATGGTTTGAAATGTTAGAAATGTTTAGAAATGTTTCCGAAATGAGAAATGACTTAGTATCGAACTGACATGAGTCGATAAGAAATAGCGAATTGCGAATCACAACGGTTGTCTACTGACGCATGGTAACCATTTGTTAGTCATGCCTGAATGAAGCGACATCTACGTCGCTGTGGTTTACTAATAACGAGAAACGGTAACATAACGATGGTGCGAGTGGTATGCATTGCAGTACGTAGTGAAATTTGCGAGTGATTCGTAAGTTTGATATCACGGTTTAGTGATATGATATCTAACAATGCGTGAAAACAAAAGTCAATCGGAACCCCACCTGCGATAGCCGAGCCAGACGCGTGGTACAAAATGCGAATCGGTAACACGGACTTCGAAACTCTCGAGCATGAAAATTTTTGCGAATGTGGGAACTTGCGAGACAAGAACTTGCGGACGCTGGTATTCGAATAGTCGGCCTAGTGATGTATATCGCGCACAGGAAACCGACAAGCACCACAGGTGAGCGGGCTGCTTAAATACCCCCCGGGCTCCTCCCATAAATTCAGGCCACCATACTGGCCTTCCTACATACAGTGGCTTGCGAAAGTATTCGGCCCCCTTGAACTTTTCAACCTTTTGCCACATTTCAGGCTTCAAACATAAAGATATAAAATTTTTATTTTTTGTGAAGAATCACCAACAAGTGGGACACAATTGTGAAGTGGAACGAAATCTTTTGGATTTTTGAAACTTTTTTAACTAATAAAAAAATGAAAAGTGGGGCGTGCAAAATTATTCGGCCCCCTTGCGTTAATACTTTGTAGAGCCACCTTTTGCTGCGATTACAGCTGCAAGTCGCTTGGGGTATGTCTCTATCAGTTTTGCACATCGAGAGACTGAAATTCTTGCCCATTCTTCCTTGCAAAACAGCTCGAGCTCAGTGAGGTTGGATGGAGAGCGTTTGTGAACAGCAGTTTTCAGCTCTTTCCACAGATTCTCGATTGGATACAGGTCTGGACTTTGATTTGGCCATTCTAACACCTGGATATGTTTATTTGTGAACCATTCCTTTGTAGATTTTGCTGTATGTTTGGGATCATTGTCTTGTTGGAAGATAAATCTCCGTCCCAGTTTCAGGTCTTTTGCAGACTCCAACAGGTTTTCATCCAGAATGGTCCTGTATTTGGCTGCATCCATCTTCCCCTCAATTTTAACCATCTTCCCTGTCCCTGCTGAAGAAAAGCAGGCCCAAACCATGATGCTGCCACCACCATGTTTGACAGTGGGGATGGTGTGTTGAGTGTGATGAGCTGTGTTGCTTTTACGCCAAACATATCGTTTTGCATTGTGGCCAAAAAGTTCGATTTTGGTTTCATCGGACCAGAGCACCTTCTTCCACATGTTTGGTGTGTCTCCCAGGTGGCTTGTGGCAAACTTTAGACGAGACTTTTTATGGATATCTTTGAGAAATGGCTTTCTTCTTGCCACTCTTCCATAAAGGCCAGATTTGTGCAGTGTACGACTGATTGTTGTCCTATGGACAGACTCTCCCACCTCAGCTGTAGTTCTCTGCAGTTCATCCAAAGTGATCATGGGCCTCTTGGCTGCATCTCTGATCAGTCTTCTCCTTGTCTGAGCTGAAAGTTTAGAGGGACAGCCAGGTCTTGGTAGATTTGCACTGGTCTGATACTCCTTCCATTTCAAAATGATCACTTGCGCAGTGCTCCTTGGGATGTTTAAAGCTTGGGAAATCTTTTTGTATCCAAATCCGGCTTTAAACTTCTCCACAACAGTATTACAGACCTGCCTGGTGTTCCTTGGTCTTCATGATGCTCTCTGCGCTTTCAACAGAACCCTGAGACTATCACAGAGCAGGTGCATTTATACAGAGGCTTGATTACACACAGGTGGATTCTATTTATCACCATCAGTCATTTAGGACAACATTGGATCATTCAGAGATCCTCGCTGAACTTCTGGAGTGAGTTTTCTGCACTGAAAGTAAAGGGGCCGAATAATTTTGCACGCACCACTTTTCAGTTTTTTAATTGCTAAAAAAGTTTAAAATATCCAATAGATATCGTTCCACTTCACAATTGTGTCCCACTTGTTGGTGATTCTTCACAAAAAATTAAAATTTTATATCTTTATGTTTGAAGACTGAAATGTGGCAAAGGGTTGAAAAGTTCAAGGGGGCCGAATACTTTCGCAAGCCACTGTATATGTACTGATACTGCAGCTAGCAAAATCAACTGCCTGCCTGTAGTATGAGAACATCACCAACCTTCTACAGGTAGCTTTAGCAGAATACTGTGCAGAGCTCGCAAAAAACTAACTTGTAGCTTATTTAGCTGCCTGCGGTAGTGATAGGAACAGGAAAACACCACCAACCTTCTACAGGTAGCTTTAGGTGAACACTGTGCAGAGCTCGCCAAAAAATAACTTGTAGCTTATTTAGCTGCCTGCGGTAGTGATAGGATCAGGAAAACACCACCAACCTTCTACAGGTAGCTTTAGCTGAACACTGTGCAGAGCTCGCACTACACTAACTTGTAGCTTATTTAGCTGCCTGCGGCAGTAATAGGATCAGGAAAACACCACCAACCTTCTACAGGTAGCTTTAGGTGAACACTGTGCAGAGCTCACCAAAAAATAACTTATAGCTTATTTAGCTGCCTGCAGTAGTGATAGGATCAGGAAAACACCACCAACCTTCTACATGTAGCTTTAGGTGAACACTGTGCAGAGCTCGCACTACACTAACTTGTAGCTTATTTAGCTGCCTGCGGTAGTGATAGGATCAGGAAAACACCACCAAGCTTTTACAGGTAGCTTTAAGTGAACACTGTGCAGAGCTCGCACTACACTAACTTGTAGCTTATTTAGCTGCCTGCGGTAGTGATAGGATCAGGAAAACCCCACCAACCTTCTACAGGTAGTTTTAGGTGGACACTGTGCAGAGCTCACCAAAAAATAACTTGTAGCTTATTTAACTGCTTGCGGTAGAGATAGGATCAGGAAAACACCACAAACCTTCTACAGGCAGCTTTAGCTGAACACTGTGCAGAGCTCGCAAAAAAATAACTTGTAGGTTTAGCTGAACACTGTGAGGAGGACGCACTACACTAACTTGTAGCTTTAGCTGAACACTGTGCAGAGGTCGCACTACACTAACTTGTAGTTTTAGCTGAACACTGTGAGGAGGACGCACTACACTAACTTGTAACTTTAGCTGAACACTGTGCAGAGGTCGCACTACACTAACTTGTAGTCTTAGCTGAACACTGTGAGGAGGACGCACTAAACTAACTTGTAGCTTTAGCTGAACACTGTGCTGAGGTCGCCCTACACTAACTTGTAGTTTTCGCTAAACACTGTGAGGAGGACCCACTACACCAACTTGTAGCTTTAGCTGAACACTGTGAGGAGGACGCACTACCCTAACTTGTAGCTTTAGCTGAACACTGTGCAGAGGTCACACTAAACTAACTTGTAGCTTTAGCTCAACACTGTGAGGAGGACGCACTACACTAACATGTAGCTTTAGCTGAACACTGTGCAGAGGTCTCACTACACTAACTTGTAGTTTTAACTGAACACTGTGAGGAGGACGCACTACACTAACTTGTAGCTTTAGCTGAACACTGTGCAGAGGTCGCACTACACTAACTTGTAGTTTTAGTTGAACACTGTGAGGAGGACGCACTACACTAACTTGTAGCTTTAGCTGAACACTGTGCAGAGGTCGCACTACACTAACTTGTAGTTTTCGCTAAACACTGTGAGGAGGACACACTACACCAACTTGTAGCTTTAGCTGAACACTGTGAGGAGGACGCACTACCCTAACTTGTAGCTTTAGCTGAACACTGTGCAGAGGTCAGACTAAACTAACTTGTAGCTTTAGCTGAACACTGTGAGGAGGACGCACTACACTAACTTGTAGCTTTAGCTGAACACTGTGCAGAGGTCTCACTACACTAACTTGTAGTTTTAGCTGAACACTGTGAGGAGGACGCACTACACTAACTTGTAGCTTTAGCTGAACACTGTGCAGAGGTCGCACTACACTAACTTGTAGTTTTAGCTGAACACTGTGAGGAGGACGCACTACACTAACTTGTAGCTTTAGCTGAACACTGTGCAGAGGTCGCACTACACTAACTTGTAGTTTTCGCTAAACACTGTGAGGAGGACACACTACACTAACTTGTAGCTTTAGCTGAACACTGTGCAGAGGTCTCACTACACTAACTTGTAGTTTTAGCTGAACACTGTGAGGAGGACGCACTACACTAACTTGTAGCTTTAGCTGAACACTGTGCAGAGGTCGCACTACACTAACTTGCAGTTTTAGCTGAACACTGTGAGGAGGACGCACTACACTAACTTGTAGCTTTAGCTGAACACTGTGCAGAGGTCGCACTACACTAACTTGTAGTCTTAGCTAAACACTGTGAGGAGGACGCACTAAACTAACTTGTAGCTTTAGCTGAACACTGTGCTGAGGTCGCCCTACACTAACTTGTAGTTTTCGCTAAACACTGTGAGGAGGACACACTACACCAACTTGTAGCTTTAGCTGAACACTGTGAGGAGGACGCACTACCCTAACTTGTAGCTTTAGCTGAACACTGTGCAGAGGTCACACTAAACTAACTTGTAGCTTTAGCTCAACACTGTGAGGAGGACGCACTACACTAACTTGTAGCTTTAGCTGAACACTGTGCAGAGGTCTCACTACACTAACTTGTAGTTTTAACTGAACACTGTGAGGAGGACGCACTACACTAACTTGTAGCTTTAGCTGAACACTGTGCAGAGGTCGCACTACACTAACTTGTAGTTTTAGTTGAACACTGTGAGGAGGACGCACTACACTAACTTGTAGCTTTAGCTGAACACTGTGCAGAGGTCGCACTACACTAACTTGTAGTTTTCGCTAAACACTGTGAGGAGGACACACTACACCAACTTGTAGCTTTAGCTGAACACTGTGAGGAGGACGCACTACCCTAACTTGTAGCTTTAGCTGAACACTGTGCAGAGGTCAGACTAAACTAACTTGTAGCTTTAGCTGAACACTGTGAGGAGGACGCACTACACTAACTTGTAGCTTTAGCTGAACACTGTGCAGAGGTCTCACTACACTAACTTGTAGTTTTAGCTGAACACTGTGAGGAGGACGCACTACACTGACTTGTAGCTTTAGCTGAACACTGTGCAGAGGTCGCACTACACTAGCTTGTAGTTTTAGCTGAACACTGCGAGGAGGACGCACTACACTAACTTGTAGCTTTAGCTGAACACTGTGCAGAGGTCGCACTACACTAACTTGTAGTTTTTGCTGAACACTGTGAGGAGGATACACTGCACCAACTTGTAGCTTTAGCTGAACACTGTGAGGAGGACACACTGCCCTAACTTGTAGCTTTAGCTGAACACTGTGCAGAGGTCACACTAAACTAACTTGTAGCTTTAGCTGAACACTGCGAGGAGGACGCACTACACTAACTTGTAGCTTTAGCTGAACACTGTGCAGAGGTCACACTAAACTAACTTGTAGCTTTAGCTGAACACTGTGAGGAGGACGCACTACACTAACTTGTAGCTTTAGCTGAACACTGTGCAGAGGTCTCACTACACTAACTTGTAGTTTTAGCTGAACACTGTGAGGAGGACGCACTAGCTTGTAGCTTTAGCTGAACACTGTGCAGAGGTCACACTACACTAACTTGTAGTTTTAGCTGAACACTGTGAAGAGGACGCACTACACTAACTTGTAGCTTTAGCTGAACACTGTGCAGAGGTCTCACTACACTAACTTGTAGTTTTCGCTGAACACTGTGAGGAGGACACACTACACCAACTTGTAGCTTTAGCTGAACACTGTGAGGAGGACGCACTACCCTAACTTGTAGCTTTAGCTGAACACTGTGCAGAGGTCACACTAAACTAACTTGTAGCTTTAGCTGAACACTGTGCAGAGGTCTCACTACACTAACTTGTAGTTTTAGCTGAACACTGTGAGGAGGACACACTACACTAACTTGTAGCTTTAGCTGAACACTGTGCAGAGGTCGCACTACACTAACTTGTAGTTTTAGCTGAACACTGAGAGGAGGACGCACTACACTAAATTGTAGCTTTAGCTGAACACTGTGCAGAGGTCTCAATATACTAACTTGTAGTTTTAGCTGAACACTGTGAGGAGGACGCACTACACTAACTTGTAGCTTTAGCTGAACACTGTGCAGAGGTCGCACTACACTAACTTGTAGTTTTAGCTGAACACTGTGAGGAGGACGCACTACCCTAACTTGTAGCTTTAGCTGAACACTGTGCAGAGGTCTCACTACACTAACTTGTAGTTTTAGCTGAACACTGTGAGGAGGACACACTACACTAACTTGTAGCTTTAGCTGAACACTGTGCAGAGGTCGCACTACACTAACTTGTAGGTTTAGCTGAACACTGTGAGGAGGACGCACTACACTAACTTGTAGCTTTAGCTGAACACTGTGCAGAGGTCTCACTATACTAACTTGTAGTTTTAGCTGAATACTGTGAGGAGGACGCACTACACTAACTTTTGTATTGATGTATTACAGCCAGTATGGCTTCATATTTCATTAAAATGTAAATGTATTATTATTATTATTATGATATCAGGTTACCCCTTGAATAACACCATGGCCAATATTTACATTTTGCCAAACAAATAAATATTTGAAGAACTAGGTAATGGTGTATGGTCTCTTTATTGGTTTCAGCACTCCCTTTGTGCTAACCCATGGATTAAAGATGATTATTGTAGCAAAAGCTGCATTTGTGTTTTGACTTTTAATGGGCTATTCATTTTATCAATGTGTTGCCTCTCATTTCACTGTCAAGTCAAAGGTTGGGGGCTCGTCCGGGATGATAAGTGGGTATACATATAATGTAATGCTGGCCATCAGACAAAATGACATCTAGTGCCAGAACAAAAAATACAGCAGGCAAAATCTCTAGATTGAAATTGAATATTACAGAAAGGGCTGGTTTTGTTATTTTATCTTTTGATGAACTGTTCATTGTTATCCTGGTTATTTTTGGCTGGAGTTCTGCTTGTTTTCTAAACGATTATACATCCTCATCTACTTTAACTTGTTTGTCTCTATCATGTCAGGTAGTTTTCTTATCAAAAGCAAAAATATAATAGTGTTCAGTGCTCAGTTCTTTAAACTCTTCGGAGAGTACAGCGGGTCATGTAATTGTTATAAGCACCAATGTCATATTTTCCTCTTTACACAGCGACCTTGTATCTGTTTCCAGAATCTAATCATTTGTTGGGAAAGCTTCTATTTTTAAAAGACTTTTGGTGTTTGAAATAAACATACAATATAATTCCTTTTGTAAATCAGCCAGTTTGTGTGACAGATAACAAGGAGTCTACTGTAAAGTCTTAGATAACCTAAAAAAAGAGAAGAGGGAACATCCTCAATCAATTTATTACTAGCAAAGGAAGGCACTTAGAGAGCAATTTATAACAACCGAGCTGTGAAAAATACTCCCTGTGCCGTGTACACATGGACGGACTTTTCGGCATCAAAGGTCCGACGGTCTTTCCGGCAGTCTTTCCGATGGACTTTCGACGGACTTTTGACAGAGTTCCGACAGACTTTCGAATGAACGGACTTGGCTACACACGATCACACCAAAGTCCGACGGATTTGTACGTGATGACATACGACCGGACTAAAATAAGGAAGTTGATAGCCAGTAGCCAATAGCTGCCCTAGCGTTGGTTTTCGTCCATCGGACTAGCATACAGACAAACTGATTTTTCGACCGGACTCAAATCCGTTGGAAAGATTTGAAACATGATTCAAATCTAAAGTCCGTCTGATTTTTGACCGAAAAGGTCAGTCGGAAGTCCGATGAAGCCCACACACGGTCGGATTGTCCGACGGATTCCTTCCGGCGGACGAGTTTGGTCGAAAAGTCCGGTCCTGTGTACACGGCATTAAAATTCAGTCCTGCTAACCAGCTAAAGGATTCCAGTTACCAAACAAATCTACAGAGGCTTAAAGAGGAGGCAGCTGCTGACTTTTAATTGGACACTTACCTGTCCCAGGGTCCAGCGATGCGGGGGATCGAAGCCCCGCTCGTCTCCCCCTCCGTTCAGCGGCGCCGGCATTGCAACTGTGGGTGCCGAGCTGTGGCTTCACAGCCTGGCACCCACTGCGCATGCGCGAGCGGCGCCGCGCGCCGTGATTGGCCGCTCAATCACCTGGGACCTGTAATGGGTCCCAGATGATTGACAGGAGGGAGGGAGCAGAGCTAAGCCCTTCCTGTGCCGAGGGGGAAGTGATATCACCAGCCCAGACACTGGAAGAGGCAGACTACGAGGGACCCCCTAGCAACAGGCATTTAGAGGTAAGTAAAAATGTTTTTTTTTATTTTTTTTTTAGGCACAATCATGACTTTTTTTTTTTTTTAGGGTGGAACACCACTTTAACTATCCTCCTTAAAATGTTAAAGCAACACATGGAAAATCCAGGCTCCCTGAAAGTGGTTGTAAACCTCAGACATGAAACATAGACAAAGCATATCTCTCTATTGTGTGAACTTGTCTCAATTAAGAGCACTAAGTGTCATTTCAGTTGCTTCATTCCACTGCTATCAGCATGAATCGCTTCTGAAAAGTATTCCTGACACCAACAGAAAAAAGAACAGAGGAGGGAACTCCAGCTGATAGCCTCAGCTCTTTTCCTGTGTGCTGTGTAAAGGAGGGTGTGTTCCTTCCCTCCAATTAGCTTTCAGAACCTTGTCGCTGGCCACCGTCGATCGCGGGCACGAGAGCAGGAATGGGGATTTGTGTGTATTTGTGTGTGTAAACATACAAATCCCTGTTCTGACAGGGGAGGAGATACAGATCGTCTATTCCTACTAAGTAGGAACAACGATCTGGCTCCTCTATTAGTCAGTCCCATCCCCTCACAGTTAGAAACACACCTGTGGAACACATTTAACCCCTTGATCGCCCCCTAGTGTTACCCATTCATATTGTTGTTTTTTTTTCAAAATTGTCTCTCTTTTTTTGTTTATAAAAAAGTGCAAAAAATAAAAACTGCAGAGGTGATCAAATAACACCAAAAGAAAGTTCTATTTGTGGGAAAAAGGTACATCAATTTTGTTTGTGTACAGCACCACACGACCGCTCAATTGTCAGTTAAAGTGACGCAGTGCCGTATCGCAAAAAATGGCCTGGTTATTAAGCAGGAAAATCTTCCGGTCCTTAAAGGGTAAGTTCACCTTTACAGAAAAACTCTGTAAGGTGAACTTACACAGGTCCCCCTCCTTGCCCCTCTAGTTCCGCTGACCTGTACCACCGTAATCTCAAGTACTAAGCCCCTGTATATCCGCGACAGGTGTCTGGGGCTTAGAAATCCTCTTGAGCTGAATGTCCAAACCGTCCCTCATCAGGGGGACGTTTTGGAGCATTCTAATTGGTCAGCACCATCACTTGGCGGTGTTGACTAATCAGCAGCCGCATAGCCCGTCCTGTCAGCTATTCAGAAGACGTGAGGATGGAGAGAGGGTTTCTAAGCCCTGGACTCCTGATGCTGATATACCGGGCTTAGAACCGGAGATTGTCGCGGTACAGGTCAGCGGGACCGGGGGGGGGGGGGGGGCGAAGAGGGGGACCTGTGTTAGTTTTCTGTTAAGGTCAACTTACACTTTAAGTGGTTAAGCCAATGATGTCACAGGCATCTCTGCCCCTTTGTGTACAGCAGCTGCGGGTTGGGGAATTTCCATTCCATTCCATGCCATTGGCCCAGCAATGACAGCTCACTTCTGGGTTAAGACAAACTTAAGTTCAAACCAAAACCAAACCCAAACCTAAGCTTGTCACTATAATAAGTATATTTAAGGGAAAATCTTTTGAGGCCTTTTTTTTTCTTTTACAATACTCCTTTACTGCTAGATAAATATTTCTTTAATGTTTCACCTTAAAGAAAGAGAACATTACAATTCCTAAATGTTCTTAATACTTTTGAATCCATAAAACAGAATACAAATTTATAACCAAAAGTTCACAAATATGTATATAATTAGCAAGGTAGTTGTTAATTCTTATTCATTTGCCGAAACTAGTCAACTCTTTTGATGCATTCTTGCATTTTCATAAAGAATGAGTTAGAATATTTTATTATCTTCATTTGTAGATTTTATTAAATCTCAAAACCATAAAAATTCATCAAAAATGTAATTCACGGCGATTGCGGCGTGTTGTAAATCACAAGCTTTTAGCCATTTACCTTTATTATTACCACAGAGAAAAAAAAAAACTGTTTATGAAAGTCACATGTGCCTCTAGTTTTCAAATTTATGTTCGCTTTGTACTTTCCCTTTATTGTCCTTAATTATTTCATGTGCTGAAGTATCAGATTTGTTCGTTGTCTGCGGCATCTTGGGAAATCATACTTTTTTTTTTGCAGGTTTTTTGTTGTTATTGTTCATTTTTGCAACACAAAAATAGAAGATGGGTAAAACAATGCAGGACCCATTCCTCCAACTTTTTTAATCAAAATCTTGAGTATCACAGATGCACAAAATGCATTAAAGTGTATACAGTATATAGCCAAAAGTTTTTTTCTTTAGAGTAGGAAAGGGTTAGAACCTCTGCCAGGTTAGTACTGCTGTCTGTTTTACCCCTAGGGAGACTCACCCTCTCTATCTGTCCAGGGGACCATTGGATGGAAATTCAAAAATGTTGCAGTTGTAACCAAATCAAGAAGTGGAGGGAAATTTTCTAATGGGGACCATAGGCATGCGCACAGGGTGTGCCAGGTGTGCCTGGGCACACCCTAATTGCCTTGTGTGCTGCATATTCCCCCCTGTTTAGACCACTGATATTTCATCCCCCCCAAAAATGTTACACAAGCCAAACATTTTTGGGAAAAGAAAATTAACAAAATTACACTGTCCACTGCCCTACTGACACCATCAGTACATATACACATGCATATGTATTTGAGCTTTAGGGTGCACACCCTAATGTAAGAGGCTGCGCACACCTATGATGGGGACCATGATTAAGGCCCGAACAACCGAAACGTGCTGGCATTTTATGGTTATATTCCACTGTGTACAATAAAGGACAAACCTTTTGCTGATTTACACTGATGTGCCAGCTTTTCTTTGTGGATTCTTATGTCTACCTTTCACTTTGAAAGAGTTCCTCCTACTTACTGGGGTTGATTTACTAAAACTGGAGAGTGCAAAATCTGGAGCATGGTAGCCATTCAACTTTAACCACTTAAGCCCCGGACCATTTTGCTGGCCAAAGACCAGAGCACTTTTTTGCGATTCGGCACTGCGTCGCTTTAACTGACAATTGCGTGGTCGTGCGACGTGGCTCCCAAACAAAATTGACGTCCTTTTTTTCCCACAAATAGAGCTTTCTTTTGGTGGTATTTGATCACCTCTGCGGTTTTTATTTTTTGCGCTATAAAATATAAAAAAGAGGTACAATTTTGAAAAAAACACATTATTTTTTACTTTTTTCTATAATAAATATCCCCAAAAAATATATATAAAAAAAAACATTTTTTTTCCTCAGTTTAGGCCGATATGTATTCTTCTACATATTTTTGGTAAAAAAAAGTCACAATAAATGTTTATTGATTGGTTTGCACAAAAGTTATAGCGTCTACAAAATAGGGGATAGTTTTATGGCATTTTTATTAATATTTTTTTTTTACTAGTAATGGCGGCGATCATCGATTTTTTATGGTGACTGCGACATGACGGACATCGGACAATTTTGACACATTTTTGGGACCATTGGCATTACTAGAGTGATCAATGCTAAAAAATTGCATTGATTACTGTAAAAATGTCACTGGCAGTGAAGGGGTTAACCTCTAGGTGGGGCTGTAGGGGTTAAGTGTGTCCTAGGGAGTGTTTCTAACTGTGGGGGGGAGGGGCTGTGTGTGACACTACACTGATCGCCGCTCCCGATTACAGGAGCTGTGATCAGTGACAGTGTCATTAGGCAGAACGGGGAGATGCTTGTTTACATTAGCATCTCCCCGTTCTTCCTCACCGTGAGACGATCGCGGGTATCCCCGCAGACATCGGGTCCGCGAGATCCGCGATCATGGTCACGGAGCTCCCGGTGGGCGTGTGCGTGCCTGCAAGCCGCCTCTTAAAGGGCAACGTACAGGTACGTTAATCTGCCTGTACGTGCCCTTCTGCCGCAGTATATCTGCGTGAGTTGGTCGGGTACGGTTAAACTTCAACTTGTTTAATTAAGCTTTGACAAAAAAAAAAATGGAAGCTGTTTGGTTTCTATACACAGCTTCACCAGATTTTGCACTCTCTAGCTTTAGTAAATCAACCCTAGTGTCATGAAATATCTGTAAGTTGACACAGACAAAAAATAAGGCTGCCAAACTGAAGCAAGACAGAAGACTTCCAATGAACTGTTAGCATTAATTAACTTTGATTTTGATACTAAATCCAAATTTCAGACTTTTGATTATTTTCAGTCACAAAGAGGAGAGACTTTAACCACTTGCCGACCAGCCGCCATCATTATACTGCAGCAGGTTGGCTTGTTCCTGCAAATCGGCATAGGTGTACATCGGCACCTTTAAGGGCAATAGCAGGCGCACGAGCGCTCACTCGCTGCACGACGGGGGACCCGATGCGTGTGGCCGGCAGCCATGATGTCCACCGGCCACGATCGCGGGCATGGGAGCCAGAAGGGGGATCTGTGTATGTAAACAGACAGATCCCCGTTCTGACAGGGGAGGAGAGAGAGATCTGCTGTTCCTATTGATTAGGAACAGCGATATGTCTCCTCCTCCAGTCAGTCCCTTCCCCCCACGGTTAGAAACCCACACGAGGGAACATATTCAACACCTTGAATCCCCCCTAGTGTTAACCCCTTCCCTGCTAGTGACATTTACATAGTATTCAGTGCATTTTTATAGCACTGATTGCTGTATAAATGTCAATGGTCCCAAAAAAGTGTCAAAATTGCCCAATCTGTCCGCCACAATGTTGCAGTCCCACTAAAAATCGCAGATCACCGCCATTACTAGTAAAAAAAAAAAATGCCATAAATCTATCCCCTAATTTGTAGACGCTATAACTTTTGCGCAAACCAATCAATATACGCTTATTGGGATTTTTTTTACCAAAAATATGTAGAAGAATATACACTACCGTTCAAAAGTTTGGGGTCACATTGAAATGTCCTTATTTTTGAAGGAAAAGCACTGTACTTTTAAATGAAGCTAACTTTAAACTAGTCCTAACTTTAAACAAATATACTCTATACATTGCTAATGTGGTAAATGACTATTCTAACTGCAAATGTCTAGTTTTTGGTGCAATATCTACATAGGTGTATAGAGGCCCATTTCCAGCAACTATCACTCCAGTGTTCTAATGGTACAATGTGTTTGCTCATTGGCTCAGAAGGCTAATTGATGATTAGCAAACCCTTGTGCAATCATGTTCACACATCTAAAAACAGTCTAGCTCCTTCCAGAAGCTACAAAACTGACCTTCCTGTGAGCAGATTGAGTTTCTGGAGCATCACATTTGTGGGGTCAATTAAACGCTCAAAATGGCCAGAAAAAGAGAACTTTCATCTGAAACTCGACAGTCTATTCTTGTTCTTAGAAATGAAGGCTATTCCATGCGAGAAATTGCAAAGAAATTGAAGATTTCCTACAACGGTGTGTACTACTCCCTTCAGAGGACAGCACAAACAGGCTCTAACCAGAGTAGAAAAAGAAGTGGGAGGCCGCGTTGCACAACTAAGCAAGAAGATAAGCACATTAGAGTCTCTAGTTTGAGAAACAGACGCCTCACAGGTCCCCAACTGGCATCTTCATTAAATAGTACCCGCAAAACACCAGTGTCAACATCTACAGTGAAGAGGCGGCTGCGGGATTTTGGGCTTCAGGGCAGAGTGGCAAAGAAAAAGCCATATCTGAGACTGGCCAATAAAAGAAAAAGATTAAGATGGGCAAAAGAACACAGACATTGGACAGAGGAAGACTGGAAAAAAGTGTTGTGGACGGATGAATCCAAGTTTGAGGGGTTTGGATCACAAAGAAGAACGTTTGTGAGACGCAGAACAAATGAAAAGATGCTGGAAGAATGCCTGACGCCATCTGTTAAGCATGGTGGAGGTAATGTGATGGTCTGGGGTTGCTTTGGTGCTGGTAAGGTGGGAGCTTTGTACAGGGTAAAAGGGATTCTGAATAAGGAAGGCTATCACTCCATTTTGCAACGCCATACCATACCCAGTGGACAGCGCTTGATTGGAGCCAATTTCATCCTACAACAGGACAATGACCCTAAACACACCTCCAAATTGTGCAAGAACTATTTACAGCAGAAGCAGGCAGCTGGTATTCTATCGGTAATGGAGTGGCCAGCACAGTCACCAGATCTGAACCCCATTGAGCTGTTGTGGGAGCAGCTTGACCGTATGGTACGCCAGAAGTGCCCATCCAACCAATCCAACTTGTGGGAGCTGCTTCTAGAAGCGTGGGGTGCAATTTCTCCAGCTTACCTCAATAAATTAACAGCTAGAATGCCAAAGGTGTGCAATGCTGTAATTGCTGCAAAAGGAGGATTCTTTGATGAAAGCAAAGTTTGATGTAAAAACAATGTTATTTCAAATACAAATCATTATTTCTAACCTTGTCAATGTCTTGACTCTATTTTCTATTCATTTCACAACGTATGGTGGTGAATAAGTGTGACTTTTCATGGAAAACACAAAATTGTTTGGGTGACCCCAAACTTTTGAACGGTAGTGTATATCGGCCTAAACTAATGAAGAAATTTTTTTTTTTACTTTTTTTTTTTTGGATATGTATTATAGCAAAAAGTAAAACATTTTTTTTTTTTCAAAAATGTCTCTCTTTTTTTGTTTATAGAAAGAAAATAAAATTCTATTTGTGGGAAAGAAAGGACATCAATTATATTTGGGTACATGTGCACGACTGCACAATTGTCAGTTAAAGTAACGCAGTACCGTATCGCAAAAAGTGTCCTTGTCAGTAAGAGGGTAAATCTTCCGGAGCTGATATGGTTAAGGCAGGGGTGGCCCTGTACTGAAAGAATGCAGGCATAAAAAAAAAAGCACCCTGACCTGGTGCAATTAAAAAAAAAAATAGATAACCTAGAAAATGCACTCACAAGTGAAGCAGAGTAGCATGCCTGTCAGCAGCCCACACAGAGTGGTAAAAATGTATAGAAACAGCGCACCTTGACCAGTGATGTGAAGTAAAATGCCAGAGTACTCCTCTTTGGTTTTCCACATAGCAGCACCAAAAGCAAATAGAACAGAAGTATAAAATCCCTTTTGTGGTTTGACATAAGCCAGATGGCAACGCATTTCAGGGGGGCAAAATATACTCACTTCATCAGGGCTGCTTGGTAATTGTAGCCTGTGGATGTAATAATAACACTGCAGTGTAAATAGATTTGATACCTGGCCAGCCGGTATTTGAGCTGATTAAATTTGTAAAGCAAACTAAAAAACTTTGGTTCAGGACATCAGTATACTAAAGACCAAATTGCCCAATTTTCACGGATGGTGGGTGTCACCACAAAACAGTCTGCTACCAACACGCAAAATAAAATTGTAAGACGTGACACCTTCTTGTGGCTATCCAGTCCTTTATGTGGTCACATTCCTGCCTGGAGAGATAGCCGAACCCTGGGTCTTTTGCTGAATCCATATTGCCAACAAGTGGACCTACCTTGTTTGGAGTGACCATCTTCCAGGTTCCCACTACATCAGAGCCGGCACACTTCTAGATCCTGTGGCGTTCGGCCTATACGAGCCTGATTGACTCACTGCCGCTGGCAAGTGAGTCCAACTTGTCTGGTAAGAGTACCCATCTATATCTCCTTTACAGAGGATTTCCTCGCCTCACAGCTATACTCACTTTGTTGCTACATCACTATCCTCGATAGAGGATTCACCATTTATTTGATGGACACACCTTTTTTGAAACTCATTTATTTGATGGATTTTTGAATTTCAGTTTCACAGATTTGGTCTTTGTAAATGTGAACATTGGATATATTTTTTGATGTTTGCATCACAGGTATATATGTTGTATACACTAATATTTACAGTAATCACTGTTATAATTTTTGTATGTTTAGTGCTACACTTAGTTTTTTCACATTTGGTTAGGACTTTGTTTTAGTGTCAGCAGCTTTCATTCATTTAGCGCAGTACTCTCCACTACTACCAATAACATATAAGTGCATGAGTAAATAAGCCAAATTAAAATGATTATGACTTAAACCTTCATGACTAAAATGCCGGCTAGTCCTGCTTGATTTATTATGCACAACATAATTACCAAGTGCAATTTTCAGATTGTCCTGTGATAGTTATGAAATGATAGTGGTGGATGAAAATTACAGGTCAGATTGGAAACGAGCGAGGCTCAGCATCGGATGACCTGGAAAAACACACCTATTATACCGCGCACCAATTATATTTTTAGCGTCCGCTATTTTCATTATAATTTCCAAGGAGGTGTTCTGCATCCTGTACAATTTGATAATTATGGAGCGACCTCATGAAGGACTGGACAATAGTAAAAGGGCACCAAATATAATTACTTCTTTTTAATTTAAAAGAACAAGGTATTGTTGAGAAATAATATGTCATTAGATGCATGTTTCTGAAAAAGTTTAGGGACTGTGCGTGCTTTAAGGTAGTTTAATTAAAAATAAAAAAACTCACTTTTGAAATATATTTCATCAATCAGTTTGAGGCAAGTTATGATTTTTTTCTAAATTTACCTCGCCATTAATGCCAATTTTTATAGCTACATCTTCCATGGCAAAATTCAACCACTACTCTTAGCTAAGTTTCTCCTTCTGTGTTCTAAGTGACTCTACCTAATGCCGTGTACACACGACCGGACTTTTCGAGCGAACTGGTCCGACGGAACTAATCCGTCGGATAATTCGATCATGTGTGGGCTTCATCTGACCTTTTTTGTCGAAAAATCTGTCGGACTTTAAAAATAGAACATGTTTCAAATCTTTCCGACGGACTCGAGTCCGATCGAAAAATCCGTTCGTCTGTATGCTAGTCCGACGTACAAAAAAGGATGCTAGGGCAGCTATTGGCTACTGGCTATAAACTTCCTTATTCTAGTCCGGTCGTACGTCATCAAGTTCGAAATGATCAGACTTTGGTGTGATCGTTTGTAGGCAACTCCGTCGGAACTCCGTCGAAAAGTCCTTCGAAGTTCAGTCTGACGAAAAGTCCGGTCGTGTGTACACGGCATAAGGTAGCACTACCCCTGAATGAGTTGCTGGAAAATTGGCCTATTTCCCCCTATGCAGCACTAATGCCCCGTACACACGGTCGGATTTTCCGACAGAAAATGTTCGATGGGAGCTTGTTGTCGGAAATTCCGACCGTGTGTAGGCTCCATCGGACATTTTCCATTGGAATTTCTGGATCTCAAATTTTCCAGACAACAAAATCCATTGTCGTAAATTCTGATCGTGTGTACACAATTCTGATGCACAAAGTTCCACACATGCTCAGGATCAAGCAGAAGAGCCACACTGGCTATTGAACTTCATTTTTCTTGGCTCGTCGTACGTGTTGTACGTTCTCACGTTCTTGGCGATCGGAATTTCCAACAAGATTTGTGTGTCGGAATGTCCGATCGTTACACACACAACATTTTCGGCCTACGTCCACAGACTCAATAATTGGTCAGTAGATTTGTTTTTGGTGTTTTTATTGGGGAACGATGAACTTGGATGGGGATGGGAGCATGTGACACCCCGAACTGGAGAAAAGGTATAACTTGAGGACTACTAAACTTCTGGCTGCTCTGTACTAGTTGCAAACTGTGCCACACACAACTTAGGTGACAATGTGCTTGGTCCTAGTGGGTAATAGAAGTAGTATTAGTAGTAGTGCAACTCCTGGCTATCTTTCCCTGTTCCTGTACTAAGATCAGTCTCTGAAATATGGTGCGCTCCTGGTTGTCTTGCACAACTCCTGGCTGCACACGTCGTGACTTAGTGGGTCACCCCTCAATTACTTCTCTTTTCAGTAGCTGGATCAAGTACTTACTTAGACCCATGCTATCAAGCCTCCTCACTCGAGACCTCCTGGCTCTTCAGTCCAAATGCTGACCCAGTCTTCCTCTTTTTGCTAGGGTCCTCAGCTAGGCCTAACTGGGACCTTAATGCACATACCAAACTCCTAAGTTCTCTCTCCTTCTTCTCTCTGCCCCAGGGGCAGAGCCCACAGCACAGGTTCCTACTCTTGGCTGAAACCCTGGAATAAGCTGCCAGGCCTCTGAATGTTTATAGACTCCCCAGCCAGCTACTGGACCACCCCTCCCAGGGATTGGCTAGGGATCCACAAACATTCAGTTGGCTTGTTCTGCCCTCCCTTCCACTATACTTCTGGAAACATCCATTAGACAGGGGGATGTAACAGAACAGCAGCTTGTGAGGCAGGGCTGAACAGCCCAAAACAAACCCCTCTGCCTCTCTGCCTACAGGGGAGCCAACTTAATTTACCTAGCAACCTACTGAACTTGAATAATGCTACACTTATATAACCAAAGGTTTGAGACATCTGACCATCAGCCCTACCTATATGGCCAAAAGTATGAGAAAATTCCACACTCGTGGCAACAGTTTGGTGAAGGCCTTTTTCTGTTCGGGTATGGCTTTATTCCAGTTAAAAAGACAGTTTTGTAAAGACATAGTTTGATGAGTTTGGTATGGAGGAATTCAAGTGGTTTGCACAGAGCCGTGATTGACCTTAACCCTACTGACCCCCATTTGGAATAAACTGGAACACCAATTGAGAACCAGGTCTTATTATCCAACATCAGTACCTGACTTGACAAATTTTTTTTTGGCTAAAGGAGCATACATTCCTACAGACATGCTCCAAAATCTTGGAGAAAGCCTTCCCAGAAAAGTGAAGGCTCTTAAAGCTGAAATGGGGTGAGGATTCTTTTGAAGGTTTGTGGTTTTGGAATGAGATGTCATATAGGTGTGATGGTTAGGATTCCGCATACTTTTGGTCATCAAATGTAACCTCTATCCTCTCTCATCCCTCATGACAATGTCTTCCCCATTCAACTATTAAAGTTGAACTCTAGGAAGATATCTTCTGTAATTGTTACAATTACTATATAAGCCATGTTGTAATTTAGAGTGCCAGAAGTAGGCTATATACATTTGTTTTGTATAACAAATGTATGTGTCTACTAGCCCAGGAACATTAATTAGGGGTTGTTATAGAGTGCTCAGAAAACCCAAAGTAACCAAATAGTGACCAGTTCCTGTTGTTCTGGCCTGCCCCTCCTGAGCCCTGCTCTTTACTATTGGGCCATCACTGCAACTAACCAATAATGAGGTACAGTGCAGCATGTGGGTACACAATAGGGCAAGTTCTGAGCAACATAAATACAAAAAAATAAAAAGAATAATGAACAATCGGATGGCATGCTCATAAGCAACTTGCTTTATGGACATATAACATACAACTCAGCTAACACTTCCCTCCAAAAAATATCCACATTGCAATGTCCCTATTTGGCTTCTTTCACACTTGCGGTACTGTATACCGCCAAAAATTAGGGAGGTACAGCAGGCAGCAGGAGCTACTGCTGCTTCCTGAATTGAGAGACCACACCCCAACTGTGAGCTGAGTATTTGGCCCACAGTTGCAGTGCAGCCCCATTGAGCTCAATGGGCAACTTAAAAATGGCCCATGTTCAGCCCTGCCTGGCTGTATTGGTACAATACAGGTGGGCAGGCAGGAGGCAGTAAAACTGCGGCTCAGCTTCCACTTTTTATCGCTCCCTGGTTGCCCATCTGGAAGATTCTACACCTTCACGCATTACTGAATATGATTGCAAGGATCAGCTTTGAACCTTATCCATGTGGAGCTCATTACTTACCACTGCATCTCAGGTGTCTGCTGTGCCCACCCAACCTCATTAGTGGGCTTAAATGTGGGGCAAGAACAGCACTTGATCAAGAGGAATTCTGTTTACTCATTCTATGGATAGAGGTTTGTCTGTTTGTGACTTCTGTCTGACTGATTATGATTTGCATTACTCTAGTGTATTTTTGCATTGTTTGTACTCTGCTTGTCTGTCCTCATTTTTGGCCTGTTATTTCTTCTATTGTCCACCATTGCTCCATTTAACTATCTAGAACCTGGACTCTGTTTAGCTTCATTTGACCTGGCCATCATCCTACTGAGGGTACTTTCACACCAGGTGCAGTATGACTGCGAAGAGCGGCTATTCCACTGCAGAAGAAAAAATAGGTAACAACTGGAGGATACCCCTGTTGCCTATAAAAATAGGACTATAGCGGCACAGCATAGGAGACAGCAACCAAATAGTATAAAATATAATCTTTATTTATTCAATAATAAAAAAGCATAAAAACAACAATACTCTTGTGTCCTATATATTGGGGAAATAGTACCCTCCTAATATGACTGATAATCAATAAATACGCATATACAGACTAAGGTGGTAGTCAGTCCAGTATAGGTGAGATTGACTTTTCCTAATGCCTGTAAGGTCAACGCGTTTCACCAATAATTTGGCTTCTTCAAGGCACAGACAAATGGAGAGGGCAGACTAAATAATATAACAACACGTATTAGTACACAAAACAAGTATTACATAATATACAAAATTAAGTATAAACAATATGATATGCACAGTATTATGTTTGTATGTTCATACCGGTCACTATATGTGGCGGGACGTCCCCCCATCAATGTCTAGGATGGGCATACCAGGCCCAGAACCCTCGGAGGAGTGACAGATGCAGACACAGACGGGCAGGACAGAATCTAAGTATACAAAATGAGCAGGATAAGAACCATATTTATACATTTATAGACTCCGCAGCCACCTACTGGACCACCCTTCCCAGGGATTGGCTAGAGATCCACAAACATTTAGTTGGCTTGTTCTGCCCTCCCTCTCACTATACTTCTGGAAGCATCCAGAAGACAGGGGGAATTAACAAAACAGCAGCTTGTAATGCACCGAACAGCCCAAAAACAATTAACCCCTCTGCTCCTCTGCCTACAGGGGAGCTAACTAAATTTACCTAGCAACCTACTAAACTAGGAGGGTGCAACGCATTAATGACCAAAGGTTTGACCATTTTCAGATCTCTCTAGAGATGCTCAATCTGGGCTTTGGCTGAGCCACTCAAGGACATTCACAGGGTTGTCCTGTAGCCACTCCTTTGTTATCTTGGCTGTTGTCTTAGGGTCATTGTCCTGTTGGAAGATGAACCTTTGTCACAGTCTGAGGTCCAGAGCTCTCTGGAGCAGGTTTACATCAAGGATGTCTCTGAACATTGCTGCATTCATCTTTCCCTTCATCCTGACTAGTCTCCTAGTTCCTGCCGCTGAAAAACATCCCCACAGCATGATGCTGCCACCACCATGCTTCACTGCATGGCGCTTGCCATTTAGGCCAAAGAGTTCAATCTTTGTTTCATCAGACCAGAGAATTTTGTTTCTCATGATCTGAAAGTCCTTCAGATGCTTTTTGCAAACTCCAGGCAGGCTGTCGTGCCTTTTACTGAGGAGTGGCTTCCATCTGGCCACTCTACCATACAGGCCTGATTGATGGAATGCTGCAGAGATGGTTGTTCTTCTCTCTCCATAGAGAAATGCTGGAGCTCTGTCAAAGTGACCATTGGGTCCTTCGCCGACCATCATTCAGTTTGGCTGGGCGGCCCACTTTAGGAAGAGTCCTGGGGGTTCCAAACTTCTTACGTTTACAGATGATGGAGGCCGTTGTGCTCATTGGGACCTTCAATGCTGCAGAAATGTATCTGGACATTTCCCCAGATCTGTGCCTCCATACAATCCTGTCTCAGCGGTCTACAGACAATTCCTTGGACTTCATGGCTTGGTTTGTGCTGTGTCATGGCAAAGGCTGCGAATACTTATGTGATTTTTTAATTTTTTTATTCTTAAAAAACTTGCAAAGTTTTCAAACAAACTTCTTTCATGATGTCATTATGGGGTATTTTTTGTAGAATTTTGAGGAAAATAATGAATTTAATCAATTTAGGAATAAGGCTGTAACATAACAAAATGTGGAAAAAGTGAAGCGCTGTGAATACTTTCTGTATGCACTGTATATATAATTAAAATAAATGATAAATATTCCCCCAGCGACGATATATCAAACGTAGTGTTCTCCCACTAAAATGCTGTATTTGTGCATTCTCGGTGTGCTTTCACCTTCTTGTGCCACCTCTGTGCCCCCAGAACTCTCACCTTAAAGAGGCTGTAGTAATACCTTATGTTAGTATCCGGGATGATGTTGCATCTGCCTTGGCTTTGTTCCAGGTTTTCCATGGATCTCCAGGCAATCCTAAGTGATGGTCCCTTTAAGATACACTCTCCCACGCTCACTCCATATGTTAAGAGTAAAGAAAGAAATTCCTCCATAGTGTAGTAGTTAAAAGTATTAATCATTTATTAAAATAGCAACTCTTATGTCCCGTACACACGATCGGACTTTCTGGCAACAAAACCGTGGAATTTTGTTCGAAGGTTGTTGGCTCCAACTTGTCTTGCATACCCACACGATCACACAAATGTTGGCCAACAATTAGGAACGTAGTAATGTACAAGACGTATGGCGAGCCGATAAAAAGGAAGTTCAATAGTCTTGTGATATCTCCATTACGAACGCTAGTTTTACAAGACCGAGTGCTTCCGGCTGGTACTTGATTCCGAGCATGCGTGAACTCGGAAAGTCCAACAACAAAGTTTTGTTGGCGGAAAATTTGAGAACCTGCTAGCTATTATTTGTTGGTGGAAAGTCCGACAACGAATGTTCGATGGAGCATACACACGGTCGGACTTTCCGCCAACAAGCTGACATCCAACATTTGTTGTCGGAAAATCCAATCGTGTGTACGGGGCATTACAGTTAAAAACATTCTATTCAGTTCAGATACAGTGACTTGCCAGTCTCTTGCATTGCTTCCGGTCCGGAATGCCCTGTGCATTACGTCACAGCACTTGACTTCATCAGGGGAAGTCACGTGCCGTGACGTAACACGTAGGGAATTCTGTACCAGAGGAGTGACACATGCAGCCACAGGTGGCCAGGACAGAATTTAAGTATACAAAATCGGCAGTATAAGACCAATCGGAACCATCAGATCTGAATAGTAGAGTATATCAGAATCTACATAAATAGTACTCACGTATATATAGTACAGCAAACAGGTATTCCAGCGCAGTCCCACCGCAAGACAAGGAATGCCTTTTCACCTATCTAGTCGGTTTCACACCACAACATTGCAATGGTGTGGGCTGAAAAAAATACGGCAAGCCGTATTTTTTTCCAATGCAGAATAGGGTGAGGTAATCCACTGCCTTGCACTGTGTGGTGTCCAACGGAACTTAATAAAATGTCATTGTGTGCACAGTGTGATGCCCTATGATTGGTGCATCTGCGCTGCTGTGATCCCACCCTACTGCACACCAGCTGCTGCGTTGTAATGCAGTGACTGATGTTATAGTACCCTGAATCTGCTACTGTCGGTTTGCTCTGATCATATGTTTGAGGACTTTTATCGCTCTACCTGACCTGTCTGTTGTCATACATTGACCCTACATCCCTAGTAATGCGAAGGATCTATGGACCTCTGTGATAGCGCTTATGGGTGAGGGTTCATGATCATGTAGAAAATGGGAGATATCATTATATCTGCTCATGTGTTATCTATAATTAATGGACTAAGAATTTACAGTATATAACACACTATGCACATGACATTAAAATGAAATTTCACAGGAGATGCTGGAGCTTTTATAGATGTACATTGTACAAGGTTCACCAAAAAAGAGAAAAACCTAGTGCTCAAGGCACGGTAATACCCCTCTGGATTTTATAGACAGACCAGGTAATTTGGTAGAAAAAAATATATTTTATCATAAATATATAGTAAAATTACATGATAAAAAAAAACAAGTATACTCAAATTAACATTGGTATGAAGCTCGGCTGCCCTGTAGACAATGTTGGGCTAGCAAGAACGCATACTACAAATGGCGCCTAACATGTTTCGGACCTTGTAGTCCTTCTTCGGAGGCTTATGTCATCTTTTGAAAGTCATGAGTATACTATAACATAAATAGAGTAATGCATTAGTAGAGTAATGAGCTAGTATAACAATTTTGTCAATAGTAATTGAACAAAAGAAAAATAGTATGCATCTCTGGACACGTTTGATAACAACATAACAGCAAAAGAGACTATACTTACAAGGATGAGCAAATCACCGATAAAAACAACCAGGGGGCACATACACACACTGCCAAAACCTGCCCCATGAATTGTACAAGGTTCCAACATTATAAAAGTGATAGGGCAAAGAAATGCATTCCTATGAATTAGGGCAGAATAGATATGGTACTTTACTCAATAGAATTGCAAAAGTGAGCTGAAAAAATGATGGAACTGAGAACATGTAATAAAAAAAATATTCTTATATGCAGCATGACTTCGTTACTTTGCTTGGGGTTTACAAGACCTATTCAAGAAAATGATCTATGCTATATTATGAAGGAATATTTATGCATGGATTTAAAGGAGGACTCATGCCAAAACCAATTATTCAGTTCTCTGTTGACTCTAATGGGTTTGATCACATGTCAGCATATTAAAGCGGAACTCTAGGGAAAACAAAAAGCAACCTTTGTTTGGTCCCATTACACACTGCAAGGGTTAAATGCTTGTTTCTTCTAGGAGTAGAGGAGGAATAAGTTGTACTACTTACCATATCCCTTCTTGCTGCATTACCAGTAACCTAAGCTGCTTCTCCAGGCTGCTCACCTATTTGTGACCTCTCTGACGTCATCAGCGATCCTGCATTGTATGTGAGGACATCGGGGGCCTTATCATAGAGCGATGGAGAGTGAGGAAGAGAGCCAGTTGCCAGGAGTATGAGGAAAAAGTAAGTATTTGCTCATTCTTCTATGCCTGGACTTAAAATGACACTAAACATTATCGTTATTTTCCAAAAATAATCTATACACATCTGCTACTTACATTTCCTGTAATCTATTTTTCATTAAATTGTTTCTTACTGTGTTTTTCTGCCTACTGGTAGGCCTTAGAAGAGAAGTGGGAGAAGAAGTTCTGTGCTGTGTCGAGCTGTATTGTGTTGAGTTTCACCGGATGCTGCTGTACCTGAACCAGGTGGCTAGACAGAGCTGAGCTGCACCCATGCCTACTTTGAAAGGCTAGTCCGTGACCCAGGCTGTCACCACCCTAGCCCTCTGGTGATATCAGGTCTCCTCCTTTGCCGGGCAGGAATATGTTGTGTAGCAGGGCTTTATAAATCTCACCACTGGATGGGCAGATAGGAGATTATGGGGCCCCCGGGCAATAGGAAACGATTATGGGGCCCCCGGGCAATAGGAGATTATGGTGCCCCCAGGCAATAGATTATGGGGCCACACAGTATACACAAACACACATATACAGTATACACACACAGACACACAATATACACACACAGTATACACACACAGAATATACATACACACACTGAAAAGGTACTGGAGAGGCGGGGCAGCTATAATCTTGGGATTTTTAAAAAAACACTGATTTTTACATACTGTCCCTGGTTTTATTAGTGGCATGGAGCCCTCGGGCAGTGCCCGAGTGCCTGAATGGTCAGTCCGCCCCTGTATGTATTTAATTTGCGTAATTAGCTGTTTGCCTGAAGATCAGATTCATTACCTTTCAGAAGACTAAAATATGAAATCTGATTATGTTTTTTATGGGTTAGTGCATTTCTTTGTTTGCTCTTTACTCGTGTGTTGGTGTGTATGTGCAACTCCTTCTGAAATACAGACACTTCCAGACAACTCCACTTTCGGACAACCATGCTTGCGAGTTGGGCTTCAATCAGACTCGAGGGCTGGTCTTTACAGTTCCACTCTTGATAATTTACGTGAGCTAAGGAAAACTCTTCCCTGCAGAGTTACATGACAACACCAGAAAATGGGGTCATCTTAACTGTTCTTTAGCACAACCCTTTGCTTTGCCAAAGTTTAGAGAAGCTACTGCCAAAAAAGAAATGTTCTGCTTATAAACAACTCAACATTCAGTAATTAGAAACCATACTCTCCACTCTAGTTCAGCGTTTCTCAATCATTTTTCAGTCGTGGCACCCTTTAAAAGTATGCATCTGTGATGATGCACACAACCACCTTGAGGAAATTAACTTCACATCAGAGCCCCCCCCCCCTCACGTCAGAAGCCTCCCATCACATCAGAGGTCCCCCATTATGTCAGAGTCCCCCCTTCACATTAGAGGCCCCCATCACTTCAGAGGTCCCTCCATCATGTCATAGTTCCCCCTTCATGCCAGAGGTCCTCCATCAGAGATTCTAGCATCACTTTAGCAGTCCCCCCATCACATCAGAGTCCTCCCTTCACATCAAAGCCCCCCATCACATCAGACTCCTTCCTATACATCAGATTCCTCCCATCACATCAGCATTTCCCCATAACCACAGAGACCCCCCATCACAGAATCTTCTCATCTCATCAACACCCCAACAGAGTCCCCACTTACACAGTCCCCTATCACAAGCCCTCCCACAGGCCCTGATCCAGGGTAAACCGCACCTTGTACTCAAGGCACACCAGGAGAAGCCAAAGGGCAGCCTCAGCTTGACTTTTATCTGGCAGTCATAGCCTGTATATTCAGGATACCTTTGTACAGTACATCAGCATTGAGGGTGAGTGGTTACAGATGGAGCTTAGCCCGCTTTCACACTGAGGCGCTTTACAGGCGCTATAACTCTAAAAATAGCGCCTGTAAAGCGCCTGTAAAGCGCCTCTCCTGTCACTCCAGTGTGAAAGCCCGAGGGGAAAGAAGTAAGAGGTTTGAAGCAGCTGATGGAGCAGATTACAAAGATGTTGCTATAATAACATTCTTGGGTAATGGAAAGGCTAGTCATGTGATCTCTGTTGAATGGATGGATCAGCCAAGTTTACTGTAAGGGCTAGTTTACACTTGCTTCAAAACATGGCTTTGGACATGCTATGTTAAAGCTGTCTGAACACCAGCCAAAGCGCCTGTCACTAAATATAATGGTTAGCTTACAGTCCTGTTTACACCTATTTTTGCTTGGCGCTTTGATGAGGCTTCTATGAGGCTTCTATGAGGCTTCGGTGGGGCTTTGGTGGAGCTTTGATGGGTCTTCGGTGGGGCTTCGGTGAGGCTTCGTGGGGCTTCGGTGAGGCTTCGTGGGGTCTTCGATGAGGCTTTGGTGGGTCTTCAGTGGGTCTTCGGTGGGGCTTCTGTGAGGCTTCGATGAGGCTTCAGTAGGGCTTCAAGCGGGCTTTGCCATAGACTTCTATGGAGGCTTTGAAGACGCTTTGAAGCACCACTGAAGCTACATGGGGTATAATTTTTGAAGTGAAGCCGAAGGGAAGCAAAGCAAAAGCAGGTGTAAACAGGACTGTAAGCTAACCATTTTATTTAGTGACAGGAGCTTTGATTAGCGTTCAGAGAGCTTTAACAAAGCCTGTCCAAGGCCTTGTTGAAGCCTTGTTGAAGCCGAAGCAAGTGTACTGTAAATGAGCCCTAATGCCGTGTACACATGGGCGGACTTTTTCAACCAGACTGGTCTGACGGAACGAATCCGTCGGACAATCCGACCATGTGTGGGCTTCATTGGACCTTCAGCTGACTTTTTCTGTCGAAAATCAGACGGACTTTAGATTTGGAACATGTTTCAAATCTTTCCAACGAGCCCGGTCAAAAAATCAGTTCGTCTGTATGCTAGTCCGACGGACAAAAAAGGACGCTAGGGCAGCTATTGGCTACTGGCTATGAACTTCCTTATTCTAGTCCCTTCGTACGTCATCACGTTCATACCAACGGACTTTCGTATGTGGGCAAGTCCGGTCGTCCGAAAGTCAGTTGAAAGTCCATCGGAAAGATCGTCAGACTTTTGATGCTGAAAAGTTCGCCCGTGTGTACACGGCATAAAACTCAACTTCAGCCAAAACGTTTTCACTTTTTTTTTTCAAAAGGAGGTGGGGCAAGTTGAGCTTATATTGTTATCCGTGCCTGTAGTGTAGTGATTTCTGCTTACTTCTTGTCCAATGTGTCACCGGTACAGAAAGACACAGAGAGCAAAAAAAAAAAAAAAACCTGATTGATGTATATTTGTGCTTTTATTGTTGTCTCTCTTGCCAATGATGAGAGATTCCACCACTTCCTATCCTTGTGATACATTGCCTTCAAGACATTAGGTGAGTATATCCTCCCCAGTGGAAAGTAATAAAAATCTGACACAGGATCAGAACTTTCTCTTCTCTGTCCAAAACTAAAAAAATGGCTGCAGCCAGTGAACTCTTCATTTTGTCCAGCAAATGTTTTTTAGCCATATTTTTCAGGCTGGTCATTTGAGCTTCGGGTTCTTTTCTGCTCTTCTGGTGGATTGCCTTTAATGATGCAGAGAGCAGCACTGATGTTTTGATGTCAGCGCCATTTCCTGCATGATTCTCTTTTGAGAAAGGGTGCCCAGTGGTAGTGCCCCCTCCAGGGGGTTGGTTTTTCGATGCCCTGCGCTTACAGGAAGAAAGTTGAATGACCTTGGAAGAGGACTGGTGCTGGACCTTGTAGAAGGTGTGTCTGCGAAGGATAGCGCTAAAATTAAGGTATGAGCATTGAAGCCAGAGCTGCTCTTTAATTTTTATCCTCTGCTGAGGTGCCATCATTTATTAGGAAAATATTAGCTTGGAGTTGAGCTTTAAAGGCTATTTCCACCTTTCTTACCATGTTTCATGTTACACCCATACATAAAACATGGTCCCAGTCTGCATGCCCTCACCCCCAAACTGCCTCCCCCATTACTGATTCTGGGGGTCCTTCTCCCCTCAAGCTCCTGTCATTTTTTTAATTTGGCATGACTGGCTTCGCCAACACAGCCGTGTGAATGGAGTCCTATCTGCCGCCAAAGTCAGAGGGATTCGTAGATCTGAATGGAACACAAGTGCCGTGATGTCAGTGCACTTGTTGTCCATGGATTAATTCCTCCAGCTTCATAACCAAAGGTCTGTACCTGCGGCTGGAGAAATAGTCTGCAGGAGCCACTGTTGGTGGTTTCAATGCTTTACAGGCTCCATTGCTAAAAAATGAATACATGGTAATTTTTTTTTAAATCAATCTGGGAGCATTTATACATTGTTTGCAAATGCTGGATCATGCCAGTAAAGGACTGAAGTTCTATTTGCCTGTAAACAGGGTAAAAGTTTGATGCCTTCCTCCTGAGGCAGCAATCATAGAGTAGCTTGAACTTGAGCAGCAAAAATCACTCCCAGCTCTATATAACAAATTGGTTTTCAATCTTCATCAAAGATCTGTAAATATTTCACAGTACAGGAATGGGATTACCATTTTATGGAAGTTATATGACCCAAGTTCTTTATTACCAAATCTTCAGAGGCAGTACATCTTACCATCTTACCCAAGTCACGCTGAATATTAAACAACTCACCCAGAACAGGCTCCAGCCTGTCTTCATGGTAATTTTTTTTTGTGAATGAGTTTATAATTAAAACAAATAACTGTCATTTACTTCACCTGAAATGTATAGAATCTAGGCAGAACTAATTTTAGAATAATCGGGTTTGCCATGTCTCCTAGGGCCAGCGACTCGGGCTTGGATCCACTTCCTGATAAATTATGTATGCTTCATTACTCCATAGCACAGCTATTAGTCCTGTCCGCAGGAGCAAATATGTAGATTAATTGCAGAATAGAAGAAAACAAATTAACTAATCTCTCACTGCGGAGGGTCTGTCGCTTTTGAATAAGAATTGAAGTTATTGTACCTATTTTATTGCATTTACTGTTTGCATGATAATAATAATAACCATAATTATAATGATGATGATAATATTACATTTTTTTATGTAGTTATTAATTGTTTAAAATTTGCTCCACCAGATATCATTTCCCATACCATCAGCACAATTGATGTTGGCTTTTCTCCAATCCTCCATTTTTTACTGTATTTCATTGTGGATAAATTTCTCATCGCCCCTAATGCCGCGTACACACGACCGGACTTTCCGGGAGAAAAGGTCCGACGGAACGAATCCGTCAGACATTCCGATTGTGTGTGGGCTTCATCGGACCTTTTCTGTCGAAAAATCTGACGGACCTTAAAAATAGAACACGTTTCAAATCTTTCTGATGGACTCGATTCCTATCGAAAAAAACGTTCGTCTGTATGCTAGTCCGACGGACCTAAATTGACGCAAGGGCAGCTATTGGCTACTGGCTATTGAGCTACCTTTTCTAGTCCGGTCGTACGTCATCCCGTTCGAAACGATCGGACTTTGGTGGGATCGTGTATAGGCAAGTCCGTTTCGTCGGAACTCCGTCGGAACTCCGTTGAAAAGTCCTTCGGAGTTCAGTCAGACGTGAAGTCCGCTCGTGTGTATGCGGCATAACATCAGTCAATAGAGGGGTGCTTCCCGGTTTAGTTTTGCACTAACGTTGGCATGTGCTCCCGCATCAAGGAGTGCAGGCAAACCAAAAGGAACCCGCTCTTTATATGAGCAGTGTAAGAAGTTATGAGGCAATTAGCAGGAACAAATACATTTTAGCACATTTTTGTTAAAGCAATTGAGTAATAATTATGGGTGGGTTGTGGGGACGGGAAGGACTCTTGGGCCTCTTGCACACTGCAGCTTGAAAAAGCTCAGTACCGCTTATTTTTTTACTGAGCTAAAATACAGCCATTACAATTGTAATGAGCCTATGCAAACAGGCACGTAAACAAGCAATGTGTATTCTTCAGTAAAAAAAAGAATTAGAAAAATCTGCATTTTGGTCAGTAATTTACACCTCATTCATGCGTATGCAAATGTACGCAAATGTCTATTAACATATTGTGAACGCGCGAATAAGTTTGTGCGCATGCATGCAAAAATGCGCTAAAATACACGCGAAAAAAAACACAGCTGAAAAAATAGATGCTCAAGTAGGAGTATCGTGTGCAAGAGGACTTATTAGTCAAGATAGTGCTGGATATATGGCTGAGCCCTTCTTGTTTTATTGGTTTAGCACCCTCCCAGATAGCCTGCTAGGTTTGGTTAGGCAAATTTAGCTCTCTAGCTCTCCTGTAATCAGCAGAGCAGCATGTGATTGTTTTAGGTTGCTCTGGGCTCTGCAGGCTTCAAGTTCAATTGCTCCCCTAACTGATTTCTGGAGATTTTCAGAACATGAGTGGGAGAGTCAAACCAGCAGCCTGAAAATGTATGCAACTCCCCAATTCTCGGGGAGGTGTGCCCAGTTGGTGGTTGTGGAGTTCATAAATAGTTTGGACCCCCAGAGAGCAGGGTTCTTTACCAGGAGGAGAGGTTTCCAGCCAGAAGGGCTGCTAGCCCTTCCTGGTCATTCTTCTCAAGATTCTGCCTAGCTCATCAAGGTCCAAGCTGTGCTTAGCTCAGGGGCCTATCCTACTAGAAGTCTTTTGGGAGCCAATAAGAGGGGTGCCACTGAGGATGTTATTTGGGAGCTCTTCAGAGAAGCCTGCCTGCTTGAGCCTGAGGGAGACATCGAAGCCCTGAGGACACTGTGAGTACAGACCTAAGGGAGAAAGGATCTCAATGACTGTGCTCTTGTTAATCCCTGCAGCACTGAGTTTAAGGCTTGTCTGGCCTGGAGTATTGCAAATGGTGTACCAGTGCTACCCACTTCATGTCCTAACACTCGGTGGACGGTGTTAAGAAGCTACTGTTACGGGGATAGTTTGTTCAGTGTTCTGGAGTATCCCACAATTTCCTCATTCCCATCCAAGTTAATCTGCAATAAACTGTTAAAAGAGCAACCCAGAGAGCAGTGGAAGATGCTGTGTGCCTGGCTGCTGCTATACAGAGAGGAAAGACTCCAAGACACAAACCAGCAGCTCTTATGGGGGATAGCGCTACATTGGAAAATGGCAGAAGCACAACAGGAAATTACATCATAACCATGTAGTTCTAGTAGGAAGAAGAATATATTGAGAATAACAGTATCATATAGTGGCAGAACTACTAATCATAGTATAATACTGTATAGGAGAATGGTTGTTGCACCTGTGTCTGTATAAACAGCATGCTAACAAAAGTGAAGGCGGAGATGAGGGTTTCTGTTAGTGCTATAGACCTAGGGCACCATAACAGGGTGTGGGCCTCATCCTCCAGGGCTCCTTGATCACAGGAGGACCTTGAAGAGGGGGTGTGGCTTCATATATTTGCAACTGTATGCAAATAAACCTCTTTTAATTTACATTTTTTAAACATAAGCTTATATAAAAAGGAAAGAGCATTGCCACAAAAATTAATAAAAAAAAACAATACAAAAAAATACCATATAGCAGTGGTGGTCAATCCTCTTTATGTAGGAGGCCTCAAGTCCTCTAGTGTGGCATTCAACAGGAGATGATCAAAGATTATGGGCATGTTACAAGTGATGGTCAAAGCCTGAAAACATGCTATAGGAATTGTTGGAGACTAGAGAGTCATAGACTAGTGACATAATATATAGGACAGTTAAAGTGGAGTTCCACCCACTTTTACAACTCTTCAGCATCCCTCACTAAACTGTGCACTGTAAACGAATTGGATATTTTTTTATTTTTTTCTCAGCACTTACTGTATATCTGCTGTATTCATTTTTCACTTCCTCCTCCCTGGCCGCGGCCCATCGCATCATTTCCTGTTTGCAATGCCTTCTGGGAAGGGGCGGCAACTTCCTCTGACACTGCTGTTGCTATGGAAACCTGACCTGAAACCTATTACACTGCTTGTGCTGCACTGAGCATGTGTGAGATCTGCAAGGATGAGATACAGGAAGAAATACAGTCTGGCTTCAGATGCCCACACTTAAGATGGCCACGACCTGCTGTAAGTTTATAAAATAACAAACTACTGCTATAAACTAACAAAACAGACCTTAGTTTACAGACTAACTTTACTAGAATACATGAAGCTTGTGTATTATAGGGGTATTTTTATTTAAGAAGAATAATTTCGGCCGGAACACCACTTTAAAGATTACCGTTATTACAGCCCTTTACAAATCAATGATTCTTCATTTGTGCTCCATACAGCCACTCCAATAATTATTTGTGCCACATTTGATATTACTCCCAGCGAGGTTCATTATAAAATATCAGAAGGTAAAAAGAAAAAGTGAAAAGGGATGGGTAGCACAGAAAAGAAGGGGGCACAAAAAATAAAACAGGGAATTTTACTACTACTTCCAATAATATATCAGGCTCAATTTCCAAATCCAACAAACCAGGGAAAAGATCCTTATTTTCATAAAAGTGGCAGTTATTTTCAGCTAAATCTATAAAGATTTGAAAAAAAAATAGTCATATAGCCGAAAAATAAATGTAGCACTTACCCCCGAAGGAGCGGCTGAATATTTACTATATCTGTAATTCATGTTTACTACTCAACCCTTGCAGCCCATAGATTTAAAGTCGCAGTCCTTAATGCTTTATTCATCAACATAAACTGGGATGGGAGAAGGACTTCCTTTGAGATGCTCTTTTGTTACATTGTCACCTTTCAATGAATCATACAGGAGAATCTGAGTACAGTTGCGGACAGTTAAGAGGTCATTTTTTAATGCTCTCTTCAATCAGGGACGATGGAAGCAGATTTGATAGAGAATGATTTGATAAAGAGTCACTCTGAATAACTTCCTCATCTGGATAACTTTAAAAGAACGATCCATATCTCTACATGTGTGCTTGCAGCTTCATCGGTACCTCTTTACCACTACTTCCCACCGACATGGTACTTCCAAGTTGCGCTAAAGGAGAGCCTATCCTCTATAACTCCTCCCGCTTGACTGATTGGAATCCCGGGGCAATGCTGAACTCAAAGTCATAGGCCATTACTGCCCATCTCACTGACTTGTGCACCAACAACCCTCAGTCTTTGGTAGTACCTTTCCCTTGGTCTTTCACTCACGTGATCAATAGTCCATGTGCCACTCATAAACAATCGATCGCCCAGTTTCCTTCCGCTTTGTTGCTACTTCATCTGCAATGATCCTCAGGTCTCTCCAGGGGCGGACTGACAACTCATGGGGCCCCCGGGCAATAGGAGATTATGGGGCCCCCAGGCAATCAGAGATTATAGGGCCACATACTATACACACACACACAGTATATAATCACACAGTATACACAGTGTCCCTGGTCCATACTGTCTATTGGCTGTCCCTGGTCCATACTGTCCCTGGTTTTACTGAGGCTGGCAACCCTGATGGGGCCCCCTAGTGGCCCAGTGCCCTCGGGCAGTGCCCGAGTGGCTCAATGGTCAGTCCGCCCCTGGGTCTCTCTATCTCTTTGTGGCCCATTCCCCTCCCTGCAGGGGCGGCCTACGACATCCACGACTACACGCGGCAAGATGTCGTCTGTTCCTCCATGAGGACCGGACCGCCACCCTTCTCGCTAAGGTGAAGCTCCATTGGCTCCCCGGAGGGGAAACCCTCCAACTTCCCCTCCGGGAACTAGGCTGGCTCTCTCGCTCCTCAGAGCAGGACTGGACTCGAACCCCCCCGGACACCATGTGACCCCCTTTTTATATGAGAGTCCCGGGATTACCAAGCAAATTAATGATTGTCCGAGACCAACACATAAACCACCTGTCACTCAACATGGAAGTCAAACAAAACAGGCCTGCTGCAATAGAATCAGCCTGTCTAAATTTACCTGTAACAGAAGCTAACAAAAAAGGTCACCTGCTTAAAAGTAGGTGCCCGCTACATAAAGATTTTTATCCTTGTGTTAAAGCTTTGCGAATTGAGCCTATAGCCTTATACTTTAAGTGTCAGAAAGGTTTCTATTAACAAGAACGTGGAAATAAAACGGGAAGCTCAATGTTATATTCTCTATGGCACACTGCCTGCCCTTCTTAATTAAATATCGTTAATCTTTTACCAACTTTAATGGTAGAGTTTATTAACGACACAAGGTCTTCTGTCACAATAAAAGCCACATTCCCTGCAATATTGTCAACAAACAGCTGGTTAGTTGACTGATTAAAACAATAAGAATTTGGCTTTCCTATATGAAACAAGTAAACATTATGCTTTAGCGACGTCCACATATATTATCAACTTGGGAGGAGGACATAAGGACTCTACTTTCTATGTAAGACCCTGTACAATAAGAAAGTATTTTGTAAAAAAGAAAGATGTATTTCATGAATAAATAAATATCAGCAACAGTGACATAATATAACATAAACTTAAAATGCTGAGCGTAAGAATGTATAATAAATATATATATAGAGCTTTGTGCACTGGTCCAAATCATTTGGTGGAGGGGGGATTATGGTGTGGGGTTGTTTTTCAGGGGTTGGCCCCTTAGTTCCAGTGAAGGGATCTTTTAAGGTATCAGCATACCAAGACATTTTGGAACGCACATGAACTTTAATGGCATCCCATTCTTAGTCCGTAGGGTTCAATATTGGGTTGGCCCGCCCTTTGCAGCTATAACAGCTTCAACTCTTCTGGGAAGGCCGTCCACAAGGTTTAGGAGTGTGTCTATGGGAATGTTTGACCATTCTTCCAGAGGCGCATTGCTTACTTTGTGCACTGGTCCAAGCCATTTGGTGGTGGTGGTGGTGGGGGGGGTTATGGTGTGGGGTTGTTTTTCGGGGGTTGGGCTTGGCCCCTTAGTTCCAGTGAAGGGAGCTCTTAAAGCGTCAGCATACCAAGACATTTTGGACAATTTCATGCTCCCAACTTTGTGAGAACAGTTTGGGGATGGCCCCTTCCTGTTCCAACATGACTGCTCACCAGTGTGCAAAGCAAGGTCCATAAAAACATGGATGAGCTAATTTGGGGTGGAGGAACTTGACTGGCCTGCACAGAGTCCTGACCTCAACCTGACAGAACACCTTTGGGATGAATTAGAGCGGAGATTGTGAGCCAGGACTTCTTGTCCAACATTAGCGGCTGACCTCACAAATGCGCTTCTGGAAGAATGGTCAAACATTCCCATAGACACTCTCCTAAACCTTGTGGACAGCCTTCCCAGAAGAGCTGAAGCTGTTATAGCTGCAAAGGGTGGGCCAACTCAATATTGAACCCTACGGACTAATGCCGGTACACACGATGAGATTGACGATCGTCCGTTTTTGGTTTTTTTTGCATGCTAATCTCAGATCAAATCTGATATATTTACTAAAGTCACAAAAATTCCTGTACGACAGAAAAAAAATTCGAAAGTGATGTCATGTGCTGTAATACATTCGTATTGCATTTTCGAACGATAGCTCTACTGATTAAATGAAAATCATATAATCTGAAAAAAATGTTGTGCATTTCCGATCAAATAATATCGGATGAACTGTGATGATCGGCTCTCGAAAGCTTGGTACTAACGATCAGATTATCGTACGATCGATTCGTAAGCGGTATTTTCCGTGCGATTTCCTGATCGTGTGTACGGGGCACAAGACTGGGATGCCATTAAAGTTCATGTGCATGTAAAGGCAGGTGTCCCAATACTTTTGACGATATAGTGTATATATAATACAATTATATCTTTTTATTTTTTTTATTTTTGTGCCAGTGTTTTATTTACTTTCGTGTATATTTTAATATCTTCCAGGCATTAGGTGTAATTATTCTGCGGTCGTTTTTCTGCTGCTTTATGCAAATACAAATACATTTAATACAACAATTATGGGAATTTAAAAAAAAGGGAGGTGGTGTAATTTTCTCTTTTCAAAACAAAACAATTTGATTCATTTTGACTTAATTGGAATAATTATTTCCTTTATGAGCTGCGCTATTTGTGAAGTGGGACATTCTGTCACCGTGAAGGAGAGACAAAAGAAGACAAAGTCAGTTCACTAGCCTCTTTCCTGACCTGTAACAGGCCACTGTCAGCACCACGCTTCGAAAAAAACAGATGAGAACATATCTGACAAACATGCCACCCAGCATTAGATTAACCCGGCTCTTATCTAATGGCATTATGTTTCTCTTGTATGTTTAATGTGGTTCAATCTAAAGAGAACCTGTCATAGCTCATGCAAGGATGTAATATTTAAATGTTCAGTTTTAAAGCAGAACTAATCTCTCTCAATTAACATGAATTATGTTTAATCCTTCTCATGTTAGCATTAGTAAATAGATAGGAAGGTATATTATATTTACTTTTTTATAACTTTTTTTTACCTTTCTTCAGTTGCTTCCTGGTTTCTGGCCTAGGTCAAAATGATGTCATACAACCCAGGAGTCCTAATGGGCATTTTTGTCTTTTATCTGGAAGAGGGGAGGAGGGCCTTTCTCAGCTAAGCACACCCTCCTGCCTGCATGCCTGAGTTAAGGGCAGACTGATTCCAGGAAGTAAATGCTACATGATCCATTTGTCCTTACTAGACATGCTAAAGGGGTGTTTTTCAAAGTGATTTTTCAACAAAATAAAGCATGGAGACATGGATGGTTAGGGGAGTTTGCTTTGGATATTAACCACCTCAATACAGTGCATTTTCGCCCCCTTCCTGCCCAAGCCATTTTTCAGCTTTCAGCACTGTCGCACTTTGAATGACAATTGCGCGGTCATACAACACTGTACCCAAATGAAATTGTTATCACTTTTTCCCCACAAATAGAGCTTTCTTTTAGTGGTATTTGATCACCTCTGCAGTTTTTATTTTTTGCGCTATAAACAAAAGAAGAGTGAGAAGTTTTAAAAAAAACACAATAATTTTTATCTTTTGCGATAATAAATATCCAATTTTTTTTTCTTTAAAACAAATTTTTTCTCAGTTTAGGCTGATATGTATTCTTGTACATATTTTTGGTAAAAAAAATTGCAATAAGCGTATATAGATTGGTTTGCGCAAAAGTTATAGCGTCTACAAAATAGGGGATAGATTTATAACATTTTTATTTTTTTAAATTTTTTTACTAGTAATGGCGGCGATCTGCGATTTTTATTGTGACTGCGATATTGCGGCGGACACATCGGACACTTTTGACACATATTTGGGACCATTCACATTTATACAGCGAACCGTGCTATAAAAATGCATTGATTACTGTATAAATGTGACAGGCAGGGAAGGGGTTAACACTAGGTGGTGATCGAGGGGTTAACTGTGTTTGCTAGGGAGTGATTCTAACTGTAGGGGGAGGGGACTCACTAGGGGAGGAGACCGATCGGTGTTCCTCTGTGCTGGGAACATACCATCGGTCTCCTCTCCTCTGACAGGACCGTGGATCTGTGTGTTTACACACACAGATCCACTGTCCTGCTGTGTTACCGGTAATCGCGGGTGCCCGGCGGACATTGCGGCCGCCGGGCACGCGCACCGGGTGCCTAGTGACACGGCGCGCGCGCCCCCTGGTGGCCTAGGAATGCGAGGCCATCATATGACGCCTGCCCGCAACGAGAGCTGCGCCGCCTGGCCGTCAATAGACAGCCGGCGGTCAGCTAGCGGTTAAAAGTAAATTAAATGGCTTTTTCAGTTTGTAGTGCTCAGATACATATAAGTTGATTGGGCGCTAATAGGCGACACTGATGGGCACTAATAGGTAGCATTGATGGGCACTGAAAGGCGGCACTGATGAACAGCACTCATGATGAGGTACTGACAGGCATTACTGATGGGCACTAATTGGTACTTTGATGGGCACTGATTGGCACTTTGGTGGGCACTGACTGCATAGTTGCCAGCAGGGGCGTTGCTAAGGGGTGGCTTTTGGGGCTATAGCCATGAATCTGGGGCCAATAGCCCCGAGTCTCTGCAGGGGTCCCCAAAGGGGAGGGGAGGCTCTCTGGGGACCCTTATGTAAGTGGGGGGCTCTCTGGGGACCCTGATGTAAGGGAGAGGCTCTCTGGGGTCCCTGATTTTAAGGCAGAGGCTCTCTAAGGACCCAGATTTAAGGGGAAGGCTCTCTGGGGACCCTAATGTAAAAGGGGCTCACTGGGGACCCTGATGTAAGGGGGGCTCTCTGGGGACCCTGATGAAAGGGGGGACTCTCTGGGGACCCTGATGTAAGGGGGGACTCTCTGGGGACCCTGATGTGAAGGGGGACTCTCTGGGGACTCTGATGTGAGGGGGGACTCTCTGGGGACCCTGATGTGAGGGGAGACTCTCTGGGGACCCTGATGTGAGGGGGGACTCTCTGGGGACCCTGATGTGAGGGGGACTCTCTGGGGACCCTGATGTGAGGGGGGACTCTCTGGGGACCCTGATGTGAAGGGGGACTCTCTGGGGACCCTGATGTGAGGGGGGACTCTCTGGGGACCCTTATGTGAGGGGGGACTCTCTGGGGACCCTGATGTGAGGGGGGACTCTCTGGGGACCCTGATGTGAGGGGGAACTCTCTGGGGACCATGATGTAAGTGGGGGGCTCTTTGGGGATATATATACACACACATGTATATTACTGTATATACATGTGTATGCCCGCCCAAGCGTATGACTTTCTTTACTACGCTGCTATGGGCTCTAGCCCCAGATCTTTTGTAGACCTAGCAACGCCCCTGGTTGCCAACATTGTAAAAAAAAATTCGGGACACTTTTTTGGCTGTAGGCGGAGTCTTATTATAGACTAGACAAAAAAGGTGATTTCGCGCAGTGATCTAATAAACTAGGGATGTTTCCTCTAGGTATGATAAAGTGAACGGTGATAACAGGTCTATCAAAATCACATAAAGTGCATTCAAAATCGTGGCTCTTTACCACGATCGGAGTTTCGGTGTGTCAGAGTGACACACCACCCCACCAATGGCTGTGCTGCATGCCCCCGTGGGCGCGCTATCGTGGCTTATCCTGCTGGACATCATATGACGTCCAGTCAGGATAACTTAACCACTTTGCGCACGTCATTCTGTTATTTAGCGGGCGGGAAGTGGTTAAAGTAGAAATATAGGCGTATTTAATTTTGGATAGCGTAAGAGAGGGTTATCACCCCTGTCAGATTTTTTTTTGCCATCTCTTTCCCATTGCGGAGCCAAACAGGAAGTGAGAAGAAATCTCTGCAAATGAAGGGAATTTCTTAGGGACCCACAGGTCACCAGAACTAGCGTCTTCCATTGGAAGATTTCCCCTCTATTACTTTTCTGGGATAACCCAAATCTTGGGATTTTCTTTTACTTTCACTTTCAATGATAATGGTAAACAGGACAGAAAGAGAGGGGGAATCGCCTTAACGGGGGCAAAGAGAGCAATAAAAACTGACAGGTGCTCTAATCCATCTCCACTCTATCTAAAAAAAAAAAAAAAAAGTTTGCCTTTAGTTACACTTTAACCTCCCTGGCGGTTTTCCCAAGTGTGGCTCGGGGTTCAATTTCAGCACCATTTGCGGTAACCCCGAGCCACACTCGGGATTGCATTGCAGGATCCTGGTGCTGTATACTTACCTTGTCCCCAGGATCCTGCGATGTCCCCCCGCTGTGTCTGCGGGCTCTGTCCTCTGCCCAATGCCTCTGTGTGCCAGGCTCCGTTCCCTGCCAGCGTCGCAACGCACGGGGGGTGGAGCCCGGCGGCAAATTAAAAAAGTTGAAAATTCATAACACATACAGTACACTGTAATCTTACAGATTACATTACTGTATAAAAGTGGGAGTCCAGTGACCAAACTTTTTTTTTTTTTTAGGTCATTGAGACACTTTGCTAACCCCAAAATAATACTCAGTTTGGGTGTAATATGTCTGCCTCTGTCTGTTTTCATACTGAAGAATAACTTAAAAAATGTGATGCTGGCTGTTTCCATCTTGCATGTGGGCATGTGAAGCCCACAAGCATTGATTTCCTGGATGCGGTGAATGCTGTTCATTCACAGCTTGTTCACACGGATGATCATTGTTTCCGCACTGAATCTTGGGAAGCCTGACACTAAGCTCCCAGGAGACAGTGCGGCGCCGGGGAAAGGCAATAAACACGCCTACTCCCATGGGAGGAGAGACAGGAAGTACCACAATAAAGTACAATATAAAGGTAATTACAGCGATAAAAAAAAATTTCGTATGGCATTTGAACATCTATGCAATTAACTGAAGGGGGTAAGATTAAGTTAAAAATTTGAGTGGAACCCCGCTTGAAATCATTTCACATCCCTTTTGTCCCCAGTGCTTTGTCCAGTGCCCTGCATGCATTTTTATATTATATATACTGTTCTTTCTGCCTGGAAACTTCAGATTGTCCATAGCAACTAAAAAGTGTCCCTTTACGTCAAAAGTGGTTTTAGACCAGCTAGAAAACAGTGATAGTAAATTGGAACACTTGCAGAATTGAGCGATAGTGAATCGTGGGGAAATTTGTTTTATTAATATTATATTATTTTTTTTAAATTATTTATTATATTATAATTTATGATTTTGTGTTTCAAACTCTATCATACCCGGGCTGTCTACTAAACTCTTGTTTGGACAGATTTAAGTGAGTTATTCCTAAGAATTACAGGCCTACAATATAAAACGCCAAATTTCTATGCAAAACAATTGTACCGCTTTGAGACGCAAAAATCTGACATAATCATACTGCCAGGGAGGTTAAGGCATGGTATAATGGCCTCTTATGGCTTGTACACACTGCAGCTCAAAGGAGCTCAAAGAAGCAGCTTTTACAGGCTTTTGAGCTCTTCTTTTTTCTGCCTAGAAACTCCCCTCTATGTTAGCCAATGTGTCCATACACACTAGGGTTTTTTCAGGCGTTATCAGGCATATGCTCCTACAGGCAGAAAAAACCCCATCAAACTCGCTTATTTGAGAGCAGCTAGTGCCTCAAAGAGCTCCAAAGAGCTGAACACGCACGTTCCAGATTTTTGTTTTGTTTATACAGTGGTTAAGAAAATACTATCTAGGAGAATTTGTGAAAAAAAAAGGCTTATGCACAAAAAAGCTCGAAAGAGCTCAATAAAAAAACGGGAGAAAGAGCAGAAAATAGAACAAGCTTCTTCAAGCTTTTGTAGGCAGAAATAAAAGCTCAAATGCCTGTAATGAGCTGCAGTGTGCATGAGCCCTTAAGCAACATTATCATATGTCATCTAAGAGACAACTTTAGCATACCTTTAATGCCCAACTCAAGGATCAGCATAATAGAATTTGCCTGTAGTTGGGCCCCTAATGCCCCGTACACACGATCGGAAATTAACGCCAGCAAAAGTCTGATGTGAGGTTTTTGGTCGGAAATTCCAACCACGTGTATGCTCCATCTGACTTTTGCTGGCGGAATTTCCGCCAGCAAAAGATTGAGAGCAGATTCTCTATTTTTCCATCGGACAAAAGTTCCTATCGGAAATTCCGTTTGTCTGTATGCAATTCCGACGCGCAAAAAAACATGCATGCTCAGAATCATCGATTCGTATGGAACTTCCCTTTTCTAGTGCCGTCATACCTGTTGTATGTCACGGCGTTCTTGAAGGTCGAAAGTTCAGAGAACTTTTGTGTGACCGTGTGTATGCAAAGCCAAGCTTGAGCGGAATTCCGTCGGAAAAACCATCCAAGATTTTTCCGATGAAAATTCCGATCGTGTGTACAGGGCATAAGACTAAATTTCCCCTCTGGATTTAGCAAGGATTTTAGCAAACTTTGTTGCAGGTTCCTACGAACCGTATACAGAATGCCTCCAGGTTGCCATATTGTGTTGAATTTTATGAAGAATCACAACACTGCAGATTGAAAAGAAAAGGTGATGTTTAATAACATTCACAATATGGCACATGTAGCGATTGTATATGCAATATTACTTTTATATTTGCTATATTTTTTTTCCAACAAAAGTAAAATTACAGCAACAAGTGATGATTCCAAGTCAATGGTGTGGATTTACTAAAGGCAAATAGGCTCACTTTGCAAAGGAAATTTTGACTTTGCGTTGGAATTATCCCTTAGCTTAGTGAATGTGGTAAAATTCAGTTGGCAAAGAAAATCCAATCATATAAGGAGAATGCTTAAAGTGTAAGTAAACCCTCCTATCGTTTTCAGCCAAGGAAGCTGCCATCTTTGCCTCTGTTTAATCTACAACTGCCATGATGCTGCACATGTGATCAGTTATGACACCAGCCATTGGATGGCTTGACAGTTTGGTTGAGAGCACAAACAATGGGAGTGTTACATTTCCGGCACGTGCCGGAAATGAAACAGTTTTATGGATGGGTTTACTTCTGCTTTAAAAACAGTATTTTTGCTTGTACATGATTGGATGATGGAAGTCATCAGGGCATCACCTCACTCACTAAGCCTCAGTCCCCTTGCAAAGAGTACAGCCTGTTTACTGTACCTTTAGTAAATTAACCCCAATATGTTTTAATTCAGGGACTCAAACTCTTAGCAGTTAGAAACAATGGGAAACCATTGTGTAGTCTTCAGTGACCCTGTAGTCCCAGGGAAATTATACACTGTAAGGGAAGAAGCATTAGGACCAGTGTCATTTTCCACCCACCTCTTTGCCCCCCTCTCTTCTCCCCCCCCTTTCCCTTCTTCCCTCCCCTCTTTGACCCCCCCAGCTTTGCCCTTTACTATTGTAGCACCCTGATGTTTAGGCAGGGTTGCTCCTAAATTTACCTGCCAGGTGTATTTGCTTTGGCCAATTGTTAGGGAACAATTGAGTTCACCCTAAGTCTGGAATTGCTGCACTTCTCTCTTCTGCCACTGGGTGGCCAGGTACCCGGTGGAATTAGATGAGACAAGGGCAAAGCAAGGACAGATTATGAGTATATGGGGTATCTCAGCCAATGGACAGGGGTTTTCTTAAATCTCTTGGCCTGCTGGAAGAACCTAGATATTTGGGTGGAGTCAGGTGATCGGGGGTTCTGTGCCACCTGGACGGCTGTCTGGGTGGACGTGTGTTGTGCTGCCCTGGCTGCTAGGCCGGAGCTCGGGCCTATCCCAGGTTACATCTGGCTGCTAGGCTGTCTGAGAGCCTATCCAGAAGCAGGAGAGCAGCGTAGGGTTGGGATTGCGGCTGGCAGACCAACCAGAAGTGGCGGTTCTGCCGGTCGGAGAACCTGTCGTGATTGGAGGTAGAGGGGAAGCTGTCACCACGAAGGGACCTTCCACCTTGTTACCAGGGACCACAGTGAGTAGCTGAAGCAAGTACCGGAGCAGTATTTTCACCAACCAGGGACGGTGAAGAATCATGAAACTTCAGCAGGTGCCAAGCCAGGGACCCAGCCAGTGGGGTAACACTTGAGGAGTATCTGGAGTGCCAAGCCAGGGACCGAGCAGGGAAGCGGGGGTGACACTTGAGGAAGATACTAAAGTAAGAAGATTAGAAGAGCTCACAGGATTCAGTGGCAGTGAATCAGCAAGTCTAGTGAGAGAGACTGGGAGCTCAGTGGGCTGAGTGTCTACAAGGAGTGATTGTATAAAAGTAAAGGAGTTTGTTAAATTTGTGTTAGAAACTGTTCTAAGACTGTTACCTAGGAGACAGCGCTCCTACACATGCAGATGTGGTGTCTTGCTGGATGCCTTTGCCTGCATGGCTGTCTACCTGTAGAAGTCTCAGAGTCTGCTAATTGACATTGCAACTATCTAAGAGTGTCCTGGCCCTAAACCCTCTCTCCAACTGTTCTGTTCAAGAGAAAATAAATCTTTTTGCATTCAAGAAGTGTCTGGCACCCATGAATCTACCTTGCATTACACCCACTATGCCTTGTAACCCGCTCTATACAGAAGCATGTCAGCTGTTCCTGGCTCTGGAGGTTCTCATTAGACTATTGTTGACTTTTCTCCCTACTAAGCCCTGAGCGCTGCCTTTGGGCCCAGTGCGTATGCGCCAATTCTCTATATGTGTAAGGGTGAATTCAGGGCTTGATTTCTTTAAAGCCAATATTGACCATGGCCTGGGGTGGCCGGGGTGCTAATGAAGAACACACAGCTACCCACACATCATGTTGCCAACTGTCAGTAAGACATTCCCATGTATAATAAAGGGTTCTAGACTGCTGCCCCAGTGTCTGTGTGCTTTGTGTGTTTATGATGTCTAATTTATTAGTGCAATACTCATCCTAGGCATTTGGCTAGGATAGAAGGGGGCAGCACAAGATAGTTGGCTTACAGGGGCTGGAAGTATAAATACAGAAAGGCAGAAAGGGTAGAAATGGCTTCTTCTTCTACATCCCAACTCTGGGCTCTGCCCCAACCCTTTCCAATGGTTACCTTGAGACTCTTCTCCTCCCCAGGGGTAATTTGTGTTTTTAAGTTTTTTTAATTTTACCCTTTTTCAATATGTTTTGACCAGTCAAGTGATGTGCTTGGGTACTCTTCCTCTTTGGTTTTCTCTGAGCGGTGGGTGGGCCAGGATGATGCAGAAGGCAGCAGAGATGTGATGACATTAGAGGCACTCTCAGCGCATTGATGCATAGTTGAGTCGCTTAGCCTTGTTTCCATGTCCTATGCATGAAAACATAGGAACTGGGGTGCAGAAAATGGCAGCAGGTGCCCTGGACTGATCAAAATGTGAAATATTTGGCTGTAGCAAAAGGCAGTTTGTTCAGGTAGGGTTGGAGAGCGGTACAATAATGAGTGTCTGCAAGCAACATTGAAGAATGGTGGAGGTTCCTTGCAAGTTTGGGGCTGCATTTCTGCAAATGGAGTTGAAGATTTGGTCAGGATCGATGGTGTCCCCAATGTTGACAAATACAGACAGATACTTATTCATCATGCCACACCATCAGGGAGGTGTGTGATTAGCCCCAAATCTATTCTGCAAGAGGACAACAACCCCAAGCATAAAGCCAATGGCAATAAGAACTATCTTCCGTTTAAATAAGAACAAGGAGTCCTGGAAGTGATGGTTTGGTCCCCATAGAGCCCTGGTCTTAACATCGTGTCTCTCTGGGATGACATGAAGAGACAGAAGGATGTGTGGCAGCCGACATCCACAGAGGATCTGTGCTTAGTTCTCCAAGATGTTTGGAACAACCTACCTACCAAGTTCCTTCAAAAACAAGTTCACCTAGAAGAATTGATGCTGTTTTGAAGGCAAAGGGTGGTCACACCAAATATAGATTTGATTCAGATTGCTCCTCTATTCACTTTCCATTTTGTTAATTGATAAAAATAAACTATTAGCACTTCTATTTCTGAAAGCATTCTTCATTTACAGCATTTTTTCTCACCCGCCTAAAACTTTTGGACGGTACTGTACATCTTCATTTTTTTTTTTTTTTTTTTTACAAGATACTTTTTCTTATTGGATAGGGCTTATTATGAAGTCCGTGTGTTCTCCTCAAAAGTTGATAATAAACATGGACAACACTAAAGCATAATGTATATGTGTTTCATGTTGGAAAGCCAAATTCTTATTGTTTTAATCAATCAACCAACCAAATCTTTATTGACAATATTTCAAGAAACGTGGCTTTATTATGACAGGTGACCTTTGTGCAGATAATAAATTCTACTATTAAAGCTGGTTAAAGATTAACAATAATTTAGCCCAGAGTTGGGCTTTAAGCATTGCCCTTTTTTATGGTTGTTGTTCACTGGTTGGAGGATGGATGAGTCTTGTTGAGTTACTCAATCCCCCCAGGGGTTAAATCTGCCGCAGGCTTTTGTTTCCCTTCTGTTGGGTCAGGTCACTCCGAGCTTGGGATAAATGAGAAGACAGATACAGCAGGGAGGTGTATCAACTCAGTTATCGAACGTTTATTCTGTGAGTTAGATATTTCTATAAAGTGGACATAGACAATAGCCAATTACAGGTTAGCAGTTTACATAGGTAGTGATAATGAAACTAGCTGATAACACTCTCATTTTTTTAGAGATTTTTCTCAGTAAATCAAAACACAACAGTTTTGTTAGTTTAACTGCTTGCCGATCGTATAATTAATATATATATATATATAAGTTGCTGATCACTGCCATTACTAGTAAAAAAAAAAAAAATTATAAATTCAAATATAAAACTTATTAGTTTGTAGACGCTATAACTTTAGCGCAAACTAATCAATATACGCTTTATGGGATTTTTTTCTTACTAAAAACATGTAGCAGAATACATATTGGTCTAAATTGAGGAAGAAATTTCGATTTTTTTCAATTTTTTTATTGATATGTTTTATAGCAGAATGTAAATAATATTTTTTTTTTTTTAATTTGTTATGCCCCGTACACACGGTCGGATTTTCCGACAGAAAATGTGTGATAGGACCTTGTTGTCGGAAATTCCGACCGTGTGTGGGCTCCATCACACATTTTCCCTCGGATTTTCCGACACACAAAGTTTGAGAGCAGGATATAAAATTACAAAATTCGTTGTCAGGAATTCCGATCGTGTGTACACAAATCCGACGGACAAAGTGCCACGCATGCTCAGAATAAATAAAGAGATGAAAGCTATTGGCCACTGCCCCGTTTATAGTCCCGACATACGTGTTTTACGTCACCACGTTCAGAATGATCGGATTTTTTGTGTGACCGTGTGTATGCAAGACAAGTTTGAGCCAACATCCGTCGGAAAAAATCCTAGGATCTTGTTGTCGGAATGTCCGAACAAAGTCCGACCGTGTGTACGGGGCATTAGTCTTTTTTGTTTATGGTGTAACAAAAAAAAAAAACGTAGAGGTGTCAAATAATACCAAAAGTAAGCTCTATTTGTGGGAAAAAAAAGGACATAAATTTTATTTGTGTACAGTGTCGCACGACCGCGCAATTGTCAGTTAAAGCAACGCAGTGCCATATCGCAAAAAGGGCCTGGTCATGAAGGGGGGTCAATATTCCAGAGGGCAAGTGGTTAAATAGATAACGACTAGAAACTACTGATAACATGGAACTCGCTTATCCCTTCAAGTCTTATGCTAATTGCAATGATTTTCGGAGGCGCTGAAAGACAGTTGAACCTTTTGCACCTGAGCAACAGTAATTGGTCCTTAAAGCGGAGTTCCGCCAAAAAAAAAATAATATATATATATTAAAAGTCAGCAGCTACAAATACTGCAGCTGCTGACTTTTAATATATGGACACTTACCTGTCCTGGGCGCCCGCGATGTCGGCAACCGAAGCCGATCTGTCCCTCAGCTCTCGGGTGGAGGCGCCGCCATCTTCGGTAAGGGAATCAGGAAGTGAAGCCTTGCAGTTAGATATTTCACTGGTCCCAGCTGTCTTCTGGGACCTGTGTGTCTCCGAGGAGACAGCAGTGGAGGGGGGGGGGAGTAGGCGCCACACGTGGCATAGGTCACCGCGATCACCGCGGTGATCTATGCCCGGAAGTGGAAGAAAATACCTGGAACAGCCTTCCCAGAAGAGTTGAAGCTGTTATAGCTGCAAAGGGTGGGCCAACTCAATATTGGACCCTACGGACTAAGATTCGGATACCTTTAAAGTTCATGTGCGTGTAAAGGCAGGTGTCCCAATACTTTTGACAGTGTAAGTGAATGGGCAGGGTTGATAAAAATGCTTGAGATATTACCTTTATTGAACAGATATAACAAAAAGCTTTTACCATTATATTTAACAGACCAGAAATAGAGCGAAATAAAGGAAGTATATTGTTTCAGTTTACATACATATCAACAGGCTCTGGAGTTAGGTTTTGAAGACATTTACTAAATGCCTAATGAATGTGATGCTCTTCTGTATCAGTGTTTCTCAACCTTTCTTCGGTCGTAACACCCTTAAAAGCCCCAATCACACCTCAGCGTTTTGTAGCTTGAAGCTCGGAGCTCCAAAACGCTGGAGGAGAAAAGAATCAATTCTTCTCTATGGAGTTTGTTCACATCTCCACTACAAGTCGCCTGAAGCCAAATGCCAGAAGATCAAAAAGCTTCTGGAGATTTTTGTAGCTTGAATCAGGCAGATTGGTGCATTTTTGAAGCGTTTTTTTGTTCCATAGAAATGCATGGAAACGCATTTTTGTGCATTTTGTCACACGTTTTTGAGCGTTTTTCCGCTCAAATGCAATAATTCATTGAAAATAAATAGTAAACAAATAATAAAATAAAATAAATAAATAAATAATAAAGAAAATAAATAAATAACAACAAATAAATAAAGTAAATAAAAAAACCCTAATGCCAACCCTTAACCCTAGTATTAACCACCAACCCTAATATTAACCATTTGCCGCCCGCCCACGGTCAAATGACGGAGGGGCGGTGCGGCTCTCGTTCTGGGAGGACATCATATGACGGCGCACCCGGAACAGCCACTATGGCATGTTGCTGGGACACGTGCGACCCCAATCTCTGTAAAGAGCCGCAGCTCTTTAACCATGTGATCGGCTGTGTCCAATCACAGCCGGTCACATGTAAATACGAAAGTGCCGTGAATTGGCTTTCCTCGCCTCATTAGCGGCATTTCCTCACAGAAGAGACCTGGGCAGGTAATCAGGACACTGATAATCAGTGCCCTGATTACAGGAATGCCCCAGCAGTGCCACCAATCAGTTCCTATCAGTGCCTCAATCAGTGCCCATAGGTGCCACAAATCAGTGCCCATAAGTGATGCCTCCCATCAGTGCCTCCCATCAGTGCTGTCCATCCGTGCCCATCAGTGCCTATCAGTGCTGCCCATCAGTGCCCATCAGTGCTGCCTATCCGTGCTGCCTATCAGTGCCCACCAGTGCTGCCCATCAGTGCCCATCACTGCCACCTATCAGTGCCCACTAGTGCCACCTATCAGTGCCCATCAATGCCACCTATCAGTGCTCACCAGTGCAGCCTCATCAGCGCACATCAGTGAAGGAGAAAAAAGACTTATTTAAAAAATAATAAAAATCCCAGCAGTGATTAAAAAACACCAAAAGAAAGCTCTATTTGTATGAAGAAAAAGATAAAAATAATTAATTTGGGTACAGTGTTGCATGGCTGCGCAATTGTCATTCAAAGTGCGACAGCGCTGAAAGCTAAAAAAATGGTCTGGGCAGGAAGGAGGTAAAAGTGCCCCTAACACTAATATTACCCATAACCTTAACCCCTAACCTAACAAAATAAATAAATAAGTCATTAAATAAATAAATTAACCCCCTAACCTTTTTTTAAAAAAAAAGTTAAAAACGAATTGATTATTAATTAAATGATTATTTTTCTGTATTGGTTAATTAAAAAATGCCTCCAAAAACTTGAAAAACACTGTACACAAATGCTAAAAAACGTGCATGCAAACACTCGAAAAAATGCTCAAAAACACAACGCTCAGGTGTGAATGCAGTCCAAAAGTATGCAAAATCTTGTGGCACCCTAGAAGCCCCCCTTCACAATAATGGTCCCCGATCACATCAGAGGCCCCAACCCCCATCACCTCAGAGTCCTCCCATCACAGAGCCCCTAATCAAGCAGTCCCTCCATCGCAGAACCCCCCAATCACACTTTCCCTCTCTCTCAGGGCTTCTGCTACTTAACGAGCAGTTTTAACCCATTCTCGGCCGCTAGCGGGGGGTAAAAGCGCCCTGCTAGCGGCCGAAATGCGCTACAAATCCGACGGTAAAACGCCGCTAAAAATAGCGTTGTTTTACCGCCGCCGCTATGGGCGGCTCGGTGTGAAAGGGGTCCTAACCTGCCTCATTAGTCCAGCTTACAGCCAGACTCTTTTTGCTATTTAACCGCTTAAGCCCAAGAAGATTTTACCCTCATCCTGACCAGAGCACTTTTTTTTTTTTTTTTAAATTCTTTATTTTTTATTTTTGGAAGAGGTAATCATGTGAAAACACAGAGACAATCCCTTAAAAATAAAACATGAGTACATACAATGACAGTCTCGTCCATGACATTCCGATGTATAGTCTTTCATACATAAGTCAAACTTTTCGTTATCCATGGGGTACCATCAGATTGTAAAGGGAAGGGGGGCTCCGTATGACACACGACCACTCTTTACACGGTAAATACCGTATTGTATATAGAGAGGAGAATAGTGTGGATCACTTTGATCCGGGATCAAGCGACCCAAGAGAGATAGTCAGAGAAGAAGAAAAAAGATGAATAAATGAGGAGAGAGAGAAATCAAGGAGAGAAGAGAAAAAAATAAAAAAAAAAATAAAATAAAAATAAAACGGGAGGGGGGGGGGGGGGGAGGAGGTAAAACATACCCCCGGCCAGATTCGCCACCCCCTTCGGGGGAAACGTGCGAGAACGCTGTCTCATTGTGGGTTAAACCAACAGCTCATTGTATTCCGCAGAGTAAACAAACTCGTGCCACCAAAACCATTTTTTGGAGAATTGTTCGCTTAGGCCTCTCTCCGTGGCCACCAGGTCTTCCATTTCCCTGATTTCTGATACCTTTCTCAACCACATGGACACCGAAGGGGGCTGCGCCTGCTTCCAACACAGGGGGATGCAATTCCTCGCCGCCGTGATCAAGAGAGGGACAACTGATTTCTTATAGACTTTGGTGGGAAACTCGTGGTGTTGAAGAAGAAAGAATTCAGGGGTCTCCGGTATCTCTCGGTCCGTGAATTTTTGCACTATGCGCCGTACTTCCGTCCAAAAAGGGCGGAGGATTCGACATGACCAAAAGACATGTAGCAGGGAACCGGTCTCCTCTCCACATCTCCAACACAGGTTTGAACTCTGGGGGAACATCTGATGTATTTTTTCCGGGGTGTAGTACCACCGGGTTAATAGCTTGTATCCCGCCTCTTGATGTCTGGTGCATACGGATATCTTATGAGCAAAAAGAATGAGCCGATCTATTTGTTTCTCTGTAAATTTCACCCCTAGATCCTTCTCCCACTTGGATATGTAGGGAAGTCTGAAGTCCTGAGGTTGGTCAAGTAGCAGTTGGTAAGTCAGGGAGATGGCATGTCTCAATGGAGTTTGTTCCACACACATCATTTCAAAGGTGGTCAATTGCCTCTCAAACCTCTCAGGCCTAGGCAGCGAGCCAATAAAATGAGAAAGTTGAATCTTCTGCCAAAAAGACAGGCCCGCTAGGGCTGGATCCTCTGTGATTTGTTGCCTGTTCTTCCACTGGCCGTTGATAAGAAATTGTCTTGCTTGCGAACGCTCAACCTCCAGCAGCTGTAAGAATCTGGGGTCATCGAGACCTGGGGTAAACGCTGGATTTCCAACAATAGGGGTGAGTGGGGACGGGATCGGAGCGACCGAAAAATCGCGGAAAACTTTGCGGGCCGTCTGCCACGTTTCCCCCACTGTCGGGTGATTAATTATTCGGTTGGGCATGGGCTTAAGACACCAAGGCAACGATTGCAGTCTGGTTCCTGCTAAGGCGTATTCTATTTGGACCCACTGCTTCAAGGTACTGTGTCGGCACCAGTCTAAAATCCTGGTTAAGTGGCATGCCATTAAGTAGAGATTTGCATCCGGTAATGCTATACCCCCTCTTAGCTTTGGTAATCTAAGGGTTGTCTGGGCTAAGCGTGGTGGTTTTTGAGCCCAAACGAACCTCCCAAATGTTTTGTTGATTGCTTTAAGGAAGGACGCAGGAATACGTACAGGGAGAGCCTGGAAATGGTAAAGTAACCGTGGCATAATGTTCATTTTTAATATGGCGCACCGCCCAAACCATGAAAACATTCCCTTCTGCCAGGCCTGGAGATCCTTTTTTATAGCTGTTAAGAGGGGAGGGAAGTTGAGAGAAAAGACTTCTTCTATTCTGTTTGGCAAATAGATGCCCAAGTATTTAATGTGGGATGAAGCCCATTTGAAAGGGAAGTCTACTCTAATCAACTCAGCCAAGGATGGTGGCAGATCAATCTCTAGAGCCTCGGATTTTTGGTAATTAATGCTGAAAAAGGACAGTTCTTCGTAGGTCTTCAGTTCCGCAAGCAGATTTGGGATGGACGTCAGTGGACTGGTCAGAAAGAAAAGCAAATCATCCGCAAAGGCAGCTATTTTTGGGGAAAGATTATCATTCAATCTAAGCCCCTTGATATTCGGGTTATCCCTGATAAATCTTAGGAAAGGTTCGAGGGTCAGGATAAATATCAGAGGTGATAGGGGACACCCCTGTCTCGTCCCATTTGTTATTTGAAATGATGAAGACAGGTGGCCGTTCACCTTGACCTGTGCCGAAGGGCAGGAGTAGATTGCTTGCACCCAGTTCATCATGCGATCTCTGAGACCCAAACTCCGGAGGGTTTCGAAGAGAAAGGGCCAGCTTACCCTATCAAACGCTTTCTCTGCGTCTGTTGACAGGAGCACCATCGGAGTTTTCAGTTTCCGGGCCGCATAAATTAGGTTGATTGCTTTAGTTGTATTGTCACGTGCCTCCCTTGAGGGAACAAATCCCACTTGGTCGGAGTGAATCAATTGAGGGATCAGGTCTATAAGACGAATGGAGAGAATTTTTGTGAACATTTTCAAATCAATGTTTAGTAATGAGATCGGCCGGTAGCTTTGGCATAATAGGGGGTCTTTGCCCTCCTTTGGAATAGCCGTAATGTGAGCCCGTAGTGTGTCTCTGGGGAGGGCAAGGCCTTCACCTGCAGCGTTGTATGCCGAGATGAAATGTGGGGTCAAAAGACCCCCAAAGGTCTTGTAGTAAAGCAGGGAGTATCCATCCGGACCCGGGGCTTTACCCAATTGCATGCTCGCCATCGCACGGGATACTTCGTCCGCCGAGATGGGTTTCTCCAGTGCCGTTAAATCCTCGTCTGATAGTTGAGGCATCCCAGATGTTTGTAGGTAATCTTGTATCTTACCCCGTTCCACCTGTGACGCCCCCCCAGAGGAAGGACGAGTCAAGTTGTATAAAGAGGCGTAGTACTTTCGGAACTGTTCTGCTATGGCTTCTGTGGTGTGAACCTTGTGGTGAGTTTCCGTATATATTTCAGGGATAAACGTTCGTGCTCGTTGGGCTCTGAGAGCTCGTGCCAGCAGTTTACCGCTTCTGTTACTGTGCACATAGAACGTTTTCCTGCATTTGGCTATCACCTCTTTTGCCCTATGTAGAGCCATGGTACGTAATTGATTCCGCAATGCAGTTAAATCTGCCAATGCTTGTTCAGCGAGCGACCGTTTATGGGTGGCCTCTAAGGATCGGATTTTACCTAGGAGTTCCAAGGTCTGTTGCTCTCTGGCCTTCTTGATGCGGGACCCTATTTTTATTAAGAGACCCCTAATGTAGCTTTTATGGGCTTCCCAAACCATTGTTGGGGCTGTTTCTGAGTTTGTGTTTTCGGCAAAAAATTGCTTCAATTCCTTAGATACCTCCGCGACCACCTCAGGCATCTGGATCAAAGAATCGTTGATCTTCCACATCCACTGCTTGGTTGTGGGTGTCAAGATGTCTATGTCCACCATAACCGGGGCATGATCTGAGAATGTAATAGATCCGATCGAAGCTGACGTGACCCTAGATAGAAGGGATTGGGGCATCATAATTAGATCAATTCGGGTATATGAGTCATGGGGGTGCGAATAGAAAGTGTAATCTCGTTGGTTCGGATGAAGAATCCGCCACACGTCTACTAGATGGAAAGCATAAAAGCTTTTCTTTAGGCGTTTCAGTGCCGCGTAGGAGAGCTGAGAGGTGGTCTTAGATGAGTCCAAAATAGGGTCCATGATGAAATTCATGTCCCCTCCCAGTATCACTGCCCCTTCAACAAACTCTCCCAGCTTCTGACCAGAGCACTTTAACTGACAATTGTGCGGGCGGGCGACGTTGCACCCAAACAAAATTGACGTCCTTTTTTTTCACACAAACAGAGCTTTCTTTTGGTTGTATTTGATCACCTCTGCGGTTTTTATTTTTTGCGCTATAAACAAAAAAAAGCGACAATTTTGACAATTATTATCCCCCAAAAATATATAAAAGAACAAATTTTTTCCTCAGTTTAGGCCGATATGTATTCTTCTACATATTTTTGGTAAAAAAAAAATTCGCAATAAGCGTATATTGATTGGTTTGTGCAAAAGTTATAACGTCTACAAAATAGGGGATAGATTTATGACATTTTTATTATTATTTTTATTAGTAATGGTGGCAATCTGCGATTTTTATTGGGACTGCGACATTATGGTGGACACGTTGGACACTTTTGACACTATTTTGGGACCATTGTCATTTATACAGCGATCAGTGCTATAAAAATGCACTGATTACTGTGTAAATGACACTGGCAGGGAAGGGGTTAACCACTAGGGGGTGATGAAGGGGTTACGTGTGTCCTAGGGAGTGATTCTAACTGTGGGGGGGAGGGGCTACCTAGGACATGACAGCGATTACTGCTCCTGATGACAGAGAGCAGTGATCTCTGTCATGTCACAAGGCAGAACAGGGAAATGTTTACATAGGCACTTCCCCGTTCTGCGGTTCCGTGACACGATCGCCGGGAGACCGTGGGCATGGTCACGACGTATGCCGCGAGCGAGCATGCCCGCTAGCCCCGCCGTTTAAAGGGGACGTACAGGTACGCCCATTTGCCCGCGGCTGCCATTGTGCCGACGTTTATTGGCGTGTCAGCAAGTGGTTAAACAAGTTAGCACATTTCATCCTTGCCCTTGTGTGGTCTATGATCTCTGAGTGCATTCCTTCCTGTGTTCCTGTGTATGACGGCCTGGCTGACTTCCCTTCGATTCCTGTTCCTGATTTTTGCCTCTTTACTACGCTGACTTTTGGTTTCCTGATCCTGGCTCGTCTGATTACCCGTTCTGGCATCCAAACCCTGGCTTCTGTTTTTGACTATGTTCCTAAGTTGTGTTATTTTTGCCATTTCATTAAAGGTGTGATTTTGACTGCACTTTCTCTCTCTGTCTGGTTTATGGTTCCCCACACTCTCAGAGGCACTGATTTGGGGCAAACTAAGTTACATGCTTGGGGCACCCCATGGGAACCCAAACAGCACCTAGAGTGCTATGAAACCCTGGTGGAGAAACACTGTTCTATACTATACTAATGCTACTTCATACTCAGACCTGTGCTGATTGGTGGATTTCAACCACTTGATCTGTCAAACCCTTGAAGATTCAGCTGGATCAACACTTATACAAAGATTTTCTTAGCTGAGAAACACATAACATTTTTAAGATAAATGATATTCCTGGTTATAAAACTTTTTACATCTCAGTCAAATTTTTGCCATTTTAGAATGTTTCATAACAAATGCAAGGAGAATAATCCTTTAAAATTAGTTTCTAAATCCTCCAAGTAAGAAATGTAATCTTCTCTTCAATGAAATATATAACAGTATAATGTTTTCTTATTGTAATTTCTTTTTGCACTTTCTCCTGGGTTCTTAAATACAATAAGAGCAATATTTCATATTTAAAACAAGATCATGCCAAGATATTCTTAGCCGATAATGATTTCATAATCCTTTGAAAGAAGTGCGATACTTGTGTGGGTCAGAAACTCAGCTCATGTCCCACAGTTAGGTGTCAGAAACCCAAAAGAGGAATTCTAGAATTAGGATGGCGGAGCTCCGGACTCCAATACTGGTGGAGCTTCCAAAAAAGAAAAAAATCAAATGACTGCTAAAGTCTACCCACTTAAGGACCAGCCTCGTTTTGGATTTTAGGTGTTTACATGTTTAAAACAGGTTTTTTTGCTAGAAAATTACTTAGAACCCCCAAACATTATATATGGGTTTTTTTCTAACACCCTAGAGAATAAAATGGCGGTCATTGCAATACTTTTTTTTGCACCGTATTTGCGCAGCGGTCTTATAAGCGCACTTTTTTTGGAAAAAATTCACTTTTTTGAGTAAAAAAATAAGACAACAGTAAAGTTAGCCCAATTTTTTTTTATATTGTGAAATATAATGTTACGCCAAGTAAATTGATACCCAACATGTCACGCTTCAAAATTGCGCCCGCTCGTGGAATAGCGTCAAACTTTTACCCTTAAAAATCTCCATAGGCGACGTTTAAAAAATTCTACAGGTTGCATGTTTTGCGTTACAGAGGAGGTCTAGGGCTAGAATTATTGCTCTCGCTCTACCGGTCGCGGTGATACCTCACATGTGTGGTTTGACCACCGTTTTCATATGCGGGCGCTACTCACGTATGCGTTCGCTTCTGCGCACGAGCTCGTCGGGACAGGGCGCTTTAAAAAAATTTTTTTTTTTTTTTTATTATTTATTTTACTTTATTTTATTTATTTTTTCACTGTTTTAAAAAAAAAAAAAATTTTGGATCACTTTTATTCCTATTACAAGGAATGTAAACATCCCTTGTAATAGAAAAAAACATGACAGGTCCTCTTAAATATGAGATCTGGGGTCAAAAAGTCCTCAGATCTCATATTTAGACTAAGATGCAAAAAAAAAAAAAAAAAAAAAAAGTCGTTTAAAAAAATGACACAAAAAATTGTGCCCTTAAGAGAAGTGGGCGGAGCCGTCATAACGACGTCGCTCCGGCCGTCACGTGGTATAGAGACGGGTGGGGGCCATCTTGGCCTCACTCGTCTCAGTACCTCGGCAGTGACAGGTCCCGATCTCCTCCGCCGCTATCGACGGCTCCGGTAAGCGGCGGAGGGCGCGGGAGAGCGGCGGGAGGGGGGGTGGCAACCTCTCCCGCCGCCGATAACGGTGATCTCGCGGCGAACCCGCCGCAGAGACCACCGTTATCGTGTACAGAACCGCTCACTGTAAAGATGGATACCTCGGTTGTGGCAGCAGCTGCTGCCGTTACCGAGATATCCATCTTCAAAAAAATGACGTACATATACAGTGAGCGGTCGTCAAGTGGCTACAAAAAACAAAAAAACAAAACGGAAGGCTCGCACACCTAGTGTATTACCAAACACATTTCTTAAATAATAATAATATAATCAGTACTCACAAAGTAGCAACTCTCAATGGGCCTGCCTCTAAGTAAGGGGTGTACCCCCAAAACGTGTCAGCTTTTACCCCTTGATGTGATACGGCACAGGTGTCCGCACTGCTCAACTGTGTGTGCTTTTATGGCCCATTGAGAGTTGCTACTTTGTTAGTACCCCCTTTTTACTGATTTTATTATTCAATAAATGTGTTTGGTAATGCACTAGGTGCGCGCGCCTTCCATTTTGTTTTGTTTTTGTAGGATCTATCGGTTTAGCCCATCTGAGGAGGGCAGCATCCATCTAGTCCTGGAATATATTCGTCCTTGTTGCTTCTTACCACAGAAGACCTTTTAGCGTTGGAAGTGACTGCTTGCCTTTGTGACTGCTAAAGTCTGGCAATTCTCTATAGCCCAGTAAAAATCCATCAAGGTCCATGGGAGAATCAACCTGTGTGGAGCAAAAGGACGAGAGTGCCAAGCCATAGAGGTCCAGATCTACACTATATTGTCAAAAGTATTGGGACACCTGACTTTACACGCACATGGACTTTAATGGCATCCCAGTCTTAGTCCATAGGGTTCAATATTGAGTTGGCCCCACCCTTTGCAACTATTACAGCTTCAACTCTTCTGGGAAGGCTGTCCACAAGGTTTAGCAGTGTGTCTATGGCAATGTTTGACCATTCTTCCAGAAGCGCATTTGTGAGGTCAGGCACTGATGGACGAGAAGATACGGCTCGCAGTCTCCGCTCTAATTTATCTCAAAGGTGTTCTTGATGGGACACTCTCCGAACGACCGGTAAACATGGGGGCAGGGTCACCCGGTGACTTAGTTTGGTGGGTGGCAGGTGTTCATTGTGATTGACATTGGATCTACTTCGGAGGACATTTATTTTTGGGGGGGATTTGGATTACGGACTTGTCAAAAACTGCCTTTGTGTTTTTATGTACTTTACACATATTTTTTGGTGAATGAATAGGGGTACAATGTACCCCATACTCATTCCCATGGGGGTGGGATCTGGGACCCCCCTGGTTAAAGGGGGATTCCAGATTCTAATACATCACCGCCCTGCACTTCTACAACCAAAATGAGTACAAGGTGCTTTGAGGGAGCCCCGTCCCCAAAAACACTCCCCCATATTGAGGTCATGTGGCCTGGTGTGCTTAAGAATGGGGGGGGTGCTTGCTCGAACACCTCCCCAGCCTGCATAAGGGTCTGGTATAAATTTTGGGGGGACCCCGTGCCTTTTGGGGGGGGAAGCTGTTTTCTTTTTTACTAGCACTTGTTTTGTTTACATTTTGCTGTCAGTGGGAAATCCTGCTAAAGAATCGTGGCCGTTAAAGAGTCTTCATTGTGTATCTACCAAGTGCTATTCTGCAGAATTTTTCATTACTGCTAGTTGCTTCTTTGTTTATGAGAGAGCCCAGGAGAAACCTACCCATACCATCATATACAATATGAAAATCCTCCTGGGAGGAGAAAGATTCACTAACAAAGTGTCCACCTCCCAACAAGTTCTGGAGAACTTCCGTGTCTGTCTTCTACTTCTACTGTTACATATCAATAACGTGGGTGCAGAGCCATTAAGTCTCCTCTTTATCTAAAATGATGTTAGGCAGGGACGACCCCCTCCCGCCACCTTTCGCTGCTCGCCCGCGCTCTCCCATCCCACCGGGAGACCCGAGCGACCAGCCAGCACGTCCGCCGGCTGGCTGGAGACCTGAACAAAGCTGGATTTGGCTTTGATCAGGTCTCGGATATGGTAACCCGGAAGCGACACCATGACATCACTTCCGGTTTACTGGAGCCAACGGCGCCAATTTTCAAAAATTAAAAGTATTCAAAAACGCAGATCTTGGCGTTTTGAATACTTCCAAGTGCAGAGAAGGGGTTTGGGGTCTTACAGACCCCAGATCCCTCCATAAAGAGTACCTGTCACTGACTATTACTGTCACAAGGGTTGTTTACTTTCCTTGTGACAGCAATAAAAGCGATCAAAAAAAAAAAAAAAAAATTTGAAAGCACCCCATCCCCCCATTCTCGTGTGAGGAATGCAAATGTAAGTCGTGCCTGCAAATGTAAAGAGTGTTCAAACCACACATGTGAGGTATCACCGCGATCGTTAGAGCGAGAGCAATAATTCTAGCACTAGACCTCCTCTGTAACTCTAAACAAGTAACGGTTAATCATTTTTAAAATGTCTATGGAGATTTTTAAGTTCCATTGTTTGTTACCATTGAACGAGTGTATGCAAATTTTAAAGCATGACATGTTAGGTATCTATTTACTCAGTGTAACATCATCTTTCACATTATACAAGAAAATTGGGCTAACTTTACTGTTTTTTTTTTTATTTTATTTATTTATTTATTAAAGTGTATTTTTTTTTAAAAAAAATTGCATTTGAAAGACCGCTGCGCAAATAAAGTGTGACATAAAATATTGCAACGGCCGCCATTTTATTCTCTAGGGCACAGATGTCAAACACAAGGCCCGCGGGCCAAATCCGGCCCTCCAGGCCATTTCATGTGGCCCTCGCACCTCTCCTGCAGCTGCAGGAGAGCTCCAGCCCTCCTCCAGACCCCTACTTTCTGCTTTCAAGCAATGCATCCAGCTTCTTCCCAGGAGCAGCATACGGAAAGGGGGTGCACTGTGATGTTAGGGAGAGTGGGGGACTCAACTTCTGATGGTGGGGTGGCTCTTGACATCTAATGTAAGGGGAGGGGATGCGCTGGACATCTAATCTTACAGATACAACCGGCCCTTTAGAGGACAATCATAATGCTGATGCGGCCCACGATGAAATTGAGTTTGACACCCCTGCTCTAGGGTCTCTGCTAAGAAAATAAATATATATATGTTTGGGGGTTCTAAGTAACTTTCTAGAAAAAAATACTGATTTTAACTTGTAAGCAACAAATATCAGAAAAAGGCGGTTTAATGCACAATACTTTTCTTAAGTATATTTACTTAGCGACAGAGGAAGTAATAAATCAAAATTTTGATCATAATAATTTTTTCCTTTTTTCACTTGATGGATCGTTTTCTTTTTTAACATGACCATAGTCAAGGTTTCCATACTATTACACTAGAATGGGTGGCATTCTGAAAATCAATACCCAAACATTGCAGAGCCTACCAGTGAATAATGGACTTGGCTGACAAGTGAATTAAATGCATCATCCCATACAGTCCTTCCTTTACTTATCATATTCCATATTTTATTGATGTATGCATGCTGTACAATAGACAGAGAAATAAAGGCCTCTTTTGACTAATAAATGACTCTTTAGTGAAACCCAATTGTAGTTCAAGCTAATATATACAAATGGAAATAGTTTATATCACAGATGTCAGGTTAATATAGACAAATGCGAACATTTTATATAAGGCAAGTTCATCCTTCAGTGATAGTAATACACATTGATTTAAAGTGATATTAAACTCTCGTTTGTTTGTTTTTTTTGTTTTGTTTAACAATAACAAACATGTTATACTCACCTGCTCTGTGTAATGGTTTTGCACAGAGCACCCCGGATCCTACTGTTCTGGGGTCCTTTGCCTCCCTCCCTCCTGCCGAGTGCCCCCACAGCAAGCAGCTTGCTATGGGGGCACAAGAGCCAAACTGCTGCTTTGTGTGTCTATTTAGACATGGAGCCGTGGCTTGGCCCTGCCCCCTCTCTCTCCTCAATGGCTCACTGACTTTAATTGACAGCAGTGGGAGCCAATGTCACCCACTGCTGTGTCTCAGCTAATCAGGACGGAGAGCCTCAGACAGCCGAGGCTCTTGTGCAACATCACTGGATCGAGATTGGGGCTCTGGTAAGTATTGGGGAGGCTGAGGGGCGCTGCTGCACACAGAAGGTTTTTTTTATCTTAATACATAGAATGCATTAAGATTAAAAAAAATCTTCTGCCTTTAGAACCACTTTAACTTCTCCACCATCAAAAGCAAGTGAGAAAGAGAGGAAGAGCAGTAGCATGTGTCTCACCGATGGCATCAAATGCATTACGTATAAGGACTTGAGAAGAAAAGATGCAGTGTGTACTGGAGGCAGAAATGGAATAGGTTAGTTAAAGTAGAACTATAGGCAAAACTTTTTATTTTTTATTTTGGATAAAGCAAGGAAATATACCCCTGTGTGGTTTTTTTTTTTCGACAACCCTTTGTCCCATTGTGGAGATTTACCTCCATTTCCTGTCCCATAGCCAAACAGGAAGTGAGAGGAAATCCCTGCAAATTAAGGGAATTTCTCAGGGACCCCCCCAGATCACCAGGACTAGTGTCCCTATTGGAAGATTTCCCCTCTATTACTTTTCTGAGGACAACCCAAACCATAGTATTTTCTTTTACTTTTAAATTATAATAGTAAACAGGACAAATAGAGAGGGAGAATCTCCCTAATGGGGCCACAGACAGCAATAAAAACTGACAGGTGTTCTAATCCTTCTCCACTATATCCAAACATAAAAAAAGGTTTTGCCTTTAGGTCTTTATCAAACTTCACCAAACTTTTACCACAAGGTTGGAAGAGCACAATAGTCTAAGATCTCTTTGTATGCTGTAGTATAGAATACCTTTTGCTGGAAACACCAGAACCCAATAATTTGGAGGAGCGTCCACACACACTACATTACCAAAAGTATTGGGACACCTGCCTTTACACACACATGAATTTTAATGGCATCAAAGTCTAAGTCCGTAGGGTTCAATATTGAGTTGGCCCACCCTTTGCAGCTGTAACAGCTTCAACTCTTCTGGGAAGGCCGTCCACAAGGTTTAGGAGTGTGTCTATGGGAATGTTTGACCATTCTTCCAGAAGCGCATTTGTGAGGTCAGGCACTGATGTGGACAAGAAGGCCTGGCTCACAGTCTCTGCTCTAATTCATCCCAAAGGTGTTCTATCGGGTTGAGGTCAGCACTCTGTGCAGGCCAGTCAAGTTCCTCCACCCCAAAATCGCTCATCCGTGTCTTTATGGACCTTGCTTTGTGCACTGGTGTGCAGTCATGTTGGAACAGGAAGGGGCCGTCCCCAAACTGTTCCCACAAAGTTGGGAGAATGAAATTGCCCAAAATGTCTTGGTATGCTGACGCCTTAAGAGTTCCCTTCACTGGAACTAAGGGGCCAAGCCCAACCCCTGAAAAACAACCCCACACCATAATCCCCCCTTCACCAAATGATATGGACCAGTGCACAAAGCAAAGTCCATAAAGACATGGATGAGTGAGTTTGGGGTGGAGGAACTTGACTGGCCTGCACAGAGTCCTGACCTCAACCGGATAGAACACCTTTGGGATGAATTAGAATGGAGACTGCAATCCAGGCCTTCCCGTCCACATCAGTGCCTGACCTCACAAATGCACTTCTGGAAGAATGATCAAACGGTCCCATAGACACACTCCTAAACCTTGTGGACAGCCTTCCCAGAGGAGATGAAGCTGTTATAGCTGCAAAGGGTGGGCCAACTCAATATTCAACCCTACGGACTAAGACTGGGATGCCATTAAAGTGCATGAGCGTGTAAAGGCAGGCGTCCCAATACTTTTGGTAATATAGTGTATGTAGAAGTGTTTTCCAACTTATAGTATTGTGCGATCAGACACAATTAATTACGTCTATAAGCGACTGATGTAGATTAGACCTATAGGAGTCACTTGTAACAACTGTTTTAGGATCAATCACTACTCTTAGCCGTTGATTACCAGCAATTTTAGAAAAGCGAATAGTCAATAAACATTATCTTATTTTTTTTACTGTTTGCTTATTAAGAGTAATACTAAAGCTCTGTGAATATAAGGGTTCTGGTGTGGAATGACCCTTCCGTAGTTGTAACTTTTTTGAACTAGAAAGAATGGACAGAATAGCGCAATGCAAGTCAATGAGGCAATATATTTGTCTCTCTTCACTCCTGATTCAAATGTTAGCTTAGCATAAGGATCGCTACATTTGAACTATTAAAAATAAACAGTTCACAAAGCTTTAGTGGAAAAAATTGTGGACAGAGGTGTCGGCGTTCTTTACATCGGAAATCATTCTTTATTAAAGGTAAATATTAGCAATCTTCATTCAGGTAAACCTGACCTAGCCTCCTAGCCATCAGCACTTAGTATATGACATAAAAGCAGTTGGTATTGGTTATTGTATAGAATTGTTTGTTAAGTTGTTGGAATAATTTCACTTGCCCGAAGGGACTAATGAGTGAAATTCGGCAATGGGTAGATACATATTTATGCCTGACGTTCCCCTTTGTAAAGCAAACAAAAGAGGACAAACAAGTTGGCCCATCTGCTGTGAATATTAGATTAAAATCAATGGAAAGTACAAGTTTACACTTTAAAAGCATTGCAAATATTGAAAATACCGCTGACTAGTTAGCTGAGATTTGTTACAGCAATGTAGAGAAATTCCATCTGGTGGATATTACTGGGTTCTGTACAGCGGAAAAAAAAAACCAATTGTTTGATGCACTCACTATTTTATTAAAGTGGACATTTATAATGGAGTGCAGATATCGTTATCCACTTCCTCTGGTGTATAGAGCAATGCTGGCCATGCGCTAGTAGATTTTCGAACAAACATTTATACAAAACTTCTCATCAATACATATGATGACTTGACGAATGTCATTCAAAAGTACTTTCTTTTGCTTTTAGCATTCAATTTGGAAAATTAAGTGGCATTAAACTCTAATGCCGCGTACACACGAGCGGACTTTTCGACCGGACTGGTCCGACGGTCCATCCGACGGACTTTTGGCGGACTTCCGACAGACTTTCCGAACAAACGGACTTGCCTACACAAGGTCACTCCAAAGTCCGACGGATTCGTACGTGATGACGTACGACCGGACTAGAATAAGGAAGTTGATAGCCAGTAGCCAATAGCTACCTTAGCGTTGGTTTTTCGTCCATCGGACTAGCATACAGACGAGCGGACTTTTCGATAGGAACTGGGTCCGGCTGAGTTCCGACGTAAAGATTTGAAACATGTTCCAAATCTAAAGTCCGTCAGATTTTTCAACCGGAAAAGTCCACTGCAGGTCCGATGAAGCCCACACACGGTCGAATTGCCCCCCTGGACTCCGTCCGTCGGACCAGTCCGGTCGAAAAGTCCGCTCGTGTGTACGCGGCATAATTGTAACTTTTACCTACAGGTAACCTTATAATAAGTCTTATGCCACGTACACACGAGCGGTTTTACCATCGGAATAAACTCTGAAGGTTTCTCCGACGGAATTCCGACGGAATTCCACTCAAGCTGTCTTGCATACACACGGTCACACCAAAGTCTGACCATCAAGAACGCGGTGACGTACAACACGTACGACGGGACTAGAAAAAGGAAGTGCAATAGCCAGTACACCACCCTTTGGGCTCCTTCTGCTAATCTTGTCGGAACAGCAGACGAGCGGGTTTCCCGATAGTAATTCGTTCCGTCAGAAAAATATAGAACATGTTCTCTATCTAAGTCCGTCTGAATTTTCGACGGAAAAAGTCCGATGGGGCATACACACGGTCGGAATATACAATGAAAAGCTCCCATCTGACTTTTTCTGACGTAAATTCCGCTCGTGTGTATGCGGCATTACACGTAGGTATCATGAAGATCTCCTAAACTTGCAATGTTTAGGAGATATTCATATCGGCTCCAGCACTGAATCATACAATCCTAGCAGGACGTGCTCTGACACCGGTCCTCTGTGCTGTATCTGCATCTCGTGCAACCTCCTTCCGAATTCCTCTTCTATGGCGGCTGGTATCTGTATCTCTCCTCTCCTCTCCTGCTATCCGGACCTTGGATCCAGGTGGAGGTTTGGATCAGAGGCGTAACTAGAACCTTCAGGGCCCCGGTGCAAGAAACCATGATGGGCCCCCCTTCCACCCGAGCCCCGGCTTCCAATTTTGGGAGGGTGTCCATGGACATCCTCCCAAAACCGTGCTTCCCACATGACCCCTTGGACATGCATCCAGCGCAATCACATCGGCCCTTTACTATGTGATCAGCTGATCACATGTAAACAGACTGGTTATCCACAGCCCTTTCCTCACACGCTGTGTTTGTGTTAGGAAAGGACTGCCATTAACTGTCAAGAATGTCAGTAAATTGTTTACACTGATAATCAGTGCCACCTATCAGTGCCCATCACTTCCACCTGCAAGTGTTACCTATCAGTGCTCATTAATGCTGCCTATTAGTGCCCATCAATTCTGCCTATCAGCACCACCTATCAGTGCTCATTAATGCCACCTAACTGCGTCCATCAGTGCCACCTATCAGTACTCTTCAATTCTGTCCATCAGTGTTCCTCAGTGCCCATCAGCACCACCTATCAGTGCCCATCAATGCCACCTATCAGTGCAGCCTTTCAGTGCACATTAGTGCCTCCTATCAGTGCTGCCTATCAGTGCTCATCAATGTGGCCCATCAGTGCTCATCAGTGCCTCCTATAAGTGCTCATCAGTGCCTCCTATCAGTGCCCATCAGTGCCTCCTATCAGTGCCCATCAGTGCCTCCTATCAGTGCTCATCAGTGCCTCCTATCAGTGCTCATCAGTGCCTCCTATCAGTGCTCATCAGTGCCTCCTATCAGTGCCCATCAGTGCCTCCTATCAGTGCTCATCAGTGCCTCCTATAAGTGCTCATCAGTGCCTCCTATCAGTGCCCATCAGTGCCTCCTATCAGTGCCCATCAGTGCCTCCTATCAGTGCTCATCAGTGCCTCCTATCAGTGCTCATCAGTGCCTCCTATCAGTGCCCATCAGTGCCTCCTATCAGTGCCCATAAATGCCTCCTATCAGTGCCTTTTATCAGTGTCCATCAGTGCCTTCTATCAGTGCCCATCAGTGCTTTCTATCAGTGCTCATCAGTGCCTTCTATCAGTGCTCATCAGTGCCCATCAGTGCCTTCTATCAGTGCTCATCAGTGCCGTCTATCAGTGGTCATCAGTGCCTTCTATCAGTGCTCATCGGTGCCTTCTATCAGTGCTCATCTGTGCCTTCTATCAGTGCTCATCGGTGCCTTCTATCAGTGCTCATCAGTGCCTTCTATCAGTGCTCATCAGTGTCCATCAGTGCCTTCTATCAGTGCTCATCGGTGCCTTCTATCAGTGCTCATCAGTGCCTTCTATCAGTGCCCATCAGTGCCTTCTATCAGTGCTCATCATTGCCCCTCAGTGCCTTCTATCAGTGCTCATCAGTGCCTTCTATTAGTGCTCATCAGTGCCTATCAGTGCCTTCTATTAGTGCTCACCAGTGCTCATCAGTGCCTTCTATCAGTGCTCATCAGTGCCATCTATCAGTGCTCATCAGTGCCGTCTATCAGTGCTCATCAGTGCTTTCTATTAGTGTTCATCGGTGCCCATCAGTGCTCATCAGTGCCTTCTATCAGTGCTCATCAGTGCCTTCTATCAGTGCTCATCAGTGCCCATCAGTGCTCATCAGTGCCTTCTATCAGTGCCCATCAGTGCTTTCTATCAGTGCCTTCTATCAGTGCTCATCAATGCCCATCAGTGCCTTCTATTAGTGCTCATCAGTGCCTTCTATTAGTGCTCATCAGTGCCTTCTATTAGTGCTCATTAGTCCCTGCTATTAATTTCTATCAGTGCTGTCTGCCTTCACAGGACAGCACAGCTCTGAGCGGAGATCATGTGTCATAGAATAATAGCACAGAGAGACTCCGGCGGCATTAATGTTCTATTTGTCGGTCCTCTCTGGCACGGATGAGAGAGGACACACAGCTGATCTCACTGCTCCCCCTTCTCCCCCCTCCCCTCTCCTGTGTGCTCCTGTGTGGCCTTCTCTTCACGGGAGAAGAACTATGACGTGGGGGATCGGGAGCTCTTGGCGATTAAGACTGCTCTGGAGGAATGGAGATATCTCCTGGAGGGTGCCGTCCATCCTATCTTAATCTTTACAGACCATAAGAACCTAGAATATCTCTGCACGGCCAAGCGATTGAGACCCCGGCAGGCTCGATGGGCTCTATTCTTTTCTAGGTTTAACTTCCATATCACCTTCCGCCCAGGGTCTAAGAATGGAAAAGCCGACGCCTTGTCCCGAATGTTCCCTGACACCCCAGAAGAGGTCACACCCAGTTCAATTCTGTCCCCTCAAAATTTCCTCTTGATCCAGCCTGGTTTAAGGATTTCAATTGAGCAGGCATCCACCCAGTGCACGGAGGCAGAAATCTCCTCTCTAAGAAGCCAGGAGGGGCTCCTTTGGCATCAAAACAAGATTTTTGTCCCACAGCAAGCCAGGCTTCAGGTTTTAAGAACTTTTCACGACCACCAATTGTCTGGCCACTTTGGGGTCCGAAAAACTACCGAGCTGGTCCAACGGTCTTTATGGTGCCCCACTCTGAGATCCGATTATAAGGAGTATGTCAATTCTTGCACAACATGTCAGCGGAATAAGGGGTCCAACGCTAAATCCTGGGGCCTGTTAAGACCTCTGTCAGTCCCGGAACAGCCTTGGAAAAACATTTCATTAGACTTTATCGTGGATTTACCCCCTTCAGAAGAATTCACAACCATCTTGGTAGTAGTAGACCGGCTATCCAAGATGGCACACTTCTTGCCAATGATGGGCACACCTTCCGCCATGGACACAGCAAAAACTTTCATCAAAGAAATAGTCAGATTGCATGGTGTACCAGACAACATTGTGTCAGATAGAGGTGTTCAATTCACTTCTAGGTTCTGGAGGAACCTTTGCAAATTGCTGTCAATTGAAACATGTTTTTCCACAGCCTACCATCCCCAGAGCAATGGTCAAACGGAAAGGACTAACCAAATGCTAGAACATTATCTAAGATGTTTTTGTTCCTTTTCTCAGAATGATTGGATTTCATTATTGCTCTGTGCGGAATTCACATACAATAACTCTGTGCATGCTGCTACCAACCAGTCGCCCTTCTGGGCAAATTATGGCTACCATCCCTCATTTCTACCCAATATCATCCCCTAATCTTCAGTTCCGGCAGTTCAAGACAGAATAAATTTCATTCAAACTAATTATCAAATTCTCCAGGACACAATGCGGAAAGCCCAAGAAGGGTATAAGAAACAATATGACAAGAAAAGAAGAGGAAACCCTGCCTTTAAAGTGGGGGACAAAGTGTGGCTCTCATCTGCAAACCTCAAACTGTCATGTCCATGGGGCCAAAGTTTGTTGGTCCTTTTGAAATTAAACGCAAAATAAATCCAGTAGCCTTCGAATTTGCCTTACCTGAATCTTATAAGATCCACCCTGTATTTCATGTTGCACTTCTTAAACATGCCATTTCTAGTTCTTTTCCAGGGAGAGAAGAAGTACCCCCACCTCCGGTCCTGGTAGGAGACGAGACTGAATTTGAAGTGGAATCCATCCTTAACTGTTGACGGAGAGGTAGGACAATTCAGTTCTTAATTAAATGGAAAGGGTATCCACCTGAGGAGAGCTCCTGGGAACCTGAGGCCAATGTTCATGCCCCTAGATTCGTCCAAGAGTTTTGGGCCAAATACCCTGAGAAAATGGCCCAAATGGGCATCCGGAGGCTGCCCGTCAGGGGGGGGGCACTGTCAGGGAATCAACAGCAGGAGAAGGGCTCTAGGACCCAGCATCTCTACCTGCACTTATGGCAGGAGAAGGACTTTAGGACCCAACATCTCTCGCAAAAGAAGGACTTTAGGACCCAGTATCTCTACCAGCAGGTCACATGGGCCTATATAAGGAAGTCTGCTGGTGTCTACAATTGCTGGTTTGTCTTCAGCTCCCCCTGTGTTTCTGTGCCCTGTATTATCTGCTGATCTGATCTCCTGTGTACCGACCCGGCTTGTTTTGACCTGCTCTTCCTGATCCTCTGGCTTGATCCTTTGGCTTGCACCTGACTTCCTCCTGCCTGCTCCCAGCATCTGACCCCGGCCTGGCTTTTGGACTCTGCTTATCTTGCTCCCTGTACTAAGACGCAGCTGATCTTAGGTCATTCTGATCCTGGACTGTCTCTCTGTGAATGACCCCTGACCTGGTTCCTGGCTCCGCTATTCAGTTATTCCACTGGACTCTGTCTCTGGACCTTTCAAGCACGCCTGTCCCCAGCAACCCGGCACCCGTGCTTCTGTGGGCACCACACCTGCTGTTCCACCTTCAGTGGTGTACTGCCCTCGGCCGCAAGGGGAGCCCTCCCAGCATCTCGGCCTCCTACCAAGTTACTGACAATAGATATCAGATATTCCAACCGCTGACAACCAATAACTAGGAAGTACTCATTTTGGCTGCTGAACATTAACTGTTTATTGAAACACAGGTACACAGAGGTAGCACTCGGGACAATCCCCCCAACCTTTGCATTCAGGGTGGGGTAGACTGTCCAATCAGCAGGGAGAGCTGAATTCTCCCCTCCATCCTCACAACAAATACACATACACATCCCATAATACCCAAGGCAGACAGACACAATAGAACAATGGAATACAGCCACACCCCAGACAACCCAGCAAAGTGTCCCCAACAGTATGAGACAATATATATATATATATATATATATATATATATATATATATATATATATATATATATAATATACAACATTCCAGTGTGGTTGTACAGTGAGTCCGACTAGTACAGATCAGACTGGGGTTCTCGGTCACCCTGTGCCCCTAATAGACACAGGGTAACTTACACATAGGAGGGGCCGGGGGAGCTGGACAAAGAGCTTCCAGTGCTCTCCAAGGTAACCTGGGTTCCACAAGCCCCTCGCCCAAAGTGACTCCCGTCACACACAGTACGCTCTGCATTCATGGCACACTGAGAGGGAGATTTACTAAACCGGTTGCACACAGAATCTGGTGCTACTGTGCATAGTAACCAATTACAGCGGTTTAGACATTAATGGCTGTGTGTTGAGTTATTTTGAGGGGACAGCAAATTTACACAGTTATACAAGCTGTACACTCACTACTTTACATTGTTGCAAAGTGTCATTTCTTCAGTGTTGTCACATGAAAAGATATAATAAAATATTTCCAAAAATGTGAGGGGTGTACTCACTTTTGTGAGATACTGTATATGTCTCAAAGTCCTTCTTTTTTTTTGTTGATTTAACATCAATCTTATTTTTGTAGAGTGTCCTTTGACAGTGGTTCCAATAAAGTATGATATATAGCGCCTTTTATTTTGATGAATGTCTCCTAAGGTGAGTATAAAAAAGACAATATATATATAAAGAAGATATATGATTCTCTTCAGAGTTGAATTATCAACTGAGAAACACAGGTGCCCACTGCAAATGTAATCCCCCAAAGTACAAACATAGAAGTACAGTCACATCTTGGTCCACCATGATGATCATAGGGGTCCATATAGCAACCAGAAAGGGAAAAAAGAAATGACGTTGGCTGTGCAACAATTCTTTGTTAGTACCACAGGAAATTCCCGGATAGCCAAGAGCATGTTGATGCATACGGTTGCATTTGCTGATAAAGTAAGACATATACATTACTGTGCAAAAGTTTTAGGCAGGTGTAAAAAATGCTGTAAATTAAGAATGCTTTCAGAAATAGAAGTGTTAATAGTTTTTATATGGTAAAGTCAGGCGCTGTTAATGTCAAAAGCAACAAAATTTACCTTACTACGTGCCCCCAATTTAAAAAATGGAAAGTAAATGAAAAAAAGAGAAATCCAAATCAAATTAATATTTGGTGTGACCACCCTTTGCCTTCAAAGCAGCATTAATTGTTCTAGGTACACTTACACACAGTTTTTAAAGGAACTCGGCAGGTAGGTTGTCCCAGATATCTTGGAGAACTAACCACAGATCATCTGTTGATCGGCTTTTCCTCACAGACGCGAGTAGAGGAGAGCCGTTCGGCGGCTCTCCTGACAGGGGGGGTCTGCACTGATTGTTTATCAGCGCAGCCCCCCCTTGGATGCCTGCTCTAGACCACCAGGGAAGCCGCCAGGACCACCAGGGAAGGGGGCTACATGGCAACATGTGGATGGCCAGGTATGTACCCCATGGCCATCCACATGTGCAAATTATGCCCAATCTGTGCCAATCAGTGCCCACAAATGGACACTGACTGGCACCATTATATATCAGTGATGCCCAGCAATGCCACCCATCAGTGTCATCAGTGCCACCAATCAGTGTCATCAGTGCCACCCATCAGTGTCCATTGGTACCACCTGTCAGTGCCCATCAGTGCCCCTCTATCAGTGCCCATCCGTGCCACCTATCAGTGCCTCCCATAAGTACCAATAAATGCCACCGATAAGCCAATATATAAGCCAATATAAAGAAATAGTAGTGGATAAAAAAGCCCTTTTGGATTTAATTAACCTTTTTTTTGGTTAATTCTCCTTTAAGGGGGTGTGGCTGGGAGTGTGTCCTATGCCTACATACATTTTCTAGTAGGTGTCCCTCATTCGGGGGGCGTGTCCAGGATGGCAGAGGGAGCAGGTGTGTGAGGCCTGAGCTCCCACAGATCGGAGCAGAATCCTGCTAATCTGGGGTGCAGACACCGGGAAAAAGACCCTCTTGTGCCCCCTCTCATCTCTGGGATACCTTTGGGGCAAATTCAAGAGAAATCCCCCGCCGAAAATCTCAAAATAGGCCGCGCCGCCGAGAACCGCGGACTAGGCCGAAGCCGTGGCCTCGCCTGATTTTTCTGCCCGCGCTGAGAACCAGCCCAGCGCGGACCGGAAAAAATCCTCTTCCGTGGGGTTAAAACGCTGCCGAAAGGACCATCCTGTGCCCCCTTCATCCCTGGGACATTTCTGGGGTATGTACAGGAGGAACTCCCAGCAAAAAGCTCGGAAAAAGGCCGCGCCGCTGAGAACCGAAGACAAGGCCGAAGCCGGGGACTCGCCGAAACTCTCTGCCCACATGGAGAACCAGGCCGGCGGATCGATTGAGCCGGAGCAGCTCCCGGACCCGGCGGCGGATTTCAAGGCGGTAATGCAGGCCATAACCTCCCTAATGGAAAAAGTGGATCATATACAGACTCATGTGGAGTTTATTAGAAAGGACTTCGATACCCTGAGAGGCCGCATGCACAAGGTGGAGCAGAGGGTCTCACAAAATGAAGACACAGTACGTGATCATGGGGCTGATTTGCACGTGCTAAATCCAAAGTTAAAGTGCTGGAGGCAAGGGCGGAAGATGCCGAGAACCGCAACCGAAGGAACAACTTGCAAATTTTGGGGCTTCCGGAGGGAGCAGAGGGTACGGACCCTACCGCGTTTGCTGAACGTCTCTTGCAACAATTGCTCCCCTCTGCACGGTTTTCGCCATTCTTCACCGTGGAAAGAGCGCATCGCATACCCTTCACCAAAGGCCCACAAGGTGCGCCACCTCGCACCTTCATCTTTAAATTACTTCACTTTCGTGATCGTGACCTGGTGATGAAGGAGGCGAGGGCACAGGGAGAACTCCGCTTTGAAAATGCCAAACTCCTGATTTTTCCGGATTATTCGCTGGAAACGCAGAAACAACGGAAATCCTTCCACGCAGTGAGAGTCCCTCATTCCCCTCTCAAAATGTTGGGAGGTATGCTATATGTAGAAAAGATCTTGTTTCAGAAGGATTGACGCCCTCCTAGATAGTAAACCTGCACCTGCTATTGTTGAGAGGTTGGACTCCATCTGGGCCATTTTTTGGATAATGCGCATCGCTATATCATGTGATTTCCTTGAGCCTTTCCTGATGAAGCAGGCTGTACATCACGTGTGAAATGCATAGTTACCTATACCTGCTATGCAAAGACTGTTTTCATAATAAAAAGGTTAAACCAAAACACACATATATGGTTTATCAATGGTAGACAAGACCTGGCCTTGTAAGGGATTTATAATTATTATTTGATGCTTTTTAATTGTATTGCTACGTTTCCAAACAAAATGCTATATATATGCATTTGGATCATGCTTTTAATGAACTTTGACAAAATGTAATATCTTTAATACATTTATAATTTTGTTGGTAGTCCAATATTCCCGTTCACAAAATAAACCTCATTAAATTGGTGGTCAGTGGGAAGGGGGAAGAAGTCGCAGTGGCAACGTCATCCCGCGAGCATCTTGTCGTTTCTATGCATCCTGAGCCCGCACTACTCAAGTGCTGCGTTTGTGAGTAACGTTTTAACGTCCTTATGAGGAAATAAACCGTTTAGATATATAGGGAGCACTAGATTTTGCCTTTTCTGTTCCTATGTGCACCGGACCCCATGGAGGGAATTTGTACTGTCTGGTATCCATCTAATCAGCCGGAGGCAGCACGGACGGAATAGGAGCTCCATGACCAGCTCATTTGTTTATATCCCAGAGAGGGAACCTGCTTTTTCTGACCTTCTGGTGAAACATGGGTCAGAACCTGAGGTGAGCGGCTAGGATATTGAGGTGGAGGAGAGCACTTGCATTTTCAACATTTATGCACTAGTGGTGTGTTGTGCGTTTTTGTGCAGAAGACTCTGAGGATTATTTTTGTGCATTTGGACTTCTTTTTTTTTTTTGAGTGTGTGGACTTTATCTTTATTGTTTATTGTTCATTATTCCCATATAGGGAACACGTATATTTCATTATTGTGTAGTGTTCATTATTCCCAGTTAGGGAACACGAATATTTGATTGTGCACTCAGTATCTTGCCTTATTGCAAGTTAATCATCTATTCTCTTTAAGGATTTATTGGTAGTTATTTAGGAAGCGAAACACTGTTTTGTTATGTATATTCTATATGTGAAGTGAACGCATTTTCTGTGTGTGCAACAGCCAGGTGGGGGGTATTTTTCAATTTTTGGTTTGTGGTGGGATTTTGTCACATCACCTACTACACATATCAATACATAGTGATTAAGGTTATTATCATTTGCGCATTTTCTGTGTGTGCAGCAGCCAGGTGGGGGGGGGGGGGGGGTATTTTTCATTTTTTCGTTTTTTTTGTAAGATTTTGTTATATTACCTATTATTCATATCACTACATAGTGATTAAGGTTATTAATTTTTGCGCTGATAGAAATGTGTTTTATTGGTCAGTGGGAAGAATGTTCCTTACACTGGCAGTGAGTGGGAAAAATGCTCATTAAATTGGTGATCTCTGGGAAGAATAGTCCTTTATTGGTGGTCATTGGGAAAAGTTCTCCTTACATTGTTGGTCATTGGGAAGAATACCCTTTATCTTGGTGGTCAGTGGGATGCATGCTCCTTACATTAGTGGATTGTGGGAAGAATGCTCCTTATATTGGTGGTTGGTGGGAAGAATTCTCTTTACATTGGTGGTCATCGGGAAGAATGCTCCTTACATTGGTGGTCACGGGAAGAATGCTCCTTACATTGGTGGTCACGGGAAGAGTGCTCCTTACATTGGTGGTCATCGGGAAGAATTCTCCTTACATTGGTGGTCAGTGGGAAGAATACCCTTTATCTTGGTGGTAAGTGGAACGAATGCTCCTTAAATTAGTGGCTTGTGGGAAGAATGTGCTTTACATTGGTGGTTGGTGGGAAGAATGTTCCCTAGATGGGTGATGAGTGGGAAGAATGCTCCTCACATTGGCAGTCAGTGGGAAGAATGCCCTTTACTGTACATTAATGGTTGGTGGGAAGAATGCTCCTTACATTGGTGATCAGTGAGAAGCATGCTCCTTATATTCGTGGTCAATGGGAAGAATGAATATATGGAGGAGATAGGCCGCGCCATCTGTTTAAATAATATATTAGCAGCTGACACAGCAAAAGATCAATTTGCAAAAAATATAAAAAGTGATATATGTAAAAAAGTGCAGCACTGATGTGATATCGTTAGAGTGAACAAAAAACTGATATAACTACATACTCAGTACAATGACCTCATATGCATAAAACAAGTGCTAATAGCAAATAAATCTATGTTCTATAATGGAAAGGTCATACAATCCCCATATAGTCTCATAGACAGAAGTGAACAAACATTACCTTGCAAATAGTGAAAAAACAATAATGTGAAGCAAAAAACTGAATATATATGCATTCGTGAATAGATATCACAGTCCATAAATAAATATATACGAGAACATGGTGACTTGAAGTAAATGCTTGGTGCAGACACTTTGTCAGTAGATAATCCACCACCGATATAAATAAGGCTTACCGGAAAAGTTGAACCCAAATAGGCGTACGCCTAATGAGTTAGTAAAGCATCCAGTTGGGGGTAAAATTTATATGGTCTTTGACAGCACTACTTCCAAGTAGATGCCCACCGGAGGGATGATGGCCATGGGATGGATCAGAAAATTTCTCCCAAATGGTGTGCATTATAGGAAGAAGAAGGAATAGGCCACATAGTGTGATTCCATTTCAATATAAAAAACATTTATTGTATATAAAAAGGGAACACTCACATTTGGTGAAGATAAAAAGCGCTTTGTACTAAAAAGTATGGAATGTCATGCAGTGGCATCAGCAGAGCCCGTCCCGATGCGTTTCGTCTAATAAGACATCATCAGTCCCCAGATGATGTCTTATTAAACGAAATGCGTTGGTACGGGCTCTGCTGATGCCACTGCGTCACATTCCATACTTTTTAGTACAAAGTACATTTATTTGCTATTAGCACCTGTTTTATGCATATGAGGTCATTGTACTGAGTATGTAGTTATATCAGTTTTTTTGTTCACTCTACTGATATCACATCAGCGCTGCACTTTTTTACATAATGAGAAGAATGCTCCCCTTACATTGGTGGTCATTGGGAAGAATACTAGAAAAACTGGGGCTATTTCACGCAAATGGCTGTTGATTTATATTTATAAGAACTGCTGCCCCTACTGGTACAACTACCTAATTCGGTAGAGTCTGAAATGAAGGGTGTTTGACAGTACTGTTACTAGTTACTACTGTCAAACACCCTTCATTTCAGACTCTACCGAATTAGGTAGTTGTACCAGTAGGGGCAGCAGTTCTTATAAATATAAATATGGCTCTGCTCTATTGATTTAAAATGTGTGGTGCCCTTTAAGTAAATTTCTGGAGTTTAATTCAATTTCAGTTTAGTTTTTATACCTCAATGTGCCTTTATATTTTGAACTTACTCTTATTGATACGATTATAAAGTGACAGGTGCTCTTAATTGATCAGAAATAAATAAATAAAACAATAGAAATTTGATTAACTTTTGCTTGAAGGAAATATCCTTAGGTAAACAATGCTGGTTTCATTGCATAACCAGTTAATTATTTAGTTGATAAGTTTATAAAGTTACAGGTGCTCTTTAAATAAATAGAAAACGCCAACAATTTGATAACTCTTTGCTGTGCAAAAACTACTCCTTGAACAACATTTGTAAATTAAAGTGACCAGTGCTCTTTAAAAGATAAGCAGATAAACAAATATGTCTATGGAATAGGGGAAGCTGCGCTTAAAATTAGGTCCACAACAATTAACATGAAGACAAAAAAATGTCCATTGAAAACATGAAGGGTCATAATAACACAGCAGTATGCACACACAAGTAAAGTGCCCGACCACCGTAGCTGTAGATTGAGCTTACCAGATGGCAACCTTAAAAGGCAAGTGGCTATAGCCCAGCCAAGGCCTCTAAGCTTGCTGATGACCACAATAGGAACAGTATTCGGATGGTGAAGATCACTCACTAGAACCCGCATCCAGCATCCATATACTCAGTAAATTGCCCAGAAGAAAAAAGAACTGGCCATAGTGTAATAAATTCCAAACAGTTTTAATAAGATCAAGTAATGAACTTACAATTAGGGGGCGATAACATCGCATGTAAAAGAGCCGGCCGGCATACACAAAAACGGAGCCCGTTCTCCGATCGCGTGGTGACGTCACTACGTGCCTTCCTCCAGACGCGTTTCGTCATCAGCAGACATTGTCAATGGGGACAAAATAGTCTTTGGTAAATGTAAATTCTCCTTGATCGGATACTCAATGGGTTACGCGACAGGTGCTCTTCACTCGTGCATATCAAAAACTCATGCTTGTGCTGGTGCTTCTTGCAGTGCTCCCCCTATAGTACTGCACTCACCAGAAAAAAAACCCAACTCTAGGAGGTATCACACGTTCACAGTTTATGCCACTGTGTAGCAGACCCAGATCCACGTATCTTTCCTCTCCTTCCTCTTATAAAGATTCATCCCCCTGTTTCCCCTAGCCATCTGATTGAACAATGAAGGAGCTTAAAAACTACTGTATATATTCGAGTATAAGCTGAGTTTTTCAGCACATTTTTTTGTGCTGAAAAAGCCCCCTTGGCTTATACTCGAGTAACTGTGCCCATCTGCAGCCTCATGCGCCTGATCTCCCGGCTCTGTGACATGCGGTCTAGTCAGCGGCCGTACAGCGTAACAAAGCCCCGCCTTCTCCTCATCCTCATCCGTGATAGGAGGAACACTGACTCACTGCTGGGATACTGAATCAGTGTTTCGTCGTTACACTGCACGGCCGCCGACTAGACTGCATGTCACAGCGCCGGTGTTCTGTAGATCAGGTACATGAGGCTGCAGATGGCACAGTGGGGCATGCAGATGGAACAGTGAGGCATGAAGATGGACACAGTGAGGCATGCAGATGGCACAGTGGGGCATGCGGATGGCACAGTGAGGCATGCAGATGGCACAGTGGGGCATGCAAATGGCACAGTGAGGCATGGAGATGGCACAGTGAGGCATGGAGATGGCACAGTAAGGCATGGAGATAGCACAGTGGGGCATGCTGATGGCACAGTGGGGTATGCAGATGGCACAGTAAGGCTGCAGGTGGACATTGTTGACCCTCTTTTCCACTTACAGTAGCTGCTGCATTTTCCATCCTAGGCTTATACTCGAGCCAATACGTTTTCCCAGTTTTTTGTGGTAAAATTAGGTGCCTCGGCTTATATTCGGGTCGTCCAATACTCGAGTATCTACGGTAAATTGAAATTTAATTAAACACCAGAAGTTTACTTAAAGGGCACAATACATTTTAAGCCAATAGAGCAGCACCATACCTATTACTACTGTCAAACACCCTTCATTGGGAAAAATGTTGTTTACATTGGTGGTCAGTGGGAAGAATGTTCTCCTTACAATGGTGATCAGTGGGAAGAATGTTTTCATTACCCCCTTATCATAGCTCATAAAAAGAAAGGGGCAGAATAATAATGCACCCTTTTCTATTAACCACCATAGAAACATGTCCACCTGAGGCCCTTCTACATCAACTTCCACTACAACATTGGCAAATATTATGCAAATGTATGAAAAACATAGGTTTGCTGCATTTACTTATCGTGATATGTTCTATTGGTGCCCTAATCATATTCATTTTTCTTGCAATGTTTCTGTACCTTGGTAATCTGCCTGATCAATAAAAACATTATGAAACAAAAAAAACATTGGTGGTCAGTGGGAAGAATGTTCTTTATATTGGTGGTCAGTGGGAAGAATGTTCTTTATATTGGTGGTCAATAGGAAGAATGCTCCCCTTATATTGGTGGTCATTGGGAAGAATGTTCTTTATATTGGTGGTCAATAGGAAAAATGCTCCCCTTACATCGGTGGTCATTTGGAAAAATGTTCTTTATATTAATAGTGGTCAATAAGAAAAATGCTCCCCTTACATTGGTGGTCAATAGGAAAAATGCTCCCCTTACATTGGTGGTCTTTGGGAAGAATGTTCTTTATAATGGTGGTCAGAATGTTCTCCCTACATTGGTGGTCGGTGGGAAGAATATTCTTTATATTGGTGGTCAGTGGGAAGAATGTTCTTTATATCTTTATATTGGTGGTCAGTGGGAAGAATGTTCTTTATATTGGTGGTCGGTGGGAATAATGTTCTTTATGGTGGTCAATAGGAAGAATTTTCCCCTTACATTGGTGGTCATTGGGAACAATGCTCCTTATATTGGTGGTCAGTGGGAAGAATGTTCTCCTTACACTGGTGGTCAGTGGGAAGAATGTTCTCCTTACATTGGTGATCAGTGGGAAGAATGTTCCTTACATTGGTGGTCAGTGGGAAGGAGGAGGAGGACACACCCAAGGAGCTCTCTGTGAACCAGCCTTTTTTCAAGCCTGGGCCTTGCCTGTTAGCTTGGCCCAGGAATAATGCCTGATCCTGGGGGAGGCCCAGGGAGGGATCCCCCTGATGACACGGGGCCTAGTGAGGAGGAGGTGGAGGATCTGACTGTGGGTCCAGGCCCTGGTATGGAAGCGAGTATCTTCAGACAGAAGATTGTTGATCGTTTTAGGGAAATTGGAAGGGCTGAAGAGAAACTTCAAGTTTTGAAAACTGAACATAAAAACTTTAAAGCCAAATACTTCCAGGCATGGAGTAGAAATCGCACAGCCATGAAGCCTGAGTTGCAGGAATTGGAGGAAAAGGTAAAGCAGCAAACTTTATTGTTGGAGAAATTAAAAGCCAGAAGTGGAGCTTTTAAAGAAAAATTTGACAATGAAAAGAGATTTGCCAGCCAGTCGTCAGTAAGTTGCACGGATCAGCAGCCTCAGGTTATGGATGACCCGGGTCCATCTGCCTCTGCACCTCTCCCCCCATGTAAGGCCTTGGAATCGCCAGCGGCAACCAGCCAGGGGGTTGAGAGTGAGCATGGCACCCTGACCTTCATCCAGCAGATGGAGTCACCCCTGAGAGCAGACAAGGTTTCCATTTCTGATGATCCATCAGAAATCCCTGAGGATGAGAAAAAAAATAAAACTGGGAATGAAGCTGGACCTGCACCGGATACCCTGAACGTGGATGTTTCTACTCCTGCATTTGCTGAGACCAGTAGTTCCTCTACCAAGTTTTCTCCATGTGTTTCACACAGTAAGGCTGGCCATACACTATTCAATTTTCCTGTTCAACTTTCCTTTAGATTTACCAAAACCATATAATAGGAGGTCAAACCTAAACACTTTCAATTTGGATGTAATCAGGCAGGCCCTTGTACTACATAGTTGAAGGTAAATCTAAAGAAAATTGAACAGGAAAATTGTATGGTGTATGGCCAGCTTAAGGCTGACAGCAGCAAAGAGATTGCCTCACCTGAGCCTCTCTGTGTTCCAGCAGAGCTGATTGATGCTGATGGGGGAAGGGATCAGCACATTGCACCATGTGCAGTGGAAGCCATGGAGGTGTCAGACCAGCCTGCTGAAAGTCCTGTCCTGATGGAAGAGAACAGGCCAGCTGAAGATTCCACCAGCACAGCAGTGGGAAAGGACACTGTTGGGAAGACTACAGGAACTGTGAATATACCAGCAAGTATTAAGAATGACAGTAATGATAAAACAATGAATGTGGTGGGTGGTGGTGAAGGGGTTAATACTGCTGGGAAAAATAAAAATGACATTGCTCTCCCTGCTCAGCAGAGGAAAGACTCATCGATTGTGCAGACCAAATCTGTACAATCGATATCTGCTAGGAATGTGTCAGACGGTTCAAAACTCACAAATGTTTCTTCTGCTGGGAGAAATGTGGGCAGTTATGCGTCTGTTCTGGGGAGTCGCACCAAGGAGGGTGGAGGGAATTTTAGTGGTCACAATTTGGGGGGGCTTGGTGGTGGGATGGTTGGTGGGTACAGGAGGAGGAATGTGGTTCAATTGAAGTGGGAGGGGGAGGGGACCCCACCAGTAAGGGGGAGGGTGGCTGAGTTGGTTCTGGAAATGGGGTTTAAAGCCTTGGATATCTTTGCTTTGATTTGCCCAGTGGGGAGTTATGAATTTGATTTGTCCTTTGTAAAGCCTGAGGGTTTGGATTTATTTTGGGAGCGATATAGGAGGTGCAAGGGCCTTCCGCAGTGGAGTGGTTTGGTGCCAAAGGTGATTTCCAGGCAGCCTCTGATAAAGTCGGTGACGATCTTGGTGCGTAACGAATCCATACCAGAGGCTGATTTGATAGTATGGCTACGCCGATATGGTGAGGTCCTCGCTCCACTGCGGAAGGTCCTTGATGAGCATGGGATATGGACAGGGGCCTGGACAGTGTCACTAAAATTGGGGGTGCTTGGAAATGTAGTTCAACACCTTCCCTGTTCAGCCTTTCTGGGGAGAGATAGGCTGACTATTTTTTACCAGGGTCAGCCTAAAGTCTGTAACAAATGTGGAGACAAAGGCCATTTTGCATCTACTTGTACCCGTAAGAAATGCTCACTATGCCAGGATCTGGACCATTTGGCTAAGGATTGTACTGAAATTCGGTGCAATTTGTGCCAAAAGCTCGGTCATCCTTATAGCCAGTGCCCGGAGGCATTACTTAACTTGCCAGGATTGGAGGCTGAGTTGCAGAGACTTGATAAGGAGGATGAGGCCGCTAAAACTGTTATTGACCCTCCTGTTTCTGTTACATCTGTTCCGGATTCTGTTTCCCCTAGTGATGTGGTCCCTGAGTCTGCCCCTCCTGTGTCTGTTACATCTGTTGTTTCGGATTCTGTTTCACCCAGTAATGTGGTCCCTGAGTCTGTCCCCCATGTGGTGGTCCCTAATCCTGCTGTACGCAGATCCTCCAGACTGGCAGAAGCTGCTGGGGGGGCAGGTTTGGCAGATCTTCCCTCTCGGCCTCCAGTCCCTGTCCCTCAGCGGCACAAACGTGGTCAGGGGAATGTGGGGGTGCTGGATGGGGGAGGGGTTGAGGGAAAGGTGTCCATATCCCATGTCTCACCCTCTGTTGAGGGGGATTCGGATGATGAGGGGTGGGAGAAGTTTAGGAGGAAGAAAAAGAAGAAGAGGAAGACAAGTAAAGTGGTCATTTCTTCCTCAGAGTCGGACCCAGGAGGGGTTCCTCTTGGTAATACTTTTTCAGTTTTGTCGGGTGATGAGATGTCTGATATATCTTTCTCTTTATCATCCATGGATGAGGGGGAGTCACGTAGTCTTAAGAGAGCTGTTTCTGGTGATGAGAGTGTGGCAAAGGTTAAGAAACGACTACCCCAATCATCCTGATGGCAGTTCCCACTCCGATAAAGGTGGCGACCATTAATGTCGCCAGCATTAAATCTGCAAGAGCTCGTGATATTGCCTTATTTTTGCTCAGCGAGTTTGATGCCGAGATTTTATTTTTGCAAGAGACCTGGCTCAATACTTTGGCCGATGTCCATCTAGCAAAAAGGGAGTGGAGATGCGGTCCCTCCTTTTGGTCTCTTGCGGCTGAGCCCTGCAGCGGAGTTGCGGTCCTTTTTAAAACCGATATGGTAACGTGCCGGCGGGTAATTGAGGTAGAAATGGGGAGATGCATGGTCTTGGACGTCTCTGTTAGGGGGCAGGACCTGCGCCTAATCAATATCTATGGACCGCAGTCAAAATGGGGCAGGAAATGTATCCTCACAGAGATCAAGCCCTTCCTTTTTACGTCCCAGCAGGTTGTCTTTGGAGGTGATTTTAACACCATAATTAGGCCTGAAGACAGGAGAGGCTCCATAGACAGGCTGGGTTATGATAGCGTTTTTCTTAGAGATATGGTGAGACAAGCAGGCCTGGTAGATGTGCATATTAAGCACTGCCCTGGCAGCACGGGATTCACATTTCAGAGAGGGAATAGTCAGAGTAGGATAGATAGGTTTTTTTTAAAGGAGAACTCTGCTTTCTCGGCTCCTGAGTTGAGGGCGGTGGAGTTCTCTGACCACTGTATGCTGTCTGTGACTCTGAATGCCTCGGACACTCCACCCAGGGGAAGGGGTACCTGGAAACTGAATTCGGCTTTCCTGGAAGATGTAGAGGTAAGACAATCCTTTGAGGATTTTTTTCAGGCACAGGTTTCTATTCTGGACTTTTGCAGCAGTAAGTCAGAGTGGTGGGAGCTTGTGAAACAAAGGGCAATTGGACTTTTCAAGGCCATAAGTAAGAAGAAGCAGCTTGGTATGTACATTGCCTACCAGCATTTGCGGAGGAAGCTTGATCGTCTTGTCTCGTATAGAGGAGATCCAGGGGAGATCTCTGAGGTGAAGTTTCTTCTTAGGAAGTGTCAATATGACCGGCATGCCTCCTTGGTTCTGGAGAGGGATTATGGAAAATATCACTCGCCTGATCCTTACCAGAACTGTAAGCAAGGCATAGCAGTTAAGACGGTCATAGGCCTGAGGGATAGTACGGGTTCCCTGGTGAAGTCCAGATCAGGGATCCTGGAGATCTTCAGGTCATATTACGCAGACCTTCTGGGAAGAAAGGACCTTTGTCGGGACAGGATGGAAAGCTTTCTGGATTCTACTCCAGGATTGGGAAATGGTACGTTGCCTTTGATGGATTTGACAGAACCAATTTCAGTGGATGAGGTAGTTAATGCTATAGAGAAGCTGGCTACCAAAAAATCGCCTGGGCCAGATGGGTTGACAGCTGAATTCTACAAGTGTTTTAAGTCCATTCTGGCTCCCTTTTTAGCAGAGGTTTATAACAGCTGTCTAGAAGAGGGTTTGCTCCCTCCCTCCATGAGGCAATCCGCTGTGATTCTTCTGTCAAAAGGTAAAGACCCCTCAATGATTGAGAACTGGCGCCCCATCAGTCTTCTCAATGTTGATAGAAAGATCCTGGCGAAGATTCTTTTTTGGCGCTTGTCGTCAGTAGCAGGCGATTTGTTGTCCAGTCATCAGCACTGCTCAGTCCAAGGTAGAAGTACCTTTTCAGCGGTTTTAGCTGTCCGGGAGGCTTTGGAACGATGCAGGGCTGCTGGATGGAGAAAGTACTTGCTGGCATTGGATCAGGCGAAGGCTTTTGATCGAGTCAATCACGAGTACCTGTATTTGCTACTTGGTAGATACGGCCTGCAGGGGAGGTTTATAGATTGGCTGAAGACATTATATAGAGGGGCTGAGAGCTTCCCACTGGTTAATGGTTGGGTTGGACGGCCTTTTGAGGTTGGCTCTGGTGTGCGCCAGGGATGTCCTCTGAGCCCCCTGTTATATGTATTCGCAATCGACCCCTTCATAAGAAGGCTAGAGAGTGGATCTTTGTGCGGGGTGCCTTTGGGCATTGCTGGTGTGCCGCCTCTGAAGGTCGTGGCCTATGCCGATGATGTGTCTGTTATTGTCTCTGGGACAGAGGAGGCGCAGGAGGTGGTCTCTATGATAGAGCAGTACACGGAGGCTTCTGGTTCTAAAGTCAACCATGAAAAGAGTGAAGTTTTCTGGATGGGTGAGGAGGGTGAAAGCTTCGAACTTCCGGATGCCTTCCCAGAGCCCCAGCAGGAAATTAAAGTGTTGGGCATCAAATTTGGTCCTGGTGACTATGGTCATCGAAATTGGGAAAGCAGGTTGGTGTGTGCCAATGCCAAAGTAGCAAGCTGGAAGAAATGGAAGCTTTCCTTGAGGGAGAGGGTTGACTTGATCAAAACGTACCTGGTCCCAATCTTTTTATATGTCAGCTTCGTCTGTATCTTGCCAGCATCTCTCTATGCAAGGGTGTACAGCTGTTTTTTCCAACTGTTATGGGGAAGTAGGCTGAACCTGATCAAACGCAATGTAACTTACCTGTCTAGGCGGGAGGGTGGCCTAGGAATGGTCAACCCAATAGTTTTCTTTTCTCTGCTCTTTTTAAAGTACAATCTTGGTAACATGCTAGCAGAGAACCCGCCGGGATGGGTGGGCATTTTTCAATCTTGTTTTAGGCCTTTTCTGCGATGCTGGGAAGATGGCGGGCCAGTGAAAAGTCTGAGAGTCCGACATGGCAAGCTCCCGGCTTATGTTGCCCCGTGTCTGAAAATACTTCGGCAGTGGCAGGTGACAGTGGAGGATATCAAGTCCCTCCCCAGGAAGCTTCTGGAGAAGAGGATTTTGAGCTCTGCTTTCAGTGTGTCACTGGCCTTAAGGGATTGCCCAGGCTCTGTAATGAGGGAGGGGTTGCGTTTAATCAATTTAGAAAGAATTCCCTTGAAGTTTAGGGATCAAGCCTGGCTCGCTTTCCATGGAAGGCTCTATGTCAGAGGGAACTTGAAGCATCGCCCTGTGGATGATCGGGATTGTCCTAGAGTGGAGTGTGTTGGTAAAGTGGAGTCTATGGACCACTTTTTGCTGCAATGTCCCTTTAACATAGAGGTGTATAAAAGGGTGGGGAGGGCTCTAGGCATCCCCTTTTTCTATCGCATGAGTTATGCGGAGTGGGTGTACGGGGCATTCCCGACTTGCTGGGATTTTGATTTGGATACACTGTTTTTAGTTAGTATAGTTGTCCGTTACTTCACATGGAATGCACGGTGCCAGATTACCCTGCGGAAAAAAGTCCTCTCTGTTGAGGTGGTGGTGCACGATACTCTGGGTGAGGTTGGGAAAATTCGGGGTCTTGAGAGGGGCAGGGAGCCTCGGGCGGTCTGGAAAAGGGCGTGGAGGAATATCAGACCTGCCTTTGGTGAACTGCCCATCTCTGGGTGAGGTGCTCTTTTCTTTTTCTATTTCTTTCACTCCCTTAGTTTTTGTTGGTTAGTAGCTTCTTTTTGAAGAAGGGCTGCATGCATAATGGGTGCGGGTTTGTTTCTTGACCTCACAGTTTGGATGTCTGGTGTATTGGTGTGAGTTGTAGTGAGATTATCCCCAATAATGACATGTTCATGATGAGTTTTGTTTTTGCTGTAAAGTCATTATTTGTTTGAGAGCAGATTTGCTATATTTATTTTCATTTATGTAAATATGTATATTTATGTATATTATATATAGTGATTTTATGCTTATTGATTGCAAGACTTTTAATAAAGAAAAATTGGGAAGAATGTTCTCCTTACACTGGTGATCAGTGGGAAGAATGTTCTACTTACATTGGTGGTCAGTGGGAAGAATGTTTTCCTTACATTGGTGGTCAGTGGGAAGAATGTTCTTTATATCGGTTGTCAGTAGGAAGAATGTTCTCCTTACATTGGTGGTCAGTGGGAAGAATGTTCTTTATATTGGTTGTCAGTAGGAAGAATGTTCTGCTTACATTGGTGGTCAATGGGAAGAATGTTCTGCTTATATTGGTGGTTGGTGGGAAGAATGTTCTTTAAATTGGTGGTCAATAGGAAGAATTCTCCCCTTACATTGGTGGTCAACCATTGCAAACCATTGATTTAATTGTAGTGACAGATTGCTAGATAGATAGATAGATAGATTTAAACGCATTAAGCAGACTAGAGTGTTTACAGTCACTATTTATTAGCGCCATCCATACAGAAGTGTTTCATTAGCCTTGTACGTTTGGATAACCGGATGCCAGTGACTAATCCATCGTGTTTTGTAGCTGCGGTAATAATTCCTCAATGTTAAATGAACATTCCTTTATTCATGAAATTACTTTTAAAAGGTAAATTAGCCAAGGAACACCAGGAAATAAAACGAAACAATTTATCTCTACAGCTTTATTAAAGAAAAAATCCTCTTCCCGCTGGCAGAGGAATGAGAACAACAATCGGCACAGATGAAAGATTTTTTTTTTTTTTTTTACATTTGTGATATGGGGAGAGAGACGTGGGGAAAGCAATTAGATCTCTTTGCAGCTTGAATTATGGAGTTCATTTTGTTCTCGTGTTTTGGTAGAATGAAGTACTGAAAACAATTAACTTTTCAAGTATTTTGAAACAAGTGAAATTATTGGAGTAATTACTGCAGTCTGGGAGATTTTAAAGTATAAGTAGCATCTCCTGTGTAATACTTATCTGTACGGCACAGAGGCTAAAGCTTTATTCGGGAACATTTCTCAAAGCGTTAAAGCGGTTTTAACAGATTGCCAGTGTTCTGCCAATGTAACGTAAGTGCCTGCAACTGGGTGGCGGATGGGTTTGGCCGTTGTCTTGTACTAATGTAGGTTGGTCTACATCTACTAACAGGCCAGTAATTAAATCTGAACTACAGACAAAAAGCTAAAAGCACAGTTGAAATACACATAGCGGGGCTGTTTTACCTGCCAAAGGATTCGCATTTCTGTCCATGCAGGTCTGAGATTCACATCCCTGCACAGCCCTGTCTACTGCAGTTTATTAACACTTTCAGCTTTCCGCTTTACCATGTGATTGGACAATGAAGGGAGAAGCAGCAAACTGATGAGTTTATCTCTCTTTCACTCTGCTTTCTCCACCTATCAGCATGTTTCTGCCATTGCAACTTTTTGTCTCCCTGTGCCCCCCCCCTCCATTCTGAGCTCTGCTCAACAGGAGTTGCAAAAGACTGATGTCTTGTCAAATTCAGGTTTTACACTGCTTGCATTTATTTTTGTGATTATTTAAAGTGGTTGTAAACCCTTACAGACCACTTTGACCTACAGGTAAGCCTAGCATGTGACATCATCGCGGCTCCGGCCAATCACAGCACCAGAGCCACGATACCCGGAAAGAAGATGGACGCTTCAGCTCACCTGTGCCCACCATTGCAGCCTTAGCTCACTTGTGCCCACCATTGCAGCCTCAGCTCACCTGTGCAGAGGATCATCACGGATAAGAGGAAAGCCCCCGGATCACAGAGCGCTAGTCTGCTGTTACAGCTTACATTACAATTGCCTCCGCTCCTGATTACACACAGCCCGCCCTCCTGACCCCGCGCCTGTGATAGACAGAATTCCAGTCCAATTCTGGGACGTGTTCTGTCTATCACAGGCGCGGGGTCAGGAGGGCGGGCTGTATGTAATCACGAGCGGAGGCAATTGTAATGTAAGCTGTAACAGCAGACTAGCGCTCTGTGATCCGGGGGCTTTCCTCTTCCTTCATGCTCTCTTCCCCTGGGGGCGATCGATGGTAGAACGGCTCCCGTTCAACCCTGCATGCCGGTGGTACTCACCCCTCCCCACTCTCAGGCAGCCCAGCTCCTCGCCGGAAACAATTTTCCACTCGGGAAATGCGAGTAGGCGAGTGGAAAATTTGAGGGCTGTATATATATATATATATATATATATATATATTTTATATATATATATATATATATATATTTTATATATATATATATATATATATATATATATATATATATATATATATATATATATATATATATATATATATATATATATATATATATATATATAATTTATATTTATATATATATATATATATAATATATATATATATATATATATATAATATATTGTAATTGTAGCACACCCCAGGTAGGAGCTGCTGATGAATAGGGATCCCCCACACTGCACAGCCAAACACACCGTATATTAACAGGAACACTTAGAGGTTGATTTACTAAAGGCAAATAGACTGTGCGCTTTTGCAAGTGCAGTTGCTCCAGAGCTTAGTAAATGTGGGAGAGGTCTGCTGACTTCCATCGTCCAATCATGTGCAAACAAAAATGCAGTTTTTTATGTTCCTTGCATGTAATTGGGTATTCTTTGTAAAGTGATGCTTTACTTCATTTACTAAGCTCTGGAGTAATCACACTTACAGTCTATTTCCCTTTAGTAAATCCACCCTTTAGAGTCATCGAACAGTCCAGCACTTTGATTTATCTTTTTTAATTATTGAGGGCTGGGAACTTGTATAGGGATTAGGGGGTTGATGGGATGCCAACTTGACTTTAGAACTCTTCAGGGACAACTCTTCCTATGTACAGCTATACACACTCCACTTTTTCTCCAACACTCACTTGCTTGCAGAAACGCAGACTCAGCTGGGACACTTTAGTAAATCTGGCAAAACCACTCAACCAGATTAGCAAAAGCTCTTTACAGGCAGGGCCCCTGGGCCCCTTTGGTGTGTACAGAAAAAGTCCAGTGTCCAGCTACATCCTTGTGCCTACTGATTCCAGCACCACCTCTTCAGGCACTGCCAGCCTGCCTGACTACAGCTGCCTCTCTCACTAGCCCTCCTGGCTAACTTCTTCACCACAGTCCTCCCAGACTGCACAATCACCAGCCACCCGGTTCACTTCTCCCTGGAGATCTTTTGGACATCCTTACTCTCTACCGCTGCCCTCACTCTTGCTCTCGTGCATCCAGGACAGCACTCCTCTGTGTGTCTTGAGAGGATCCCTCTAGCACCCGAGCCCCAAGCCCGAGGTCACCCCCCCCCCCAGACTAGAGGGCACCGTCAAGGGCCACCGAAAGCCTCCTCAGCACTCTATCTCCAGCTTTCACCCAACTGCCCCCTGCTGGCATGACACAGAGTATTTAAGAGGTGCCCCCCCCTGCCAGCCCACTTGCTAGGGATTGGCTGAGGCCCTCCTCAATACTCCAGGCAGCTCCTCCTAACCTCTCCTCCATTCTTCTGGAAGCTTCTCCAAGGTTTCAGCAAGTAAGGGGAGGTACCAGAGGTGGTGCCTGATGAGTCATCCAGCCTCCATGAGCCACTCGCCCTGACCCAGATTCAACCCAGCCTGGCTCTCAGCCAAACTAAATTTTCCTACACTACAAAACTAACTATGTACACCTAGTACTCTACAGTAGAGGGTGATATATATATTCTATGCAGTAAGCTAAAAGACCTTCTGCATGTAGCTTCCCTCCAGGAGTGCTGGTTCAGGACCCAAGAACAGGAGGATCGGGGTCGCTCTCTGCAAACCATTGAACAGAAATATAATATACTTGTTTTTTTAATTTTAAAAAATGAAGCTTTAATGTCACTTTAAGAAGATATAGTTTAATACACTTTAATTGTAGTGACAGATTGCATCATAGATAGATAGATAGATAGATAGATAGATCGATAGATCGGATGACAAATTGCCCACTTGATCTGATTGGACATGATTGCACAATATAAGAACCTTGTGTATCTTAGCTCGGCGGATTCTCACACCCACACAAAGTACAAATGGATTTCAGTTACTTACAAAGAGCTGAAAATGTGACTTAAAATGTAAAGTGGTAAATAATGAGATATTTTTGAAATGTTGTTTACGAAGAGCTTTCAAGTTGAGTCTTGCCCCAGGCCATAGATGAAAGTGTTCCGATGTCTCACCAGTGCCTTGAATATGTTTATTTCATAATTTATATCTCTTCACGCCGCATCTCATAAAATCTAAGGAATCATGTAAGTGCCATAAAAACCACATAACCGAGACTGCAGGACTTATCCCGTATTTGTCTCGGAAAGGAGCCTCCTCATTGTGCTACAAAGTCACGGGGCTGTTTTTGCTACTTACGTGTGTTTGCCCAAAGCAGCAAGTCTGGAGACATCACAGCACAATATTTAAAACCTGTGTTTTCTTTTTATGTTTTACTTTTATGTCCACTTCAGGATATCTGGAGGGGGACTTAAGAACACATCCATTTCCAGACGAGGAATGATGTTTTTTAAGGCTTCATGTACAGTGCATGGGCGGTTTGGTACATCAGCATCAAACTGCAGCAATTTCATGTGCCTAGGAGGTACAGGTATAGCTTCCAACCAGCTGTCAGAAACCTGTTGAAATCAATGATAGGCTGAAATATGCAACGGCTTGACACAGTACCAAGTCGTATGCGTTCAGGGACGTATAACCCAAAAGCAGAATTCCTGCATTCAGGGAATATTTCCCTGAATGCATACGCCCCTGAATGTGAGTACCTTTCAGTACAACATCCACAGATTTTGGCCTGTCGTAGATTTTGACAGGGTGCTGGCAGTGGAGCTGGGTGCCTGAAAACTCAGAGATGTAATGCTGATGGGCGAAACCGCCCATGTTCATGAAGCCTAAGGCATGCTGGACTGGGGTGTACAAATGCCACAGTCACAATGCTTTGCTTCTGACCGCAGCAGCAAAAATGACCCTCCCTGTTGCAATCGACATGCAGTACCACTATAAAACACAATATATTCAGTTCAAATGCCAGGCTGGTGGTTGCAGCATGGTATTCCCATTACAAAAGTCTGTTGGGTTGCCAAAGCAAAAAAAATATGTAATCTGATTTCTTTTAAGGTGGCCTTACACATAGCAATGTGCGATTATTGTAAGTACGAGCGGTCACAATCAAGCAATTCATTATGTATTGAATTACTGAATGATGCAACACCCATTGTTCCAGGTTTTGTGACTGACTGTAGATATCAGGCAAGAATACAATCAATCATTCTCAAATGTAAGCAATCATTTAAAACCAATCTTTAAAGCTGAATTCCAGGAATGCAGACACTTTGTAAAAAGTGCAGGCACACTATGAGTTAAGTCCAAGGAGGTGCACAAAATCTCCTGAAATTATCTCTATTATGGCTCTGCTGGAGCATACACTAACACTTGGAGAGAGATGCACAAAGAGCAGCTATGCCCTCCACTCTGCTGCCCATTCAGAGAAGCCTTTGTATTTTGAGAATGACTTCACATAATACAAAGGCTTTTGTGACTGGGCAGGAAGATGGGGAGGGGCAGGTATAGCATCTGCACCAACTCTAATGTTGAAGATGCTTATACCTGAAGCATCATCATCGGGTTTCTGGTAATACAGTGTGAGTGCAATAAAAGTATCAGATGTAAATAATAGAGATAAGTCCAGGGGATGTCATGCACCTCCTTGGACTTAAGTCATAGTGGGCCTTCACTTTTTACAAAGGAGCTGAATTCCTGGAATTCAGCTTTAAAGTGATCCTGTAACTTTGTCCTTCAAACCCCAACTTTAGATATTTGCCATGTGCCCAGGCTATGTATACTAAAGTATATTGCATATGCACTCCTCCTCTTTGGGTGGTGTGGAATGACCCCCTAGGTTATGTGGTAGGCTGGCATTTCAATCTCAGGGTCTGATTCTTGGTGTTTGGTAGGGTGAAGAAAAAGTTGGGTGCCAGTCACTTTAGTCTTTTACTATTTATTGGTAAGCTCAAATCTGGAAAAGGGGATTTGGAGGGGGAGGAATCCCAAAAAGATTACAAAAATAGGGCAGGTATTCTGAAGTAGAAGTAGTAGTTGTGAAATAAGTATTGGACCGTTTAAGCCTTTTGGTAATTTGGTGGTCCCATGAGATCAGCCAAGCAGATCTATGAGCAGTCTTTTCTTGCACCTCTCTCTATTTAGTCTGGTTCTGGATCTGATCAAAGCATTCAACAATACCTTGCTTTGAGGGCAATGAATCATTTCTACAATGTGCAGATGGCAGCTCAACTCAGCTCCTCTGTGGCAGTCTTCGGCGAGATGATTCCTTCAGTCCAGTTACCTCCAGACATATATTGCAGCAAGTAGCTAAATTCCCTGGGCCTATAACACAAGCCCCCTGCTAAGGCAAGGCCCATCCTTCTAAGCAGACATCTTCCTCAGGAAGGAGGGAGATATTTTCAAAATATCTTCTTAAACCATACCACTGGACAACACCATCAGAGATTGGTTGGGTCACATAAAAATTCATGGTATTCATTATTTTCATGTGCCATACTGGTATCGACCATGTAAAAGTGTACTGCAACAACTCCCTAGTAGTCACAGTTTTCAACATGGATAAGATACTGTATGTCACCAGAAGACTAACAAGTTTGTTTCGAAAGGCAAAGCTTTTTTTATTGGTAAATGATCACATAGAAAAGCAATGTTTCAACACCATGCATCATCCATGCCTGAGGAAGGGTCCCGAAACACTACTTTTCTCTGTAATCGTAAAAGAATAAAGAACTTTGGTCTATTAAATAATGTGCTGGTGTTCTGTTTATATATCTTTCTACATAAATATTCATAATTCAGGAAGTGCCCTTCCCACACTGTTTAGTGGAGCCTTTTTCACAGTAACAGGTAGAAGCAATTGACCCACTGAGCCTAGGGAAGACCTACAGAGCCTAGGGAAGACCTACAGAGCCCAGAAAAAAGCTCAGCAACAGATCATGCTAGTCTTAGCCTTGCAATAACAAAATAAATGTAGTTAGGGACATTACAACATTGGGTAAGGTTCCTACACTCCCCCCCCCCCCCCCTCCTTTAAAAATGGCCTTGTCCTCATAGGCTAAAAATCCGAAAAATGTTTTTTGTTTCCAAAAGCTATGTATCCCGCTGTGAATGGGTAACTGAAATCCCTAAGGAAAACAAACATTTGCAATAGCATATGTAGCGGTACCCCCGTAGGGGCTGCTGAGTGATCTGGCCCACCTGTCACCCTGCCCAGCCCGGCATTCACTTCCAGACACTCCAATGAACAGCTTTGCTTTTGTATTTTATTATGGGATTAGAACTTGGATGGGGTTAAGAAGTTCATGGGATGCCCAGAAAATTACTCTTGAATGGTTTGGGACAATTCAGATATTCTCCTCCTGCACAACACTTGCTGCAGACTATCTCTCCTTCTCCCTCCAGTACACATCTTCAGGTGCAGCTAGCACATGGTTAGGCCTGACTCTGGTTTCAGCCAGGCCTTAGCAAAGTTTCTTATTACAGGCAGGGGCCGCGGGCCCCTATAGTGTAGCAAAATAAAGTTCTGGTAAACGCTGACCTCTTTGGTGGACTACGTATCCCATGCGTCTTTAGAATGGTGAAACAGTAAAGAAATCACTAATTGACCACAGGTGCCTTGAAACAAAAACGTCCATAGATGGATGTGAATGTCCAACCGCACAGGAGGTGTAAGTACTCCAAGGGGTGGTGATGATCTGATGGTTGTCAGAAAACACCAGGCATCATACAGCGACTTCCCAACCGAGAAACAGGGTCCCAATGGGTCATTCAGAGAAGGTGCAAAAAAGCCTCTTACCAGATCCTGTGGATTCCCATGTCAGCGACAGCGACATGCCCCTGTTGAAGACCCCTAGGTCGGGTACATACACCACTCTCCTTGTTGCCCATTTGTTTTTATCCACCGTGATCACGCTTTTATTTGTGTATGGTCGTTTTTGTCAATAAAAACACCCTTTTTTATCTGCACCATGTGGAGGCACATTCTTTTTGTTTCCACATTTACCGCATGAGATCCAGTCCCTCCAACTGCTCCTTTTTGGGGGACCGTTTGTGAAACTTCTGCTGCACGCTGGGACGGTTCGGTGTGAGGACGGTTCGTTGTGAGGACCCATCCGGTTGCCGGCAGAGATCCGTACAGACCACAATCCAAGGGATTGGCGATTCCTGAGCTCCCATTCCACGTCATTTGTGACAAACTGCACATGCGATTCCCTGTTGCTGACATGGGAATCCACAGGATCTGGTAAGAGGCTTTTTTGCACCTTCTCTGAATGACCCATTGGGACCCAGTTTCTCGGTTGGGAAGTCGCTGTATGATGCCTGGTGTTTTCTGACAACCATCAGATCATCACCACCCCTTGGAGTACTTACACCTCCTGTGCGGTTGGACATTCACATCCATCTATGGACGTTTTTGTTTCAAGGCACCTGTGGTCAATTAGTGATTTCTTTACTGTTTCACCATTCTAAAGACTTATGTTCATTTGTACATGCGCTGCATTTTTCCATATGCCTATTTGTTGTTTTTGTCAGACTGTATGCAGCAGCTTCCATTTATTTCACTGGTTAGCGCGGTGTTTTCCATTTACCTTTGACTACGTTTCCCAGTCAGCCCTTTGCAGACCCTGACAGTCCTCCCGACTGCAGCGGCCTGACTTCACTGCCAGTAACATCAAAGTCTCTCCTGCTGGCCCTACATCCATCTCAGACACACTTCCAGTCTGCTCCGACATGCCTCTCCCAGCTTTCCTGACTGTACCTGTCACTCACCGACACCTGATGGATCCCTCCTGGAGACTTGCCTGGCAGTATTCCCTACTGTCCTCTCCTTCTCCTGTTCAGGACACCCCTTGGGTTTTGTGGGGTTCCCGTTCAGCTCCGAGCCCCTGGCCCAAGGTCACCCCCCCAGAGTAGGGCGCTACCTCCAAGGCCCCGACAGCCTAACACTCTGTCTCCAGTTCTTCCACCTGAACAACTCCTCCCCAGCTGGGCTGACTCTAGGTATTTAAGGAGGCCTGCCCCCTGCCAATCCAAGTTGGGGATTGGTCAGGGATCCTTAGAACACCCCAGACAGCTCCACCCTACTGCCGCACCTTCCTTCTAGAAGCAGAAGGGAGGTAAACGAAAGATGAAACTAGCTGTGAGTCACTAGCCTACTCTAAGCCACTCCCAGCCCAGGGATCAAAACAAACAGGCCTAGCTTTTGGCTAGGCCTGCTTAACTACTTCCATACAGGGCATTTTCACCCCCTTCCTGCCCAAGCCAATTTTCAGCTTTCAGCGCTGTCGCATTTTGAATAACAATTGCGCGGTCATACTACACTGTACCCAAATGAAATTTTTATCATTTTTTCCCCACTAATAGAGCTTTCTTTTGGTGGTATTTGATCACCTCTGCGGTTTTTATTTCTTGTGCTATATACAAAAAAAGAGTGACAAGTTTGAAAAAACACAATATTTTTTACTTTTTGCTATAAGTATCCAATTTTTTATTTTTTTTATACAAATTTTTTCCTCATTTTAGGCCGATACGTATTCTTCTACATATTTTTGGTAAAAAACATCGCAATAAGCGTATATTTATTGGTTTGCGCAAAAGTTATAGCGTCTACAAAATAAGGGGATAGATTTATAGCATTTTTATTATTATTTTTTTTTTACTAGTAATGGCGGCGATCTGCGATTTTTATTGTGACTGCGATATTGCGGCGGACACATCGGACAATTTTGACACATTTTTGGGACCATTCACATTTATACAGCGATCCGTGCTATAAAAATGCATTGATTACTGTATAAATGTGACTGGCAATGAAGGGGTTAACCAGGAGGGGGCGCTGTAGGGGTTAATGTGTTGCTAGGGAGTGATTCTAACTGTGTGGGGAGGGGATTCACAAGGGGAGGAGACCGATCGGTGTTCCTCTGTACAAGGAACACACCATTGGTCTCCTCCCCTCTGACAGGACGTAGATCTGTGTGTTTACACACACAGATCCACGGTCCTGCTCGGTTACCGGGAAATCGCGGGTGCCCGGCGGACATCGCGGCCGCCGGGCACGCGCACCGGGACCAGAGCGATGCGGCGCTGCCGTCATATGACGGCGGCCCAGGATAACAGCTGCACCGTCCCGCCGTCATATGACGGCGGGCGGGCAGCAAGTGGTTAAATTTACCTGTACTGACATAAATCTCAACTCTAGCACACTACCTAAGTAGAGGGTGCTACACATATGTGAAATATCAAGATTACAGTTATTAATAGTTATATTCATCATCAAACAGAACTCGTTAGGGACACAACAATATAAGGCAGGGTCTGCAAAAAAAAGCACTTTAAAACAAGTGCTCATTCATCAATAGCTATAGGCATTGTGGAGAAAGTTATGTTTGTGTTCACAGATGGACTAAAATCACAGCTAACTTTTTTATTACATTCCATTCCACCAGAATCTTGGCAGCCAAGCAGCCCTCTACTGTAAATACACATCGGGTGTGCTTTCTGAAATGACTGAAACTGACTTTAGAGTTTTTGTTGTGATTTTTGAGGATCTTTGATAATAAATGACTTGACAGTACAAGCAGTTACAGAGGTTGGGGCTCTTTTGTTTTGAAGCTCACTTACTGCTCGTGGAAGCGTAATTTCTCTCAAAAAGTGAAGTACCGCTCATACTCTCAATTCCTCAGGCTCTAACTGAGTTGAAGGTTTTTTCGGGAGGTAAAAGGGGACTTTTTTTGACAGTACCCATTTAGTACTTCAATCTGCGCCTAGGTGAGGATGACATTGCCTTGTCATGCCCTGATCCCTGCATGCAGCCCCCTGGTAGGCTGCAGGACACAATCTTGCCTGTGATTCCTCAAGAAGTCACAGCTAGCTCTCAAATCCAAGATGGTGTTGACAGGGATTCATCGGCGATGGGGAGACAGCATTGGACTCCATGGGCTTAAGGGCAAGTACCTATTTTTTAACCACTTGCCCACTACAATACATAAATATAAGTTGCGGTTTGCAAGTGGTTTACTGGGGTTATGGCTGAAGATATCAGCCAGAACACCGGTACCGTTCTTTTCTACAGGCAAGCGTCTTTCTCACGAAACTGGTCCGAGTGGCTCATGAGTCGTGGGAACTGTTTCTGAAGCAGCGGGAAGGGACATCCACTGGTTCACCTGAGAAACGATCGGGCGGCTGATCCCATAGGCGATCAAAGAGTTAACACTCTATGGCCTTGGAGGACCGGAGCAATGTCATGATGTCACTTCTGGCGAAATCTGGAAGAAAATAATTTATTTTATTTTTTTTAGCAAAAGAGCGGAAAAAAAATGTTTTTTATCTTTTGCTTTAAAAAGGTAAAGAAGTTATTTGGGTTCTTTTTGACCCCAGATCTCTCCATAAAGAGGACCTGTCATCCTTATTTCTAATACAAGGGATGTTTACATTTATTGTAATAGGAATAAAAATGATCAAAAAATAATAATTGAGGGGACAGTGTAAAAATACAAAAATAAAAGGTAAAATAAATGATAATAAAAAAAAATGTAAACTGCCCCCATCCCTCCGTGCTCGCGCGCAGAAGTGAACGCATGCATATGTAAACAGTATTTGAACTACACATGTGAAGTATCGCCGCGAACGAGAGCAATAATTCTAGCACTAGGCCTCCTCTGTAATGCTAAACAGGTAACCTGTAAGGGCCTTTAAACGTCACCTATGAAGATTTTTAAGTACTGTAGTTTGTTGCCATTCCACAAGCATGCGCAATTTTAAAGTGCGACACGATAGGTATCTATTTACTCAGCGTAACGTCATCTTTCACATTATACAAATAATTGGGGTAACTATTGTGTTTTGTTTTGTTTGTTTCATTCATTAAAGTGTTTTAAAAAAAAAAAAAAACATCGATTTGTAAAACTGCTACGCAAATTCCTCTTTAAGAAAATGTAAATAATTTCAAAGCCATGACCTGAGCAGAGGTGCACTTTAACCGCTTCAGCCCTGGAAGATTTTACCCTCTTCCTGACCAGAGCACTTTTTGCGATTCGGCACTGCGTTGCTTTAACTGACAATTACGTGGTCGGTCGTGTGACGTTGCACCCAAACAAAATTGACATTCTTTTTTTCCCCACAAATAGAGCTTTCTTTTGGTGGTATTGATCACCTCTGCGGTTTTTATTTTTTGCGCCATAAACAAAAAAAGAGCGACAATTTTGAAAAAAATGCAATATTTTTTATTTTTTGCAATAATAAATATCCCCCAAAAATATATAAACAAACTATTTTTTTCCTCAGTTTAGGCCGATATGTATCCTTCCACATAGTTTTGGTAAAAAAAATCGCAGTAAGTGTATATTGATTGGTTTGCACAAAAGTTATAGTGTCTACAAAATAGGTGATAGTTGTATGGCATTTTTATTATTCTTTTTTTTTACTAGTAATGGTGGCGATCTGCGATTTTTATGACTTTTAGGACTGCAACATTATGGCGGACACTTCGGACAATTTTGACACATTTTTGGGACCACTGGCATTTATACAGCGATTAGTGCTATGAAAATGCACTGATTACTGTAAAAATGTACCTGCCAGTGAAGGGGTTAACACTAGGGGTCGATCAAGGGGTTAATTGTGTTCCCTAGTGTGTGTTCTAACTGAAGGGGGGAGGGGACTGTGTAGGGGAGATGACAGATCGCTGTTCATACTCTGTATGAACAGACAATCTGTCTGTTCTCCCCTCAGAGAACCGGAAACGGTGTGTTTACACACACAGATCCTAGTTCTCAGTGTGCCCCGAGCGATCGCGGGTGCCCGGCAGGGATCGCGACCACCAGGCACTCGCATTGGCTCCGTGCACGGCCCTAGTGGGCAAATCTGGAAGCGCCCCCGTAATGGCCAAATCTGGAAGCAACGTAACATGACGGCGATTCGCAGCCGAGCAATGTTACCGCAGTATAACTGCGGCGGCTGTTCGTAAAGCGGTTAAGAACCCAGAAAACACAAATACATAAGACCTCAGTCTAACAGTCAGAAAAAGAGTTGTTTAAGGCCTCTTTCACACTTCAGCAAGGGAGGGCAGTAACAATAGGCAATATGCACATTGTTACTGTCCTCTGACCACACACTTTCTAAGAAACATGGTGGCCACTTGAGTATGTACACATTGACGTGGCCTTAGTATGTACCCAGGGAAGAATGCTCAAAATGCAAGAAGTCTATCTTGCGAGCATTCATCCCTGAGCGCAATCTGCCCTAAAGGTTAGTGCCAGGGTCAGGGGTCAGGCTCGGGACCAGTAGCTTAAGCAGTAGAGAGGCTCCCACCGACCCGCTGGATAAGTGCAGCAGCAGGTCACCTTGGCGGATGACATGGGCTTACCTAGGGTGCTAGGTCTAAAAACTAACTGGTATTCACCAGAGCTCCTGATGGTGAAGATGGGTTTTGCTATGTGTTAGTACCATGTTGTGGTCCTCAGGATCACCCCACCAGGAGGTGAGCAAGCCAGGGTCCAGAAGCAGATATAGCAGGTAAGGATCAAGCAGACACGTAGTCAGTAAACAAGCCAAAGATCAGTAAAAAGTGGTTGCAGGTTGGGATTAGGCAGAAGGAACAAGCCAAAGGTAGATAACGAGTGGTAGCGGAGATACGGACAGCAGCAGGAGTAGAGAAAGTTCGATATTGGCTGGAGAGAGCACAATAATCTGGCAAACAGGAAGTGTAAAAGTGTGGCTTAAATAGGAAGTTCATGGGAGGAGCAAGGAGTTCAATGTTCAGCAGAAACAAGGCACAAAGCAGGATTGTCTAATAGATCATATAGGATGATGTCCAGCATCTCAAGTGGCTCAACAAGAAGAGACATTCCCAGACACAGCAGAGGTTTCAGGTTCAGACCTGGAACCGATGCCTTCTGCACACTCCAGAGGGTCAAGCACCAGGACTAAACACCCAGTGTGCACGTGGCCTCGGAAATCTATTTTATTTTTCAATCAAACACTGGTGGAGTTCTCTTACAGCATTAATATACACTTTTGGTACTTTACTTGGAAAATAAGAGAGAGGCTCAAGCTGTAACCCTGACTTCACTTTACTTGACTAACTTTATATACACATGACTTCTGTAATATCATTTCTCAGCACGGTATATTCATGATGTGACAATGATTATGTAAAATGTCCATCATCTAAAGGCTGCCAAGTGTAGCACTTCAAGAAAATGTTTCATAAATGCCCAATTACATCCAAAAAGATTTCTTTTCATCACTAACAAAAACTTCACAAGACAGTTCTGTAAGATACATTATAGATGACGAGGATCTCTGCGGGAACTCTGTACATGTAGAACACTGCCAAAAGATGAAAAAAGCCAGATTAGTGGTTGGCTACGGAGAACTGTGTTTTTTTTATTGCTTTATGATGTTGACTTTTGTATCTGTCTTCCTTTATATTATTATTATTATTTTCATTATTATAATATTGTTTCCCATTGACCAAATGCTAAAGCTGAACTCCAGGCTTCCCTTCAATCTTGCCCAGTTGTACAAGTTCTTCTCCTGTACTGAAATTGTTTATTTTGATTTCACTGCACACTGTGAGCGTCATATAATATGCATTAGAAGCTGCAACAAGTTTTATAGAGCCCACCTCCTTTCCTGGCTACAGAATGTCCAGCATGATCTAGCCATTTCCTCCCCAGGAAGGCCAAGGCATTCAGTCCTAAAGGTGATCTCTGAGGCAGCTCATGATGTCCACTGAAAAAAGAAGAGGGAGGTGGGAGAGCCCTTATAGTAGTGGCGTAACTAGAACCTTCGGGGCCCGGGTGCAAGAAATCATGAAGGGACCCCCTGACGCCAGGCTGGGGCCCTTCGCTCCGAGCCTTGTTGCGGAATGCCAGGGCACAGCCTCAAGTGCGATCTTTGTGACCCCGGTAGTTCTGCCACTGGTGGCAGTATTTTTTTTTTTTTGTTGTTGTTTTATTTTTTTTTATAATTTTGTTACCTTTTTACCTTTTTTTTTTTTTTTTTTTTCTTACAATATCTTTTTTAATACTTTTTACAATTTTTTTAGGAGCCCCATTGGGGGGGTCTTAACAGACCTCTGATGTTACACCTTTGAAACAGAGAAAGGAAATTTAGGACACAGCCCTCAATCTGCTTCTCTGCAGTCTCAGCTGCACTGAATGGATGGACAGAAATAGCTCTGTATACAGCCTCCTGTTCATTCACAAACTGAAGCAAACTCTCCACTGACTCTCCATTCAGAAAAGGAAGGGACCAGTAAATTACACATTTACTGTCCCCTTCCCCACACTCCATCTTGACAAATCCCCCACAGTAGCCGGCAGAAGAGGGGAGGTGGGAACCTGGCTGCTGTGGGGGATTGGGGAGGATGGGGGGGGGGGGGCTGGAGAGTACAAGGGGGGCAGCAGAGGGAAGCTGGATAGAAAGAGCAGCTGGGGCGGCTGCATATAAAGCATTTGATCTCTCCATTTTTCTCCAACAGCCGCTTAAGGAGGGAGAGGAGGAGAAGTGGGCATTCAGCGGCTGCGGGAGGAAAATGGAGAAATCGATTCCTCTATATGCAGCTGCCGCTCCTCCTATACAGGCGTACAGGGGGGCGCACGCATGGGCCCAGGTCGCAAATGCCTTAGGTATGATCCTGCCTTATAGTGTAGGTAATTAGTTCAAAAAGAAAAAAAATGGCTCAATAACAGTTCAATCATTGGAAAAAAAATAATGGAAAATGACTTATATCTGTTGAGACTGCAGTCACCCTATGGGGTAGGAACACACAGGACAGGCAGCCTTATGGTTAGGTTCTCCCCCTCCCATGAAGTCTCCCTTTGAGAGCTCCACCTTGTACTTGGGTGGAACCTTGCCTCCTCTATAGGTGGCCTGAAGAATGAAGTCTGCCTAGTTTCAGCTGGGTGGACCACAAGTACCTTGTCCCTGTCAGTGGCCTTGCTCCCAGAAGTTCAAGTCTAGCATCCTTTTCCTTCAGAAGATGACCATGTGTTATACACCCTGGCACTGGACTTTGTGCACCATTAACGTGGACATACAAAATTCATCTAAAAGCACAATATTTTATTGGAACAACATTGAAAAATGTATGTATATAGTACAATATAATACATACAAAAATGTAAAAAAGTTTAAAAAGCGTTAGCTGTGTTTATTGTGAATATATCACACAACAAGGTAGCTGGTGGTTGTAGTAATATGTAAATGTAACACTTCCAGGTAAATACACCCTGGTGCTTTTGCAGGTATTGGCTGCATTCATGTCTGATACATGAGAAAGTTGGAAAATTTTAGTTTGATCAGTGGAGAAGTCCTTGCTGTCAGAATACATTAGCAAATAATTCTTCATCCACCTTGAATATGTACAGTAGATGGGTAATTCCATTGTTTTTTTGGCTTTTTTTTGTTTCTTTTTTTTTTGTTTTTTGTTCAGCCAGGTGGTTGATCAAAAAAAATCCATCTATGGCCAGCTTTAGACTTAACAACCATTTAACCCTTGCATTGTGTGTGTGTTTGGTCGTGGTGATGGTGGTGATGGTGGTGATGGTGGTGATGATGGTGGTGATGGTGATGATGATGATGGTGGTGGTGGTGGTGGTGGTGATGATAGTGATGGTGGTGGTGGTGATGGTGGTGATGGTGATGGAGGTGATGGTGGTGATGGTGATGATGGTGGTGATGGTGGTGATGGTGGTGATGGTGGTGATGGTGGTGGTGATGGTTATGGTGATGATGGTGGTGATGGTGATGATGGTGGTGATGGTGGTGATGGTGAAGGTGGTGGTGGTGATGGTGGTGATGATGGTGGTGATGGTGGTGATGGTGATGGTGGTGATGGTGGTGGTGATGGTGATGATGGTGGTGATGGTGGTGATGGTGATGATGGTGGTGGTGGTGATGGTGATAATGGTGATAATGGTGATGATGGTGGTGATGGTGGTGATGGTGGTGGTGGTGATGGTGGTGGTGGTGGTGGTGGTGGTGGTGATGGTGGTGGTGGTGGTGATGGTGGTGGTGGTGATGATGGTGGTGATGATGGTGGTGGTGATGATGGTGGTGGTGGTGGTGATGGTGGTGGTGATGGTGGTGATGGTGGTGGTGATGGTGGTGGTGGTGGTGATGGTGGTGGTGGTGATGGTGGTGGTGATGGTGGTGATGGTGGTGGTGATGGTGGTGATGATGATGGTGGTAATGGTGGTGATGGTGGTGGTGGTGATGGTGGTGGTAATGATGGTGGTGGTGGTGATAATGGTGATGATGGTGATTGTGGTGATGGTGGTGGTGGTGATGGTGGTGGTGATGGTGATGGTGGTGATGATGGTGGTGGTGATGGTGGTGATGGTGGTGGTGGTGATGGTGGTGGTGGTGATGGTGGTGATGGTGGTGGTGGTGATGGTGGTGGTGGTGATGATGGTGGTGATGGTGATGGTGGTGATGATGATGGTGGTGATGGTGGTGATGGTGGTGGTGATAGTGGTGATGGTGGTGGTGGTGATGATGGTGGTGGTGGTGATGGTGGTGATGGTGGTGATGATGGTGATGATGATGGTGGTGATGATGGTGATGATGATGGTGGTGGTGGTGATGATGGTGGTGATGGTGATGGTGGTGATGATGATGGTGGTGATGTTGGTGGTGGTGATGATGGTGGTGATGGTGGTGATGGTGGTGGTGATGGTGGTGATGATGATGGTGGTGATGGTGGTGGTGGTGATGATGGTGGTGATGGTGGTGATGGTGGTGATGGTGATGGTGATGGTGGTGGTGGTGGTGGTGGTGGTGATGATGATGGTGGTGATGGTGGTGATGATGGTGGTGATGGTGGTGGTGATGGTGGTGGTGATGATGGTGGTGATGGTGGTGATGGTGGTGGTGATGGTGGTGATGATGGTGATGGTGGTGGTGATGGTGGTGGTGATGGTGGTGATGATGATGGTGGTGGTGGTGGTGGTGGTGATGGTGGTGATGATGGTGGTGGTGGTGGTGATGGTGGTGGTGGTGATGGTGGTGGTGGTGATGGTGGTGGTAGTGATGGTGGTGATGGTGGTGATGGTGGTGGTGGTGATGGTTGTGATGGTGATGGTGGTGGTCAGGCCCCATACCACTGTGCGCAAATAACGCATAAAATGCCGGTACAGCATTACTGACCAATTCTGTCATAAATACTATTTAGAAACGTCCTAAATGACAATATCAGATGAATCAAAGGCATGGTGTTACTACGTAAGGATGCTTTTACCTAATTATTTTTATAGTTGGCTTTTGTCCCCTTTAGGCCAACTTAACTCGACCTTTAAATTTGATTTATGGCAGAGGAAAATTACTATTGATTGACTATTGACTTTTCAAAGGCTACACTAGCCACAAAATATTATGACGGGAATGTCTGAATTATTTCACCACTCCGTACTCAGCTGTTACATTGTATCAATTTCAATACATACATTACTTATAGAAGCTGTAGTCGCCACTCTAATGATAATTTAGTGATCATTTCTATAAATGTAGCCCAACAAACAATATAATGCACTCAATATTCTTTTATTTCATGTGTCCTTAGTTGGGAATCAGATCTAACATATTTGTGTATACACTCACCAGCCACTTTATTAGGTACACCTTGCTAGTACTGGGTTGGACCCCCTTTTGCCTTCAGAATTGCCTTCCTTCTTTGTGGTATAGATTCAACAAGGTGTTGGAAACATTCCTCAGAGATTTTGGTCCCTATTGACATGATAGCATCACACAGTTGCTACAGATTTGTCGGCTGCAAATCCATGATGCGAATCTCCATTCCTCCACATCCCAAAGGTGCTCTATTGGATTGAGATCTGGTGGCTGTGGAGGCCATTGGAGTACAGTGACCTCATTGTCCAGTGGTGAGATGATTGGAGCTTTGTGACATGGTGCATTATCCTGCTGGAAGGAGCCATCAGAAGATGGGGACACTGTAGTCATAAAGGGATGGACATGGTCAGCAACAATACTCAGGTAGGCCGTGGGGTTTAAATGATGCTCAATTGGTACTAAGGGGCCAAGAAAATATCCTCCGCACCATTACACCACCACCAGCCTGAACCATTGATACAAGGCAGGATGGATCCATGCTTTCATGTTGTTTACACCAAATTCTGACCCTACCATTTCAGCTTCAATGTTGCAGCTGAAATCGAGACCAGGCAACATTTTTCCAGTCTTCTCTTGTCCAATTTTGGTGAGCCTGTGCGAATTGTAGACTCTGTTTCCTGTTCTTAGCTGACAGGAGAGGCACCCAGTGTGGTCTTCTTCTGCTGTAGCCCATCTGCTTCAAGGTTCGATGTGTTGTGCATTCAGAGATGTATTCTGCATTCCTTGGTTGTAACGAGTGGTTATTTGAGTTACTGTTGCCTTTCTATCACCTCAAACCAGTCTGCCCATTCTCCTCTGACCTCTGATAATAAAAAAGGCATATTCCTCCACACAACTGCCGCTCACTGGATATTTACTCTCTTTTGGACCATTCTCTATAAACCCGAGAGATGGTTGTGTGTGAAAATCCCAATAGATCAGCAGTTTTTTTAATACTCAGACCAGCACGCCTGGCACCAACAACCATTCCACAATCAAAGTCACTTAACTCCTTTTTCCTCCCCATTCTGATGCTCGGTTTGAACTTCAGCAAGTCGTCTTCACCATATCTAGATGCCCAAATGCATTGAGTTGCTGCCATGTGATTGGCTGCTTAGCAATTTGTGTTACCAAGCAATTGAACAGGTGTACCTTATAAAGTGGCCGGTAATTATATATATATATATATATACAGTATCTCACAAAAGTGAGTACACCCCCCACATTTTTGTAAATATTTTATTATATCTTTTCATGTGACAACACTGAAGAAATGACACTTTGCTACAATGTAAAGTAGTGAGTGTACAGCTTGTATAACAGTGTAAATTTGCTGTCCCCTCAAAATAACTCAACACACAGTCATTAATGTCTAAACCGCTGGCAACAAAGGAGAGTACACCACTAAGTAAAAATGTCCAAATTGGGCCCAATTAGCTGTTTCCCCCCCCCCCCCTGATGTCATGTGACTTGTCAGTGTGTCAGGTCTCAGGTGTGAATGGGGAGCAGGTGTGTTAAATTTGGTGTCATCGTTCTCACTCTCTCATACTGGTCACTGGAAGTTCAACATGGCACCTCATGGCAAAGAACTCTCTGAGGATCTGAAAAAAAGAATTGCTGCTCTACATAAAGATGGCCTAGGCTATAAGAAGATTGCCAAGACCCTGAAACTGAGCTGCAGCGCGGTGGCGAAGACCATACAGCGGTTTAACAGGAGAGATTCCATGGTCGGCCAAAACAGTTGAGTGCACGTGCTCAGCGTCAAATCCAGAGGTTGTCTTTGGGAAATAGACGTATGAGTGCTGCCAGCATTGCTGCAGAGGTTGAATGGGTGGGGGTCAGCCTGTCAGTGCTCAGACCAAACGCCGCACACTGCATCAAATTGGTCTACATGGCTGTTGTCCCAGAAGGAAGCCTCTTCTAAAGATGATGCACAAGAAAGCCCGCAGTTTGCTGAAGACAAGCAGACTAAGGACGTGGGTTACTGGAACCATGTCTTGTGGTCTTATGAGACCAAGATAAACTTATTTGGTTCAGATGGTGTCCAGCAAGTGTGGCGGCAACCAGGTGAGGAGAACAAAGGCAAGTGTGACTTGCCTACAATCAAGCATGGTGGTGGGAGTGTCATGGTCTGGGGCTACATGAGTGCTGCCGGCACTGGGGAGCTACAGTTCATTGAGGGAACCATGAATGCCAACATGTACTGTGACATACTGAAGCAGAGCATGAACCCCCCCCTTCGGAGACTGGGCTGCAGGGCAGTATTCCAACATGATAACGACCCCAAACACACCTCCAAGATGACCACTGCCTTGCTAAAGAAGCTGAGGGTAAAGGTGATGGACTGGCCAAGCATGTCTCTAGACCTAAACGCTATTGAGCATCTGTGGGGCATCCTCAATCGGAAGGTGAAGGAGTGCAAGGTCTCCAACATCCACCAGATCTGTGATGTCGTCATGGAGGAGTGGAAGAGGACTTCAGTAGCAACCTGTGAAGCTCTGGTGATCTCCATGCCCAAGAGGGTTAAGTCAGTGCTGGAAAATAATGGTGGCCACACAAAATATTGACACTTTGGGCCCAATTTGGACATTTTCACTTAGGGGTGTACTCACTTTTGTTGCCAGCGGTTTAGACATTAATGGCTGTGTGTTGAGTTATTTTGAGGGGACAGCAAATGTACACTGTTATACAAACTGTACACTCACTACTTTACATTGTAGCAAAGTGTCATTTCTTCAGTGTTGTCACATGAAAAGATAGAATAAAATATTTACAAAAATGTGAGGGGTGTACTCACTTTTGTGAGATACTGTGTATAGATAGATAGATAGATAGTTAGATAGATAGATAGTTAGATAGATAGATAGATAGATAGATAGATAGATAGATAGATAGATAGATAGATAGATAGATAGATAGATTAGGGATGAGCTTCGTGTTCGAGTCGAACCCATGTTCGACTCGAACATCGGCTGTTCGACCGTCCGTCGAATTGCGAACGATATGGGCCGTTCGCGCCAAATTCGTGTGGCGCGTCACGGCCCATAATTCACTGCGGCATCGCAGTGCATTGCTGGCTGATGATTGGCCAAGCATGCACTATGACCCGCATGCTTGGCCAATCACAGCGCCGTCAGTAGAGAGAGCTGTAATTGGCCAAAGCCAGGGTGGCTTTGGCCAATTATGGCTCAGGGGATTTAGTACACACCCCACACTATATAAGGCCGCCTGCACGGCGGCCCTGTGTAGTGTGTGTTCCGGTGTGCTGAGAGATAGAGAGAGAGAGAGACAGTGTCATTTGATTTGAGTTAGATAGATTAGGCAGAACAGTCAGTCAGTTAGCTGCACTTACAGTGTATTGTGTATATATATGCATCCCAGGTGTTGCATATATATATATACACTGTATTCAGTTTAGCTAGATCCGTTCCTGTTATCTTCTATCTAGACTATTTAGTGCAGTGTGTCCTGCTCACAGTGTTCAGCTAGATCCGTTCCTGCTATTTACATTCAGTGCAGTGCGTCCTGCTCACAGTGTTCAGCTAGATCCGTTCCTGCTATTTACATTCAGTGCAGTGCGTCCTGCTCACAGTGTTCAGCTAGATCCGTTCCTGGTATTTACATTTAGTGCAGTGCGTCCTGCTCACAGTGTTCAGCTAGATCCGTTCCTGCTATTTACATTCAGTGCAGTGCGTCCTGCTCACAGTGTTCAGCTAGATCCGTTCCTGCTATTTACATTCAGTGCAGTGCGTCCTGCTCACAGTGTTCAGCTAGATCCGTTCCTGCTATTTACATTCAGTGCAGTGCGTCCTGCTCACAGTGTTCAGCTAGATCCGTTCCTGCTATTTACATTCAGTGCAGTGCGTCCTGCTCACAGTGTTCAGCTAGATCCGTTCCTGCTATTTACATTCAGTGCAGTGCGTCCTGCTCACAGTGTTCAGCTAGATCCGTTCCTGCTATTTACATTCAGTGCAGTGCGTCCTGCTCACAGTGTTCAGCTAGATCCGTTCCTGCTATTTACATTCAGTGCAGTGCGTCCTGCTCACAGTGTTCAGCTAGATCCGTTCCTGCTATTTACATTCAGTGCAGTGCGTCCTGCTCACAGTGTTCAGCTAGATCCGTTCCTGCTATTTACATTCAGTGCAGTGCGTCCTGCTCACAGTGTTCAGCTAGATCCGTTCCTGCTATTTACATTCAGTGCAGTGCGTCCTGCTCACAGTGTTCAGCTAGATCCGTTCCTGCTATATACATTCAGTGCAGTACGTCCTGCTCACAGTGTTCAGCTAGATCCGTTCCTGCTATTTACATTCAGTGCAGTGCGTCCTGCTCACAGTGTTCAGCTAGATCCGTTCCTGCTATTTACATTCAGTGCAGTGCGTCCTGCTCACAGTGTTCAGCTAGATCCGTTCCTGCTATTTACATTCAGTGCAGTGCGTCCTGCTCACAGTGTTCAGCTAGATCCGTTCCTGCTATTTACATTCAGTGCAGTGCGTCCTGCTCACAGTGTTCAGCTAGATCCGTTCCTGCTATTTACATTCAGTGCAGTGCGTCCTGCTCACAGTGTTCAGCTAGATCCGTTCCTGGTATTTACATTTAGTGCAGTGCGTCCTGCTCACAGTGTTCAGCTAGATCCGTTCCTGCTATTTACATTCAGTGCAGTGCGTCCTGCTCACAGTGTTCAGCTAGATCCGTTCCTGCTATATACATTTAGTGCAGTACGTCCTGCTCACAGTGTTCAGCTAGATCCGTTCCTGCTATTTACATTCAGTGCAGTGCGTCCTGCTCACAGTGTTCAGCTAGATCCGTTCCTGCTATTTACATTCAGTGCAGTGCGTCCTGCTCACAGTGTTCAGCTAGATCCGTTCCTGCTATTTACATTCAGTGCAGTGCGTCCTGCTCACAGTGTTCAGCTAGATCCGTTCCTGGTATTTACATTCAGTGCAGTGCGTCCTGCTCACAGTGTTCAGCTAGATCCGTTCCTGGTATTTACATTCAGTGCAGTGCGTCCTGCTCACAGTGTTCAGCTAGATCCGTTCCTGTTATCTTCCTACTGACAGGCAGGCTTGTCTGGTTACAGTATATAAAGCTACCTGAAGAAAATTACAGGTGTTCTATCCCAGCTTAGTGCAGCTACTGGCCATTAGTATGTCTGGAAGGCCAAGAAGGAGAGGCAGACAGTCACAAGCCAATAAGAGAGGGCAAGCAGGCTCTGTGTCTAGTGCTGGTCGTGGAGACGGTGCATCCTCATCAGCACGTGGCCATGGGACACGCTTGGCCTTTTTTTCGGCAGCTGGCCGTGTTGAGCCGCAACATGCGGAAGACTTGGTCGAGTGGATGACCAAGCCGTCCTCATCCTCCTCATCCTCTCTCACCCATGCCCAGGGTGCTTTGTCTGGCAAAGCAGCGGCCTCTTCCCTCAGCTCAATGTCATCAGTGACTCCTTCCCTAGCTCCACCATGTCCTCATGAGGATTCCCTCGAACTGTTTGACCACAGTGTTGGGTACATGCTCCAGGAGGATGCCCAGCGTTTGGAAGGCTCTGATGATGATACTGAGCTCAATGAAGGCAGTAACATGAGCACGGACAGAGGGGGTGCCCAAGAAGGACAGCAATCTGGCAGTCATGCTCCCCCTGCTGCAGCATACTGCCAGGTTTGCTCCAGTGATGAGGAGGGAGGGGATGATGAGGTCACTGACTCAACGTGGGTGCCTGATAGGAGAGAGGAGGAGGAGGAGGAGGAGGAGGTGGCACATCACCAACTAGGCAGGATGCCCTCCAGGGGCCAGCCTAAGGGCAGCACATTGACTGCATCACACCCCAAAGCTCCACATGTGCAGGGCGCTGCAGTCTCTGCGCGTTATTCAAAAAGTTCTTTGGTGTGGGCCTTTTTTGAGACGAGTGCATCAGATCGCACCGCTGCTATTTGCAACATATGTCTCAAGCGTATCTCGCGTGGCCAAAACATCTCCCGCTTGGGTACCACATGCTTGACCAGACATATGTTGACCTGCCATGCAGTTCGTTGGCAAGCGTATCTGAAAGACCCACACCAAAGAACAAAGAGGATCTCTCCTTGCTCCTCATCAGCTGAGATTTCCAACCCCACTAGACCTTCAGTCCTCTCTGAGACCTGCAGTGAGAGGAATGAAGGTGTAGAATTAGGTGTGTCACAGCCAAGTACTTGTGGGCAATCTGCTTTGGGTACACCGACGTCAGATTGTACCAGGCAAATTTCCCTGCCCCAGCTGCTGCACCGCCGAAAGAAGTTTGCTCCCAGCCATCCACATGCCCAGCGGTTGAATGCTAGCTTGGCAAAATTGCTAGCACTTCAACTGCTGCCTTTTCAGTTGGTAGACTCTGCCCCCTTCCGTGAGTTTGTGGAATGTGCGGTTCCTCAGTGGCAGGTACCCAAACGCCACTTTTTCTCACGGAAGGCGATTCCGGCTCTCTACCGGCATGTGGAAGGCAATGTCCATGCCTCGCTGGACAGGGCGGTCAGCGGTAAGGTGCATATTACCGCTGACTCATGGTCCAGCAGGCATGGACAGGGACGTTACTTAAGTTTCACGGCGCATTGGGTGACTCTGCTGGCAGCTGGGAAGGATGCAGGACAAGGTGCAGTAGTGTTGGAGGTTGTTCCGCCACCACGCCTCCAAAATGCTGATTGTGACACACCTCTCTCCTCCACCCCCTCCTCTTCTTCTTCCTCCATGGCCTCTTCCTCGGAACCAGCGGTGCTCCGTAGGCGTTCAAGGGGCTACGCAAGTACGCAGGCCAAAAGATGCCATGCGGTGCTTGAGCTGGTGTGCTTGGGGGACAGGAGCCACACTGGGGCAGAGGTTTTGTCAGCTCTGCAGGGGCAGGTTCAGAGGTGGTTGACGCCACGCCAACTTAAGGCAGGAATGGTGGTTTGCGACAATGGCACCAACCTCCTCTCTGCCCTCCGACAGGGACAACTGACCCATGTGCCCTGTTTGGCTCACGTCCTTAACTTGGTGGTGCAGCGGTTCTTGGGCAGGTACCCGGGCTTACAGGATGTCCTGAGGCAGGCCAGGAAAGTCTCTGTGCATTTCCGCCGGTCATATAATGCCAGTGCTCGGCTGACGGACCTCCAAAAGGAGTTTAACCTGCCCAAGAACCGCCTAATCTGTGACATGCCCACCAGGTGGAACTCGACGTTGGCCATGCTGCAGCGGCTGCACACGCAGCAGAGGGCCATCAATGAGTACCTGTGCGACTATGGCACCAGGACAGGGTCAGGGGAGCTTGGTTTTTTTTCCCCACGCCAGTGGGCCATGATCAGGGATGCATGCACTGTCCTGTCACCATTCGAGGAGGCCACGAGGATGGTGAGCACTGACAGTGCATGCATCAGTGACACTGTCCCCCTTGTCCACCTGTTGGAGCACACGCTGCGTGGAATAATGGACAGGGCACTTGAGGCAGAACAGAGGCAGGAAGAGGAGGACTTCCTTAGCTCTCAAGGCCCCCTTTATCCAGACAGTGTTCCTGCGTGCCCGCCGATCACACAGGAAGAGGACGAGGAGGAGGAGGAGGAGGAGGAGGAAGATTGTGTCAGTATGGAGGTGGAGCCTGGCACTCAGCATCAGCAGTCTTTAAGGGATCAGTCCCAAGGAACACATGGACTTGTACGTGGCTGGGAGGAGGTGGCTGCGGACGTTGTTGTCCTTAGTGACCCAGAGGACTCCGGACCGAATGCCTCAGCAAACCTACGCTGCATGGCCTCCCTGATCCTGCAAAGCCTGCGTAAGGATCCTCGTATTCGTGGTATCAAGGAGAAGGACCAATACTGGCTGGCAACCCTCCTTGATCCACGTTACAAGGGTAAGGTTGCGGACCTTATCTTGCCATCGCAGAGGGAGCAGAGGATGAAACATCTTCGGGAGGCCTTGCAGAAAGGTCTGTGCAACGCGTTCCCAGAGACTGGGAGGTTACAAACTCCTGTTTCTGGACAACGTGTTGCTGAGGCTTCGGTCAGTCAAAGAAGGAGCGGTGGAGAAGGTGGCCGTCTGACCGATGCGTTCAGACAATTTTTTGGTCCGCAGCCCCAAGGTATGATCGGTTCCAGCAACCATCGCCAGCGTCTGTTTTACATGGTGCAGGAATACCTAGGGGCAAGATCAGACTTGGACACCTTTCCCACCGAAAATCCTCTGGGTTACTGGGTCTTGAGGATGGATCACTGGCCAGAGCTTGCACAGTATGCAATTGAGCTACTGGCCTGTCCTGCATCCAGCGTTCTTTCGGAACGTACATTCAGTGCTGCTGGAGGCGTGGTAACCGATCACAGGGTGCGTCTGTCCACTGACTCGGTCGATCGGCTGACCTTCATAAAAATGAATCAGTCTTGGATCACCACCAGCTACCAAGCACCTGATGCTGATGTAACTGAATAATTTTTTTCAGATCCCTTCAAAGACTGCCTATGCTGATGCTGAGTGATTATCCCTGAGTAATTATCCTCTTCCTCCTCAATCATCACGCTGATAGCTTGTAAGAACATTTTTGGTTCTGGGCGCCACCACCAGTGCCTAAGGCACAATTTTTCAGCCCCTGTATAACAGGGGCCTTTTTATTACAATTTTTGATGTAATACTTTGCAGCACGGCTCGTTCCTGCATTCCAACTAGAGTGTCTGTGAGGGGTTGCAGTGTTGTGGCACCAGCACCAGTGCCTAAGGCCCAATTTTTCTGCCCCTGTCTAACAGGGGCGTGAAATTACAATTTTTGATGCAATACTTTGCAGCAGGGCTCGTTCCTGCATTCCAACTAGAGTGTCTGTGAGGGGTTGCAGTGTTGTGGCACCAGCACCAGTGCCTAAGGCCCAATTTTTCTGCCCCTGTCTAACAGGGGCGTGTAATTACAATTTTTGATGCAATACTTTGCAGCAGTGCTCGTTCCTGCGTTCCAACTAGAGTGTCTGTGAGGGGTTGCAGTGTTGTGGCACCAGCACCAGTGCCTAAGGCCCAATTTTTCTGCCCCTGTCTAACAGGGGCGTGTAATTACAATTTTTGATGCAATACTTTGCAGCAGGGCTCGTTCCTGCGTTCCAACTAGAGTGTCTGTGAGGGGTTGCAGTGTTGTGGCACCAGCACCAGTGCCTAAGGCCTAATTTTTCAGCTCCTGTTCAACAGGGGCATGTAATTACAATTCTTGATCTAATATTTCACAGCAGGGCCCTGTGAGGGCTTACAGTGTTTTGGCCACAGCAACACCTAAGGCCCAAATTTCTGCTGAGTATATAGGGCAGGACCCTACTTTCAAACATCTAACTTACAAACGACTCCTACTTGCAAACGGAAGGAGACAACAGGAAGTGAGATGAAATCTACCCATAGGAAGGGAAATTCTCTCATGTAAGAGTTAATATGGGAAAACAATTTCTCCTTTCCACTGATGCTTTCCAATCCTTGTTCCACAAAAAAACCCAAATTTTCAAAAAACATTTTTCATTGGGACAAAAAAGTGAGGTGAAATCTTCTGAAGAGGAGGAAAGACGCAAAACAAATGTCACAGGGGTGATAACCCTTCCCTATGTTTTCCAAAAAGCTTAGAAAAGATTTTTTGGCTGGAGCTAAACACATTAAAAATGTTCAAAATTACAAACAGATTCTACTTAACAACAAACCTACAGTCCCTGTCTTGTTTGCACCGCCTGTATACTGCTGTTCAGAGTATATAGGGACCTTTCCTTATTTTAATTTGGGTGCGGGGTTCCCCTTAATATCCATACAAGACCCAAAGGGCCTGGTAATGGACTGGGGGGTACCCATGCCGTTTGTCTCACTGATTTTCATCCATATTGCCAGGACCCGACATGACATTAAACCCGCAAGCAGTTTTAAATGAGATTTTTTCCTTTAAAAATGACATTTGGTGCAGGGACTGTTCTAAACATGGGAAACACGCGTCACTTTACAGGCATACTATAGACACCCCCCAGGTACGATATTTAAAGGAATATTTCACTTTTTTTTTTTTACTTTAAGCATCATTAAAATCACTGCTCCCGAAAAAACGGCCGTTTTTAAAAGTTTTTTTTGCATTGATACATGTCCCCTGGGGTAGGACCCGGGTCCCCAAACCCTTTTTAGGACAATACCATGCAAATTAGCCTTTAAAATGAGCACTTTTGATTTCGAACGTTCGAGTCCCATAGACGTCAATGGGGTTCTAACGTTCGTGCGAACTTGCGGTCCGTTCGCGGGTTCTGGTGCGAACCGAACCGGGGGGTGTTCGGCTCATCCCTAATATAGATACATAGATCCCAAAACAGCAAATCATACTTATGTATATATATTTTTTTCAACAGATAATATATATATTTATAGGATTTATGAATTTTTATGCACTGAGGAGTTTCATATATAGGTTAAAACACTGATTGACTAACTTAATTGATTTTAGATGCACTGAATCAATTTATGGGCGGAACTCATTGGGACAATAAACATTTTCCCTTGCTATGGGTCTCCCTCCTGACTGTAAGGGTTTTGCCTAGGGGGATGATGAATAAGGTGAGATACATACTTTACTCCTTGCTCCTATTGGTTTCCACTTCTTCTTGCAACCAGTACACAGAAGCCCTTTTTTCTTTACTGCCTCACTAGTCAAAACTCGCTGGCGTCATCTTTTACAATGCAGGACCAGCAGCCCTGCATAGTACAGGAGGTCCACAGCGCCTGAAACATCAGACACCATAGGAGTGCATCAGCTGCAAGAGGAGCAAGGAATAAAGTAAGGCTATCACTATGTTCCTCATTCCCTAGGCATAACGAGAAGGTTAACCCTTATGGCGGTAAACAGGAACCCACTGGAACGGTAAAGGTTTTTTATCCCTGGGTTTCACCTTTAATTTTTAGACTTATAGCCCAAATGGCATAGCAATTAACCTTCTTGGTTATTTAATGGCCCCCAGAGCAATTAGCGGTCATGATTATTTGAAGACCTATAACGTTATCTTAGTTAATTTGTCTACTTGGATGTCAGTCACTCCCAATATCCTTGATGTTCCTGGAATGAGTCATGTGTCTCTCTAGTCTCGGCGGGCATTAGTGGTGGTAATCAGCAGGTATTTTGTCTCTTCCTACAGATTATTCTCAGAGATGCTAATTAGCAAGAACGGGAAGAGATGCAATGGAATCCTTATGTGGAACCATAATATGATCATGTGGCTGAACCTTTAGGTTAGAGGTGGTTATATATTCATTGATGCCCTGCAGCTTCCCCTTTGATAGCTTTACAGTAATAGATCTTAAAGGAGTATAGATTAGAATATCAAAAAGAGACAGGAAGTTGGAGACTTATTAATATGTTATGAGGAATCCCTGTGTACTTCCATGTGAATTAGATAAATAATATTTCATGTGTAATGAAGGCTTGGAAAATGACATGTTTTTGTGGATTATAGCAGAATTTTAAAGTAGAACTATAAGAAAAATCAAAGATGACAAATACAATGCCACTAGCATTAACACATAAGTTTTTTGATTTTTTTTTTTGAGTCTCCCATTCAAAATTGTTTCATTACCTGTTGATCTTGCCAGCAGATCTGATATTTTTGTTCACTTCCTGTAATAGAGTGACAATGCTATTTTGTTTGGTAGTGAAATTGCACAGCAGCGTTGTCACCCTGTGAACAGGGTAGTCTTAGATAGGTGTGCAGTGGACTTTTCGGCTGGGTTCACATATGTGTGAATTGAATGCGGGTTTCCCCCGCATCCAATTTGCATGACATGTGGGTGTGGTTCTCACAGGTCCGGGGATTGTAGATTGCAAAAGGGTCCTGTGCGTGTTTGGGTCCAGTTCAGGTGCGAATCAGGCAAAAATTCAGACCTGAATCGCACCTGAACCGGTGAACAGACAAGCACCGGACACCAGGCACGAACCCGCGGCCACACAAATGTGAACAACGCCTAAAGTAGAACTAAAAGCAAAATGTATAACTCCTGTTAGTTTTTTTTTCCAGCTGCGTATCATTGGGGAGATTTTCCTTCAAGTGATATTAAAGGCAAGGTTTTTTTTTTTTACATAATAAACGTTATACTAATCCTCCTTCTCGTGTTCCCAGCTGGACCTCCTGGCCCCTCCCTCTTGCCAAGTGCCCCCAGAGCAAATAGCTTGCCATTGGGGCACCCAAGAAGGCTTGATTCTGAGCTGCTGCTCTGTGTGTCCATTCACACACAGCGAAGCGGCTCAGCTCTGCCCCCTCTCTCTCCTCATTGGCTCACTGGCTATGAATGAGGAGGGAGCTTCCCCGAAAGAGAAAGAGTTGACAGATTTTTATAGGTAGCTGAGTTTGTGTAAAACCTCCCGCTGTTGCTTACATGTGACATAAGTTGGTGGCTGCAAAAACGTTAAAGAACTTCCCTCCTCCATTACATTTTTTTTCTTCCCTTCTTATCTTGACTTCTAAGTTGTCCACAAAAAACATACTTAGATGCCCAGTGAATCCAGCATTGTCTGGTGTTATCTCCAATGGTGCATACTGGGTCTTGCGCCACCCTTTTTTCTTTTTGTGTCATCTTTTGTGTCATCAGGGGCTGGCTGACTCCTCTGAGTACCTGTAGCCGGCCCACCAAAGATGTGCAGCTGGGCATGCACATTGTTGTGGTGATTGACTTGAAGCCTCCTGGCATGCATGAAGTGAGTATCCCAGGAAGTTTTGGGCAAAGGGCGTACATCAATATCACCTAAACGAGAAAGCCAAAAGGGCCAACCTGGGTCCTACATAAAAGGGTATCTTATGAAAAAAAAAAAACGTTTAATTGTAGCCGGGTGCTCTGCCAGGAGTGTGCCCGTTCTTCCTGCTCATCCCCCACCCCCAACGCTCTGAGCAAGTACAGAGTGGCTGGAGGAGTGGGCTAGGTTCCTCTCTTACTTCACTCCCCTCAACCCTGGCAACATCTCAGTGGCTCCATTTGTGATCCCCGCTTGCTCCTGTCCCTCCCTCCCTCCTGGTAGGAAGGATGACCTGTGCCTATCCTTTCAATACTCATCTGAAACCTCTGCCTGATGCTAATCACTGTCCCTGTCAGACTGGTAGTGTCACGATCAGGGGTCAGGCACGAAGACCAGTTGCTATAGCATTAGTGGGACTACCACCGACCAGCAGGACAGGTACACAGGCAGTTACCTTGATGGCTGACACAGGCTCATCTGAGGTGTGAAGTCTAAGTAAGAACCAGTGTTCACCAGAGCTCTTGATGGTGGAGATAGATTTGGCTGTATGTTAGTACCAGGTCGCGGTCCTCAGGATCGCCCCACCAGGAGGTGAACAAACCGGGGGCAAGAAGCGGATAACCAGGTAAGGATCAAATAGAAGCATAGTAAGTAAAACAAGCCAAAGTTCAGTAACAAGTAGTTGCAGGTTGGGATCAGGCAGAAGCGTAGTCAAGAAACAAGCCAAGGGTCAATAACGAGTAGTAGCACAATATGGATGGCAGCAGGGAAGACGAGAGCGAGATACTGGCTGAAAAGAGCCCAATAATCTGGCAAACAGGAAGTACAGAGACGTGGTTTGAATCAGGAAGCTCACGGAAGTAGCAAAAGTTCAAGGTTCAGCAGAAGTCAAGGCACAAGGCAGGGTTGTCTAATGCATCATAGTTACATAGTAGGTGAGGTTGAAAAAAGACACAAGTCCATAAAGTCCAACCTATGTCTGTGATTATATGTCAGTATTACATTATATATCCCTGTATGTTGCGGTCATTCAGGTGCTTATCTAATAGTTTTTTAAAACTATCGATGCTCCCCGCTGAGACCACCGCCTGTGGAAGGGAATTCCACATCCTTGCCGCTCTTATAGTAAAGAACCCTCTACGTAGTTTAAGGTTAAACCTCTTTTCTTCTCATTTTAATGAGTGGCCTTGGTAAACTCTCTTCCGCAAAAAGTTTTATCCCTATTGTGGGGTCACCAGTACGGTATTTGTAAATTGAAATCATATCCCCTCTCAAGCGTCTCTTCTCCAGAGAGAATAAGTTCAGTGCTTGCATCTTTTCCTCATAACTAATATCCTCCAGACCCTTTATTAGCTTTGTTGCCCTTCTTTGTACTCACTCCATTTCCAGTACATCCTTCCTGAGGACTGGTGCCCAGAACTGGACAGCATACTCCAGGTGAGGTCGGACCAGAGTCTTGTAGAGTGGGAAAATTATCGTTTTATCTCTGGAGTTGATCCCTTTTTAATGCATGCCAATATTCTGTTTGCTTTGTTAGCAGCAGCTTGGCATTGCATGCCATTACTGAGCCCATCATCTACTAGGACCCCCAGGTCCTTTTCCATCCTAGATTCCCCCAGAGGTTCTCCCTCCAGTGTATAGATTGCATTCATATTTTTGCCACCCAAATGCATTATTTTACATTTTTCTACATTAAACCTCATTTGCCATGTAGTTGCCCACCCCATTCATTTGTGCAGATCTTTTTGCAAGATTTCCACATCCTGCGGAGAAGTTATTGCCCTGCTTAGCTTAGTATCGTCCGCAAATACAGAGATTAAACTGTTTATCCCATCCTCCAGGTCGTTTACAAATTAAATAGGATTGGTCCCAGCACAGACCCCTGTTGGACCCCACTACCCACCCCTGACCATTCCGAGTACTCCCCATTATCAGACAGGGTGCTGTCCAGCATTTCAGATAGCTCAGTGAGAAGAGTCATCAACAGACACAGCAGAGGTCCCAGGCTCAAGTCTAGGCCCTGACAGGTGACCTGTCTCTACACTACCCCCATGCCAAGTGTGGGAACCAGGGCCCTAAACAGGCTCTGCTTGACCCAAGATGAAGTCCATTTAAATATGTTTGGTATAGAGCTCAATATAGTTTAATAGTCGTTTACTCAGTAATCTGCTAATCAGCATGAACAATGGCACAAATCACATTAACAGCAAGGGTAAATAGTGTTGCAATAAGTTTCCTGTCACTAGTACACTATACTGCTATAGTGCACTCTAGGGATATCTACTATATATACCATATCTAACTGCAGCAGTTCCCCTACTTCTACAGACAATGACAAGAGTCCCTATAGCAGGGATATGCAATTAGCAGACATCCAGCTGTTTCAGAACTACAAGTCCCATGAGGCATAGCAAGACTCTGACAGCCACAAGCATGACACCCAGAGGCAGAGGCATGATGGGACTTGTAGTTTTGCAACAGCTGGAGGTCCGCTAATTGCATATCCCTGCCCTATAGGGTGGCTTACTTAAATGGACAGTCGTGCAGGTAGTGCTGCATAAAGTACAATTAAAAACAGCAGGGGGGAAGAGGGAAATGAATAAATGTGATTAAAGAGGGTTTAAAGTAATTTCCAAGTGAAAATCAGTTGAAAAGTATGATATACAGCAGTACAGGACTATTAAAAGTCTCAGGCTGAAATATTATAATGGGCATTGAATAGCAGGAGAAAGAACAGAACATACCAAAAGCATTCCGCTATTTGGTGACAACAGTCAATAATTGCTTGGGGTAAACACTCATTAGGATGTGGGCGCTGGAAGCTACATGTATAGATTAACATATATTTTTACACAGCTCATAAAACAGAAATGACACAAAACAGCTTCTCGTAACGAATAAATTAAAAGGGATCAGCAGAATAATTTAGAACGCCATGCGTTGTACAGTTGTGCACAGAAATCTGTAGGGGGATTTTACATCAATGTGTTCAAGCCGTTAATTAAATTAAAGTGTTCAGCCTGTTTCAGTTTAACAATATTTAATAGAGTATTAAAGTATGACTCATACACAGGCGTCTGTTTAAAAAAGAGCTCCACTACGTAGAAAAGCCTGCTCAGAAAGTATGTTAGTATATCAGTCTCAAAGCCCAACTCTTTGATCACTTCTTTTTTTTGCCCCCTTGAAATACCCCATGACCTTAAAAAATATATATATGCATAGTTTTTCTGCAGTTGTATTCAGTTTAGGGGTATTACAGGTCCTCTTTTTCCCTCTTCCTTATTCAACAGTAGGCGAATCCTAAATTCTGAAGATGTAGTGCTGCAGAATTCTCCACTGACACAGAGGGTGGTTCCTTGACACCTTGGGACCACAGGAGGTGGGTTAAATGATACTGAGGGTCATTCAGCCTGGAAGAGGACCGGCGCTGGATTGGTAAGCCTACTATATTGGCTGTCATATATTTTTTCCACTGACTTGATGAGTAAGGCCGGCTATACGCGGTTGAACCATTAAAGGGCAGGCTGAATGTACCAAGCTGATTGGTCGATTGATCAACTTTGGTGCAACCAGCCTGCCGGATTCTCCAGCTTGCGAGACGCTATAGCCACTAGCAATAATCACTGTCTTCTCCTGGAGGATTTACCCGCCAGACCCTACCCCTGTCAGCATTGTCTGTGGGGTCTCTTCCAGGGTCTCTCCATACCCCACCCACAAGGGGAGACCCTGGAAGAACAAAGAGTACAGAGGACTACTGACCGCATGGAGTGTGCTATACAGTGCCTTGAAAAAGTATTCATACTCTTTGAAATTTTCCACATTTTGTCATGTTACAATCAAAAATGTAAATGGATTTTATTGGGATTTTATGTGATAGACCAACACAAAGTGGCACATAGCGGCACTTAGTCCAGTTTCACTTGGTCTGAGTTCCAGCAAGCTCAAAGATAAGCCTTATCTGGACTAAGTGCCTTCCCAGAAGAGTTGAAGCAGTTATAGCTGTAAAGGGTGGGCCAACTCAATATTGAACCCTACAGACTAAGACTGGGATGCCATTAAAGTTCATGTGCGTGTAAAGGAAAATGTTCGGTCTATAGAGCAGTAGAGTGGGAGGCCTTAATAGCTGGTGAGTTTGAATTGTAGAAGGGAGTGGAAACACGTCACGGAGGTGTGGTGGATGTTGTGAATCACAGCTGAGCGGATCGGAGGCACCCTCACTTTTTGGATTTTCTTCACCTATCTTCATGATTCATATTGGACTGTTTTTTCTGTTGTGTTTTTTTTTGGGGTTTTTATATATATTTTTTCATTTTTGGATGTTGGAGCTATTAATTTATTTCACATCAACTTCTTTTTATCACTAGTCTGGTATATTTTTTTCTGCTACTAATACATCAATCCAACACTACTGTCACGGGGTGTAATACTATATATTGTTTGATTTCACTGTTTGATTTTACTAGGTTGATCACTTTTGCTATTATATTTACATATTTTTTGTTTGTTTCACCTTTGTTATGCCCCGTACACACGGTCGGATTTTCTGACGGAAAATGTGTGATAGGACCTTGTTGTCGGAAATTCCGACCGTGTGTGGGCTCCATCACACATTTTCCATCGGATTTTCCGACCCACAAAGTTTGAGAGCAGGATATAAAATTTTCCGACAACAAAATCCATTGTCGGAAATTCCGATCGTGTGTACACAAATCCGACGGACAAAATGCCACGCATGCTCAGAATAAATAAAGAGATGAAAGCTATTGGCCACTGCCCCGTTTATAGTCCCGACGTACGTGTTTTACGTCACCGCGTTTAGAACGATCGGATTTTCCGACAACTTTGTGTGACCGTGTGTATGCAAGACAAGTTTGAGCCAACATCCGTCGGAAAAAATCCTAGGATTTTGTTGTCGGAATGTCCGAACAAAGTCCGACCGTGTGTACGGGGCATTAGAGTGTCACAATCTATTAAGGTGTTCTACATTTGGCTTTTACATGTTATAATAACAGGGGAGGTCACTCAGCCTAGGCATTGTCAATTTATTTTATATACATTTCTTTCAAATTCAGTGCACTTACAGCTCACTTTTTAGCATTAGGGTGTGCAGGAGTGCCTACCATATCCCCACCATTTGGGGGTTAGCGCCACTATTCATCTTCACATTCTTAGGGGTGAATTCAGTTTACATATATTTTACAATTTAAGTGGCAGCTCCAATAGGGTCGTTATATTCAATTTTATCGCAGAGGTGGTAGTGCAGGTTTGGGCGGTATTTTTTGACCTGTTTACCTACAGTTTACAGTGTTAGTTTTCCGCCACACATAGTGTTTTGCTTTTAGGCCAAAAGAGTCAATTTTGGTCTCATCTGTCCAGAGCAACTTCTTCCACGTCTTTGCTGTGTCCCCCACATGGCTTCTCACAAACTGCAAAAAGGTACTTCTTATGACTTTCTTTCAATAATGACTTTCCTCTTGTCACTCTTCCATAAAGGTCAGATTTGTGGAGAACACGACTAATAGTGGTCCTGTGGACAGATTCTCCCACCTGAGCTGTGGATCTCTGCAGCTCCTCCAGAGTTACCATGGACCTCTTGGCTGCTTCTCTGATTAATGCTCTCCTTGCCCGGCCTGTCAGTTTAGGTGGACGGCCATGTCTTGGTAGGTTTGCAGTTGTGCCATACTCTTTCCATTTTCGGATGATGGATTGAACAATGCTCCGTGAGATGTTCAAAGCTTGTCATATTTTTTTATGACCCAAGTCTACTTCTCCACAACTTTATACCTGACCTGTCTGGTGTGTTCCCAGTGATGCTGTTTGTTCACTAGGGTTCTCTAACAAACCTCTGAGGGCTTCACAGAACAGCTGTATTTAAATGACACACAAGTGGTCTCTTTTTACTAATTAGGTGACTTCTGAAGGCGATTGGTTCCACTAGATTTTAGTTAGGGGTATCAGAGTAAAGGAGGCTGAATACAAATGCACGCCACACTTTTCACATATTTATTTGTAAAACATTTGGAAAACCATTTATCGTCTTCAATCCACTTCACAATTATGTGTCACTTTGTGTTGGTCTATCAGATAAAATCCCAATAAAATACATTTATGTTTTTGGTTGTAACATGACAAAATGTGGAACATTTCAAGGGGTATGAATACTTTTTCAAGGCACTGTATATTCTGTATATCCTGTAGATTCACTGCTTTGTGCCATCTGACCATTCCAGTATGGAGAGGTTTTAAGCTGAGTTTGTTAGCTGGTGGATCGGATCCTTTGTAAACTAACTTGGTTTGAGCGCTTTTAATTAGGTGGTCAACTTCATCTGGTAAGAGGCTGTGTGTGCTTCTTTAGGAGGTGGCGGATTTCTCTCTGGGTCACATCTTTTTTTATCTTTTATTATTCACATCTCAATTGTTTTCCCCACTGTACTTCATCTGTGCTATGGGCAGGCCTTCTCTGATCGTCACAATCAACTGAACCTGGTCTGTGATATTGAAGAGTTTTGTAGCTTATCCAAGCCACTTTTTTTTTTTTTTTTTAGAACCAAAGAATGATTTGGAAAAGCTATGAAACATCTTAACATTATAGAACAAGTCCAATTGAGTATGACCATCTACAACTACATTGACTGTCATATGTTTTTTCCTCTAACTTGATGAGTAAGTTGACATATCTTTTGTGAAGCTCTTTGCTTTGCTGTCCCTTCAACACCACAAGATGCTGTTTGATACTTTGTACCGAAACACTTTCCTGTGCGGTTTGAAAAAAAAAGAAGATAAATATGACAGGCTTATTATTCTTGCTTATACAAGGTGGCTGCTCCCATCACAACAAATATAGGAAAGACGTTACCGTGGGAAGAAATTTGTTTGTCCACCTCAAAACATACTGTACATTATTAGAAGATTCAGAGGTTTTTGCTTTTCTAAACATTTTTAATCTACTGTTCCATTCATGATCCAACCAATAAAGATATTATATAAGGAAAATTGACTGTACAGTGCCAGAGTAGCGAATCGCAAGACCAAGTACTGATGCACTATATTACCAAAAGTATTGGGACGCCTGCCTTTAAACGCGCATGATCTTTAATGGCATCCCTGTCTTAGTCCGTAGGGTTCAATATTGAGTTGGCCCACCCTTTGCAGCTATAACAGCTTCAACTCTTCTGGGAAGGCTGTCCACAAGGTTTGGGAGTGTGTCTATGGGAATGTTTTGACCATTCTTCCAGTGGTTCATTGCTTGCTTTGTGCACTGGTCCAAGCCATTTGGTGGAGGGGGGATTATGGTGTGGGGTTGTTTTTCAGTGGTTGGGCTCAGCCCCTTGGTTCCAGTGAAGGGAACTCTTAAGGAGTCAGCATATCTAGACATTTTGGACAATTTCATGCTCCTAACTTTGTGGGAACTGTTTGGGGATGGCTCCTTCCTGTTCCAACACAAGGTCCATAAAGACATGGATGAGTGAGTTTGGGGTGGAGAAACTTGACTGGCCTGCACAGAGTCCCGACCTCAACCCAATAGAACACCTTTGACATGAATTAGAGCGGAGACTGACCACACAAATGCGCTTCTGGAAAAATGGTCAAACATTCCCATAGACACACTCCTAAACCTTGTGGACAGCCTTCCCAGAAGAGTTGAAGCTGTTATAGCTGCAAAGGGTGGACCAACTCAATATTGAACCCTACAGACTAAGACTGGGATGCCATTAAAGTTTATGTGCGTGTAAAGGCAGGCGTCCCAATACATTTGGTAATATAGTGTATGTAGGGCAGGATGAAGCACTAAGCCCTGTGTAAGCTCTTCTAGGCAAAAGGGTTGTACTGAGAAGTTGCTTATCAGTAGCAGGGAAGGTAGGCTATCAATAAATGTTATTGCTTTTCCCTGAATGGACAAAGTTTACTTTAACCTACCCAGGGCAGGTGCAAGGATTTCTGACACCCTTGGCTCAACCTCATTTTACCACCCCCAAGGCTTCGCCCCTGACTCCACCCCTTTGCCCTGCCCATGTGACAGGAGTCGGCGCTATAGAAGAAGCATCGGCTCTGCTTCCTCTAGTGCCGGCTCCGTTCTTCACACTGATGCTCGGGGATGGTGAGTCGGGAACCCGCAATCTGGGCTTCTCTACCCACCATCCCAGAGCAGGAGGTGGCGAGCCATATCAGAGGACCAGCAGTTGAGCACCCCTGCTGTAAGGGATGCATTTTGTGTAAGGCAGTAGCTGGCTGTACTGGAACAATCACCAGAGAGTCTCTGAGAGAGACAGACAAGTCAGTAACTGATGATCATAGAGGCGCACAGCGGCAGGGGATGTTTGCTTCCGTTCTGTTGGGAGACTCGGGACATGTCCTTTAGGCTCCAGTGCTGTGCTGTGTCTTTAATTACACTATCGGTCAGATGGAGCAGCTGTCTAAGACTGAGTTAGTTACATGCTGCTGCCTGCAGAGCGCACAGACGCAGAGGAAAAAAAGCAGCTGGGCACCCTAGGCGGCAGTGCACCCTAGGCGGCTGCTTAGTATGCCTAGTGGTAGCACTGACCCTGAACCTACCTATAGACAAGAACCCAAACTATACTACAAAAATCACTCAATATTTTCAATTGAAATACACTATAAGGTTGATTCACTAACACTAGAGAGTGCAAAATCTGGTGCAGCTGCATAGAAACCAATCAGCGTCCAGATTTTATTGTACAAGCTTAATTGAACAAGCTGGAGTTAGAAGCTGATTGGCTACCATGCACAGCTGCACCAAGAAAACACTGCAAAAAAGGAAAAAAAACTCAAATTGACAGTACACAATGAACAAATACCAAAAAAAAAGAACTTTGATTGTCACCTGTTAGAACTATAGCTGTATCCTAGCATTCTGCAACCAATTGACTGGAGGTGCCCACACTCCCTGGCTACACTTTCTCACCCCCCCCCCCCCCTCCCACCCTTTCCTACTCATCCTCCACCATACACCCACCCTACTCTCTCCAGTCATAAAGTGACACTTAACTCACATTTTCTATACAATAAAATAAATACAATATGTTTAAATATAAGTAGGCTGTACTTTCTACCTTGTGTATGTGAACATAGCCACCCTCTCCTCTTTGCCCCCAACATGGACCACACATCTACCTACAGACACATTCAGCTCAATGGGAATTGTAGTACACATAGAGCGGAGCTTGTGACCAGAAAACATGGGACTGCTGGCTCTACACTAGTAGTAGTGAGGTGCATCGGTGGAGTACCGATGGAGTACTTAAAAAGAAAAAAAAAAAAACAGAGCTGAGTTAGTTTACAACAATGTAAAAACTGAGCTTAGTGTCTCCTAAACTTCTCAAAATCTCTATCAATAACTAAAAAAAAAACAAATAAGACATAGCTCCCAACTGTCCCTTATTTGGAGGGACTGTCCCTGATTTGGAACAATGTCCCTCTGTCCCTCATTCCACCTCATTTGTCCCTCATTTTGGTCTGATCTATATAGCTGTATATAAAATGCACTTTTTATGTTTCAAAAAGTGTTTCCCAGCGCTAAACCTTTCATCCAATTTCTAAATTTCTGCATTTGTACATTTTAAAAGCCAATGTAAAGGAATAGTAGTGGTAAAAAAAAGTCCTCGTGGATTTAATTAACCTTTTTTTTGGTTAATTCTCCTTTAAGGGGGTGTGGCGGGGGGGTCCTATGCCTACATATGTTTGTTAGTAGGTGTCCCTCATTCCCATCTCAAAATGTTGGGAGGTATGAATAACAGCATTTAATGAAATAATATAAACTGCTCCAATACACCCCCCAAAACACATTCTCTAAATAAAGAAAAAATAATAATTTATTTTATCAAGCAAAGGCCACTGACGCTGATCAATCAATAAGCTTCATGTTTCCCAAATCACTCGGCTCACTCCTAGGGCAAATAAAGGGAATTATACAGCCTTAAACAATACCAACATTTGGAAGATGAAGCTCTAATGCCACGGACACGCGATCGGAATTTCGGCCAGCAAAAGACTGATGAGAGTTTTTCGTCGGAAAATGCGAGCTTGTGTGCGCTCCATTGGTCTTTTGCTGGCCGAATTCCAGCCAGCAAAAGATTGAGAGCATGCTCTCAATTTTTCGGTCGGAAAAAGTTCCTATCCGAAAATGCGATCGTCTGTGGCAATTCGAACGCGGAAAATTCCTACGCATGCTCGGAAAAACAATTCAACACATGCTCGGAAGCATTGAACTTCATTTTCTCGGCTCGTCGTAGTGTTGTACGTCACCGCGTTCTTGACGGTCGTAAGTTCAGCGAACTTTTGCGTGACCGCGTGTATGCAAGGCAAGCTTGAGCGGGAATCCCGTCGGAAAAGCCATCATATCTTTTTCCATCAAGAAAAACGATCGTGTGTACGCGGCATAAGGCTATTAGGGGATAACACCTTTGGGAATACAATGTTACCAGCAGCCTTGACTGATTGGTAAAGGGGGCTTCTAATCTATCAGTTTATCTTTTTGTACATCAGTGTCTCTGTGCCGGAGAAGACTTGTGCTGCGGCTTCCTGGCAGGTATTTATTGGGAATGTATTGAGCTCGCCTGCATTTAGACAAGACTAGCTTTGACATGGTTGTCCCCAGCCTGACACTGCAATGTGATTTAATGACCTTCCTGGTACTGTAGCATGTCCCTGTTCTGTGTGGCTGGATACCGGGTGACAGTCTGTCTTTGCCCTGTATTACAAAAGCAGAGGTTAAATGGAAATGATTTTCTTGCTAGCAGGAAACGAGCAGAACAGCTGCCACTCTTATTGTTCCCAGAGGAGGACGCAAACACTTTACACAAAGAGCAATTTGGAATTGGAAACACCAGAAGGAAAGATTATCAATACTGCCTCAGCAAAATGTACGGTCAAGTTCACTGGAATATGTATTAAAGGAGCCATAATGCCCTTACTGAACTTACCTCTGTAGTCAAAAGGGTTGGAATCGGCAGCAATGGAGGCTTTATGTGCCAGCCCCCTCACCATTAAAGCTATCGGTCAGTGTATGCTATGGATGGAATTCAATTAAACCTGTCCTCTTTATTTAACGGCTTTAGCCCCGGAAGATTTGACCCCTTTCCTGGCCAGAGCACTTTTTGCGATTCAGCACTGCGTCGCTTTAACTGACAATTGCGCGGTCGTGCGACGTTGCACCCAAACAAAATTGACATCCGTTATTTCTCACAAATAGAGCTTTCTTTTGCTGGTATTTGATCACCTCTGCGATTTTTTTTTTTTTATCGTACTATAAACAAAAATTTTTAAATTTTGAAAAAAACGCAATATTTTTCTAACACATCCATGAAAGCTGGTCATAATTTATTATGACAGTAGCGCTGCTGTAGCGATAGAAACTTGAGCTGGACTCTGTGTACCATTGTCATTACTATTTGAACAATATTGTTATGTATGGCATTTAAGCGGCAGCTGATGTTACTTTACATATAACTTTAATACGTCATTTGTGCTCATCTGTGTACTGTACTCTATACAATTTAAGAAACCTGATACTCACATAGCGCCAAGATAGTGGAAGTAGGTCTGGGTTTTTCACTGTAGTTTTATGAAATACGACTAAACCTAAAATGGCATTTTAGTCAAAAGACTATGACTAATAATAAATTGAATTTAGATCACAACGGCTAAATCTGTGTCTGTAGTGCATGTTCAAACCTTAATACCATAAATAATAAATATATTATTGGATTTCCACTCCAGGAGTATATAATGTTTGGCAGTTCTAAAGAAATAATGCATTAAAATGTAACTAAACCCATTAGAGTTTAGCCGACTAAAATGAGACTAAAACTAAAACAACTCAGATGGCATCTTAGTCAAAAGACTAAAATACAACTAAAACTAAAATGGCATTTTAGTCAAAAGACTATAACTAAAACGAAATTTGAAATTTAAAGTCAAAATTAACACTGTTGTGCAGCAAGGGCCAGGACAAGGGGTGGGCAGGAGGGGAAGCTGCCCTGGGCACTGTGGTATCATGTGAGGTATAGGGGCACAACAAGGAGACTGGGGGGAGGGGATTTATGTTGAGAGAGAAAACATTGGGGGGGCAGCAAGAGGTAAGAATTGTTCTAGGAGGGGAAATTTGGGGAGGTGTGCAAAGAGCCTTAACCCCTCTTGGGCATGGAGTTCACCAGAGCTTCACAGGTTGCCACTGGAGTCCTCTTCCACTCCTCCATGACGACATCACAGAGCTGGTGGATGTTAGAGACTTTGCGCTCCTCCACCTTCCGTTTGATTATGCCCTACAAATAATCAATAGGGTTTAGGTCTGGAGACATGCTTGGCCAGCCCATCACCTTTACCCTCAGCTTCTTTAGCAAGGCAGTGGTCATCTTGGAGGTGTGTTTGGGGTCGTTATCATGTTGGAATACTGCCCTGCAGCTCAGTCTCCAAAGGGAGGGTATCATGCTCTGCTTCAGTATGTCACAGTACATGTTGGCATTCATGGTTCCCTCAATGAACTGTAGCTCCCCAGTGCCGGCAGCACTCATGCAGCCCCAGACCATGACCCTCCCACCACCATGCTTGACTGTAGACAAGACACACTTGTCTTTGTTCTCCTCACCTATTTACCGCCACACACGCTTGACACCATCTGAACCAAATAAGTTTATCTTGGTCTCATCAGACCACAGGACATGGTTCTAGTGATCCATGTCCTTAGTGTGCTTGTCTTCAGCAAACTGGTTGCGTGCTTTCTTGTGCATCATCTTTAGAAGAAGCTTCCTTCTGGGATGACAGCCATGCAGACCAATTTGATGCAGTGTGCGGCGTATAGTCTGAGCACTGACAGGCTGGCCCTCCACGCCCTCAACCTCTGCAGCAATGCTGGCAGCACTCATATGTCTATTTCCCAAAGACAACCTCTGGATATTATGCTGAGCACGTGACACGTATGGCAGCGTCCTTCCCTAGGCAGGTGTTCCTTCAGCAGTTGCTGGAGTGGAAGACAAAAATGTCCCAAATAACCCCCGTACCCAACATTTTAATGCCAGCTTGACTAAAACTGCTGGCTTTGCAGCTGCTCCCATTCCAGTTCATGGAATCAGCTCCCTTCCACAAGTTTTTGGCCTGTGCTACACCATAAAGTCAGGTACCCAGCTGCCATTATTTTGCCCAGAGGGTCATGCCCCTGACAGTGTCAGAGGCAAGGTACATGTGACTATGGACATGTGCTTGAATAGGAAAGGGCAGGAATGTGACACATCCTTCAGTTAATCTTCTGGCAGCTGGGAAGGATGCAGAATTGGGCAAACCACTGGAGCCAGCAGTACTGCCACATATGTTGGTCTTAGGTGTCAATGTACTCATGTCTACCTCCTCACTGACCTCAACCTCTGACTCCTTTTAACCACCAGTCACCTCAAGCATATACAACATTTTAGACTAAATGCTGCCAGACCCAAAGTTGATGGCTACTGTACCATCTTCAGCCAGGCAAGGTTGTGTTTGACAGTGGCATTTTACCTGCTGACCATCCTTTGCCTAAACCTTGTCTGGCACATACCATCAACCTGGTGGTGCAGCAGTTCATAATGAAGTATCCTGGCTTTCAGGAGGTCCTTCCCAGACCAGAAGGACTTTTTTAGTGGTTATACCCTGGCTTGTCAGGCAGAAATGCAGTCCCAACATCAGCTGCCTGCCAACAGCCTCATCTCTGAAACAGCCACAGGATTCACCCCCAATAGACTTCAATGAGATTTGCTGCAAAATTCAGGTTTGCAGAATCTCTCAAACCAGACTTGCTGTACCCTTGGATAATTGAACCTGGACAGATTTTTCCATCACTAATAATCAGCTTCAATACTACATAGAAGAGGATAAATGACTCAAGAAAGGCATAAATAAATGTATTGTCAGTAGAGCACACAAATAATTTATTTACCAAACTGTATTAATTATAGTAGCATAGTAGCAAGGCAAAAAGAAAAATGAATACAAAGGAATTAAAAAATAATAAATGTATTTGTAAGGAGGAGGAAGTATTCATCACTATGGTGGGCAGAGACAGGCTTTTGGTGGAGCTTTGATAATTGTATTGTTTCAATCTTTTGATTGTGTGTACAAAAAAATCAAAGCATGTCCCATCTTCCTGGGTTCATGTTCATGTTTAACTCTAATGCCGTGTACACACGGTCGGACTTTTCAGCTACAAAAGTTCGACAGCCCTTCCGACAGACTTTCGACAGACTTTTGGCGGACTTTCAACAGACTTTCTAACGACCGGACTTGCCTACACACGATCACACAAAAGTCCAACGGATTCCTACGTGATGGCGTACACCGGACTAAAATAAGGAAGTTAATAGCCAGTAGCCAATAGCTGCCCTAGCGTCGGGTTTTTGTCCGTCGGACTAGCATACAGACGAGCGGATTTCTGGGTCCAGCGGAGTTCCGACGTAAAGATTTGAAGCATGTTCCAAATCTAAAGTCCGTCAGATTTGCGGCTGGAAAAGTCCGCTGAAAGTCCGGGGAAGCCCACACACGATCGGATTGTCCCCCGGACTTGATCCATCGGCGTCCGTCGGACTTTTGTAGCCGAAAAGTCCGACCGTGTGTACGCAGCATTACTGATAACCTGTAAACCCTTGAAAGCATTGTCTGTGGACAATTTTAGGTACCATAGTTTGTCATGTGCAATTTTACATTTTGACATGTTTGGTATCTATTTCCTCGATGCAACATCATCTTTTATATTTTATCCCAAAAAATGGGTATTATATTTTATTTGTGTGCACTAAAATTCATTTAAGTGTATTTTTTTCAGAAAATTTGCGTTTGATAAATGGCTGCACAAATATTTTGCAGCATAAAAAACTGCAACAGCCACTATTTTTTATTCTCCAAAACCTCTGCTTTCTAAAAATGTATAATGTTTGGGGGATCTAAGTACAGTAAAACCTTGGTTTGAGAGTAACTTGGATTGAGAGCGTTTTGCAAAACAAGGTAAATTTTTAAATAAATTTTGACTTAATATACAAGTCACAACTGAGTATAAAAGAGAAGAGAGGCGTCTCTAAGTGTAGCAATATGGTTGCATTTAATGAAGGTACAACATTTAGCAACTCACATTGTTAATGATTAAAACAGGCTCATCTAAGTATGCAGGAATCCGGGGTAAAGCTGTCCATCCTCTGCACCGCCATTGACGTCAACGCTTCCATGCTGTGCTCCACAAGCGTTTCAAGCCTCGCTTTCAGATCACTCTACTGCAGGGTAGTCTTCCCAGTCATGATTGCAGATTGACAGCGGTGAGAGTCCGATGCGGAAAATGGTCTATGTGGACAGGTTTACCCCAGATGCCTGGATACTTGCATGTGCCTGTTTTAATCATCAATCATGTCAGTTGCTAAATGTTGTACCTTCGTTAAATGTAACCATATTGCTACACTTAGAGCCGCCTCTCTTCTCTTTTATACTCTCTATGTCCTGCTGGATTTTGCTTCTAATCCCCTTGTGGAGGCTTCCATTTGTGGATGGACATTTTATGGTTACACAACCTATCACATTGAAATGGGCGGAAAAACTCTGAACAGCCGCACTCCGAGAAAAGTTTCTTTATGCCTTTTATTGTGAACTAGGACCACAAAGTACAAGGTACAAACCACAGCAGAGTGATACAGGAAAGAATCTGACGCGTTTCACACTTGTACTAAGTGCTTACTCATAGCTATGGTGTCCTGAAGAAACTTTCCTCGGAGTACGGCTGTCCAAAGTTTTTCCACCCATTTCTATCTGCATATGCATTAACCAGCACCTGGGACTTTTTTTTCTCCTCGGTGGATCTACCTGGAGCGGTGGTGTCTTTCTCGTCTCATTTGGATTTCTGGACTTACAACCTATCACATTGCTATAATCTTTTGTATATGGACTATAAATGGAAGGACCTATGAATAAATGGTTGTGGAACGAATCATTTGAGTTTCCATTATTTCTTATGGGGAAATTTGCTTTGATATACAAGTGCTTTGGATTAAAAGCAGGTTTCTGTAATGAATTATGCTCGAAATCCAAGGTTTTACTGTAATTGTCTAGCAAAAAAATGCTGGTTAACTATGCACATGAAAAATGCCAAAAATGCCTTGGATGGCAAGCGTTGAAAGCTCCATACAAAGCTGTCTGAGCAGAGAACGCAGGAATGAATCACTCATTCAGTTTTGAGGCTGGTAAACATGCAAAGAAAGAAAAAAATTATGATAATATTATATATTTTTTTATTTTTAATTCTAACCAAATCTGTAAAAAAAACTATAAAAATCTTCAATCCAGTCATGGTGAGGAGGCATCACTTTGACTCATTCAGCCATTTGTAATTATTAGCTTGAGTTTTTGAGACCTGTAAACAACAGGGCAATGTTAAAAGGAATAGGGAGTTCCACTTATTAAACAATACAAAATATTACGATAAACGATAATCAACATTTACCTAAACAATTTGCGTTGTATTCTTTGGTCCTGACTGTGATAAATGCAGAAAAAAAAATGTGTAAAATCCTTTTAATTCCTTTTGAGGTTACACCAAGAGGAAATGATCAGACAGGTTGCAACAATTTTCCTTTTGTTTTTAATATTAGTTCTCATTCACAACGGCAGAATTGGGCTGCTTTGGGTTGCGCTGATGAAATTTTCCATAGAGCCTGCAGCTACAGAGGTCCGTTAGGAACGTCTTTACTGCTGTCCATAGTCTGCCCACAGGTGCACTTTAAATATAACATATTTGTATGGAATTATTCCTTAGAAGTACAATCCAATCTAATTTCTTCAATATAACCTGTTTCACTCAGTTCATTATTGCATTCTGTAATTGACTCATTATAATAATGATGCATCTTCTGGTAAAGTTTGTTCAGGTTATTTTTCTGAATAAGTTCAATACAGCAAAATAAAAGCTTGTACTCGGATTAGTTGACCAAATATTGTAACTCTTTTTTTTTTACGGGATCTCCATTAATAATTGTCAGAATAAATTACACTTATTGTGGGCCAGTGACCTATCCCATTAGCCGGGACACTCCAAGCAAATGTAATTTTCTGATTACCTAATATGTAATTCGTTCTTTTAATTATTTTCATAATTTTTGGCACAGAACAAGTGAGTCACATATAAACAACAAACAGGGCTGTTCTGCTTATCTATATATTTTTTTTTTACAAGAAAAAAATGAAACCTTTCCAGACACACGTGTGCATTGAAAATCCTCACTGCTCATGTATTTTCTGCTTATTGATCTTAGGCTGGGTGCTCACAGATGGTCTTGGTGGGTGGTGAATGCTTGACAGCTGGACAATCTTTTACTGTATACGTGTAGTCTTTCCTAGAGAACCTCTTTAACTGAATCTCTGTCTACAAAGCATGATTTTTCTAAAAGCACCATTTTCTAAACCTGCAAAAATGTGTGTTCTAAACTAGACATGTGCACAGCCAAAAAATTCGTTCATTTTCGTTTTCGTTTCATTCGTTTATTATTTTTTTCGTTTTTTGGGTCATTCGTTATGATCGCGATTCGTAAATTCGTTCATTCGTAAATTCGTAAATGCGTTCATTCGTACATTCGTAAATTCGTTCATTCGTAAATTCGTAAAATCGTACATTTGTAAATTAGAAAATTCGGAAATTTGTAAATTCGAAGTTTGAAAATCCAAAAACCCGAAAATTCAAAAATCTAAAATAGTAACTAACTATTAAATTATAAGTATTGTATTGTAATTTCCTTTCAAATTTGACTGTCCGTGAACGTAACAAATAAGAATTTATCCGAAGTTACAAATTATCCAAAACGAATGCTGCATCTAAGCGAATGGAACGGAACAAATTAATAATAAATAATAATAATAAAACGTTGTTATTATTATTATTGTTATTTATTATTATTAATTCATTACGTTCCATTCCGTTTTTTCGGATCATTCATAACTTCGGATAAATTTGTATGTGTTACGTTCACTAACAGCCAAATTTGAAAGGAAATTACAATACCTATAATTTAAAAGTTACTAGTAATTACTAATAGTTAAGGTATTATTAGTTAACTAATATTTCAGATTTCCGAATTTTCGAATTTACTAATTTACGAATTCACTAATGTACGAATGTACATTCGTAAATTGCGAATGTACGAATGTACATTTGTAAATTACGAATGTACGAATGCCTGAATTTACGAATGTCCAATGTTATCGAATTGACGAATATTCGGAAAAAATTCGTTAAACGGGTTTTCGTTAATTCGGATATTCCTGAATTAACGAATTTGTCGAAATTCGTTAAACGAATTCGGAACCAAACGAATTGCACATGCCTATTCTAAACACAATTCTATACACCTTTTTGTGTGTCCTAGGTATGGAAAGCCTCGTAGGCAAGATGTTTCTGAGCTCTGGACTAAGTAGGTGTTGTAGGTGTTTCGGAGACACCAAGTTACTATAAGGTCCTTTTCTAACACAGATTTTATAATTTTCACAGCTGTTTGCCCCCTAGACAAGCCTGTCATGTGTCTAATGTTCATTGAGTTCCCAGCTGGGCAAGATGGAGATACCTACTTTGCTGAAAGTTGCCGAAGCTGACTGAGGGGCTTTTCAACTGAGGATCTAGTCTGGTATCACCAGGAGAAAGTGTCTGGAAGATATTGGAAGGAAGCAACCAATTGTCCAAGGCAGTACTGGGACAAGGTCATTCAGCACCCAGGGCAAAAAGAAAACAGCGCTCCCAAATCCCCCCCCCCCCCCCCTTCATTATGTGCAAGCTTAGGGGATGCTACCTGCCAGCAGTCATGCACTTGTCAAAATGCCTTGTATCAAAATAAGCATTTAACCAAAGCATTAAGGGCAGCCGTCCCTCCTGCCCACCCCTTGGTCCAGCCCTGATCCAAGTACATTAGTGAGTACAGACTGGTGTGAGAGATCTTAGAGACTGTGTGCTGTTGCCACCCCTCTGGTGCCATAGATTCAGCTGTGTTCAAAGGCGATATTGTGTCTGGTGTCCTGAAGAGTTCAGTCTATTCAATATTTAGTGAAAGGACTTTGATTAGATGTCCAAAGAGGAAGATTAATCTCCTCACTTTGCTAATACAAGGCCCAGTCCATCATTTCCTTGTGCAAGGACTTGGCTCACAGTTCAAAAGGAAAAACTAATAAGGCCCCTTTCACACATGTGGACCATTCATTTAATCAGTTCAGTCACGTCAAAACGGATGAAGTATTCATCAGTTTCTCATCCGTGCTCATCAGTTTTATTACCTGTTTTTCATCAGTGCTCATCAGTTTTTTCTTAACATCCACTATCAATGCAAAAACGGATGAAAAACTGAGCATTTGTCAGTTTACATCCATTTTTCCTCCGATCCGTTTTGCTAAGGAAGAAAAATAGAGCTTTGGTCAGTTTCAAAGAAAGGATGATGACAGATGTAAACTGATGTAAATGGGTGATCATCCATTTATATCAGTTTTTCCATAGAGATGCATTGATGTCCGTTTTTCATCTGTCAGCGGATGGATGAAAAACAGACAAACGGACAGCATGTGTGAAAGGGGCCTTAGTGTCCTCAGGCTGTACTAAGGGTTGTTGGAGTATCCTACAATTACCCACTAACCATTCAAGTTCGCATCCAGAAAAAATCATACCCCTAGACTGGTTATTGAGTTTGAAGAATGATCAGAATTGTGTGCCTGGCTAGTTCTGAAGAAGAAAGTTTAGTTAAAGTGGAGTTCCACCCACTTTTACAACTCTTCAGCATCCCTCACTAAACTGTGCACTGTAAACAAATTGGATATTTTTTTTTTTTTTTTCTCAGCAGCTACTGTATATCTGCTGTAATCATTTTTCACTTCCTCCTCCCTGGTCGCGGCCCATCGCATCATTTCCTGTTTGCAATGCCTTCTGGGAAGGGGCGGCAACTTCCTTTGAAACTGCCGTTGCTATGGAAACCTGACCAGAAACCTATTACACTTGTGCTGCACTGAGCATGTGCGAGATCTGCAAGGATGAGATCCAGGAAGAAATACAGTCTGGCTTCAGATGCCCACACTTAAGATGGCCACAGCCTGCTGGAAGTTTATAAAATAACAAAATACTGCTATAAACTAACAAAACAGACCTTAGTTTACAGACTAACTTTACTAGAATACGTTAAGCTTGTGTATTATAGGGGTATTTTTATTTAAAAAGTATAATTTCGGCCGGAACACCACTTTAACTCAAATTGCCACTGAAGGTCACTGGAGTATCCCACAGTTACCCTACTCCTACCCAAGTTCAAGTTCTACAATACAGCATCAGAAAAGTATACTTACAGATTGTTCATTGAGCCAAAGGAGTGACTGTGACTGTGTGCCTGGCTGCGGGGCAATTCCAGGAAAAGACCTAAAAGTTCTTTAAAGTGGTAGTAAACTCTGTTTTACCATTTATACCTACAGGTATAATAAGGCTTACCTGTAGGTACTGTGAATAGCTCCTAAACTTGCACTATTTAGGAAATATTCAGAGTGCATGCAGCCAGTGACGTCACCGATGTAGGAGTGGCGTCATCGGGCCCCCGGCCACTCATGTAGCTGGAGGCCGCGTACCTCAAAGGGAGACCAGGTAAAGATGGAAGCTCTTCATTTAAGGTAAGTCTCTCTTAATGTGCTAGTATGCGATGCATACTAGCACATTATGATATTACCTTGCAGGGGACACAATCTGCTGCAGACAGAAAAAAAGCATTTCCTCTTTCTACTCTTCCTCCAGTGCTCACACAGTAATGCCCCGTACACACGGTCGGACTTTGTTCGGACATTCCGACAACAAAATCCATGGATTTTTTCCGACGGATGTTGGCTCAAATGTGTTTTGCATACACACGGTCACACAAAGTTGTCGGAAAATCCGATCGTTCTGAACGCGGTGACGTAAAACACGTACGTCGGGACTATAAACGGGGCAGTGGCCAATAGCTTTCATCTTTTTATTTATTCTGAGCATGCGTGGCACTTTGTCCGTCGGATTTGTGTACACACGATCGGAAATTCCGACAACGGATTTTGTTGTCGGAAAATTTTATCTCCTGCTCTCCAACTTTGTGTGTCGGAAAATCCGATGGAGAATGTCCGATGGAGCCCACACACGGTCGGAATTTCCGACAACACGCTCCGATCGGACATTTTCCATCGGAAAATCCGACCGTGTGTACGGGGCATAACATTGAATTACAGATGGTAGGTCCACTGTAAAGTTATGGTGAGATAAGCATAGATAAGTATTTCAACAGAAATACTGCGAAAAACAAAATGACCTTCTTAAAACTGACAGAATTCACATATTGTCACTTTCTTGGGGAACAAATTCCATACAACCAATGACAGAGTTGTGAGTATAAAAGTGACAAAGAAATATGGGTTGAGATATTGGTTGAGAACAGCCCAGTCGGAGGGCTAACCATGGAAAGCCAAGAGATTGGATTTGTAATTATAGAACACCAGAGGATGATGTACATTTGGAAGATTGGAATTCAGACAGTGTACGGTTTATAGATGAAGCATTTCCTTTACAGACATTCTCTTTCTATCTGAATCCACATATTGATTTTCCAATCATATAGTGTATCAAATCATTTTCTAAACTAGATCAAGAAATTTGTTCCCCGTTCACAGTTTTTCATAATGAAGATAACTGCTTCTGACGGCACATTAGATGACTGTCCAGGGAATGTTTCCGTCTGGATTAAAGGGTGAGGAAGACACGTGCTGTGTGTACGATTCTAGAGATAAGAAAAAATGAATCACTTAAAGGACCAGCAAACCAAAAATACTAAGCAGCATTGATACCCATAACTATGTAGCACCATTCTAGTTAGAGTAGACTGCTAGGTAAATTTAGTTTAGCTCCTGTGTAATCAGTGGAGCAAGGGTTGATTGCTTAGGGCCGCTCAGTTTTGAACAGGCTGCTGTTCTGCTACTTCCCCCGTTTTCTGAAGGCTTCCAGAACTATAATGGGAAAGAGAGCAGAACAGGCAACCTGAATATTTTTGGGACTCCAGCCAATCCCTGAGAAGGTGAGCCCAAAAAGTGGCGGGGGAGCCCATAAATAGTCTGAGGTCTAGGCAACAGAGTACAGTGTTCCTGGGTCCAGTCCTGCAGGAGAAGACCGGTGCAGGATCCTTGGACGAGCTTTGAGGAAAACACTGAGCTTCCAGCTAGGCTCAGTTGGGGGGCCTATTTGCAGATCCATTGTCCAGGGATCAAGCTGGGTCAGAAGGAAGCTCACTAAAGAGAGTCAGGGGGAGGTTGGTGGTGAAGAGTTTGATTGTCCTGTGGTGGTGCGAGTCTACAACTCCCTTACTAGGAAGAGCCTGATCAATATCATCAGGAGGCAACCTGCAAGTCTGATAATTAAGCTTGCATTTAGCGCTAAAGTGTGATCAGAATGGTTTGCGGCCGCTCAACTTGTACAACGTGTACAATACAATGCCTAGCCGAAGCTGCATCTGTCCGTGACTGTTGGGATACAATCGGACAACCACTTATTACCTACACTTAGGGGCAAAGCATGTTCATTTGTGCTCAAAAAAGTGATAAAAAAGTAGGATGTTCAAAGCAGAACTGGAAAAGTCAAGAGATATCAGGGCTTTACAATGTTTATGGATAACAATATAAAAGGCCTCATGCACGCTGGATGTTATAATAACGTTATAAAAAAGGCAGTAGCTTTGCAGTGAGTTTTTCAAAATTTTTGCGTTAGCGATTTTAAGCGCTTTTTTTTATGGGATCAAAAACATTAAAAACCACTGGTGAGCCACGTTTTTAGGCATTTTTATGTCTTTTTTTTTCTAGCTGAAAAAACTCCTCTCAGAACCCACTAGTTTTAGGTTTCTTTTACAGCCAAAAAACCCCCCAGCCAAATATAGCTGATAACAGCCTATGTGTGCATGGACACATAGGATAACATGCTGTAGAATTTTTTGCCTGTAGAAAAAAACATCTAATAATAATAGGAAATGGGGAATTAGTAAACTGGCAAAGCCAATTGCAATGTCGATCTTAATTGTATTGGCCCTCACGTGAAAGATGGTGTCAAGGCGTATGCTTTAAGAGGATTTGGGTTTTGGAGTGGCAACTGTCTTCCTTTTTTGGTTTATAGCCCAAAAAATAAAAACCGCAGAGGTAATTAACCGCTTGCCGACCAGCCGCCGTCATATTACGGCGGCAGGTCGGCACGATCTCGCGAACTGTTGTAGCTATACGTCGGCTCACAGGATCGGGATAGCAGGCGCGTGCTGCGGGGGGGGTGCCGATGCTCGTGGCCGACCGTCGCGATGACTGCCGGCCACGAGCGATCGTGGGCGCGAGAGGCAGAACAGGGATGTGTATGTGTAAAAACACAAATCCCTGTTCTGTGAGTGACAGATCGTGTGTCCCTAACAGCTGGGAATCACGATCTGTCATTTTCTATAGGTCAGTCCCCTCCCCCCACAGTTAGAAACACACTGAGGGAACACAGTTAACCCCTTGATCGCCCCCTAGTGTTAACCCCTTCCCTGCCAGTGACATTTTTTAAAGTAATCAGTGCATTTTTATAGCACTGATCGCTGTATAAATGCCAGTGGTCCCAAAAATGTGTGAAAAGTGTCCGAAGTGTCCGCCATAATGTCGCAGTCCACGATAAAAAATCGCAGATCTCCGCCATTACTAGTAAAAAAAAAAAAATTCATAATAAAAATGCTATAACTATATCCCCTATTTTGTAGATGCTATCACTTTTGCGCAAACCAATCAATATACGCTTACTGCGATTTTTTTTACCAAAAATATGTAGAAGAATACATATCGGCCTAAGCTGAGAAAAAATTAGCTTTTAAAAAAAAAATGGGTATATTTATTATAGCAAAAAGTACAAAATATTGTTTTTTTTTCAAAATTGTCGCTCTGTTTTTGTTTATAGCGCAAAAAATAAAAACTGCAAAAGCAATCAAATACCACCAAAACAAAGCTCTATTTGTAGGAAAAAAAGGACATCTATTTTGTTCGGGGGCAGCGTCGTATGACCGCGCAATGGTCAGTTAAAGCGATGCAGTGCCGAATCGCAGAAAATGGCCCGGTCATTCAGCAGCCAAATCTTCCGGGGCTGAAGTGGTTAAATACCACCAAAAGGAAGAAAAGGATAAACATTTTATTTGGGTACAACGTCGCACAACCACGCAGGGCCGTATCGCAAAAAATGGCCTGGTCATGAAGGGGGGTAAACCTTCCGGAGCAGAAGTGGTTGAAGCGTAACTCCACTTTTGTTGAGAAAAAAAAACATTCCCCTCTGGGTGATCTATGTACATTACATGGATTGTAACAAACTTTGTTGCAGATTCCTACCTTTTGTTAGTCTGAAGAAATCCCTGTGTGTTTGTTGGTGCCTCTGTTCTGAGTGGGTCTAATGGGAGTGGTTTCATAATTAACTGTCAGGTGTGGAGGTGCAGAGCACTAATGAGGAAATCTGCTGGGCCTGCATCCCTTTAGACGTGTTCCTATTGGGAGTATCTCTCAAAATTGACATTTTAGTTGCAGGGGATGCCTGAAATCTGACTTGTATGTTAGGCAAACTTCCGGGAAAATTGGTGAGCCAATCACACAAGCAGGAAATGATGTTTCTGGGGAGTGGTCACAAACTCTGTGTACAGAAAAGTCCAGGTAGCCATATTTCAATGTGTTCTCAGAAAATTACAGTGGCTGAAGATTGAAAAGGAAAGGTAGTTTTTAATAACATTCAATTGCAAAATGATTAGTGTCGCAATGCACTATATTATTTTTTCTTTATTTGCTATATTTTTTTCCCCACAAAAGTGGAGTTACCCTTTAAATTATGCATGATAGGTTACTAAAATTTCCTGTAATTAACGTACAAAAAAAAAAGTGAAGCTGTTATATTGTTAGCATCCAAAACGAGTTGTGTTTATTATGGAAACCTTGCTCCAAGGAGAATTATACTAAATTTGACTGGAAGAAATAAAATGGAATGCACTTAACAGATTTGCATGCAAGGCCTTGTGTTCTTTAATGTGTTTCACTTATTTTTTTTATGTGCCACCCTGCTTTTTATTTTGTTTCTTCTACAGCGGGGGTCGGCAACTTTTTCCACATTAGGCTTTACAAGCATTAGGCATAGGCATGCCAGTGAACAATAGCATGATGTAGCTGTATAGTGTATTTTCAATTTTTGCACTTGTAGCTGTACTTCTAATGGCAAATGAAATTCATTATTATTTAATATTAACCACTTAAGGACCAGCCTCGTTTTGAGATTTTGGTGTTTACATGTTTAAAACAGTTTTTTTTTTGCTAGAAAATTACTTAGAACCCCCAAACATTATATATTGTTTTTTTTTTCTAACACCCTAGAGAATAAAATGGCGGTCATTTCAATACTTTTTTTCACACCGTATTTGTGCAGCGGTCTTACAAGCGCACTTTTTTTTAGAAAAAATTCACTTTTTTGAATAAAAAATAAGACAACAGTAAAATTAGCCCATTTTTTTATATTGTGAATGATAATGTTACGCCGAGTAAATCGATACCCAACATGTCACGCTTCAAAATTGTGAGACAAACTTTTACCCTTAAAAATCTCCATAGGCGATGTTTAAAAAATTCTACAGGATGCATGTTTTAAGGTACAGAGGAGGTCTAGGGCTAGAATTATTGCTCTCGCTCTACCAATTGCTGCGATACCTCACATGTGTGGTTTGAACACCGTTTTCATATGCCGGCGCTACTCACGTATGCGTTCGCTTCTGCACGCGAGCTCGTCGGGACGCGGCAGTATTATTAGTATTAATATTGGTATTATTTATTTTACCTTTTATTTGTTATTTTTACACTGTTTAAAGAAAAAAATTGTCACTTTTATTCCTATTACAAGGGATGTAAACATCCCTTGTAATAGAAAAAAAGCATGACAGGACCTCTTAAATATGAGATCTGGGGTCAAAAAAACCTCAGATCTCATATTTACAATAAATGCAATTAAAAAAAAATTGTAATTTAAAAAAATAATTTAAATAAAATGGCCCTTTAAGAGCTGTGGGCGGAAGTGACGTTTTGACGTCACTTCCGCCCAGCAATTGTATGGAGTTGTCTCCATACCTGACAGGAGACAGGACGTGATTGCCTCCGCCGCTGCCGATGGCTCCGGTAAGCGGCGGTGGGGACCGGATTGCGGCGGGAGGGGGGGCCCTATCCCACCACCGATAAAAGTGATCTCGCGGCGTATCCGCCGCAGAGACCACTTTCATCTTGTAGCGGACTGCCCGCTGAAGAAGAGGATACCGGGGTTATGGCAGCTAGCTGCTGCCATAACAACGATATCTTCCTTCAAACAGTCGCTGTAAAACTGCGGAGGGCGGTCCGTAAGTGGTTAACAGATACCTACACAAAACATGTTCATATTTATGGTTCACATGTACTAAACAGTAAAGTGGACTCACATTAGGACTCTGAACTCGTCTCGGTGCAGTTCAGCCCCTTCAAAATAGGAAAAGCCGGCAACTCCATGTCCATACCCAAATGTAAATGTTTTATTGGTACATGTAAAAATATACAAGGGCTGACGTGTTTCGGCACACCGCCTTGGTGCTGTGACCAAGTCGGTGTGCCGAAACGCGTCAGCCCTTGTATCTCTTTACATGTACCAATAAAACGTTTACATTTGGATATGGACATGGAGTTGCCGGCTTTTCCTATTTTGACTGTTATTTAATTGTTGCCCGGAGGACACAACAGCCTGAGCACCCTATTGTGGACTCTACCCCTATACACAGGAGACTTCCTTGGTGAGAGAGCTGCATTTCCTTTACTTTATCTAGAGGTTCAGCCCCATGGCCCAGTTAATTTGTATAGTGTAAGTGCTCCAAACCATGCCCAGGACCGGTAATCAAACTGTACCCACGACCACTTGGAACAGGTGGCCCCAGGCCCGGTTCACTTCTGATCCAGGACAGTCTGCTCAGTGCCAGGACAAGATCATCTAGAGTCCAGGGCAAACATATCAAACTGCAACCCCCCTTCTTCCCCCCAAGGATGTATGAGCACTATGTGTCAGAAAAAATCCCCCCTCAAAAACACTGAGCACTAATCTGCATGCTTACCCCCTAAGTATACATTCCCCCTCCTCCCAGTACAAATCTGCCCCCCTGCATCTGCCTATGCAAAAAGTTCTGTCAGGTGGGAAGACATGAATCCTGTGTTCCTGCAAAGCAGTGACATGGATCCATGCCGTCTCCTGTTAAAAGCACCTCCCACAGTACACATAAACACAGGATAGGCACACAGTTAACCCTTTGATCACCCCTGATGTTAACCCTTTCCCAGCCAGTGTCATTAGTACAGTGACAGTGCATATTTTTAGCACTGATCACCGTATTAGGCCTCATGCACACTGAACGTTATAAAAAAGACAGTAACGTTAGCTGTGGAAAGCTGTAGCTGTAGAGTGAGTTTTTCAGCGTTTTTGCATTAGCGTTTTGTTAGCGTTAGCATCTTTTAGCAAAACTAAATACTCCCATAAAAGCTTATGGTTCAAAAACACTGATAAACCCTGAATAGTAGACATGTTCGGTTAGTTTCATTCCAAATTAATTAATTAATATTTGGACGAATGTTTCGTTATTCGAAGATTTGGCTATATCCGAATACCCGAATTACAATATAAAGGAATTTTGCCGAATGCTCTGAATACTGAAACAAAATTTGTCCGAATTTTACATCGAACTCCAGTCAAATTCAAACTGTACACATATTGCTGAAATCAAAGACTGTGTGTTATTATAGTACCATTTTGAAATAATGCTGTTTTAGTTCATGGGTTTGTAAAGACTCGAGGTTTTTCACCTTAATGCATTCTATGCATTAAGGTGAAAACCCTCCTGTGCTGCAGCTGCCCCCCAGAGCCCCCCTTATACTTACCTGAACCCAGTCTTTCCAGCAACGGGGAACGAGCACACCAGCTTCAGCTGCTGACTCGGGTCCTCATTGGCTATATTAATAACAGCAAGAGCCATTGGCTCCCGCTGCTGTCAATCAAATCCAATGACGCAGGAGCCAGGAGTGGGGCGGAGTCCTGCTGTCTGTGTCAATGAACGCAGCAGCAGGAAATGGGAGCGCGCCCGCACGAGTGTCCCCAGGGAAAGCGCTTCTCCATCGGGGCACTCGAGGAGAGGAGGAGCCATCCTATGCATTAAGGTGAAAAAACACCTGGCAGTGACCGGCCCCCCCAGCCCCCCCCCTTTACTTACCTGGGCCCTGGAACTTGACCCAGCAGGAACGCGATGTCTCTCTGCCCAGGGTTCTTGGCTCTTGATTGGATAGATGGATAGCAGTGCAGCCATTGGCTCCCGCTGCTGTCAATCAAATCCAATGACACGGGCGCTGGCGGGCGGGGCCGAGTCATACATTCGGCAGCTATGGACGCCCAATGATAGACTCGGGAGCGCGCCCGCGAGGTAACCCCCTTGGGAGAGAGCTTCTCCTAGGGTATTATCTGAGGAGGGGAGGAGCCGCGAGAGCTGCCGAGGTACCCCAGAAGACGAGGATCGGGGCCACTCTGTGCAAAATGAGCTGCATAGTGGAGATAAGTATGATATGTTTGATCCTTATTTTTTTTTAATAATCGAAGCTTACAATCACTTTAAGTCAAGGGTAGTTTAAAGAGTCATTGTAATCATTTGATGAAGATTTTTCTTTTGTTTTTGCACTTTGCCACATTCGAATCGAAAAAAAAAAAAAAACTAGATTTTTTTGATTCGACTGATTCAAAATGCATTTTTTCGAATCGAAAACAATCTGTAAATTCGAGGAAAATTTTAAAAAGACATAAAGCGAATTCCGAATATGAATCCCGAATACGAATTGAACGAATCAACCGAATTTAACGAAACGAAATAACTAGATTAACGAATCAAAACAAAATTAATTCAATTTTTTCGCTATGCACATGTCTACTGAATAGTCGCGTTTTTTTGACGTTTTTAGCTTTTTTCAGAGTTAGAGCGTTTTTACAGCTGAAAAACTCCTCCCAAAACCCTCTAATTCGTTGGGGGGGGGGGGGGGGGGTGGCGCTGGGTTCCAGCTAGAAAACGCCCCAGCCAAAAACTGCTGATAACAGCCTATGTGTGCAGGGACACATAGGATAACATGCTGGAGAGTTTGTTGGCTGCAGAAAAAAAAACATCTGAAGCCAAAAACAGCAGCTGTAAAAACATCCCAAAACGTCCAGTGTGCATGAGGCCTTAGTGTCACTGATACCGAAAAAGTGTCAAAAGTGTCAGAATGTCCGCCACAATATCGCAGTCCCACTTTAAGTTGCTGATCATCACCTTTACTAGTAAATAAATACAGATTTCCCATTGTTTGTAGACACTACAACTTTTGCACAAGCCAATCACACTTATTGGGATTTATTGATTTATTTATTTTTTTAATTGTTGGTCTTTTTTTTTGTTTATAGCACAGAAAATAAAAACCACAGAGGTGATCAAATACCACCAAAAGAAAGCTCTATTTTGTGGGGGGAAAAAAGGACATCGGTTTTTATTGGGGTACAGCAGCACACGACTGTGAATTTGTGAGTTAAATTAAGGCAGTGCCATATCATCGCAAAAAAAAATCGCTAAAAAAAAAAATGGCCTGGTCATGAAGGGGAAGTCAAGTGGTTGAGGTAAAAAATGTTTAGCCTTTAGAACCACTTTAATATTATCTTAATGTTGCACTTACAATTAACACAAACTTTTTTTTTTTTTCACAAATGTAATGAAAAGGGAATTAAGCTCTCTCTAATTAAAAATGCATATGTTCTCTTTAAGCTTCACCATTACGCTTTGTGACTAATATAATATCATTTTAGTCAGCAGACCGTGTTGATTATATTTAGGGGAAATTATATGGAGGTGCGCACGTTATGTAAATGTTGCATTCGAAAAAAAATTACAGCATAATGCATTTTTTTCAAATTTTTTACTACTTTTCCCAATAAAAAACAATAATATAAAAACCCACGGCTTGGCTGACCTCTTCACCACAGCCTCGAGCTACTTGATTCTACTTGATTCTAGCAAAGAAATCAAAACTGGAAAACCAAGTAAACAAACAGTTGAACGAGTGTATAGAGAATAATGAGCACTTAAAGGCTCTCTAGGTGAGGAAAGAAAATACGTATAGACCAAGTTCTAACGCACTGTCATAGTTTTCTGTGGCCTCATGCGATAAAGGCTTTAACCACTTCCCGCCCGGCCCATAGCAGATGACGGCCGGGCGGTGGTTCAGTTATCCTGACTGGGCGTCATATGACGTCCAGCAGGATAACATGCTGCCGCGCGCCCGGTAAAGAGCCTCCGGCGGAGGCTCTTTACCAAGTGATCAGCCGTGTCCAATCACGGCTGATCACGATGTCAATGGGAAGAGCCGTTGATCGCCTTTTCCTCACTTGCGTCTGTCAGACGCGAGTAGAGGAGAACCGATCGGCGGTTCTCCTGACAGGGGGGGTCTGCGCTGATTGTTTATCAGCGCAGTCTCCCCTCAGATCACCACACTGGACCACCAGGGATCGCCACTAGGACCACCAGGGAAGGGGGCAACATGTGGATGGCCAGGTATGTACCCCATGGCCATCCAAATGTGCCCAATGTGCCCAGTCATTGCCAATCTGTGCCAATCAGTGCCCACAAATGGGCACTGATTGGCACCATTATATAGCACTGATGCCCAGCAATGCCACCCTTAGGGGCATCAGTGACATCAATTAGTGTCATCAGTGCCACCCATCAGTGTCCATCGGTGCCACCTGTCAGTGCCCATCAGTGCCACCTATCACTGCCACCCATAAGTACCCATCAGTGCCACCCATAAGTACCCATCAATGCCACCTACGAATGCCCATCAGTGCCGCCTATGAGTGCCCATCGGTGCCACCTATGAGTGCCCATCAGTGCCGCATACCAGTGACACCTATCAGTGCCCATCAGTGCCGCCTATCAGTGCCCATCATCATTGCCCGTCAGTGCCACCTCATTGGTGCCACCTCATCGGTGCCCATCAGTGCTGCTGTATCAGTACCTGTCAGTGCAGCCATATCAGTGCCCGTCATTGAAGAAGAAAACGTACTTATTTCCAAAAAATTTTAACAGAAACAAAGAAAAACTTGTTTTTTTTTTAAATTTTCTGTCTTTTTTTTTTATTTGTTGCGCAAAAAATAAAAACCACAGAGGTGATCAAATACCCCCAAAAGAAAGCTCTATTTGTGGGAACAAAATGTTAAAAAAATTGTTTGAGTAGTGTAGCATGACCGCGCAATTGTCATTCAAATTGCGACAGCGCTGAAAGCTGAAAATTGGCCTGGGCGTGAAGGTGTCTAAGTGCCTGGTATTGAAGTGGTTAATGAGTACTGCAAGGAAATTCAATGGATATTCAGGTTATGATTGAAAATGTAAGCTGAAGTGAGATTCTTTTAAACACAATAAACACTAACTGTAACCATTCCATACAAGCTGAGATGAAGAGACTTCAATCTAAAGAAAGGTTAAAGCCCAAGCAATCAACTAAATTGACAGTTGACATGCATGCAGTGCTGTGCAAAAGTTTTAGGCAGGTATGAAAAAATGTTGTAAAGTAAGAATGCTTTCAAAGATTCTAATTGTTTTCTTTTTTTTTTCTTTTTTTTGAGGTTTATTGTTTTTTTCGACAAACATACCCAAAGGACAATTTAACAAATGATCGAAAACAATCCAAATAATAGCAATATATTAATCAGTGTGGAATTGTTTGAAGGGCGGGAAGGTGGGTAACTAGGTTTCTGTCAGAAACCATGAAATCAGGCCGAGACAGAAGTACAGTTAAATCACACTTGTTTAATAATAAAAGTAAAAAGAACAAACGTAGTCAAAACATAGCCAAAGTTCAGTAACCGGAACAGATAGTCAGCCATCGCCAGAAGTCGGGGATCAATGTAGTGGAACAGCAAGCAGGATCTGGAGCCAGAAGGGATGTCAGCACAGAAAGGTTTGAACAGGATTGCAGGAGATATTTTTTGTGATGTTGACCAAGGGGAAGGCAGAGCTCCTCTGGACTCTGGACTGGCTTAAGTAGGCAGGACTGACGAGCAGGATATCATCAACAGCTGAGTAACTGTGGAGAGAGATAGGAGCTGGCAATTAGCCAACAGCTGAGCGGCCAGCTCAGAGAAGGAAGGGCTGAGCCCAGTACTGACAGTTTCCCATGAACGGAGCTATCAGTGAGCTCGGACATATCAAGCAAACAAGGATGTTAAGCAAAAGATGATGCCAGGGATAGGTGGTGATTCTACAGCTGATACAAGCATAAATAAGATAAAAATGCATCAATCGTGAGCATAAGAGACCAATGGGATAATAAAAAGGTCACCATGAAAGCAACATGCTAAATGCTAAATGTAGTGGTGGGCCCTAATGAGGTATGAGGGTAGGTTTGGAGACCTCAATAGTATCAGGCAGTTCACTGGGGATATGGCTCTCCAGGTTAATTGTTTATTTTTTATCAATTTACAAAATGCAAAGTAGAACAGAACAGAAGAAAAATCAAATCAATATTTGGTGTGACTACCCTTTGGCTTCAAACCAGCATCAATACTGACACTTGCACACTTTGAACACTTACACAAAGTCAGGAATTTTGTAGGATTAGAGTCAGGTGTATGATTAAGCAATTATACCAAGAAGGTGCTAATGATCGTCAATATCAAATGTGGGTTAAAAACCCCCAGAAACAGCTAGTTGTGTAGGAGGCTTAAAACTGGGTGCGAAACAGCCAGACTCTTAAGGTTGTGGAAGACAGTTTTTATGTCACACGTCATACACCGTGGCAAGACTGAGCACTACAACAAGACACAAGGTAGTTATACTTCATCAGCAAGATCTCATTTAGGCAAAGATTTCAAAGCAGACCAGGGTTTCGTGGTGCGCTGTTAAAGTTTTTTTTGAAGAAGCACAAAGAAACAGGCAATGTTGAGGACTGTAGATTCTGTAGTCGGCCAAGGAAACGTAATGCAACAGATGGAAGACACATCATGCTTGCTTCTCTTCGACATTGAAAGATGTCCAGAAGTGCCGTCAGCACAGAACTGGTGGAAACAAGTGAGACCCAGGTACACCCTACTGCCAGGAGAAAATGGAAATGGCCAGAGGTGGTCTTCATGGAGGAATTTGGGCCAAAAAGCCATACCTCGGATGTGGAAACAAGGCTAAGCAATTCAACTATGCACGAAAACATAGGGACTTGGGTGCAAAACAATGGCAGCAGGTGCTCTGGATGGATGAGTCAAAATTTGGTGGTAGCAGGAGACAGTTTGTTGGGCAAGGGCTGGAGAACGGTACAATAATGAATGTCTGCAGGCAACAGTAAAGTATGGTGGAGGTTTCTTGCATGCTTGGGGCTGCATTTCTGCAAATCAAGATTTGGTCAGGGTCGATGGTGTGCTCAATGCTGAGAAATTCAGGCAGATACTTATCCTGTATGCTATAACTTCAGGGAATTGTGTGACTGACCCCAAATTTATTCTGCAGCAGGACAATGACCCCAAACATACAGCCAATGTCATTAAAAACGACCTTCAACGTAAAGAACAAGGAGTCTTAGAAGTGATGGTTTGGCCCCCACAGAGCCCTGATCCCATCATTGTGGAGTCTGTCTGGGATTACATGAAGAGATAGAAAGATTTGAGGCAGCCTACATCCACAGAAGATCTGAGGTTATTTTGCCAAGATGTTTAGAACGACTTACCTGCTGAATTCCTTCAAAAACTGTGTGCAAGTGTACCTAGAAGAATTTATACTGTTCTGAAAGCAAAGGGTGGTCACTAGGGATGAGCCGAACACCCCCCGGTTCGGTTCGCACCAGAACCCGCGAACGGACCGCAAGTTCGCACGAACGTTAGAACCCCATTGACGTCTATGGGACTCGAACGTTCGAAATCAAAAGTGCTCATTTTAAAGGCTAATTTGCATGGTATTGTCCTAAAAAGGGTTTGGGGACCCGGGTCCTACCCCAGGGGACATGTATCAATGCAAAAAAAACTTTTAAAAACGGCCGTTTTTTCGGGAGCAGTGATTTTAATGATGCTTAAAGTAAAAAAAAAAAAGTGAAATATTCCTTTAAATATCGTACCTGGGGGTGTCTATAGTATGCCTGTAAAGTGACGCGTGTTTCCCATGTTTAGAACAGTCCCTGCACCAAATGTCATTTTTAAAGGAAAAAATCTCATTTAAAACTGCTTGCGGGTTTAATGTCATGTCGGGTCCTGGCAATATGGATGAAAATCAGTGAGACAAACGGCATGGGTACCCCCCAGTCCATTACCAGGCCCTTTGGGTCTTGTATGGATATTAAGGGGAACCCCGCACCCAAATTAAAATAAGGAAAGGTCCCTATATACTCTGAACAGCAGTATACAGGCGGTGCAAACAAGACAGGGACTGTAGGTTTGTTGTTAAGTAGAATCTGTTTGTAATTTTGAACATTTTTAATGTGTTTAGCTCCAGCCAAAAAATCTTTTCTAAGCTTTTTGGAAAACATAGGGAAGGGTTATCACCCCTGTGACATTTGTTTTGCGTCTTTCCTCCTCTTCAGAAGATTTCACCTCACTTTTTTGTCCCAATGAAAAATGTTTTTTGAAAATTTGGGTTTTTTTGTGGAACAAGGATTGGAAAGCATCAGTGGAAAGGAGAAATTGTTTTCCCATATTAACTCTTACATGAGAGAATTTCCCTTCCTATGGGTAGATTTCATCTCACTTCCTGTTGTCTCCTTCCGTTTGCAAGTAGGAGTCGTTTGTAAGTTAGATGTTTGAAAGTAGGGTCCTGCCCTATATACTCAGCAGAAATTTGGGCCTTAGGTGTTGCTGTGGCCAAAACACTGTAAGCCCTCACAGGGCCCTGCTGTGAAATATTAGATCAAGAATTGTAATTACATGCCCCTGTTGAACAGGAGCTGAAAAAATAGGCCTTAGGCACTGGTGCTGGTGCCACAACACTGCAACCCCTCACAGACACTCTAGTTGGAACGCAGGAACGAGCCCTGCTGCAAAGTATTGCATCAAAAATTGTAATTACACGCCCCTGTTAGACAGGGGCAGAAAAATTGGGCCTTAGGCACTGGTGCTGGTGCCACAACACTGCAACCCCTCACAGACACTCTAGTTGGAACGCAGGAACGAGCACTGCTGCAAAGTATTGCATCAAAAATTGTAATTACACGCCCCTGTTAGACAGGGGCAGAAAAATTGGGCCTTAGGCACTGGTGCTGGTGCCACAACACTGCAACCCCTCACAGACACTCTAGTTGGAACGCAGGAACGAGCCCTGCTGCAAAGTATTGCATCAAAAATTGTAATTACACGCCCCTGTTAGACAGGGGCAGAAAAATTGGGCCTTAGGCACTGGTGCTGGTGCCACAACACTGCAACCCCTCACAGACACTCTAGTTGGAACGCAGGAACGAGCACTGCTGCAAAGTATTGCATCAAAAATTGTAATTACACGCCCCTGTTAGACAGGGGCAGAAAAATTGGGCCTTAGGCACTGGTGCTGGTGCCACAACACTGCAACCCCTCACAGACACTCTAGTTGGAATGCAGGAACGAGCCCTGCTGCAAAGTATTGCATCAAAAATTGTAATTTCACGCCCCTGTTAGACAGGGGCAGAAAAATTGGGCCTTAGGCACTGGTGCTGGTGCCACAACACTGCAACCCCTCACAGACACTCTAGTTGGAACGCAGGAACGAGCCCTGCTGCAAAGTATTGCATCAAAAATTGTAATTTCACGCCCCTGTTAGACAGGGGCAGAAAAATTGGGCCTTAGGCACTGGTGCTGGTGCCACAACACTGCAACCCCTCACAGACACTCTAGTTGGAACGCAGGAACGAGCCCTGCTGCAAAGTATTGCATCAAAAATTGTAATTTCACGCCCCTGTTAGACAGGGGCAGAAAAATTGGGCCTTAGGCACTGGTGCTGGTGCCACAACACTGCAACCCCTCACAGACACTCTAGTTGGAATGCAGGAACGAGCCGTGCTGCAAAGTATTACATCAAAAATTGTAATTACACGCCCCTGTTATACAGGGGCTGAAAAATTGTGCCTTAGGCACTGGTGGTGGCGCCCAGAACCAAAAATGTTCTTACAAGCTATCAGCGTGATGATTGAGGAGGAAGAGGATAATTACTCAGGGATAATCACTCAGCATCAGCATAGGCAGTCTTTGAAGGGATCTGAAAAAAATTATTCAGTTACATCAGCATCAGGTGCTTGGTAGCTGGTGGTGATCCAAGACTGATTCATTTTTATGAAGGTCAGCCGATCGACCGAGTCAGTGGACAGACGCACCCTGTGATCGGTTACCACGCCTCCAGCAGCACTGAATGTACGTTCCGAAAGAACGCTGGATGCAGGACAGGCCAGTAGCTCAATTGCATACTGTGCAAGCTCTGGCCAGTGATCCATCCTCAAGACCCAGTAACCCAGAGGATTTTCGGTGGGAAAGGTGTCCAAGTCTGATCTTGCCCCTAGGTATTCCTGCACCATGTAAAACAGACGCTGGCGATGGTTGCTGGAACCGATCATACCTTGGGGCTGCGGACCAAAAAATTGTCTGAACGCATCGGTCAGACGGCCACCTTCTCCACCGCTCCTTCTTTGACTGACCGAAGCCTCAGCAACACGTTGTCCAGAAACAGGAGTTTGTAACCTCCCAGTCTCTGGGAACGCGTTGCACAGACCTTTCTGCAAGGCCTCCCGAAGATGTTTCATCCTCTGCTCCCTCTGCGATGGCAAGATAAGGTCCGCAACCTTACCCTTGTAACGTGGATCAAGGAGGGTTGCCAGCCAGTATTGATCCTTCTCCTTGATACCACGAATACGAGGATCCTTACGCAGGCTTTGCAGGATCAGGGAGGCCATGCAGCGTAGGTTTGCTGAGGCATTCGGTCCGGAGTCCTCTGGGTCACTAAGGACAACAACGTCCGCAGCCACCTCCTCCCAGCCACGTACAAGTCCATGTGTTCCTTGGGACTGATCCCTTAAAGACTGCTGATGCTGAGTGCCAGGCTCCACCTCCATACTGACACAATCTTCCTCCTCCTCCTCCTCCTCCTCCTCGTCCTCTTCCTGTGTGATCGGCGGGCACGCAGGAACACTGTCTGGATAAAGGGGGCCTTGAGAGCTAAGGAAGTCCTCCTCTTCCTGCCTCTGTTCTGCCTCAAGTGCCCTGTCCATTATTCCACGCAGCGTGTGCTCCAACAGGTGGACAAGGGGGACAGTGTCACTGATGCATGCACTGTCAGTGCTCACCATCCTCGTGGCCTCCTCGAATGGTGACAGGACAGTGCATGCATCCCTGATCATGGCCCACTGGCATGGGGAAAAAAAACCAAGGTCCCCTGACCCTGTCCTGGTGCCATAGTCGCACAGGTACTCATTGATGGCCCTCTGCTGCGTGTGCAGCCGCTGCAGCATGGCCAACGTCGAGTTCCACCTGGTGGGCATGTCACAGATTAGGCGGTTCTTGGGCAGGTTAAACTCCTTTTGGAGGTCCGTCAGCCGAGCACTGGCATTATATGACCGGCGGAAATGCACAGAGACTTTCCTGGCCTGCCTCAGGACATCCTGTAAGCCCGGGTACCTGCCCAAGAACCGCTGCACCACCAAGTTAAGGACGTGAGCCAAACAGGGCACATGGGTCAGTTGTCCCTGTCGGAGGGCAGAGAGGAGGTTGGTGCCATTGTCGCAAACCACCATTCCTGCCTTAAGTTGGCGTGGCGTCAACCACCTCTGAACCTGCCCCTGCAGAGCTGACAGAACCTCTGCCCCAGTGTGGCTCCTGTCCCCCAAGCACACCAGCTCAAGCACCGCATGGCATCTTTTGGCCTGCGTACTTGCGTAGCCCCTTGAACGCCTACGGAGCACCGCTGGTTCCGAGGAAGAGGCCATGGAGGAAGAAGAAGAGGAGGGGGTGGAGGAGAGAGGTGTGTCACAATCAGCATTTTGGAGGCGTGGTGGCGGAACAACCTCCAACACTACTGCACCTTGTCCTGCATCCTTCCCAGCTGCCAGCAGAGTCACCCAATGCGCCGTGAAACTTAAGTAACGTCCCTGTCCATGCCTGCTGGACCATGAGTCAGCGGTAATATGCACCTTACCGCTGACCGCCCTGTCCAGCGAGGCATGGACATTGCCTTCCACATGCCGGTAGAGAGCCGGAATCGCCTTCCGTGAGAAAAAGTGGCGTTTGGGTACCTGCCACTGAGGAACCGCACATTCCACAAACTCACGGAAGGGGGCAGAGTCTACCAACTGAAAAGGCAGCAGTTGAAGTGCTAGCAATTTTGCCAAGCTAGCATTCAACCGCTGGGCATGTGGATGGCTGGGAGCAAACTTCTTTCGGCGGTGCAGCAGCTGGGGCAGGGAAATTTGCCTGGTACAATCTGACGTCGGTGTACCAAAAGCAGATTGCCCACAAGTACTTGGCTGTGACACACCTAATTCTACACCTTCATTCCTCTCAGTGCAGGTCTCAGAGAGGACTGAAGGTCTAGTGGGGTTGGAAATCTCAGCTGATGAGGAGCAAGGAGAGATCCTCTTTGTTCTTTGGTGTGGGTCTTTCAGATACGCTTGCCAACGAACTGCATGGCAGGTCAACATATGTCTGGTCAAGCATGTGGTACCCAAGCGGGAGATGTTTTGGCCACGCGAGATACGCTTGAGACATATGTTGCAAATAGCAGCGGTGCGATCTGATGCACTCGTCTCAAAAAAGGCCCACACCAAAGAACTTTTTGAATAACGCGCAGAGACTGCAGCGCCCTGCACATGTGGAGCTTTGGGGTGTGATGCAGTCAATGTGCTGCCCTTAGGCTGGCCCCTGGAGGGCATCCTGCCTAGTTGGTGATGTGCCACCTCCTCCTCCTCCTCCTCCTCCTCTCTCCTATCAGGCACCCACGTTGAGTCAGTGACCTCATCATCCCCTCCCTCCTCATCACTGGAGCAAACCTGGCAGTATGCTGCAGCAGGGGGAGCATGACTGCCAGATTGCTGTCCTTCTTGGGCACCCCCTCTGTCCGTGCTCATGTTACTGCCTTCATTGAGCTCAGTATCATCATCAGAGCCTTCCAAACGCTGGGCATCCTCCTGGAGCATGTACCCAACACTGTGGTCAAACAGTTCGAGGGAATCCTCATGAGGACATGGTGGAGCTAGGGAAGGAGTCACTGATGACATTGAGCTGAGGGAAGAGGCCGCTGCTTTGCCAGACAAAGCACCCTGGGCATGGGTGAGAGAGGATGAGGAGGATGAGGACGGCTTGGTCATCCACTCGACCAAGTCTTCCGCATGTTGCGGCTCAACACGGCCAGCTGCCGAAAAAAAGGCCAAGCGTGTCCCATGGCCACGTGCTGATGAGGATGCACCGTCTCCACGACCAGCACTAGACACAGAGCCTGCTTGCCCTCTCTTATTGGCTTGTGACTGTCTGCCTCTCCTTCTTGGCCTTCCAGACATACTAATGGCCTGTAGCTGCACTAAGCTGGGATAGAACACCTGTAATTTTCTTCAGGTAGCTTTATATACTGTAACCAGACAAGCCTGCCTGTCAGTAGGAAGATAACAGGAACGGATCTAGCTGAACACTGTGAGCAGGACGTACTGCACTAAATGTATATAGCAGGAACGGATCTAGCTGAACACTGTGAGCAGGACGCACTGTACTAAATGTAAATAGTCTAGCTGCCTGACCGTGGTACTAATAGGATCAAAAAGAACACCTGTAATTTTCTTAAGGTAGCTTTATATACTGTAACCAGACAAGCCTGCCTGTCAGTAGGAAGATAACAGGAACGGATCTAGCTGAACACTGTGAGCAGGACACACTGTACTAAATGTAAATAGTCTAGCTGCCTGACCGTGGTACTAATAGGATCAAAAAGAACACCTGTAATTTTCTTCAGGTAGCTTTATATACTGTAACCAGACAAGCCTGCCTGTCAGTAGGAAGATAACAGGAACGGATCTAGCTGAACACTGTGAGCAGGACACACTGTACTAAATGTAAATAGTCTAGCTGCCTGACCGTGGTACTAATAGGATCAAAAAGAACACCTGTAATTTTCTTCAGGTAGCTTTATATACTGTAACCAGACAAGCCTGCCTGTCAGTAGGAAGATAACAGGAACGGATCTAGCTGAACACTGTGAGCAGGACACACTGTACTAAATGTAAATAGTCTAGCTGCCTGACCGTGGTACTAATAGGATCAAAAAGAACACCTGTAATTTTCTTCAGGTAGCTTTATATACTGTAACCAGACAAGCCTGCCTGTCAGTAGGAAGATAACAGGAACGGATCTAGCTGAACACTGTGAGCAGGACACACTGTACTAAATGTAAATAGTCTAGCTGCCTGACCGTGGTACTAATAGGATCAAAAAGAACACCTGTAATTTTCTTCAGGTAGCTTTATATACTGTAACCAGACAAGCCTGCCTGTCAGTAGGAAGATAACAGGAACGGATCTAGCTGAACACTGTGAGCAGGACGCACTGCACTAAATGTAAATACCAGGAACGGATCTAGCTGAACACTGTGAGCAGGACGCACTGCACTGAATGTAAATAGCAGGAACGGATCTAGCTGAACACTGTGAGCAGGACGCACTGCACTGAATGTAAATAGCAGGAACGGATCTAGCTGAACACTGTGAGCAGGACGCACTGCACTGAATGTAAATAGCAGGAACGGATCTAGCTGAACACTGTGAGCAGGACGCACTGCACTGAATGTAAATAGCAGGAACGGATCTAGCTGAACACTGTGAGCAGGACGTACTGCACTAAATGTATATAGCAGGAACGGATCTAGCTGAACACTGTGAGCAGGACGCACTGCACTGAATGTAAATAGCAGGAACGGATCTAGCTGAACACTGTGAGCAGGACGCACTGCACTAAATGTAAATACCAGGAACGGATCTAGCTGAACACTGTGAGCAGGACGCACTGCACTGAATGTAAATAGCAGGAACGGATCTAGCTGAACACTGTGAGCAGGACGCACTGCACTGAATGTAAATAGCAGGAACGGATCTAGCTGAACACTGTGAGCAGGACGCACTGCACTGAATGTAAATAGCAGGAACGGATCTAGCTGAACACTGTGAGCAGGACGCACTGCACTGAATGTAAATAGCAGGAACGGATCTAGCTGAACACTGTGAGCAGGACGTACTGCACTAAATGTATATAGCAGGAACGGATCTAGCTGAACACTGTGAGCAGGACGCACTGCACTGAATGTAAATACCAGGAACGGATCTAGCTGAACACTGTGAGCAGGACGCACTGCACTAAATGTAAATACCAGGAACGGATCTAGCTGAACACTGTGAGCAGGACGCACTGCACTGAATGTAAATAGCAGGAACGGATCTAGCTGAACACTGTGAGCAGGACGCACTGCACTGAATGTAAATAGCAGGAACGGATCTAGCTGAACACTGTGAGCAGGACGCACTGCACTGAATGTAAATAGCAGGAACGGATCTAGCTGAACACTGTGAGCAGGACGCACTGCACTGAATGTAAATAGCAGGAACGGATCTAGCTGAACACTGTGAGCAGGACGCACTGCACTGAATGTAAATAGCAGGAACGGATCTAGCTGAACACTGTGCAGGACGCAGAAGCAGACTTAGTGGCAGACCATATGCTAGACAATTCAGTAGAATTAAATGGGCAATTAAGGTCTGGTTCCCATTTGGAGACATATGAGGTGGGACCACTGTTAGTACAAGCTAAAATTTGCTTATAGAGATACGAAACAAGCCCTCTAGCATGAGGGTCAGAAATACATATGCATTCAAAACTTGACATCTGAGATAGTTGGAAGTTGGTATTGAGATAAGGTTGGAAAAAAGTTTGTTTTTCAAATATCGGAACAGTTCCGATTGAGGAAGTCCAAATGTATCACACAAAGTAGGAAAAGAATGTATGGAGGAGGCAGATACCAAATTATATAAACGGGATAAATTAGCTATATTCCATGCTTTGAAAGAATTAGGAGCAATCCAGGCAGGGTAAAAAGCGGGATTTTTAACAAAAGAAAGGAGCGGTAAATGAATAGATTGAAGGCCAAGAGAAGTTTTGAATCTGTCCCAGATGAATAAGGAATGTTTTGTGATAGGTTTGCAAATAAAGGTACAATTAGTAGGTCTTAACCATAACATGTTAGAAACTGAAATAGGGTCACAGTCAATAGACTCAATTGTTACCCATGAAGGAATTTGTGTGATTGCATGCAGGGGCGGACTGATAACTCATGGGGCCCCCGGGCAATAGGAGATTATGGGGCCCCCGGGCAATCAGAGATTATGGGGCCACACAATATACACACACACAGTATACAATCACACAGTATGCACATACATGTACACACAGTATACACAGACAGATGTAAAAAAAACACAGATTTATACATACTGTCCCTGGTTTTACTGAGGCTGGCAACCCTGATGGGGCCCCCTAGTGGCCCAGGGCCCTCGGGCAGTGCCCGAGTGGCTCAATGGTCAGTCCGCCCCTGATTGCATGGTATTTTGGTAAATGTGCAAGGTGTGCAGCATGATAGTAAGCAGAAATATTTGGGAGACCTAAACCTCCGCAGTATTGAGGGAGACAGAGAGGGGATTTAGAGGTTCGAGGTTTTGTTTTACCCCAGATAAAGGAGATAATTCTGCGCTGCATAAGCTGAAAAAAATTAGATGGAACTGGGATTGGACTCTAAAAAGATATAAAAACTTGAGCAATATAGCCATCTTAATAACATTAATTTTGCCTATCCAGGGTAGAGGGATAGAAGACCATTGTGATAATAATTCAGTAACCTGTTTTATTAATTGTATAGAAGTTAGCTGAGTATAAGTCAGTTATCTTAGGAGTGAGATGTATTCCTAGGTATGGAAGAGGAGGTGTCCAAGAGAAGGGAAGTGAAGCTTTAGAAAGTTGAGGGTCTGAAGGAGGCAAGGAAATGTTGAGTGCAGTAGATTTTTGATAGTTAACTGTTTAACCTGAAATGTGTGCAAAACGGTTTAGGACAGAGAGGAGATTAGGTGCTGTGATATGGGGAGATGACATGAAGAGTATAATGTCATCTGCAAAAAGACATACTTTATGATGACATTCAGCTAATTCAATACCTTTTAGGTTTGGATCAGATCTAATTAAATGGGCCAAGGCAGGAACGTTGCTAAAGATCTAGGGCTAGAGCCCATAGCAGCGAAGTAAAGAAAGTCATACGCTTGGCATATACATGTATATAATATAAATGCGTGTGTGTATATGTATATATACAGTATCTCACAAAAGTGAGTACACCCCTCACATTTTTGTAAATATTTTATTATATCTTTTCATGTGACAACACTGAAGAAATGACACTTTGCTAAATGTAAAGTAGTGAGTGTACAGCTTGTATAACAGTGTAAATTTGCTGTCCCCTTAAAATAACTCAACCCACAGCCATTAATGTCTAAACCGCTGGCAACAAAAGTGAGTACACCTGTAAGTGAAAATGTCCAAATTGGGCCTAATTAGTCATTTTCCCTCCCCGGTGTCTTGTGACTCGTTAGTGTTACAAGGTCTCAGGTGTGAATGGGGAGCAGGTGTGTTAAACTTGGCGTTATCGCTCTCACTTTCTCATACTGGTCACTAGAAGTTCAACATGGCACCTCATGGCAGAGAACTCTGAGGATCTTAAAAAAAAGAATTGTTGCTCTAAATAAAGATGGCCTAGGCTATAAGAAGATTGCCAAGACCCTGAAACTGAGCAGCAGCACGGTGGCTAAGACCATACAGCGATTTAACAGGACAGGTTTCACTCAGAACAGGTCTCGCCATGGTCGACCAAAGAAGTTGAGTGTTTGTGCTCAGTGTCATATCCAGAGGTTGTCTTTGGGAAATAGATGTATGAGTGCTGCCAGCATTGCTGCAGAGGTTGAAGGGGTGGGGTGTCAGCCTTTCAGTACTAAGATCATACACCGCACACTGCATCAAATTGGTCTGCATGGTTGTCATCCCAGAAGGAAGCCTCTTCAAAAAATGCTGCACAAGAAATCCCACAAACAGTTTGCTGAAGACAAGCAGACTAAGGACGTGGAATGAGACCAAGATAATAAACTTATTAGGTTCAGATGGTGTCAAGCATGTGTGGCGGCAACCAGGTGAGGAGTACAAAGACAAGTGTGTCTTGTCTACAGTTAAGAATGGTGGTGGGAGTGTCATGGTCTGGGGCTGCATATGTGCTGCCGGCACTGGAGAGCTACAGTTCATTGAGGGAACTATGAATGCCAACATGTACTGTGACATACTGAAGCAGAGCATGAACCCCCCCTTCAGAGACTGGGCCGCAGGGCAGTATTCCAACATGTTAACGACGCCAAACACACTTCCAAGACGACCACTGCTTTGCTAAAGAAGTTGAGGATAAAGGTGATGACTGGCCAAGCATGTCTCCAGATCTAAACCCTATTGAGCATCTGTGGGGCATCCTCAAATGGAAGGTGGAGGAGCGCAAGGTCTCTAACATCCACCAGCTCCGCAATGTTGTCATGAAGGAGTGGAAGAGGACTCTAGTGGCAACCTGTGAAACTCTGGTGAACTCCATGCCCAAGAGGGTTAAGGCAGTGTTGGAAAAGAATGATGGCGACACAAAATATTGACACTTTGGGCCCAATTTGGACATTTTCACTTAAGAGTGTACTCACTTTAGTTGCCAGCGGTTTAGACATTAATGGCTGTGTGTTGAGTTATTTTGAGGGGACAGTAAATTTACACTGTTATACAAGCTGTACACTCACTACTTTACATTGTAGCAAAGTGTCATTTCTTCAGTGTTGTCACATGAAAAGATATAATAAAATATTTACAAAAATATGAGGGGTGTACTCACTTTTATGAGATACTGTGTGTGTATATATATATATATATATATATATATATATATATATATATATTGTAATAGTGAGAGTCCCTGTTGCTATGAAAATGGGGTTAAAGTGGACATAGGGTATGCACATTTGCTTGAGGCAAGGCTTCAGAGCATAAATGTGGAGTGGAGAAAACTGCTTTTGCAGCTTTTTCCAGATTTTGAGATCCACCAGCAGATTGACTGGTCAGGTGTGTGTTGGGCTATTTGTAGACACCTGACCATAGTTCTGGGCTCCACCCTCCCGAGGAGTCCAGGCAAGCAAGGGAGAAGTGTGCATGTCTGCACAGGTCTGTCTGTCAGAGCAGACAGAGGGTCTAAGCCTGTGGGCTGGAAAAGAGTGCTGAGGTACTGGGTGTACAGGAACTCTGTTATAGAGCCGAGAGGGCTGAAGCATAAGTTTGAGCAGCAGTGCTGCTAAAGAGAGCCAGGTGGCTTGGTATTTCTAATTGAACTTACATTGTTGCTGTGGAAAGCTGAAACCCCTGTGTGGGCAACACTTCTGTTATCGGACATTTTCTTTCTTTAATAAAAGTGGGCCTACAAGCCCTTAAAACTGCGTATCTGGCTTGGACTCGGCTCACTGGTAAGCTCTACCTTTAAGCTAAACCAACCCCCGATGTTACAATATATATATATATATATATATACACACACTCATCTACAGGGTGTGGACATGGTACAGGAAATGTCGGAGGCTGTGGGCATGGTACAGGAGATGTCAGAGGCTGTGGACATGGTACAGGAGATGTCAGAGGCTGAGGGCATGGTACAGGAGATGTTAGAGGCTGTGGGCATGGTACAGGAGATGTCAGAGGCTGAGGGCATGGTACAGGAGATGCAGAGGCTGCGGGCATGGTACAGGAGATGCAGAGGCTGCGGGCATGGTACAGGAGATGCAGAGGCTGCGGGCATGGTACAGGAGATGCAGAGGCTGCGGGCATGGTACAGGAGATGCAGAGGCTGCGGGCATGGTACAGGAGATGCAGAGGCTGCGGACATGGTACAGGAGATGCAGAGGCTGCGGACATTGTACAGGAGATGCAGAGGCTGCGGACATGGTAAAGGAGATGCAGAGGCTGTGGACATGGTACAGGAGATGCAGAGGCTGCGAACATGGTACAGGAGATGCAGAGGCTGTGGACATGGTACAGGAGATGCAGAGGCTGTGGACATGGTACAGGAGATGCAGAGGCTGTGGACATGGTACAGGAGATGCAGAGGCTGCAGGCATGGTACAGACCCCCCTATCAGTATGGACACCCCCCTCAGTTCTGACTCCCCCATCAGTATAGACACCCCCCTCAGTGCAGACCCCCCATAAGTACAGACCCCCATCAGTATAGACACTTCCCCTCAGTGCAGACACCCCCATCAGTATAGACACCCCCCTTAGTGCAGACCCCCCATCAGTATAGGCACCCCTCTCCCCTCCCATAGGCATCCCCCCTGCACATGTCCACCTACATACTATATAGTAAAGTGTACAGACCTCAGAATAGCGCGGATGGATATACACAGCGGACAGTGCTGTGTGTCCCTTGGCTCCTCCTCCTCCTGTGTGGATGTAAAAAGAGAGAAGGGGAAGGCGGCTTCGGTCCGCTCCACTGAGGGAGATAACCGGTGAGACCAGAGAGTTTAGGGCAGCGGGCGGTGTTAGCGGTGCCGCTACCCACAGTTGTGACCCCTCTGGTGGGTTTCACACCTGTTTTGTGTACACTTTACTATATAGTATGTGGCTTGAGGGCATGTGGCCTGGCATGGTTCAGGAGGGGGGTGCGCTCTCTCATCCCCCCCCCTTTTCCTGCGGCCTGCCAGGTTGCGTGCTCGGATAAGGGTCTAGTATGGATTTTGGGGGGACACCTAAGCCATTTTTTTTTATTTTGGCGCAGGGTTCCCCTTAAAAAACCATACCAGACCTGAAGGGGTTGGTATGGATTTTGGGGGGACCCCCACGCAATTATCTATATCTATCTATTTATATTGCCGAGACCCCACAATTCATTACAGCGATCAGTTTTAAATGACTTGTTTTCCTTTAGAAATGTCATTTTGCCGTGGTATTCTTCTAAACATGGAAAACTATGCCACTTTACAGGCATACTATAGACACCCCCCCAGGTACGATATTTAAAGGAATATTTCATTTTTATTGTTTCACTTTAAGCATTATTAAAATCACTGCTCCCGAAAAAACTGATGTTTTTAAAACTTTTTTGCATTGATACATGTCCCCTGGAGCAGGACCCGGGCCCCCAAACACTTTTTATGACAATAACTTGCATATAATCCTTTAAAAGGAGCACTTTTGGTTTTTCATATTAGTGTCCCATAAACTTTAATGGGGTTCCGCGGCTTTCGAATTTGCTGTGAGTACCGTATAATGTTCGTTGTTCACGAAACGTCCGAACAACCAAAGTTTGGCCCGAGCATAAGTGCTCGGGCCGAACTGTTCACCCATCCCTATTTAGCAACATGGGCGAGTAAAGAAGCTCTATGAATAGTATCACTTGCTTGGCACGAGGGAATAAACCCAACCTGATCTTGATGAACAAGTTTGCCTATTACTTGATTCAAGCAGGTCGCAAGTACTTTAGCTAAAAGTGTAATGTCAATTTTAAGAAACAAAATAGGACGGTAATTTGTCCAAGAGGTTGTATCAGATTTAGATTTGGGAAGCATGGAAATTATGGCCAATAAGGATTCTGAATGAAAAGAGTGTCCCTTCAAGAACATATTGAAGACCTCAGTTAGGATAGGAGATAATTGTTAAATTTCTTGTAGTAGGAAGCAGAAAATCCATCTAGGCCGGGAAGTTTATTACGTTTTAAAACCTTGATAGCCGTGATGACTTCTGTTGCAGAGATGGGACACTCAAGTCATTCACAGTGGGTTTGTGAGAGCACTGGAAGGGTAATTTGTGAACAAAGGGAATCAGCAGCAGCATGGTGAAAATTATAGTTGGGCGTATATAATTTAGCAAGATTTGAGCGAAATGTGTGTAAAATTTTGACAGGGTTACTTGTGTATGAATCACGGTTTAGTTTGAGCGGCACAGATGTCGTAGGTTTTTGCAGTGAGCGTAAGGTTCAAGCTAATAGGGTTGGTTTGTTTGCTTTGAGGTAATAAAGGTGTTTTGATTTACGTATTAATTTATCTGCAGGGTCAGTGAGAAACAGGTCAAATTCTAAGCGAGCTCTATCAAGCTTAGCTTTAGTAGAAGGGGAGGGAGAAGTTTGGAATGCATTGTGACACAGATTGAAGTCATTTTCAAATTTTTGGTGAAGGAGCTTGCGCTCATGTTTGAGATATGATGCTTGCCGGATAAGCATACCTCGAATTACAGGTTCATGGGCTTCCCAAAGAGTGAGAGGAGAAATATCTGCAGAAGTGTTATTAATGAGATAATCATTGAGAGCATGTTTAATATCTAGACAATGGGATGGTGAGTTAGAATGGAATCATTAATGCACCAAGACGAATCCTGGGATCTTGGGATAGGGGAGGAGATGGTAGTACATACTGCACTATGATCGGACCAAGTAAAGGACATAATAACTGATGATAGGATTTCTGGGGCCTTGCCAACACTTAGGAAGGTATGATCAATCCTAGAAAATGATTTGTGTGGATGAAAGTAATATGTAAATCATTTTACGGGCTTAGTTGAGCTCACGCCAAGAGTCTAACATGTTATGCTTAGAGATAATTTGCTGAAATGAAAGCTTAGGGGAACAGGAGGAGGGAGAAGGGGGAGATTTATCCAAGAAGGGAAAAAGAACTTGGTTCGTGTCTCCACATAATATTACTTTACCTAATGTGTGTGAATCAATTACATGAAAAAGATGGGAAAAAAATAATGGATGTTTATTAGGAGCATAATATGATACAATGGTTACAGCAACATCAGAAATGTGCTCAATAAGAATGAGGTAGCGACCTTCAGAATCTTTAATTTCAGATGAAAGTACAAATGGGGTTGTGTGGTGAATAGCTATAAGAACTCTGTATATACCTGTGGATAAGAGGAGCTGAAAAACGTAGTAGTAGATTGTTCAGTAAAATGGGTCTCCTGTAGACAAACATTGTGGATTTTAGCTGTGGCAAATGAACAGAAAGAGGGTCCCGGAGCAGAGAGGAGCAGGGGATCAGCGCAGGGACAGCATGACTTGTGTGGACTGCACAGTCACGCTGTTTACGCTGGTCGTTTCCCCTTTAAGAATAAGGGAGGGGCTGGAGCAGGGGAGGATGCAGGAGAGAAATGTAGAGCGAAGGAGGGGGAAGTGACGTCAGTGGAGAGCGACGGGGGAAGAAGATTCCCACCCACCCTCCCTGAGGCTTATGGTAATAGGAGACGTTGGTGTTAGATGGGCAGTGGTTTGGGTCTGTGAGGAGGAGGAGATTGATGGTATGGAGAGTTTACATGGTTGGTACCCATATATAATATGGGCTGTTTTATGTACCTTCCGGTTACGAGGGGTTAACCAGGAAGGGAAAAAGTTAGGTCACTGAGAAGGTTGGGTACTGTCTCACAGTCTGGGGTTAGCGACTGGAGGCCTTAAAAAAGTTTAAGAGTTCCTATGCAGTGACCTGTGGGTGTATTCCCCTCCTAGACTCCAATAATTTCTGAGAAGTTATTATTAAAAGTTATTTAAAAGTTATTTAAAAAATGTTATTTATTGATTTTATATTTTATTAATAAAAGGCCGGCAAGGCCATTTACTCCACCACCTTGTCGCGTCATTTGTGGGAGGTATTAGAGGGTAATGGTTATAAGGGGTAGCTTTTAGGACTGAAGTTTAGTCCTTCACAGGTCATGCTTTAGTGTGTTTTTGTAAGTATATTAAGACCTTGGACATTTAGGGTCAAAATGTTTAATTGATATTGGTAATATAAGGAGTTGCACAATAAAAATGTTAAGTTCTGACAGTAGGATCGCATACAATTTTGTATAGGGGGGGTAGGAAAAAGGAAAAGCTGGAAGAAAAGAAAAGTGAATTGGCTCTCGTCGAGCATATTTTACTAAGATTTGTAAAATAATAAAGAGAGCTAATAGATCAACAGAACGGCGTACTGGGGGGGAGACAAGTGGTTCATCAGAGGCCAAAGAGCTACCGTCAGGGGCCCACATAATAATGGGGATCTGAGGGTAGCAAATTGGAGGCGCAAAAACACCACCAAAGAGAACCCTGCCAACAATAAAAAGTAATACATAAATAGAAATTATGCCATTGTCCCAAAAAGTTCCATACCCATCAATGTTTCATTAGAAAGTATATGAAGAGGGATGGAAGGGATGGGGTAAGGTGTCACTGCTGTCAGTAAAAAAAACCCAAAAAACTATATAGACCAGCAGAAAAGTAAGGAGTTAAACAATAGAAAAAAGTTTGCATCGAGCGAGTTCTAAACTGTTAAGACACCAAAAACAAAAAAAAAGGAAGAAGTTTACCAAACATCCAGTTGGTTGGAAGTTAAAGATATAAGAATACCTGACATTGAGTCAAATAAAAAGAAAAAAGTCAGTCCATAGAGTCCTCAGGAGTTGGCGTACGAAAAGAGAAAGTACCACATTTTGATTGCACCTGGCGACTTTTATTTCCTTCAGTACCAGCTGATTTTTGCAGGGAAAGGGTAACCATTCAACTTTGTGCATTGCTTTGGTTGAGAGGGCATTCTAGAAGCTAGATGTTTTGTGAAGAAGATTGGAGTTCTTCAGCAGAACAGTAGACATATTTAGATCCTTGGTAAGTGAAGCAAATTGAAAATGGAAAGCCCCATTTAGGTGATTTAATGTCGCTGTAAAACGTGAAGAAGTGGCTTCAAAGCCTGACGCTTAGAGATGGTGAGCTGAGATAGATCAGCAAAAAGTTGCTAGGTATGTCCCTGGAAAATCAGTGAATCTTTTGCTCTAGTTGCAGCTAGAAGTTGTTCCTTGGTACAGAAATAGTGAAATTTAGCGATAATGTTGAGTGGTGGTCCATCAATTTTATGAGGTGTGAGGGCTCTATGAACCCTGTCCACCTCCATTCGTTCACCTGGTATGGAAGGCTGTAGTTCTTGAAATAGGGATAGCATAGTGGCTTGCAAATTAGTGACAGGTTCAGGTATTCCTTGTATACGGATATTGGAATTCAGGGCCCTATTTTCATAATCTTCTAAACGAGAGCCTAGGTTCATACTTGTGCGGCGCGGGAACCAACCCGATTACAGCGCTGGTTCCCCCATCACATCTCTACCACAGGCAGTTCACACTGCCCTCTGCGAACCGCTGCGGGTGTCAATACATTGTCAATGACACCCCCAGATTGGATCACAGATCGCAGTGCAAACTATGAACTCGCACAGGAATTGGATCGCAACCACCAGTCATGACGTCCGGTCAGGATATCGCAACCATTTTTTGCCCACGTCATTTTGCTATATGGCGGGCGGCAAGTGCTTAAACTCACTTGGTGCCTTATCTGCATTAAATTAGCCTCAGAACCTGTGTAATTCATATGTGTTCGGGTTTAAAGGGAAGAGGTGGCAACTCTATCTCTGTATGGTCCAATATACCTCCTGCCTTGTCACCACTACAGCTGTACAATCAGCAATGGCTGCTCTCTTCTCTGCAGACTTTTCAGCATCGCCGAGGAGCTTTTAAATATCTTCACACATTCAGCATTATGGTTTGGCATACTTTGTATTTTAACTTAAATTGGGCTTTAAATGAAAAAAACATCTTGTTTACAAATCATGCATCCCAACTTTTTAACAAAGTAGAATTTTCCTCTGTCAATTAAATAGCATTGTTTGAATGGCTGAGTGCTTGTATTTGAACGCTTTATTGTTTTCCTCTAACTAATGGCTGTGACATTATGTGGGCTGAGGTTATCATTCCGCAGTGCTCAGCCTTGAATCTACTCAAAAACAACAGTAAAGTGTAGACTATCCAGATATATAGTGAGGGCATTAAACATAAAAAAAGCGAGCATTGAAAAAATGACAATCAAGACAATTTAAAAAAAAAGATAAAAAGCTTTACATTTATCTTCTTACATTAAATCTAAAATGGGTTTGAAATAACCAATATAGTGCAGCACTACTAAACAGTATACAGTGCCTTGAAAAAGTATTCATACCCCTTGAAATTTTCCACATTTTATCATGTTACAACCAAAAAATGTAAATGTATTTTATTGGAATTTTATGTAATAGACCAACACAAAGTGGCACATAATTGCGAAGTGGAAGGAAAATGATAAATGGTTTTCCAATTTTTTTACAAATAATTATGTGAAAAGTGTGGCGTGCATTTGTATTCAGCCCCCCTGAGTCAATACTTTGTAGAACCACCTTTCTCTGCAATTACAGCCGCAAGTCTTTTTGGGGATGTCTCTACCAGCTTTGCACAACTAGAGAGTAACCTTTTTGCCCATTCTTCTTTGCAAAATAGCTCAAGCTCTGTCAGATTGGATGGAGAGCGTCTGTGAACAGCAATTTTCAAGTCTTGCCACGGATCTTTAATTGGATTTAGGTCTGGGCTTTGAGTAGGCCATTCTAACACATGAATATGCTTTGATCTAAACCATTCCATTGTAGCTCTAGCTGTATGTTTAGGGTCGTTGTCCTGCTGGAAGGTGAACCTCCTCCCCAGTCTCAAGTCTTTTGCAGACTCCAACAGGTTTTCTTCTAAGATTGTCCTGTATTTGGCTCCATCTATCTTCCCATTAACTCTGACCAGCTTCCCTGTCCCTGTTGAAGAAAAGCATCTCCGCAGCATGATGCTGCCACCACCATGTTTCACAGTGGGGATGGTGTGCTCAGGGTGATGTGCAGTGTTAGTTTTCCGCCACACATAGTGTTTTGATTTTAGACCAAAAAGTTCAGTTTTGGTCTCATCTGACTAGAGCACCCTTCCACATGTTCACTGTGTCCCCAACATGGCTTGTCGCAGACTGCAAACCGGACTTATTATGGCTTGCCACTCTTCAGATAAGGGCAGATTTGTGGAGAACACGACTAATAGTTCTCCTGTGGACAGATTCTGCCACCTGAGCTGTGGATCTCTGCGGCTCCTCCAGAGTTACCATGGGCCTCTTGGCTGCTTCTCTTATTAATGCTCTCCATGCCCAGCCTGTCAGTTTAGGTGGACGACCATGTCTTGATAGGTTTACAGTTGTGCCATACTCTGTCCATTTTCAGATGATCGATTGAACAGTGCTCCGTGAGAAGCTTGGGATATTTTTTTTATTGCTTAACCCTGCTTTAAACTTCTCCACAACTTTATCCCTGACCTGTCTGGTGTGTTTCGTGGCCTTTATGATGCTGTTTGTTCACTAAGGTTCTCTAACAAACCTCTGAGGGCTTCACAGAATTTATACTGAGATTAAATTACACACAGGTGGACTATATTTACTAATTAGGTGACTTCTGAAGACAATTGGTTCCACTAGATTTTAGTTAGGGTTTTAAGAGTAGGTGTCAGGAAAAGCCCTCTTGCAAATATCCCAGCAAACTAAAGTTTAGAGGAATGCCTGTGCACAGAAGCGCCATCCGGCGCTCGCGCGCGCGCAATAGCGCCAAAAGCGCTAACGTGCGTACGCGCATGCGCAATAGCGCCAATAGCGCGACCGTGCGTACGCACATGCGCAATAGCGCCAATAGCGGCGCCCTGTGACAGCACTTGGCGCCAAAGAGGCTATTTAAGGAGGACTGTTCCACTGCTGCCTTGCTGTCCGGTCTACAGCGTTCCTGAAGACCCCTTGTGCCCTGTTACTTGCTTATTGCTACCTGATACCTGTTGGACTGTTCCTGACTACTCTGTTTGCTGCCTGCCCTGATCCCGGCTTTTGGACTTTGACTACTCTCCTGGATTTACCTTCTGTACCTGATCTGCCCGCCTGTGTTTGACCCGGCTTGCCTGTACCCTGCTGTCTACATCCTGCTGCTGGACTACAAAACACCTCCCTGCTGTCTACATCCTGCTGGTGGACTACAAGACACCTCCCTGCTGTCTACATCCTGCTGCCAGACTACAGGACACCTCCCTGCTGTCTACATCCTGCTGGTGGACTACAAGACACCTCCCTGCTGTCTACATCCTTCTGGTGGACTACAAGACACCTCCCTGCTGTCTACATCCTGCTGCCAGACTACAGGACACCTCCCAGCTGACTACCCGATTCAGCTCTCTGCTCCAGCCTTCCAGTCAGGCACTTGTGCCCCTTCGCACTCCCGAGCCCCTGTCATCACTACCAGGGGTTCCCGAGTCGGAGGTATACGAGAGGCCGTTCCCTGCATTCCGGGCTCCACCTACCAGGTACGTGACAGTAGGGGGGGCTGAATACAATTTGCATGCCACACTTTTCAGATATTTATTTGTAAAAAAGTTTGAAAACCATTTATCATTTTCCTTCCACTTCACAATTATGTGCCACTTTGTGTTGGTCTATCACATAAAATCCCAATAAAATACATTTAAATTTTTTGGTTGTAACATGACAAAATGTGGAAAATTTCAAGGAGTATGAATACTTTTTCAAGGTACTGTAAGTAAGTTGCTTTATAATCCCTTAGTTGTGTAGTACTATAGTTGTGTAATTCTATTAAAGTAATTTAAATTATATATAAATATATATAAATATATATATATATATATATATATATATATATATATATATATATATATATATATATATATATATATATATTTATGGGTGGAGCCCTATGTCCGATATGGACATAGATAACATTTGTAGTTAACATAAAACTTACCATCGGAAATAGACCTGGAAGTGTGGACTTACCATATGAAATGGACCTGAAAGTGTGCCTTGGTCTGCTGGTCGGTATGCCAGAATAAGGGGGCATACCCTAGTTTAAGAAATGATTATTCTGTAGAGAGAAATGAATGAAATGAATGAATGAAATGAATGCCTTGAAATGGAGATGGGAGGGTGGGTATCGCGCACAGGATAAAACACAAAAAACTACCGCGCTACTGTGAAAAGTGAAATATTGCAAGCTGCAGTCCTAAAGTGAGGCATGCACACATGTATACAAAAGAAAATCAAAAAAAGACTGCGCTAAAACTAAAGACCATATTTTACAACATATATGATTATGTGAATAATTCAAAAATTTGAAAATATGATCAGTCTGGTAATCAAACCAGATAATTATGTGTAAACAATGAAAATAAAAATAAAGAGAAAAAATTACATAACATAAAATGGTTACGACTTAAAATGACAAAAATTAAAAAGCAAAATAAGTCTTAAGGCAGATTAATGTCCAAAGAGAATAATGAAAATGTTCAAAATAAATGTATCCTTGGAGATTATGCAGAAAAGATAAGTGATTCTACGGTAAGCACTCAGCACCCAGTGAGTAATCCACCACCATAGTAGATGTACGCTTACCAGAGGTAAGCTAGATAACAGCTTATCAATGGATATCCACTTGAGGGACACAACACCCGGGATCTCCTCCCAAGGAAAGGATAAGCAGGGACTTTCTCACAGCGGACCACAAACAGCATACCAGGGGGACCTCCTCTGGCCAAATCTGAACTATTGGGGCTAACTTCAGCAGGATAATTTGTAGAAGGAAAAGAAGGAGTCCAAATGCCCTGTAGAGTTTATGAAACCGTGGTATGGTCGAAAAGTAGACTGCTTCTAATCACACATTCTAAATGTGGTTTTTACTGAACAAATCACATGGCCCAAGGGGGTAGGGTCTTGAATTAAAGGTAAGCCCTAGTGGACTGATTTGGTTTGATTACCAGACTGATCATATTTTCAAATTTTTGAATTATTCACATAATCATATATGTTGTAAACTATCGCGCACAGGAAACCGACAAGCACCACAGGTGAGCGGGCTGCTTAAATACCCCCCGGGCTCCTCCCATAAATTCAGCCACCATACTGGCCTTCCTACTTATGGGTGGAGCCCTATGTCCGATATGGACATAGATAACATTTGTAGTTAACATAAAACTTACCATAAATAGACCTGGAGGTGTGGACTTACTATATGAAATGGACCTGAAAGTGTGCCTTGGTCTGCTGGTCGGTATGCCAGAATAAGGGGGCAAAAACATTCAGGTAGGGGTGTGGTTTTGTTAGTTTTGGCTTTGTTTATTTGAGCAAGTTTGGTGAATGCTTGTGCCGTTTCCACCTAAGGAGTGGGGACGTACCGGGTGAGGTAGGCAGAGTTTCACCTGCTAAGTCTCTTGATGACGTGGTCTGGGACCCATGCCGAAATGCTGCCAAGGCTGCCCCAATAGTAAAGAGTGACTGGGGTGCTGACTGGGGTCGAGGTGTAGGCAGCGTAGAAGAACCCCCAGGTGTTTGATGAACTGGCAGGCACTCGAGGGTTGCCCGAAAGATAATAGGGGACTAGAGTTTGAGTGTTCCGGTAGGAGTGACAGTAGGCGGTCGAGTATGGTTACTGGCCACCGGACGTTAACTTTATAGAGATGGATGTCTATCCTGGAGCTTGATTGCTGGGTTTTGGACACTGCAGGGTGGAGGATGAAATGGTGTTGGCAGCGGGCCAACTACACAGAACTTGGCCTGCGGGATTGCTGCGGGTGAACTCGCTGGGCCGCCAGAACCCCTGGTAGGCCAAGTAATGGCTGCTTGTATGACCAAACTGGGGAGAAGGCCCAAATAGCGAACTGGTTAATATAGTAGACATGTCCCAGAAGGTGGCAGCCTGGAACGAACGTGCAGTGGACATTAAACTGGTGTTGCCAAGATAATTACACCAGCCTGCGCAGGAAGGACATAACAGAACGATGCGGGCCTGGCTTCATTAAGAGGCTCGCCTCGGACCGGATGTCGGTGGCAAAGCCACGGCCTGTCCTGTCCAGATAGGACCCTAGAGTTAAGCGGCTGCCATGACCGGGTGTAACTTGAAAAGGGAGGAAGTCCGGGTAAACCCGGGGTTTAGGAGTGTCTCTGGGGACCATGTACTTGTAAACCGATGATGGCCAAAAATTGCCGCGAAGCCTGTGGTGGCTGTGGCATCTGTCGCTACCTGGGGTGACAAGGGCGACGTAGGTGATAAGACCCTAGAGTTAAGGTATAATCATTGATACACCGATCCACGTAGTACGGGACCTTCCGACATTGATAGGTCCGCATTCTTAGGAAAGACTGCAGCTACTAGTTAGTACACACCCGTGTATGGGTGAAGTCTTGGGGAACTAACCTGATACGGGTCAGTTTGTCAAGGGGGAGGCTGGCCTGCGTGGTGTTCGTTAATTCAGAGGAGGTTATTGTAGACCTCGGTTCCGGATTATTGAGTTTTTAGAGACTACAAGCTGAAGGACATAATGGCATTACCAGCGAGTCAAGTTGTGTCTACGTAGTACCTGGCTGCCTGTGCCAGTAAAAGTGAATTTGTTAGGCCGTAGAAAACCACAGAGGGCCAGGTAGATGGCTGCTTGTATGACTAGACTGGGGAATGTCTGAGGTTTTGACATGTCCCTGAAGATGGCAGTTGTGATGGGCAAGCGTTTGCCGTTAGCTATGGGCTGATGCTTCTGGACGCCACGTGGAAAGGATCTACTGTATGAGCCGTAAACACGGATGACTCTCTGGGGTCCTGTGAGGGCAAGAAGTGCTGGATGTTGGCTAGGTATAGCCTGATGATGTTATGAGGAGCCAGCTGTGTGTGGCAATACGATACCTGGTGCGGGGTGGAACCTGAACTCAACTGACCTAAGAGAGAAATGACACAGAAATTGATGAGTGGCTCGTATGAAATGCCACTGGAGACAAGTGGCCGATTAAGTGCCACTGAAGAATGATGTGTGACTGTGTGCCTCTGGAAATGTGTACTGATTGCAAGAAGTCATGCTAAGATGCGAGCCCTGCAATGATTGCAAGAGTTGTGCTTAAATACGTGTTTGCAACAATTGCCAGGGAGTTTGTGTCAATGGAGATGTGTTTGCTGTGACTGCGAGAAGTCCGCATTACTGCATGTGCTTGCACGGGCTGCAAGGAGTTATACTTGGATGCGTGTTCGCAACAATTATAAAGTTGTGTTTGGATGCGTACTTGCCATGATTGCAAGAAGTTATGCTTGGGTGTGTCCCTGCAACATTTGCAAGAAGTTGTGACTGGATGCGTGCTTGCAATGATTGCAAGAAGTTATGCTTGGATGCATGCTTGCAATGTTTGCAAGAAGTTATGCTAAGATGCGTGTCTTGTAATGATTGTAAGATTTGTGCTTGAATGTGTGCTTGCAACGATTGCAAGGGAGTTCCTGACGGTGGAGATGTGTTTGTAGTGACTGTGAAAAGTTCGTATTGCTGCATGTGCTTGCAAGACTGCAAGAGTTAAGCTTGGATGTGTGCTTGCAATGGTTGCGAGAAGTTGTAATTGGATGCGTACTTGCAATGATTGCAAGAAGTTATGTTTGAATGCATGCCTGCAACGTTTGCAAGAAGTTTTATGATTGGATGCGTGTTTGAAATGATTGCAAGAAATTGTGCTTGGATGTGTGCTTGCAACGACTGCAAGAAGTCATGATGGGATGTGTGCTTGCAACAATTGCAAGACGTTATGTTTCGATGTGTGCTTGCAATGAAATGCAAGAAGTTGTGTTTGGATGCGTATTTGCGACGATTGCAAGAAGTTATACTTGGATGTGCTGTGACTACGAGGGGGTATAGTAGCGAGGCGAAGGTTTCAACGAATGAATCGGGACCATGACTGAGCTTCGAAGGAAGACGGGGTGTGGCCCCTCCTTTTTTTTTTTTTTGACTGACCTAGAGGAAATGACAGATGACAACCGGTGGAGGGTTTAACTACCTGGTTTGACAGGTAAATTGTAACATGTTTAAGCGACAGGTACATAGCATTAAATAAATGAGTGAACTGTTTGCGCCATGACAGAGGCACGAATCGGTGTGCCATGACTGCGCCAATGAGGCCGCGCCAACTGGGGCTTGCCAGGATGAATCGATGTCCGACGGATGCCCTGAACTTGAATCGGGGCGCGGCATGCGACAATGAAATAAATTAAATTTTGCCTTAGAGTGAAATGAATGAAAAACGTTTCGCCATGACAGAGGCACGAATCGGTCGTGCCGCAGCTGCGACTGACAACGACCCGGACTCTGGAGCATGCACTGAAATGAGGCAAAAGAAACGCTGGTGCATGCCGGAATAAATTGGTGCATCACGGATGCGACTGGATTTGAATTGGAGTGTAGTATGTAACCGTGAAATGTTTGCCCTGGCAAAGGCACGAATTGGTTATGCCGCAACTGATAGCTAACCAAGTTCTGATGCAGGTGTTGGCTGGGGCCGAACGTTTAATTTATACTACTTTATTTATATATATATTATATATATATATTTTTTTGTATATTGTTTTTTGGTTTTTCTTTTTTTTTTTTTTTTTTCGACTGCGACAAATGACGAGTCGGACTATGGAGTAGGAATGAAATGAGGCCAAGACAACTGGGGCGCGCCGGGACGAATCGGTGCATGTCGGATGCTACTGGATTCGAATCGGGGCGCGGTACGTGACAGTGAGATGAGTGAAATGATGAAATGAATGAAATGATTTGTCATGGTAGAGGCACGTGCCATGACAGAGGCACGAGTCGATCATGCCGCTACTGCAACTGACAACGACCGGACTCCGGAGCATGTACTGAAATGTGGCCGAAAATACCTGGGGCACGCCGTGACGAATCGTTGCATCATGGATGCGACTGGATTCGAATCGGAACGTGATTCGTGACAGTTGAAATGATTCCCATGACAGAGGTACGAATCGGTGAGCCGCAAACTACGACTGACAACGAACCGGACTCTGGAGCATGTCCAGAAATGAGGCCGGGCCCTGGGGCACGCCGTAACGAATCGGTGCATCGAAGATGCGACTGGATTCGAACCGGAGCGCGGTAAGTGCAGGTGTAACATTTTGTTGCCATGACAGAGGCGCGAATCGATCATGCCGCTATAGCGACTGACTGCGAATCGGACTCTGGAGCATGTATTGAAATGTGGCCAATACCTGGGGCACGCCGAGACGAATCGGTGCATTTCCATGCGACTGAATTCGTAACGGAGCGTGATACGTGGCATGATAACCATGACAGAGGTACGAATCGGTGAGTTGAAAAAGACTGATAATGACGTGACTCTGGAGCATGTACTGAAATGAGGCCGTAACTACTGGGGCACACTGGAGCGAATCGGTGCATCTTTAGATGCGACTGGATTCGAATCGGAGCGCGGTACGTGACTGAAATGAAAGAAATGATTCGAAATGGTTTGAAATGTTAGAAATGTATTTAGAAATGTTCAAAATGAGAAATGATTGATATCGAACTGAAGTGGTTCGATAAGGAATTGCGAATCGCTACGGCTGTTTGCTGACGCCTGGTAATAATTTGACATGCCTGAAATGAAGCGACGTCTATGTCGCTGTGCTTTTTTCAGATAACGAGAAATGGTAACATAACGATGGTGCGAGTGGTATGCATTGCGGTTACGTTTGTGAAATTGCGAGTGACTCGTAAGTTTGATATCACGGTTTAGTGACATGATATCTAACAATGCATAAAAAACAAAGTCCGACGGGACCGTACCTGCGACAGCCAGGCCAGACGCGTGGTACGAACTATGAATCGGTAACACGGACTTCGAAACTCTCGAGCACGGAAATTTTGCGAAAACGGGAACTTGCGAGACAAGAACTAGCGGACGCTGGCATTCGAATCGTCAGCTTAGTGACGTATATCGCGCACAGGAAACCGACAAGCACCACAGGTGAGCGGGCTGCTTAAATACCCCCCGGGCTCCTCCCATAAATTCAGGCCACTATACTGGCCTTCCTACATATATGTGTGTTAATTCACCACTGCGCTCTTCAGTCAATAGTCCTCTTGCTAAATTAGAGTGCACGCCAACACCAGGTGAAAAACCTGCTCACCTCACAGATGAATATTAAAGGCTTCTCTTTACAACTCCTGCGAATCCCCCTGGGCTGGTCACCTGTCTTCTCTCCTGGGATAAGGCACTCTTTTAAATCACCTCAGACGAACCACATGTAACAGAAAGGCAAGTACATAGTGCTCTCCATTTCCATCATTTATTTAACCCCCCCCCCCCCAATAAAATACACTTACACTTACAAAAAAGTGCAAGTAAAAGCACTCATATATATCTCTCGTCAGCTGTCTCACCAGTCCCCTCTGATCGCAGTGGCAGCGTGACGTCACAGGCTTGGCTTCTCCCTCCTAGACGCATGTCGCCCTCTCATTGGGCTTTCTCAGTAGGTAGGGGAGCCGCCTAACCCGAGCCCTTAAATCAGTTTGTGTTGTTATGACAACCCTCTAAGCATCATGACGGCAGCCAGGAGCTGTTGTGTACACAGGCCCACTTCCTGAAGACAACGGAAGGTGTCAATCCACTACTTCCATTGAAATACCGGATAGTGGATTGGCACCTTCTGTTGTCTACAGGAAGTGCTATGCTAATCGGTGTCCCTTATTCCCATCTCAAAACGTTGGGAGGTACGGTATATAAATACCTTTTTTTTTTTTCCTTTTCTTTTTTTTTTAATGAGTAATCACATACCCTCTGTTCTCAGCTGCATAATGAGTTTAGAAAGCTGGGGGAGGAGAAACAGCAGAACACTAATCTGCCCAGAAAATGGCTGTGCAGGGGGGGGGGGGGGGGGTTGTCAGGACAAGTCTGATCATTGGAGGAGAGCAGGCTGAGATCTCAGCACAGCTAGAAAACTGACCAGGCTATGCTCTCATGCCTAGAGCAGTCAGTTTTTAAGCAGAGGGACTGGCAAGAGCACCTGGAACAAAGGAACCAATACAAAGAGAAAAGGATACTTTTTGGCCCAGCCAAACTGAGCGATCGGGGGAGAAGGGATGAGTCAGGGAGGTGAGCAAGAACCCGATGGTCACTAACAGAGTTCCAGCATTTCTCTGTGGAGAGAGGTGAGCCTTCCAAAAGAACAACCATCTCAGCAGCACTCCACCAATCATACCTGTATGGTAGAGTAGCCACTCTTTAGTAAAAGGCACATGACAGACCACCTGGAGTTTGGCAAAAGGCACCTGAAGGACTCGCAGACCATGAGAAACAAAATTCTCTGGTCTGATGAAACAAAGATTGAACTCTTTGGCACGAATGGCAAACATCATGTCTGGAGGAAACCAGGCACCGCATGATGCTGCCGGGATGTTTTTCAGCGGCAGGAACTGGGAGACTAGTCAGGATCGAGGGAAGATGACTGCAGCGATGTACAAAGACATCCTTTATGGAAACCTGCTCCAGAGCACTCTGGACCTCAGACCTGGGCAAAGGTTCATCTTTCAACAGGACAATGACCCTAAGCACACAGCCAAGATAACAAAGCAGTGGCTAAGGGACAACTCTGTGAATGTCCCCCCAAAATCCATACCAGGCCCTTCAGGTCTGGTTTGGATTTTAAGGGGAACCCTGCACCAAATTGTTTTAAAAAAATGGCTTGGGGGTCCCACAGGCCCCCAGGCACTATATACTCTGAACAGCAGTATATATACTATACGGCCTGCCCTATATACTCTGCAGAAAAAATTGGACCTTAGGTGCTGTCCTCTCTCCAGGCCCCGCTGTTTCCTCTCTCCTGGCCCCGCTGTTTCCTCTCTCCTGGCCCTGCTGTCCTCTCTCCAGGCCCCACTGTTTCCTCTCTCCAGGCCCTGCTGTTTCCTCTCTCCCAGCCCCGCTGTTTCCTCTCTACTTGCCCCGCTGTTTCCTCTCTCCTGGCCCCGCTGTTTCCTCTCTACTGGCCCCGCTGTTTCCTCTCTACTGGCCCCGCTGTTTCCTCTCTCCTGGCCCCGCTGTTTCCTCTCTACTGGCCCCGCCGTTTCCTCTCTCCTGGCCCTGCTGTCCTCTCTCCTGGCCCCGCTGTCCTCTCTCCCGGCCCCGCTGTTTCCTCTCTCCTTGCCCCACTGTTTCCTCTCTCCTGGCCCCACTGTCCTCTCTCCTGGCCCCGCTGTCCTCTCTCCCAGCCCCGCTGTTTCCTCTCTCCTAGCCCCGCTGTCCTCTCTCCCGGCCCCGCTGTCCTCTCTCCTGGCCCCGCTGTCCTCTCTCCTGGCCCCGCTGTTTCCTCTCTCCTGGCCCCGCTGTCCTCTCTCCTGGCCCCACTGTTTCCTCTCTCCCTGCTCCGCTGTCCTCTCTCCTGGCCCCGCTGTCCTCTCTCCTGGCCCAGCTGTCCTCTCTCCTGGCCCCGCTGTCCTCTCTCCTGGCCCCGCTGTCCTCTCTCCTGGCCCCGCTGTTTCCTCTCTCCTGGCCCCGCTGTCCTCTCTCCTGGCCCCGCTGTTTCCTCTCTCCTGGCCCTGCTGTCCTCTCTCCTGGCCCCGCTGTCCTCTCTCCTCGCCCCGCTGTTTCCTCTCTCCTTGCCCCGCTGTTTCCTCTCTCCTGGCCCCGCTGTCTTCTCTCCTGGCCCCGCTGTTTCCTCTCTCCTGGCCCCGCTGTTGCCTAGTTCGCCTAGTGGTAACACGGGCCGTGCTACATCAATTGGAAATTCATTTTTATTGGAGTGGCATGGACATCAGTAAAGGTAAGGACCCACTGTCTTTTTCTTACAGCTATATATATTATAGTATAAATTAGCATCGTATAGCTTTTGCCAGTATTTTCAGTTTGCTGAGAAGATGGCGTTTTGCCTGGATATTTAGGCTTTTGTGATCTCTCTCTGTTCACAAAATAGTTAAAACTTGATTCAAAATAAAATCTGATTTAATGTTACACCCGTAAATTTTCTTATTTGTGATCATTCATCTCCATCACACAAAAAGTTTTGAACTCAAAGCGCAAAATTCTCAGATAATCCTTGTACTGTGAGTTTCCTGTTTCTCTGTAATGAGTTCTTAATTCTGTTTATTTATTGTTTTACAGACAAGACACACAGGATTGCATTCCCTGGGTGTACAGCTCTCAATTAGTATCAATTAGTGCACATTAGATAACCTCATTATTTGCTGTTATGCCTTGTATTGCTAATTGAAATATAGTGGGAAATAATCAGAGAAATGTACAGGAAATTGTGCAAAGGACAGGTGAGTAATAAAAAACTCCAATCTCCTGTTCAGGAAAGATACAAAAAGGATTTGTTCAGGAAAGAGATACAAAAAGGATTTAAATAAGCTATGTTGCTACTGGACAACATACTGTATGTTGAGTTAAAGTGATTGTAAGCCCTACTAACTGAAGTGACTGGCCTCATGTGATACACAGAGATGAAACAAATCCTCCTACATAAGGTGTACTTGATTATCTGCGGTCTTTTCTTCTCTACAGTCATTCAAAGAGCAGAATTACACAGTTTGTCTAAGCTTTCGGAAAGCAGGGGGTGGGGAGTTGAAGTTACAGCCACTGAGTACATCACACAGCACACAGGAACAGAGCTGAGGCTCCCAAACAGAGGCTGTGTGCTGGAGCTCCCTCCCTTGTCACCTTTTTATCTCTTGGTGTCAGGAAAACCTTCCAGAAGTGAGACATGCAGGTAGCAGAGGAATGAAGCAGCAGGCAGAAATGACACTTAGTGCTCTGAATTGAGACAAGTACACACTGTAGATGGATATGCTTTGTTCATTTTTCATGTCAGAGGTTTCCAACCACTTTAAGTTGGTGTAAATTTCCCATTTCCCAAAGCAGATGCTGTTTCCTAATTTTAGTTAAAACCCAAGTCTGGGCTAATGGTCCACCTGGAGCTTAAAAAATGTGTCTCAGACTGCAATACTCGCCTTCTTTCTACCCCCCACCATAGTGTTGGTGTAAGGGGTTACATGGTGTGTTAGTGTTACAGGAAGGATTTGTTTTAGGATTATAGGGCAGCGTATTGTTGGTGTAAGGGTTACATGGGGGACTAATATTAGGGTTACAGGAAGGATTTCTGTTAGGATTATAGGGCAGCTTATTGTTGGTGTAAAGGTTACATGGTGGGTCAGTGATAGGGTTACAGGAAGGATTAGTGTTAGGATTATAGGGCAGTTTAGTGTTGGTGTAAGGGTTATATGGAGGACCAATATTAGGGTTATAGGAAGGATTTGTGTTAGGATTATAGGGCAGCTTATTGTTGGTGTAAGGGTTACATGGGGACTAATATTAGTGTTACAGGAAGGATTAGTGTTAGGATTATAGGGCAGCTTATTGTTGGTGTAAGGGTTACATGGTGGGTCAGTGATAGGGTCACAGGAAGGATCAGTGTTAGGATTATAGGGCAGTTTAGTGTTGGTGTAAGGGTTACATGGAGGACCAATATTAGGGTTACAGGAAAGATTTGTGTTAGGATTATAGGGAAGCTTAGTGTTGGTGTAAGAGTTACATGGTGGGTTAGTGTTAAGGTTATAGGAATGATTAGTGGTAGGATTATAGGGCAGCTTAGTGTTGGTGTAAGGGTTACATGGTGTGTTATTGTTAGGGTTACAGGAAGGATTAGTGTTAGGATTATAAGGGAGTTTAGTGTTGGTGTAAGGGGTTTAATGATGGGTTAGTGTTAGGGTTATAGGAATGATTAGTGTTAGGATTATAGGGCAGTTTATTGTTGGTGTAAGGGTTACATGGAGGACTAATATTAGGTTTATAGGAATGATTAGTGCTAGGATTATAGGGCAGTTTATTGTTGGTGTAAGGGTTACATGGAGGACTAATATTAGGGTTACAGGAAGGATTAGTGTTAGGTATATAGGACAGCTTAGTGTTGGTGTAAGGGCAACGGGTTACATGCAGGAACTAATGTTAGGGTTACAGGAAGGATCAGTGTTAGGATTATAGGGCAACTTAGTGTTGGTGTAAGGGTTAAATGAAGGAAGAATCCCAGAAAAATACCCAGCTATTGCTTATTGAACCTCACACTTGCAGTCCTGAATGACATTTTACAGATTTTTCTGCTGTTAAATAATTGCTGTTGGCATGAATCAGACTCATCCAACATGAAAATGGAATAACCATTTACTTCTAGAACTTTTATTACTGAAATGTCCTTGACAGAAGAAATGAAATGCTTTTTCAGTTAATCAGATAACTCCATTAAAAGAAACTTCAGAGAGATTTGCCAAGAAATTCATAAAAAGTCATTTACACCCAAAAATCCTTCCACTGGAAGAAAACATTGTGATCAAAATGTGTATTATTATTATTATTATTATATGCACAGCTTCCCAAATATCTCATTAAAACTCTAAGCACACATTTTACAATCTGTTATCTCTGTACAGTCCTCTTTAAAGTCCAGCCGGACACTACAGAGAGAGCACTGCTGTAGCATGCTGGCAGGAGATATGCTTTTCTACTCAGGCTGCTGTTGCTTTGTCAGCCACTTCCATATCGGGCACTTTCCCCCCTTTCCTGCTCAGGACATTTTTCAGCGCTGTCAGACTTTAAATAACAATTGCACGGTCAACACTGTACCCAAACTAAATTTTTTATAATTTTCTTCCCACAAATAGAACTTTCTTTTGGTGGTATTTGATCACCTCTACGGTTTTTATTTTTTGCTAAACAAACGAAAAAAGACCGAAAATTTTTGAGAAAAAAACGTTTTTCTTAGTTTCTGTTATAAAATTTTGTTTTCTCCTTCACTAGCAAGGCTGCACTACTGGGCACTGATGAGGCGGCACTGATGGGCACTGATGAGGCGGCACTGATGGGCACTGATAGGTGGCACTGATAGGTGGCACTGATTGGGCACTGATAGATGACACTGGATAGGCACAGTGTTGCCAACCGTCAGTATTTTTACTGGCAGCCAGTAAAAAAATGGGCACTTTTCTCCTGCCAGTAAATGCCAGTGACAGCAAAAGGTTGCTAGTAAAAAATATGGCTGTGACGCTTGGCTCTGCAGTTCCGGGCTGGAGCCACACTGTGCCTGCTACAGTGTGTTAGGGCAGGGCGGGCAGGGCGGGCAGGGCGGGCAGGGGGTGGATCTGGCGGAGGCGGTGCCTGAACATCTCATGTGATGTCATAGTGCAAGGGAGCTGAGCCGAGCGACCAGAGCCTCTTTTGTGGGACGGGAGCAAGGCAAGCCAGAAGCGGGACTGTCAGTCCTGTTTGGACTGGAGGGGACTGAACTGAAGGGACCACCTGGCATGGAGAGAGACTGTCCTGTCCCTGAGCAACGTACTTATTATATTGAAAATAAAATAAGAAATATGTTTTTTGCCCTAATTTCTACCCTAAATCACATTGCTAATTGCATATTATACTTGTTTGTAGCCAAAATACTGAAATTTGCACTTAAAACTTTAAAATGTCAGTAATAACTTGGCTGTGCCAGAAAATTTTGGGTGTCATGTCAGTAAATTTCAATCTGGTAGACTGGCAACACTGGATAGGCAGTACTGATGAGGAGCTACTGACGGACATTACTACCATGTTTCCCCGAAAATAAGCCCTACCCCAAAAATAAGACCTCTCTTGTTTATCAGGGAGGGCTGCAATATAAGCCCTACCCTGAAAATAAGCCCTAGTAAAGTTAATGCAGAAAGCTGCAATCCATTTTGGAAAGAGATCCCAGATGCAGTGTGTCTCCCACTTCAACAGCACCATGTAAAATACCCCATTTATAACCGCCAGAGATCTTCTCCTCTCCTTCTCCACCTGGCTGACGGCCCCTCCCTCTTTAGTGCTTGGAGCGGGCTGATGTCAGCGGGGATCGCGGCTCTTCCTTCTCTGCTCCTCCCGGCTGCAGCCCCTTCATCTGCAGTTCTCAGAGCGGGCTGACGCCAGCGGGGATCTCGGAGCGGAGAAGAGCTGAGGAAGATCATGTGAGCCCCAAGCAGAACTAAAAAAAAAAAGGTAGTTTTTTTTTCATAAAACTGCCACAAATGGAGACACACAGCACCCTGCACCAGCACAATCCCCCTATAAAACAGACCACAGAACTTTATAAGGTTTTTTAACTAAGATAGTATTTTGGCATTTTAATTCCCAAAAAACGACTCCTGACCTAACAGGGGGGAGAAGACATGGAACTTTTTAAGACATCCCCTGAAAATAAGCCCTAGTGTATTTTTTGTACCCAAAATTATTATAAGACCTTATTTTCGGGGAAACACGGTAATTGGCATCTGAAGGGCACTGACAGGCATTACTGATGGGCCCATTTATGAGCACTGATATGCGTTACTGATGGGGCACAGACTGGCAGCTGATGGGCACTGATTGGCAACTGATGACAACAGAAAAATGGGGTTCCCCTGAGTGGATTTTCCCGGCACTTGCACATAAATTGTATATAGTAGCAGTGTACAGACTCATATAGAGAATAAAAAGTATTTTTATTTAATGAAGAAATTCATTTTCTAAAAACATTGTGGGCGTCATAAATAACAAAACAAATTACATAATTAACATGATTCGTATCAATCCATCAACAATGATATGGTATACAGAAAAAAGTCTCTTTTCAAACCCGACGCGTTTCGGGGTACAAATATATCAGTCCTTCTTCAGGGCAATAATTGAAAAGAGGGATTCATCTAAATGAATTGGAAAAAAAATATATGTGATAAGTCAGTTGATTATTGTATAGAGTTATCAATAGAAATCTGTTTAGAGGTAAAATGATCGATTGATCACTTACCTGAACATGTTATCATTGGTTACTCTGAGGAAGAATTTTTTAAAAACCACATGAAAAAGCGAGGCATATTAGGAGGGATGGTAGCCAAGTATATTGGTCTAGATACAGGTGCTGTTCCTTCAATATAGTAAATTCAATTAGGTGTTGATAGACCGTAAATCTCCAAAAGGAGGCACAAGGTTTCACCTATCCCTGTCCCTCCCGGGCGCGTGCAGGCCAGAGCGATATACTGGGGCTAGAAAGGCAACCCTGTAAATAAAGAATTAAATGAGTATCGGGTGTATGGGCGTATTATATTGTGAAAGTATTAGAGCAATAAGGGGGCAGGCTGGTGTGAAAAACAGTCAAATACATATTAGAATTTATATAACATAATATAATTTGCCTGTATTGTATAATAGATTTATAGTTATTACTTTATATATATTTATAGTAAAGTATGTATAGGGAAAAATATTGGTATTGGAGATGCAGCTCCGTGTCTGAATGGACACACAGAGCAGCGGCTCGGCTCAGGTGCCCCCATAGCAAGCTGCTTGCTTTGGGGGCCCCTCGGCAGAAGGGAGGGGCCAAGAGCGCCAAAAAGAGACTCGAGAAGAGGAGGATCGGGGCTGCTCAGTGCAAAACCAACTGCATAGAGCAGGTAAGTATGACATGTTTGTTATTTTTAAATTACAAAAAAAACCAAGACTTTAATATCACTTTAATAATGCTTCAACTCGGGACTTGAAAAGTGTTGATAACTTTATCTAGTGGATTTTTCTAGCCATACGGTATACCCCCTGCAAATTCTAACTCCAGACTGGGTACTCCCCCCTTGGAGCACAATTTTGCCTCCACTTGCTATTTGTTTTCCTCCAACAGTGATAACCTCACCCTCAAAGGGCAATTCATTGACACCCTTGGAGCTCAGGAAGAGGGTTTAATGATGCTGGGTCTCATTAAACCAGAAAAAGAAGCAATGCTGGACCGAAGAGCAGTGGGTCTACATGGACAGCACTGGAGATGGGGTGAGTATTGCAGCCACAGCTGCCTTTTATTTAATATGATCTGGCCAATAAATTATTTAACGCCTTATTGGGCCTTGGCGCCAAGTGGCTTTATATTTGCACTCATTAGTCAAACGCAGCTGTGCCGAAAGAGCGCTCCCGGCACAGTTACCGGCGGCTAACAGAAAGCTCCCGATTGCTGCTTGCGATCGGGAGCTTTTCGATCATGTGACCGCAGTGACATCCAATCATGGCCATCACATGTTTATAAACCCCACTTCCTGCATCCTAAACCCCTTAAAGGGCTTGGGGGCGCCGGCTCCAAAGGGTTAAACTTTTCAAAAGGTGATGTTGGCTTTAAAGCCCACCTCCAGCCAAATTGTTTTAGATTTAGATAGAGTTCATAAGTATACCTCCCAACATTTTGAGATGGGAATGAGGGACACCTACTAGCAAAAGTATGTAGGCATAGGACACGCCCCCTTAAAGGAGAAATAACTAAAAAAAAGATAAGTTAAATCCACAAGGGCTTTTTTTTAACCACTACTATTCCTTTAAATTGGCTTTTACATTTTACAAATGCAGCCATTTAGAATTTGTATGAAAGGTTTAGCACTTGGAAACACTTTTTGAAAGATAAATAGTGCATTTTACATACAATACAACTATACAGGGCCGTCTTTAGCGTACGGCAAACGGGGCACTTGCCCTGGGCCCAATCTTTGTTAGGGGGCCTGCGCTACCCGTGGGTGGGGCTTCCACTCTCTGCTCTCACTACAACAGCCCCGGACCTCTGTATTCCCCAGCTAGTATAGAGGGGGCGGGAGCTTCACTGACGCTTTGTTGGGGGGCCCGCGTTACCCGTGAATTGGGGCCCTGATGACAGCTTTGCAGAGTGCACAGAGGACAAAGGAGGCTGTATTCCCGCGCTAGCCAGCTAAGAGGGGACGGGGCCGGGAGCTCCACTGATGCTCTGACCCTGTCCCATGCGGCCTGTATGCTGGGAACAGAGCGGCTGTAGTGAGAGCAGTGATCTGAGTGGGAGCGCCATTGGAGCTCTCGGCCCCGCCCCCTCTATACTGGCTGGGAAATACAGAGGTCCGAGGGCTCCACTGATGCTCCCACTCCGATCACTGGCTCTCACTACAGCTGGTCTGTTCCGAGCATACAGGCTGCACGGGGGCGGGGTCAGAGCATCAGTGGAGCTACCGGCCCTGCCTCTGCCCCCTCTCAGCTGGCTAGCACGGTAATACAGCCTCCTGTGTCCTCTGTGCACTCTGCAAAGCCGTCATCGGGGCCCCAATTCACGGGTAACGCGGGCCCCCCCAACAAAGCGTCAGTGAAGCTCCCGGCCCCACCCCCTCTATACTAGCTGGGGAATACAGAGGTCTGGGGGCGGGGCTGTTGTAGTGAGAGCAGAGAGTGGAAGCCCTGCCCACGGACCTCTAAGTGTATGTAGTGAGTTTGACTGGCCAGGTATGTCCTTACACCCATAAAATGCCTGACTGCTTAAACCCTGAGCTGTGTTATTCAACTGTAAAGCTGTGCGTTGCTGAAAGTTCTCTGACCATCTCCTGTATAATGTCCACAGTCTCTGATTGTCTCCTCTAGTATGTCTGTAGTCTTTACTTGTCTCCTGTAGTATGTCTGCAGTCTCTGGTAATCTCCTGCAGTATGTCCGCAGTCTCTGGTAATCTCCTGCAGTATGTCCGCAATCTCTGTTAATCTCCTGCAGTATGTCCGCAGTCTCTGGTAATCTCCTGCAGTATGTCCGCAGTTTCTGATGTTCTCCTGTAGTATGTCCGCAGTCTCTGGTAATCTCCTGCAGTATGTCCACAGTCTCTGATTGTCTCCTGCAGTATGTCCACAGTCTCTGGTAATCTCCTGAAGTATGTCAGCAGTCTCTAGTAATCTCCTGCAGTATGTCCGCAGTCTCTGATTGTCTTCTGCAGTATGTCCGCAGTCTCTGGTAATCTCCTGCAGTATGTCCGCAGTTTCTGATTGTCTCCTGCAGTATGTCCACAGTCTCTGGTAATCTCCTGCAGTATGTCCGCAGTCTCTGATTATCTCCTGCAGTATGTCCGCAGTCTCTGGTAATCTCCTGCAGTATGTCCGCAGTCTCTTATTGTCTCCTGCAGTATGTCCGCAGTCTCTGAACCTCTCACGCAGTATGTCCGCAGTCTCTGAACCTCTCCCGTAGTATGTCTGCACTCTCTGACACTCTCCTGTAGTATGTGTATTAATGTGGCCCTTTACTTGCTAAATTATTTGGAATTGCTTCACTGCTCAGTGAGAGGTAATGATGTGCATTAACCTCTAGCAACCAATCAGCGAACAGTAGTGATCTGCTTTAATCTCTAGCAACCAATCAGTAAGTGGTAATGATGTGCTGTAACCCCTAGCAACCAATCAGTGAGCGCTATTAATGTGCATTAACCTCTAGCAACCAATCGGCAAGCAGAAATTATGTGTTGTAACCTCTAGCAACCAGCCAGTGAGCAGTAAGGATAGGCTGTAACCTCTGGCAAACAATTGTAATCGCTGCATGATCTGCTGCAGTAAACTGATTTTGAGTCTACCTGCTATTTTTTGTATGTTTTAGAATGGAGGGGGGGGGTGGCCAAGAAAATGTTTTCCCAGGGCCCAATCAAACTTAAAGACGGCCCTGCAACTATATAGATCAGACCAAAATGAGGGACAAATGAGGAGGAAAGAGGGACATTGCTCCAAATCAAGGACCGCCCCTCGAAATCAGGGACAAATGGGAGCTATGCAAAAGGGTTAGAGGTTTCCTCCCCAAGGTGGGGATGAGCGGGACAGGAAATGATAGGAAATCCCTCTAGTAGGAAAGGAGGAGAACTTCTGTCAAGTTTTTAATGCCATTGTAGATCACGTGAAGAATAATAAGTATTCAAACCCTCAGAGGAGAGGCTGCACTTGTAAAAATATGAATCAAAACAACAAAATGGAGGCACTCACTAAAGTGGAGAAGGTCATGAAAGAAGTTTTGTTGGTAGCAAAAATCAGAAAGTGTGTGTGCATCCTCTTAGTACTAGAAGTCAACAAAATAAATATACATAAAAGCAATAGTACTACAATCAGTATAACAATCAGTACAGCATATATCAAACTGATAGGAAATAGGACATAGTAAGCTATAATATCATAGATACAGAAACCAAATAGCACTATAAAATGTCAACAGTGAGGAAAGAGAAAAAATGTTTATGTAATTATCCTTAAAAATAAGGATGAGATATATTCTCGGTCACAATGGAAAATATCACCAAAGACACAAGCATCGCCCTACTAAACAAGCCAGTTTAAAATGTTCCTCATCATACCCAGACTTTATTATACTTTATGTTCCTAGATCGCTATCACGTCTGTGTGGAAAAGTCCTGTTATAATTACAGCATTATTGAAACAAACTCACGTGGATCATGCTGAATGAAAAAATCGTGAGTGTCTTGCGAGACAAACAACCCCTCTTCGATAAAATATGGTCGCCCTGGCTTACTTACTTACTTACTTACAGGTCCCCGATGTACGGAGTTGACTTTACAGATGATCGACGCGGAATCCCCGGACGGATTAACCCTTTCCTTTTCCCTTTTTTTTTCTCTCTACCTTTTCTCTCATTTTTTTGTTTCTTGCTACTCTTGGCATCATGCCTTTACAGCTTTTCTGTCTCCTATCTTACCTAAATACATTTGTGTATATTTGAGGGAAAAGAGTCCCCCATATGGGACAGTTATGGTGTCTAATAGTGGGCAGAACCTTTGTTATCCGATAATATAGGGCTGAGACTTTCTCACTGTCAGTGGCGGCTGATGCTCAATATTTTGGGGGGTGGCAAACCAACGACACCCCCCCCTGCGTGCGCAAGAGACGGACGGGAATGCAGCGATCCCCACCCACGGGAGGCGGACGGGAATGCATCAGTGATCAGAGGCCTCTTTACCTTAGGAAGGAGGCAGATCAGGCAAACATGGATCCGGGTTGCAGCTCCTTGCTTCTCCTCCAGGCCAAACAGGAAGTGTGTCCTGACAGACCCGATCAGCCGGAAGTCCTAAACTCCCTGGCCAACCGGGTCTCAGGAACTGCTTCCTGATTGGCCCGGGAGGAGAATCAGGAAGACAGCAGCAAATATTAATTTGCTCTTTGCACACAAGTGGGCGGGCTTGGGGCGCAGTGCTCTGCGTTCCGAGCCCACCCTTATTTGAGGCCAATTAGAGCCTCAGGCTTTAATCATGTGCTTCAAAAGAAAAAACAATTGGAATCCATGCGTCCGGCGCCCTGCATGTAGATTAGGGGGCCAGACGCAGGGATAGGGGGGACGGCGCTCCTGAGCCTTGCATAAATGGGCCGCCACTGCTCACTGTCCAGGCCACTTTACAGCGGTTAAGTTTTAATGCTGTTTTGAGCTCATAGTTCTTCTGTTTTGCATAAATATGATCCTGGTCAGCTAAATGGCTGTCATTTGGAGGTCATGATGTCTTTGCACTTTATTAGCAATTTACAACCAGCCACTTGTCCTCCCTTTCTTTACAAGCTTATGTGTCCCCTTAGGACCACATGGAAGACCCAACCTGCTTGTTACATCCTTTTCCCATCCCCTCCCCCCACTTATATACCACTTTTGTACGGAGCACACAAGGATTGTTCGCTGCTTTGTTAAGTGATCTTTTCTCTTATTACTGAAATGGAAAAATAAGGATAAGAGAAATTGAGAGTTTTTATTTTACCAAATATTTGGTGAATGTGTTTGAATCAATTAGAAAGACAAAATTAAGGTGTCTTTTGGTGATTTTTTTGTAATAGGCTGCCAGGAACCATAAACCAGATGTAGATAGAAAGTGCAGTTAAAATCACACCTTTAATTACACAGCTCAGGAACGTAGTAAAAAAACAGAAGCCTTGGTTTGGATGCCAGAGTCAGTAAACAGACGAGCTGGGGTCAGGAAACCAGAAGTCAGAGTAGTCAGATGCAAAAATCAGGAACAGGAATCGGAGGGGAAGTCAGCCAGGCCAAGTCATACATAGGAGCACAGGAAGGAAAGCACTTAGAGATCATAGACCACACAAGGGCAAGGAGGAAATGAACTAAGCTGCTTAAATAGCAAAAAGGAGCTGGCTATAGGCTAGACTAATGAGGCAGGTAAATGGTACCCAGGTGGATCACTAAGGTAACCAATCCTTTTTAATTTGTTCATAAACGGCCTGGAGGATGGGGTAAACATTTCAATCTCTGTATTTGCGGATGACACTAAGCTAAGTAGGGCAATAACTTCTCTGCAGGATGTGGAAACCTTGCAAAAAGATCTGAACAGATTAATGGGGTGAGCAACTACATGGCAAATGAGGTTTAATGTAGAAAAATGTAAAATAATGCATTTGGGTGGCAAAAATATTAATGCAATCTACTTACTAGGGGGAGAACCTTTGGGGGAATCTAGGATGGGAAAGGACCTGATAGGCTCAGCAATTGCATGCAATGGCAAGCTGCTGCTAACAAAGCAAATATTGGCAAGCATTAAGAAGGGGATTAACTCCAGGGATAAAACGATAATTCTCCCACTCTACAAGACTCTGGTCCAGCCGCACCTAGAGTATGCTGTCCAGTTCTGGGCACCAATCCTCAGGAAGGATGTACTGGAAATGGAGCGAGTACAAAGAAGGGCAACAAAGATAATAAAGGGTCTGGAAGATATTAGTTACGAAGAAAGGTTGCGAGCACTGAACTTATTCTCTCTGGAGAAGAGAAACTTGAGAGGGGATATGATTTCAATTTACAAATACCTTACTGATAACTTCACAAAAGGGATAAAACTTTTTTGCGGAAGAGAGTTCAATAAGACACGTAAGAGTGGCAAGAATGTGGAATTCTCTTCCACAGGCGGTGGTTTCAGCGGGGGGCATCGATAGTTTCAAAAAACTATTAGATAAGCACCTGAACGACCGCAACATACAGAGATATACAATGTAATACTGACACATAATCACACACATAGGTTGGACTTGATGGACTTGTGTCTTTTTTCAACCTCACCTACTATGTAACTATGTAACAATGAGTGGCAGGTAATTAACCGACAGCTGAGCAACTTCTGAGCACTGAAAGAAAAAAGCAACTTGTTAAGTAGCAGGAACCCTGCCCAGGCTTTAATAAATCCTGAGGGATGCATAAATTTCTTCAGATTTTCTAGACCTGTTCTTGTGTAAAAAAACAGCCCTTTATTAGCCTCATTGGAGTATATTTACCAAAGATTTGCTGGAAACATTCACCCAGTGAAGACATTCAGATTTAAAGGGATTCTGCCAAATTCAAGCTATGTATTGTATTATTAGTTGTGCAAATCGTGTTGATAAAATATTGCCACAGTGAGTCTTAATAGTACAGTAGCAGTTACTGAAAATAAAAGTGTGCCCCCCAGAGCTAGCCAGCAAGCAGGCTGATATCCCTATAGCAAGGGAGTGGTGAGCACACTGATACTATCTCACATGTTCTTCAGCTTTGGGGGTGCTTTAAAATAGATTTCCCTAAAAAAACAGCAGACCCTCTCCCAAAACACCAAAGCCCTGATGCTGTGCCACTGGGCTTTTTGGTATCCCGATGCCGGCAAGGGGAGATTGTGTACCAACTGCTTGCTTCCCTAAGGGGTGCAAAGAGGTGTCAACCCCTCTTCCATGTTCTGGGTTTTAGAGGTCCCTTGGGCAGATCAGAGGAAATAGTAATGTAGTCCACCCTTCTTAATACTCAAACTCCAATTAAACCCTTTGGAGGGCTTTGTAAGGGAGGGAAGATTTGGCATTAGAGGAATCTAATGCCGCGTACACACGGTCGGACTTTCCGGCATACTTGGTCCGGCACACTTTCCGACAGACTTTGTCCGCCAGGTGCGCCGGACTTTAAAACGGACGGACTTGCCCACACACGCCGGGACTTTGCGGCGGGCTAAGTCCGCCCGTCTTTCCGACGGACTTTCGCCGGAGTTCCGGCGGACTTTCAGAATGAACGGACTTGACCACACACGGCCAAGTCCGTTCATTTTGAACGTGACTCAGGTGCGACGGGACTAGCAAAGGATGTCAATCTTGCCGCTTTTATCGGCGAGATTGACACCTTGCGAGCCCCGTTGCGGGGCATACCAGGCCCTTAGGTCTGGTATGGATTATAAAGGGAAGCCCCTACGCCGAAAAAACGGCGTGGGGTCCCCCCTAAAATCCATACCAGACCCCGATCCGAGCACGCAGCCTGGCCGGTCAGGAAAGGGGGTGGGGACGAGCGAGCGCCCCCCCCTCCTGAACCGTACCAGGCCGCATGCCCTCAACATGGGGGGGTGGGTGCTTTGGGGGAGGGGGGCGTCCTGCGGGGGCCCCCCCACCTCAAAGCACCTTGTCCCCATGTTGATGAGGACAAGGGCCTCTTCCCGACAACCCTGGCCGTTGGTTGTCGGGGTCTGCGGGCGGGGGGCTTATCGGAATCTGGGAGCCCCCTTTAATAAGGGGGCCCCCAGATCCCGGCACCCCACCCTATGTGAATGAGTATGGGGTACATGGTCCCCCTACCCCTTCACCTAGGGAAAAATTGTAAGTAATAAAACACACTACACAGGTTTTTAAAATATTTTATTAAACAGCTCCGGGGGTGGGGATCTTCCTCCGGCTTCGGGGGTCTTTTTCCGGCTTCGGGGGTCCCTCCGCTTCATCTTCTCCCGGCGTCCGGTTGGTTCTTCTCCGCTCTCCGGCCTCTTCTCCCGGTGTCCCAGGTCTTCGGCCGGCTCCTCTGCTGTGTTCAGGTAGCTCTCTTGCCAGCAGAGGTCCGGACTTCTGAGCTGCTGGGCTTCTTCTCTTCTCTTCTCTTCTCCAGATGTTGACACGACGCTCTCTCCTGCTGGACTGGTCTCCGAGGGCTGCGTTGTGACTTATATAGGCGGAGACCCCGCCCCCTTTTGATGTCCCTGGGCATGCTGGGACTGTGACGTTTTAGGGGGCGTGGTCGACCACGCCCCCTAAAACGTCACAGTCCCAGCATGCCCAGGGACTGTGACATCATATGGGGGCGGGGTCTCCGCCTATATAAGTCACAACGCAGCTCTCAGAGACCAGTCCAGCCGGAGAGAGCGTCGTGTCAACATCTGGGGGAAGAGAAGAGAAGAGAAGACAAGAAGACAAGAAGCCCAGAAGTCCGGACCTCCGCTGGCAATAGAGCTACATGAAGATGGCGGAGGGGCCGGCCGAAGACCTGGGACACCGGGAGAAGAGGCCGGAGAGCGGAGAAGAACCAACCGGACGCCGGGAGAAGATGAAGCGGAGGGACCCCCGAAGCCGGAGGAAGATCCCCCCCCCGGAGCTGTTTAATAAAATATTTTAAAAACCTGTGTAGTGTGTTTTATTACTTACACTTTTTTCCTAGGTAAATGGGTAGGGGTACCATGTACCCCATACTCATTTACATAGGGTGGGGGGCCGGGATCTGGGGGCCCCCTTATTAAAGGGGGCTCCCAGATTCCGATAAGCCCCCGCCCGCAGACCCCGACAACCAACGGCCAGGGTTGTCGGGAAGAGGCCCTTGTCCTCATCAACATGGGGACAAGGTGCTTTGTGGTGGGGGGGCACCCCCTTTCCTGACCGGCCAGGCTGCGTGCTCGGATCGGGGTCTGGTATGGATTTTAGGGGGACCCCACGCCGTTTTTTCGGCGTAGCGGGGTTCCCTTTATAATCCATACCAGACCTAAGGGCCTGGTATGCCCCGCGCTCGCCGCAATAGGAAGATTTGTTTTTCCTATTGCAGCGAGCGCGAGATGCAATACCCTGCCCTCGTGTCGTATTTGGTCTGTCGGACCAGCCTACACACGAGCGGGCTTTCCGTCGGACCAGCACACACACGGGCGGACTTTCCGCCCGAAACTGAGTCTGACCGAAAGATTTGAAACTTTCTTCAAATCTAGGTCCGGCGGGCTCTTGGGAAGAAGTCCGCCGGAAAAGTCCGCCGCCGCCCACACACGGGCGGATTGTCCGGCACACTCTGGTCCGCCGGACCAAGTATGCCGGAAAGTCCGACCGTGTGTACGCGGCATAACAGTGGCGTGAGTGGGATGTTGAGGTCCCCCCACAAAATGGTCAGTCTGGATGACAAACCTTGTAATTTAAGCTTGATGGTTTGAAAAAAAGCAGCATGTTTAGTTAGGGCAGTATCGGTTAGCTAAAATCACAGGAGTACCCTGAAGGGCACCCCTCAGGAAGAGGTAGCACCCTTCTGGGTCAACCAGTTGTTCCGTCAACTGAGGTCCTGAGCAGTGTGCTTAAAGAAATAAATGGAGACCCCCCCGGTTTTGGAGGTTGCAGCAGTGGCACATAAACTCCAATTGGCTAGGGAACTCTGCGGATCTGATCCATCCTTGCTTATATTTGGAATAAATGTCCAGGGGAGACATTTAGAAAGTTTATGCCCAGAGTTGGGCTTTAGTATGGTGAAAACAAAGCTTCAGTTTTGTAAAATTCTCTCTGTTTTTATCTAAACAGAGCAAAAAATTATTTTCATTTACAGAACTTTTTTTAACTCTCGCAGACTTAAGAAGTTCAAAAAAATTAACTAAGCTGAAATCAGCATGGATGTTTGGAAAGAAGGGGACAGACAAAAAACACAGTCAGGAGATCGATACATCCCTGTCATTTATCATGAAATTAATTTTTGACATAAAACATTTTTCAGTGGACATCTCTGCTCGGGCTCAGGCGGCTCGTCTGTTAGAGGTTTGGTGGTGGAAGAATCCTTTAATCAGATCCTATTCATGTTTTTCAACCTCATATATGACTGCTTCTCGTATTGATCTGGCTTTTGCTAACCCTGCTATTCTAGCCGATATAATAGATGCTAAGTACTTGCCAAGTGGGTTATCTGATCATGCTCCACTATTACTTACATTATGTCTTCCCCATTCTAGAGATGCAGCACAATGGAGATTGGGAACCCACTGGCTGTCACATCCTGATATTAAAGATAAAATTCCACCCCTTCTTACAGAATACTGGGATTTTAATGAGGGATCTTCTTCCCCTGCAAATGTATGGGATGCCTTTAAGGCATATACTCGAGGACAATATATATCTATTATTAAGGCTGTTAATAAGGCCCAGCAGGTGAAGAACGATACCTTGCAGGCTTCGGTGGAAGAGCAAATAGCTCAATATGCAATTGATCCGTCAGAGATCAATTTTAATGGTTTATTACATGCAAAACGAACTTTACATCTTCATAAGACAGAGACCACAAGGATGGATCTTTACAAAAATAAACAGAGGTCCTTTGAGCAGGGGGACCGGAATGGTCGTTTTTTTCGCAAGGATGGCTGAACATGAGCATACTGCAACCTTGATTCCTGAAATACGTACCGTACCTCATTGAGGGGTACGGTTTCTTCACAATCTAATATTTTAGAGGCCTTTTCGACAGTACTACCAGCCATTGTATACATCCCAGTTGACCCCAGATTTTTTGCCTAATGATATGGCGGCTTAAGTGGATCCAGTGGCGCTTGTCTGGTTGTCAGACACAGAGAGAGGGGCTTTAGTAAGTTCCTATAACATAAGAGGAGGTTCTCCAAATTATTGGTTATTTCCCTATGGGGAAGTCACCGGGACCGGATGGTCTCCCTATAGAATTTTATAAGGCTCATGGAGACCTTCTTGCTCCTCTTCTTGCTTCTCTCTATTCCCACTCTCTGAAGGAGGGGGCGGTGCTGGATTCAATGAGCCACGCTCATATAGTTCTGATTCACAAACCACAAAAAGATCCATCCTTTTGCGCATCTTATAGGCCTATTGCTCTTCTGAATACAGATTTCAAGATATTGATATTGCCCGACAATTACAACCCATTCTGTCTACAATTATTGACTCGGATCAGACTGGGTTTATGGCAGGGAGGGCCACAGATGTGAATTTACATAATCTATATACTAACATCCATGCCTCACATCTTAATATGGGTACCAGGTTTGTGGCCTCCCTGAATATAGAGAAGGCCTTCAACACAGTTGAGTGGCCTTTTCTGTGGGAGGTACTTCGTAGGATGGGTTTTCCATTGACATTCATTAAATGGATACAGGTTTTATATAGATGTCCTAAAGCTGCACTAAGACTGGGAGGAGGGTTGTCTTCCCCTTTTTCTTTATATAGGGGCACTCGCCAGCAGAGGCGGCTCTAGGCTTTGTGAGGCCTTAGGCAAAACTTACACATGAGGCCCCATGGACTGGGACGCTCCGTGATGAGGCCGCTATTCCGCAGGCTGCGGGCAGTATCTGATTTGTCCGTCAGCTCCTAAGCCACAGAGTCCCAGTGGGGGTAGGCGGAGCCGCCGGCATCAACTTCAGTGGTGGAGAACAGGCAAATTAGGTGGCAGTGAGGCCCCTGTGAGTGCGAGGCCTTAGGCGACCGCCTAATTTGCCTAATTAGAGAGCCGCCTCTGCTCGCCAGGGCTGCCCTCTATCTCCGCCCCTTTTTGCCATTGCAATGGAGCGGTGGCGGAGGCTCTTCGCATTTCTTCAAATATCAAGGGGTTGCGAGTTGGTTGGCTGGAGGTGAGAGTAGCCCTATGTGCAGATGACCTCCTATTGTTCCAAAATTATGCTGGACCTTCCCTGCAGGGTGCTTTATAGATATTAAATTCCTTTTCATCCATTACGGGGATGAAGGTTAACTGGACAAAATCATTGTTATTTCCAATAGATATTGATGCTCGAAATACAGCTCCTTCTGATATCTCATTACAGTGGGTAGAGGATTTTAACTACCTAGGAGTGGTGGTATCTCACAGACTTCAGAGTTCATTTCTTTGAATTTGACCTCAGTCTTGAGGGATATGCGGCCAAGACTAAAGGCATGGGAATTTTTACCGTTATCCCTTTTGGGACGCATTAATCTTCTGAAAATGAAAATTATTCCAAAATTTACATACCATTTTAGACATTCTCCTCAGTGGATCCCTAGAGCATTTTTTGCAAGACTCAATCAACTATTCTCCTCTTTTTTATGGGGCCCAAAAAAACGAGATAAAAAATTGACAACTTTGATGCGCCCTGTAATTACAGGGCGGTCTAGCTTTTCCAGATCTTTATAAATATTTTCTAGCTACTCAACTGGTGATGGCCGCATGGTGGTTATGCCCAGATCTATCTAATCCTTCCATTCTGTTGGAAACAACAGTGGTGTAATCTTTAGAAGCTCTAAAGTTCCTGTTATTCAGAGGCCCTCAGGCCCCTTATCAGTTGACTCCCTCGATGCTTACTACTATTCGAGCTTAGGGGGCTGGTCTTTTGCCGCATACACACGATCGGATTTTCCGACGGGAAATGTTGGATGTGAGCTTGTTGTCTGAAAATCCGACCGTGTGTATGCTCCATCGGACATTTGTTGTCAGACTTTCCTCCAACAAATGTTGGCTAGCAGGTTCTCAAATTTTCCACCAACAAATGTTTGTTGTCGGACTTTCCGATCGTGTGTACACAAGTCCGTTGGACAAAAGTCCAAAGTACAAACACGCATGCTCGGAAGCAAAGATGAGCCGGAAGTGCTTGGTCTTGTAAAACTAGCGTTTGTAATGGAGATATCACGTACGTCTTGTACGTCACTATGTTCATAATTGTTGGCCAACATTTGTGTGACCGTGTGTATGCAAGACAAGTTGGAGCCAACACCCTTCGAACAAAAGTCCACGGTTTTGTTGTTGGAAGGTCCGATCGTGTGTACAGGGCATTAGATGTGAGCATTATCCTAGAGCAACAATTGCTCCGAATGCCCCCCTATGGTTGAATCCTAGTTTACTCCAGATCTATAAATTACCTGAACCTAGTGTATGGACTAAGTGTAATGTTACGTTGGTTTCTCAGGTTGTAATTGATCAGAAGTTATTCTCTTTTGCTTCACTTACCTTAAATTTTAATTTACCCAGTTCCCACTTGTTTAGATATTATCAGCTTTGCCATGCCTTCAATGCCCAGTTTTCACAAACTAAGCCAATGATCGAACAGCCTATTTTGGAAATGGTACTTCGGTCTGATTGTTTGGAGAAACCTATTCTCACTTTATTACAGTTTCAAGGCAAGATGGCTGCGGAACATTCTTGATTTAGACAAAAAAAAAAAAAAACGATTACCGATCTTTTGTTTACATCATGTGGGCGCACGCCCACCGCTTACTCTGTGACTGTGCCCGCGGGTCCCGCGGACCCGATGTCCGCTGGGGGCCTGTTATCATGACATGGAGCGGCAGAATGGGGAGATGCCTATGTAAACAAGGCATTTCCCCGTTCTACCTAGTGACATGACCTAGTGATCATAGTATGGCTGATCAGTGTATATTTTGAGTTTACATACACTTTAAAGTGGTTGCATACTCTATTTTTTACCTAGAGGTAAGCCTATAATAAGGGTGTACGGTTTAGGTGATATTCACTTTGCATGCAGCCGCTGACGTCAGCGGCGCATGCGCTCTGAAGGTACGGCTGCTGCTGCTGGACCTTCTCAGAAAGAAGACTCCCGCGCAAATGCGCTTTGAGTGGCCTGAGCCACGAATCTGATAGACATGCCGAGGGGAAAATCTCAGCTCCCCCTGTGGTGACTAGGATCCGATGCCGACACCTCGATCGAAGGTAATGCCGCGTACACACGGGCGGACTTTTCGACCGGTCAGGTCCGATGGACTTTCCAACGGACTTTCGATTAACTTATGACAGACTTCCAACGGACTTTCGAACGAATGGACTTGACTATGCACAATTACACCAAAGTCCGACGGATTTGTACGTGATGGCATACAACCGGACTAAAATAAGGAAGTTGATAGCCAGTAGCCAATAGCTGCCCTAGCGTCGGTTTTAGTCCGTCGGACTAGCATACAGACGAGCGGATTTTTCGACTGGCATGTTTCAAATCTAAAGTCCGTCAGATTTTCGACTGGAAAAGTCCGCTGAAGGTCCGATGAAGACCACACACGATCGGATTGTCCGCTGGACTCGGTCCGTTGGACCGGTCCGATACAAAAGTCCGCTCGTGTGTACGCTGCATAAGTATTTCATAATGAGTTAGTATGCGGTGCATCAGTGCCGCCCCTCTTTGCTGCCAATCAGTGCTGCCTAGCCATGCTGCCTATCAGTGCCACCTATCAGTGTCCATCAGTGCCACCTACCAGTGTCCATCAGTGCCACCTATCAGTGCTGCATATCAGTGCCACCTATCAGTGCCCATCAGTGCTGCATATCAGTGCCACCTATCAGTGCCCATCAGTGCTGTGTATCAGTGCCACCTCATCAGTGCCCATCAGTGCACATCATTGAAACAGAAAAATTACTTATTTACTACATTTTCTAACAGAAACTAAGAAAAACATTTTAATTCAAAATGTTTAGCTTTTTTTTTAATTTTTATTTAGCAAAAAAATAAAAAACCCAGTGGTGATTAAATACCACCAAAAGAAAGCGCTATCTGTATAAAAAAAATGATAACAATTTTAGATGGGTACAGTGTAGCACGACCACGCAATTGTCATTCAAAGTGTGACAGCGCTGAAAGCTGAAAATTGGCCTGGGCAGGAAGGGGGTCAAAGTGCCCGGTTTTGAAGTTGTTGAATACATTCATGCTTCCTGTGCAAAAATACAAAACAAACAAAAAAAAAGCAGCTTGCCCATCTGTGTTCTGCTTAATAATACTATGCAAGAATTCGTTTATCCCATAGCTGGATACTTAATTCACATGCCGACAAGTTAAGGCCATTTTACTGCTGTGGCACAGCTGCTACTGAAAGAGGAATTATGTAAATTCTTCATTTTACAAGACTTATAAGACTCATAATATTCCAGAGATTGAATCCTTCTTCAGTATTGACTGTGGATTTTAAGCGCATTACTCGCATAAACTGGAAATATCCACTCATAAAAAAAAGAACGGAGGTATGGATCAGGTTCTTGATCTTCTTCTTCAACAATTCATATGGTATTTTATTACCCTGATATAGGTAAACATTGGGCATTCACTGCGTCATGGTGAAAAGCTAGAGGAAAGAATGATTAGAGAAGTGTATCATCTGGTATTTTAGAACATTTATATGAAGCAGGGTTCCAGCGATAACAAAAATTTAAATGAATAGGTTATTAAAACAAAAAAGCAGCTTTCATTGCAATGCTGATTTTCAGTGTGGAGGCAACTCTGGTAGTAAGTTCTTTCTTTTACTAGATATCCACAGTCTTCCATATTGAAGGATGGCCACCATCATTCAACTCACTTCATCTGAACCCAGGGTGTCATGGACTGATCCCTGGGGATGTATCAACATGGTAGCCTGAACTCACTTTATTACGGCAGTAAACGGCATCCCCAAGTCATTGCTGTGCTCTGTTCAGGGCAGAACCATCCTCCCCCTCCACCACCAAAGCAGTGACCCATTACATCATTGGACTGGCCAAAGGAGTCTAAGAAAAAAGGCACCAGTCCTCAGGAAGGATGTACTGGAAATGGAGCGAGTACAAAGAAGGGCAACAAAGCTAATAAAGGGTCTGGAGGATATTAGTTATGAGGAAAGGTTGCGAGCACTGAACTTATTCTCTCTGGAGAAGAGACGCTTGAGAGGGGATATGATTTCAATATACAAATACCGTACCGGTGACCCCACAATAGGGATACAACTTTTCCGCGTAAGAGAGTTTAACAAGACTCGTGGCCAATCATTAAAATTAGAAGAAAAGAGATTTAACCTTCAACTACGTAGAGGGTTCTTTACTGTAAGAGCGGCAAGGATGTGGAATTCCCTTCCACAGGCGGTGGTCTCAGCGGGGGGGCATCGATAGTTTAAAAAAACTAGATAAGCACCTGAACGACCACAACATACAGGGATGTACAATGTAATACTGACATATAATCACACACATAGGTTGGACTTGATGGACTTGTGTCTTTTTTCAACCTCACCTACTATGTAACTATGTAACTATGTACATACTGTATACATACCTCCCAACATTTTGAGATGGGAATGAGGGACACCTACTACCAAATGTATGTAGGCATAGGACACGCCCCCTGCCACACCCTCGTAGCCTCCCTGACGGTAATCCCGAATGTGGCTCGGGGTTAAAATTCAGTCCCATTAGCGGTAACCCCGAGCCACACTCGGGATTACATCTCAGGATCCTGGTGCGGCGTTACTTACCTTGTCCCCGGGATCCTGCGATGTCCCCCGCAGTGTCCGTGGGCTCTGTCTCCTCCGAAGCCTCTCCGCGCCAGGCACCGTTCCCTGCGAGCGTCGCGATGCACGGGGGCGGAACCTGGCGGCAAATTCAAAAAAATGTAAAAATCATAACACATACAGTACTGTATGAAATTATTTCACATCCCTTTTGTCCCCAGTGCTTTGGCCCATGCCCTGCATGCAGTTTTATATGATATATACTGTTCTTTCTGCCTGGAAACTGGAGATTGTCCATAGCAACCAAAAAGTGTCCCTTTACGTCAAAAGTGGCTTTAGATCAGCTAGAAAACAGCGATAGTAAATTAGAACACTTGCAGAATTGAGCGATAGTGAATCGTGGGAAAATTTATTTTATTATTATTATATTATTATTTTTTAATTTTTTATATTTATTTATTATATTATAATTTATGTTTTTGTGTTTCAAACTTCATCATACCCGGGATATCTACTAGACTCTTGGTGGACAGATTTAAGTGTGTTATTGTTAAGAATTACAGACCTACAATATAACACGCCAAATTTCCATGCAAAATAATTGTACCGCTTTCAGCACCTAAAATCCGAAATAATCATCCCGCCAGGGAGGTTAAAGGAGAATTAAACAAAAAAAAAGGTTAACTAAATCCACAAGTGCTTTTTTTTACCTCTACTTTTCCTTTATATTGGCTTTTGGAATTTACAAATGCAGCAATTTAGAATTTTGATAAAAGGTTTAGCACTGGGAAAAACTTTTTGAAAGATAAAAAGTGCATTTTATATACAACTATATAGATCAGACCAAAATGAGGGACAAATGAAGAGGAAAGAGGGACAGAGGGACATTGCTCCAAATCAGGGACAGTCCCTCGAAATCAGGGACATTTGGGAGCTATGCTGTATATGATGTACACAGTATAGAACAATGGATTGGGGAGCTAGGAAGGGCTTTAAGCACTTCAGCCCCGGAAGAATTTACTCCCTTCCTGACTAGGCCATTTTTTGCGATACGGCCCCGCGACGCTTTAGCTGAAAATTGCGCGGTCCTGCAACGTTGTACCCAAACAGAATTTACGTCCTTTTTTTCCCATAAACAGAGCTTTCTTTTGTTGGCATTTGATCACCTCTACTGTTTTTATTTTTTTCGCTATAAACAAAAGAAAAGCGACAATTTAAAAAAAAAACACAATATTTTTTTACTTTCTGCTATAATAAATATCACAATTTAAAAAAAAAAAAAACACACATTTTTTTCCTCAGTTTAGGCCGATATGTATTCTTCTAAATATTTTTGGTAAAAAAAATCGCAATAAGCATATATTGATTGGTTTGCGCAAAAGTTATAGCGTCTACAAAATAGGGGATAGATTTATGCCATTTTTATTATTATTTTTTTTTTTTTACTAGTAATGGCATCGATCAGCGATTTTTATCGGGACTGCGCTATTGTGGCGGACAAGTTGGACACTTTTTTGGGACCACTGACATTTATACAGCAATCAGAGCTAAAAATAGCCACTGATTACTGTATAAATGTCACTGGCAGGGAAGGAGTTAACACCAGGGGCGATCAAGGGGTTAAGTATGTGTTCCCTCAGTGTGTGTTCTAACTGTGAGGGGAGGGGAATGACTGGGAGAGAAGACAGATTGTTGTTCCTACTTAGTAGTACTTAGTAGGAACACACAATCTGTCTCTCCTCCCCTGATAGGACAGGGATTTGTGTGTTTCCACACACAAATCCCCATTCCTGCTCTCGCGCCCGCAATCGCAGGTGGCCAGCAGGGATCACACCCACGGGCCACGCGCATCGGGTCCCCCCGCCGCGCACACCTGCTATGGCTCCTAAAGCAGCCCCAGTATATATATGCCGATTCGTGCAGCAGAGCCATTCTGCCACTGTATATATAAAGGAGCCGGTCGGGAAGCGGTTAAAGCAGAACTTCATTCTCAATCAGCATTGATTATTTTTAATCCTTATGCTGCTAGCATTAGTAAATAGATAGGAAAGTATATCAAATTTACTAGTTTTACACCATGTATTTTTACATTTCTTCAGTTACTTCCTGGTTTTTAGGCCTAAGAAATTTATGTCATACATCCCCGGAGTCTTCAGGAGGGGAGGAGGGGTGATCTCAGTTAACGCCCTCCTGCCTGAATGCCTGAGCTAAGGGCAAACGGATTCCAGGAAGGAAATGTTATATGAATCATTTGCTCTTACTCAAAGTGATTTCTCAGCAAAAATAAAGTGTAGAGACTTGGATGGATGGGTGAGTTTGCTTTGAATATCGAAAATGAATGAAATAGCTAACAACTATATACACACACTATATTACCAAAAGTATTGGGACGCCTGCCTTTACACACACATGAACTTTAATGCCATCCCAGTCTTAGCCCATAGGGTTCAATATTGAGTTGGCCCACCCTTTGCAGCTACAGTAGTACCTTGGATTATGAGCATAATTCGTTCCAGAAGCATGCTTGCAATCCAAAGCACTCTTATATCAAAGCGAGTCTCCCCACAGGAATCAATGGAAACTTAGATGCGTTCAAGTGCCACTGCTGGTGTATGCAGTATCACATGTGGCCAGAGGTGCGGGGTTGCCAGAGATACTCGGAAACACTTGGAGACGCTCGGAGACTACTTGGAGATGCTCGGAGACCCTCGGAAACGCTCGGAGACATTCGGGAAGCGCTCGGAGACATCTCTGGCCACATGCGGTACTGCACACCCCAGAGGCTTGACTCCTGCTCATCTTGTGGGACAATGCTCGCAAATTGAGTCAGAATAAAAATAAAAAAAAATAGCTTGTATTGCAAAACGCTCATTAACCGTGTTACTTGCAATCCGAGGTATTACTGTATAACAGCTTCAACTCTTCTGGGAAGGCTGTCCACAAGGTTTAGGAGTGCGTCTATGGGAATGTTTGACCACCAGTCTGATCATTGGAGGAGAGTACACCGAGTTCCCAGCATAGCTAGAGAACTGACCACACTGTGCTCTCCTGCTTAGTGTGGCCAGTTTTTGATAGGAAAGTAGAGGGACTGGCAGGGACACCAGGGATTTCACACACAGAAAGTACCGTATTTATTGGCATATAACACGCACCCCAAGTTTAGGAGGGAATTTTAAGGAAAAAAACTTTTAGGAGTAAAGTTTAAGGAAGAAAAACCTACATTAAAATGCCCATCAATGCAGCCTCATCAGTGTCCATCTGCAGCCTTGTCAGTGTCAGTGCAGCTTTGCCCCAGTGTCCATTGCAGCCTTGTCAGTGCAGCTTTGCCCCAGTGCAGCCTTGTCAGTGCAGCCATGTCAGTGCAGCTTTGCCCCAGTGCAGCCTTGTGTGATCGCCGCGATCGCCGCCGACATACACAGCTGTGTGTAAATTCAAATACGGCGCCAAGACTGCAGGGACTCGGCGGAGCAGAGATACACATACCCGAGTGTCCTCGGCTTTTCCCGGCGCCGCTCACAGTCACGCCCAGTCCCGCCCTATGATGGACATCACACAGGTCCAATGGCGGGAATGGGCGTGACTGTGAGCAGCGCCGAGAAAAGCCGAGGACACTCGGGTATGTGTATCTCGGCTCCGCCGAGTCCCTGCAGTCTCGGCGCCATATTTTAATTTACACATGGCTGTGTATGTCGGCGGCGATCGCGGCCGATCACACAAAATTGGCGGGGATCGGCCTATAACACGCACCCACGATCTTCCCCTGATTTTCAGGGGGAAAAAGTGCATGTTATATGCCGATAAATACGGTAATACAAAGAGAACAGGATACTTTCTCATACAAGTACATGGTACAGCAGGCTCATACCAGGAATATGAAATGCTGGGTTAACAAACTTTAAATTAAAAAAAATAATAATAAATTAATTAAAAAAGGAGCGGTAGAGGTAAAAATGAATGGGGCTTTTACATCAACATTTTTTAAAATACACATGCAAAAAAAAAAAAAATCAAAAACTCCTCTTATCCTTCATCCCTGCATTTATGTTGTTTTCTACAAAACTGTCAGGTCCCGCATAATGAAGAGCAACAAGTAAAAATGTTAAAAAAGATAAATGTCATTTGTCAGGATATGCTGGGCTGGTGAAAACTGGAATTTGAAACTGCCCTTCCGTTCTGCCGCATAAATTTCCGTCCCATCCCAATACTCTCCACTGAGCTCAGGCGGATAACGATGCTAATATTTTATTGGCAAAAGTTATTCAACATTTAAATGCAAAACTATACGATTATTTGTCTGGTTAAATGTTTGATTACAAAGTCTAGCAGTTTTATTGCAAAAATAAATGCTTGTAGGAAGCTTATCCATAATAATAATGCTACCTCTGATAGAATAGCATTAGAAAGGTCCATTTGAATTTCACATTTGAAAGAAGAATCATTTCTAATTGAGCTTTCATAAATAATAGATGAACCTTATTCACTTGAAAATGTTCTTTGACAGCCATTTAAACAATACAGGAAATCACTCTGCAGTGTGCTGTATTTATTTAAGGTAAATCTCTGCTTTTCCCATGCATATCATTACAGTGTATCTAAACCTAAAAACAAAAATGTAATATATTGCAGCATACCAATCCTTAGATGTGGTGGCCGCATTCGTTTTCTTTTTTTTTTTTAGACTTTTATTTCCTTTATTTTCACCTGGAGATCTGGCCATTAACACACTTCCAGTCTTATGCCTCGTACATATCTGTTCGTTTAACCACTTCAGCCCCGGAAGATTTGGCTGCTCAATGACCAGGCCAACTTTTTGCGATACAGCACTGCGTCACTTTAACTGACAATTGCGCGATCGTGTGATGCTGTACCGAAACCAAATTGATGTCCTTTTTTTTCCCACAAATAGAGCTTTCTTTTGGTGGTATTTTATCATCTCTGCTGTTTTTATTTTTTGCGTTATAAACAAAAAAAGACCGACAATTTTGAAAAAACACAATATTTTGTACTTTTTGCTATAATAAATATCCCCAATTTATTTTAAAAAAAGCTATTTTTTTCCTCAGTTTAGGCCGATATGTATTCTTCTACATAATTTTGGTAATAAAAATCGCAGTAAGCGTATATTGATTGGTTTGCGCACAAGTTATAGCGTCTACAAAATAGGGGAAAGATTTTTGGCATTTTTATTATTATTATTTTTTTTACTAGTAAGGTCGTGATCAGTGATTTTTATCAGGACTGCGACATTATGGCGGACAGATTGTACACTTTTGACACATTTTTGGGACCATTGACAACTACACAGCGATCAATGCTATAAAAATGCACTGATTAGTGTGTAAATGTCACTGGCAGGGAAGGGGTTAACATTAGGGGGCGATCAAGGGGTTAACTGTGTTCCCTCGTGTGTGTTCTAACTTTAGGGGGATCGGAGTGACTGGAGGAGAGTGCAGTGGGCGCGCCTGCTATCCCACTTAAAGGGACCGACGTACAGCTACAATGGTTCGCGGGATCGCTCTGACCTGCCGCAGTATAATGACGGCGGCTGGTAGGCAAGTGGTTAGGCCTCATGCACACAAGACGCTGTTAAATGCACGTTTAGAGGCAGTTGGACACTTTTTTCAACTGTCCCTGAACTCATTCAGTGTTGCCCTATGTGTCCATGTACACAGTCTCCTTTTTTGGCGTTTAAAGGAACCCTATTTTTTGGACCAGAAAACACAGAAATATTATGGTAAACTGCAGCAGAGAATGAAATTTTGTGACCTGATTTGGGTCCCCATATCACAGGGCCACTTAGTGCTAGAAACCCCAAATTTGGTGTGCAAACCCAGTGGAACTAGCACTACAACATATTCAATTTTGGGGTTCCCAGCACCAGGTGGCCCCAAGATATGGGGCCCCAAAGTCGGGTCACAAAATGTCATTCTCTGCTGCAGAAAAGTGCTTCACATTTTGCGACCCTATTTGGGGCCCCATATCTCGGGGCCACTTGGTGCTTGGAATTTGGGGTCCTAGAACTAAGTGGCCCCGAGATATGGGGCCCCAAAGTCGGGTCGCAAAATGTCAAGCATTTTTCTGCAGCAGAGAATGACATTTTGTGACCCGACTTTAGGGCCCCATATCTCGGGGCCACTTAGTGCTAGGACCCCACATTTGGATATGGTGTAGTGCTAGTTCCACTGTGTTAGCACACCAAATTTGGGGTTCCTAGCACCAAGTGGCCCCGAGATATGGGGGGGCCCCAAAGTTGGGTCGCAAAATGTCATTCTCTGCTCTGCAGACGCTTCTAGACGCAAACGCGGCTAAACGCAGCTAAACGCGGCATGCAAACGCGGCAAAACGGCATTTCTAAATGCCGGTTTAAGCTTTTAAAAACATGTGTTCAACAGAGTTTTCACTGGCGTCTTGTGTGTATGAAGCCTTAAAGTTTTACAAAACCCAGGACCCTGCATTCACTATATCTGGTTTTCCACAGTACACAGAACATGGAAATTCAATTATTTTAGTAAATATAAACTGCTAAATACCTTTTCTCATCAGCAGTATATAGCAGTCTTGTGACTTCTATCAGTGTCTGACTAAAGCTTGTAGGAGGAGTTTTCATGACTCCTGACCCTCTGTCTGGACAGTGCTGATTGGCCCTGTGCTGATCACATGCACTCTCCAAAAAGTAGTGTGACTACAAAGCTCTCTACTATCAGGAGACTAATAGGGGACTGTGGAAGAAGGGGAGGATCAGAGAAGACAGGATCAAACAGCCTTTTTACACAATGCACCAGATTAAAACCCTTAGGTTCCACAGTGAGTATAACAAGCATTGTTTACTGTATATACAGTGTTGTGGGTTTAGTAACACTTTAATATCAAATTAACTAATTGAAAATGAGTTTGCTTGCTGACCATTTGACCACTGAGTCTCCCGCATTGATCTGCAGAATAAGAAGAAAAATTGAATAAGTACTGGAATGCCTAGATAGAGAGATAGAGAGATAGATAGATAGATAGATAGGTAGATAGATAGATAGATAGATAGATAGATAGATAGATAGATAGATAGATAGATAGATAGATAGATAGATAGATAGATAGATAGATTTTTCAGGTTTCTGTGATGTAAAAAAATGTGACAAAGATAAATCATTTCAGAACTTTTTCCATCTTTAATGTGACCTATAAACTGTAAAACTCAATTGAACAACACACTGAAATCTTTTAGGTGGAGGGAAGTAAAATAAAAAAATTAAATAATATTGTTGCATAAGTGTGCACACCCTTAAACTAATATTTGTTGAAGCACCTTTTGATTTTATTACAGCATTCAGTGTTTGGGTATAAGTCTATCCAGAGGCGGCTCCCTAATTAGGCAAATTAGGCGATCGCCTAAGGCCACGCAGTCAGAGGGGCCTCGTGGTCGGCTAATCTGCCTGTGATCAATCACTGATGCTGTCAAAGTCTCATCCCGGTCCGGTGGTAGCAAGTGCAGGGAGCGGGACAGTAGAGGCCTCTAGGTGGCGGCAGCAGCAGCGGCTGGATGACAGCACCCGGCTCCAAGGCATGCGGGCGGCATGTCCATGTGGGACCTGAAGCTGAGCTGCTTTTTCTGCCTGTGCCGCTCACCTGACCTCTCTGCACCTGCCTCCTATTTGGTTCTGCAGTCGGGGCCGGGGGGGGGGGGTCGCTGAAGCTATCCAGCTGAGCTGCAGTGCCCCATGGTTGTGAGGAGGAAGGAGCTCTCATGCTGCCTGGCCGGCCGGAGGGAAGGTGAGTGTCCGTGCAGCCTCCCGGTGTGTCTGAATAGGAGGAGTGGTGGGGAGACTGAACATAGTGGAATTGATTTTTCCATATTACTCCATGCAGCCGCTGAATGTCTGCAGGAAGGAGAGGGGGAGAACTGATCATTCAGCGGCTGCAGGAGGAATATGATAAAATCAATTCCACTATGAGCAGTCTCCCCACCACTCCTCCTATCTAACTGTTTCTGCATCCCCGTGCTCTCCGGCCCCTCCGTGCACTCCCTGGCTCCGCCCCTCCTGCTCTTCAGCCCATCCTTGTCCTCCCTGGCTCTGCCCCCATTTCGTCAGCACCCCCCTGCTCTCCACTCCAGTTCTTTCTCCCCCCTCTCAAGCTCCCCCTAGCGCTCTCCAGCCCCCACCCCTCCAGTGCTCTTCACCTTTTCCAGCACTCTCCGGCCCCCACCCCCAGCAATCTCCGCCCCCACCCCCCAGCACTCTCTGCCTCCACCCCCCAGCACTCTCCGTCTCCACCCCCAGCACTCTCCGCCCCCCACCCTCCAGCACTCTCCGGCCCCCACGGCCCCAGCACTCTTCGCCCCCCAGCACTCTTCGCCTTCACCCCCCAGCACTCTCCGCCTCCACCCCCAGCACTCTCTGGCCCCCACCCCTCAGCACTCTCCGCCCCCCAGCACTCTCCTCCACCCACCCCCCAGCACTCTCCAGCTCCTCCCTGCTCTTTGCCCCCCAGTGCCTTCACAGACTGGGACATGGGGCACAGGAGGGGCTGCAGACAGGGACAGGGCTAGAGATCTCTCTCCCCCTTTCCCTCACCCCCCTCTTTCTCACCTCCCCTCTCTCTCTCTCTCTTACCCCCTGTCACTCCCCTCACTCCCTCTCTCCCCCTCTCTCTTTCTCTCTCTCTCTCCTCCCCCCTCTTTCTCTTACCCCCTCTCTCTTTCTCTTACCCCCCTCTCCCCCTCTCTCTCTTACCTCCTCTCCCCCCTCTCTCTCCCTCCCCTTCTCCCTCTCTCACCACACTCCTCTCTGGCTCTTTCCCCCCTCTCACTCTCTCTCTCTCCCCTCTCTCTCTCCCTCTCTCGCCCCCTCCCTCTCTCTCCCCCTCTCTCTCTTTCCCCCCTCTCTCTCTCCCCTCTCTCCCCCTCTCTTTCTCTCTCCCCCTCTCTCCCTCTCTCCCCCCTCTCCCCCCCCTCTCTCCCTCCTCTCTCTCCCTCCCCCTTTCTCTCCCCCTCTCTCTCCCCCCTCCCTCTCCCCTCTCTCTCTCCCCCTCTCTCTCTCTCCCTCCTCTCTCTCTCTCTCCCCCCTCTATCTCCCCCCCTCTCTCTCTCCCTCCCCCCTCTCTCTCTCCCTCCCCCCCTCTCTCTCTATCCCCCCTCTCTCTGTCTCCCCCCTCTCTCTGTCTCTCCCCCCTCTCTCTGTCTCTCTCCCCCCTCTCTCTCTCCACCTCTCTCTCCCCCTTTTGCGCACCCTTTCTCTCCCACTCTCTCTCAACCCCCTCTTTCTCACCTTCTCTCTCTCCCCCCTCTCTCTCTCCCTCCCCCTCTCTCACAATGTCTTGCTCCCCCTCTCTCTCCCTCTCCCTCTCTCTCCCCTTCTCTCCCTCCCCCTCTTTCTCTCTCCCCCTCTTTCTCCCCTCTCTCTCTCACTCTCCCCTATCGCTCACAATCTCTTACTCCCCTTCTCTTGCCCCCTTTTTATCTCTCTCTCTCTCCCTCTCTCCCCCTCCCTCTATCTTCCCCTCTCTCTCTCTCTCCCTCCCTTTCCTTCCCCCTCTCTCTCTCCCCCTCTGCCTCTCTCTCTCCCCTGTGCTGTCTCCCCCACTCTACTTCCTCTGTGGATGTGGAATGACTCAGTGACATTCCCTCCCCATTCTCCCAAGACACGGGAAATTCTTAGAGGGGTTGCCACCTTGCTGGGCCCCAGATGTTTTATTGGCTGCATATGTCTGATGGGTGAGTAGGGTGCCCTGGAAGTGGTGCTGATGAACTATGTGCTAGATCTGCCCATCTTTTTACAGCCATTTTTATTGCTTGAATTTTTTTTCCCATTATGGGCGTGATTGGTGCCTCACGTGTAAGTTTCGCCTAAGGCCTCACAAAGCCTAGAGCCGCCTCTGAGTCTATCAGCATGGCACATCTGGACTTGGCAATATTTGCCCACTCTTCTTTACAAAAACACTCCAAATCTGTCAGATTGCGAAGGCATCTGCTGTGCACAGCCCTCTTCAGATCGCCCCACAGATTTTCAATCGGATTCAGGTCTGGGCTCTGGATGGGTCATTCCAAAACTTTAATCTTCTTCTGGTGAAGCCATTCCTTTGTTGATTTGATTGTATGCTTTGGGTCGTTGTCATGCTGAAAGATGAAGTTCCTCTTAAGGTTTAGCTTTCAAGCAGAAGCCAGAAGGTTTTGTGCCAATATTGATTGGTATTTGGAACTGACTAAGGCCCCTGTTCCAACTGAAGAAAAACAGCCCCAAAACATGATGCTGCCTCCACCATGCTTCACGGTGGGTATGGTGTTCTTTTGGTGATGTGCAGTGTTGTTTTTGCGCCAAACATATCTTTTGGAATCATGGCCAAAAAGTTCAACCTCAGACCATAACACATTTTCCCACATGCTTTTGGGAGACTTCAGATGTGTTTTTGCAAAATGTTGCCACTCTACCCCATAGCCAGGGGCATTGCTAGGTCTACAAAAGATCTGGGTCTAGAGCCCATAGCAGCAAAGTAAAGAAAGTCATACGCCTGGGCGGGCATACACATGTAAATAATGTGTGTGTGTGTGTGTGTGTGTAACATTGTATATTATCATTAAATCAGGGTACCCAAAGCCCCCCTCATTACATCAGGGTCCCCAGAAAGCCCCCTTACATTGGGGTCACCAGAAAGCTTGTCATGTTACCTGCCACAAGATGCAGATTGTTACATACAGAGAGGCTAGTGTATATAGAAGACAGGCTACTGTATACAGAGAGGCTGCGAATGCACGGAGGCTGGGAATACAGAGAGGAGAGTGGCTGGGTATACAGAGAGGGGTGATGCTGTCATCCCCCGTTGGGGCTAGCCGGCTCACCGATCGAGAGGGCGTTCCGCTCCATGCTGTGAACGAACCGTGGGGAAGGAAATAGATGCAGCTGCACGGCCGTCCATCTATCCCTACGAACTACACTATCTGATCCAGGGTGTGTGATTTACCATACCGGGACAGTGTTTGGTACCATTTATAGCGACCAGTGGAGCAGCTAAAACATACAGAAGCTACCGCTATCCGGCATCACATAAGGATTCCCAACTGGGACCCGGGAGTGGTAACGTACACAGCCATCTGTATATGTAGTGCAGCTCATGCACAGTATTGCCTGTTCCAACCATAGGGAGGCTATATGTAGGAGTACCCACACCATACCGGACTACTGTATATGACAGCAGCTCAGCTGTACACTACTTTGAATCCTGGTTACCACAACCCACCTATTTCACATGGAAGGCCGGCATATTTTCGCCATCCACACCAATTGATGTCCCAGGACTCATCCCGGCATCCCTGCCCACGGTCATAAAACCTCTCTCTCCCCCACAGCCCTCGTCCCTTCCCCACCCATTCCACCACCCCTCCCCCCCCCCTCCCCAACCCCCCCACCCCACCATTTGAGCCACCCCTCCCCCGGGGGTATTGATGTCTGCTTGAGCAAAACCTCATTCAGCAATTGCTGTATACTCCTCATTGTTGGTTTGCGCAGACATCAATAAGCTTTGACGTCCGGACTGTTGTTTTTTGTATGTCTTGTTACATGTTCCCCATGTCTGTGTGTTTTTCGTTTTTGATCAATCTAGGCTTTGGTCAAATTTTACTAGGGCAAGGTCACTCTATGGTCAAGCTGCTGCATATTTCTTCATGTTTTTCTACTGTGTACCCACAATAAATTATTTCTTTTGACATATACATCCTTTTCATTGCCTTTCCAATAAACCCCGCTGTTCTCTTGGTCTCCATCTGTCTGGGACACATCTTTTGGTTTATTGACAATAGGGGTTGGTAGGCAACCACAAGGTTTAGGTCACGGTATTACATACATGCCCAGAGACAAGCCTCTATATTTATTCATTGTTACACGAGGGGAGATGCTGGGTATACAGACAGGAGAGATGCTGGGTATACAGAGAGGGGTGATGCTGGGTATAAAGAGAGGGGAGATGCTGGGTATACAGACAGGAGAGATGCTGGGTATACAGAGAGGGTAGAGGCTGGGTATACAGAGAGGAGAGATGCTGGGTATAGACAGGAGAGATGCTGGGTATAAAGAGAGGGGAGATGCTGGGTATAAAGAGAGGGGAGGGGCTGGGTATACAGAGAGGAGAGAGGCTGGGTATACAGAGAGGGGAGATGCTGGGTATACAGAAAGGGGAGATGCTGAGTATACAGAGAGGAGAGATGCTGGGTATACAGAGAGGAGCGATGCTGGGTATACAGAGAGGAGAGATGCTGGGTATACAGAGAGGAGAGATGCTGGGTATACAGAGAGGAGAGATGCTGGGTATACAGACAGGAGAGAGGCTGGGTATACAGAGAGGAGAGATGCTGGGTATACAGAGAGGGTAGAGGCTGGGTATACAGAGAGGGGAGATGCTGGGTATACAGAGAGGGGAGATGCTGGGTATACAGAGAGGAGAGATGCTGGGTATACAGAGAGGAGAGATGCTGGGTATACAGAGAGGAGAGATGCTGGGTATACAGAGAGGAGAGATGCTGGGTATACAGAGAGGAGCGATGCTGGGTATACAGAGAGGAGAGATGCTGGGTATACAGAGAGGAGAGATGCTGGGTATACAGAGAGGAGAGATGCTGGGTATACAGAGAGGAGAGATGCTGGGTATACAGAGAGGAGAGATGCTGGGTATACAGAGAGGAGAGATGCTGGGTATACAGAGAGGAGAGATGCTGGGTATACAGAGAGGGTAGAGGCTGGGTATACAGAGAGGGGAGATGCTGGGTATACAGAGAGGGGAGATGCTGGGTATACAGAGAGGAGAGATGCTGGGTATACAGAGAGGGGAGATGCTGGGTATACAGAGAGGAGAGATGCTGGGTATACAGAGAGGAGAGATGCTGGGTATACAGAGAGGAGAGATGCTGGGTATACAGAGAGGAGAGATGCTGGGTATACAGAGAGGAGAGATGCTGGGTATACAGAGAGAATAGATGCTGGGTATACAGACAGGAGAGATACTGAGTATACAGAGAGGAGAGATGCTGGGTATACAGAGAGCGGAGATGCTGGGTATACAGAGAGGGGAGATGCTGGATATACAGAGAGGGGAGATGCTGGGTATACAGAGAGGAGAGGTGCTGGGTATACAGAGAGGAGAGATGCTGGGTATACAGAGAGGAGAGATGCTGGGTATACAGAGAGGAGCGATGCTGGGTATACAGAGAGGAGAAATGCTGGGTATACAAAGAGGGGAGATGCTGGGTATACAGAGAGGGGAGATGCTGGGTATACAGAGAGGGGTGATGCTGGGTATACAGAGAGGAGAGATGCTGGGTATACAGAGAGGAGCGATGCTGGGTATACAGAGAGGAGAAATGCTGGGTATACAAAGAGGGGAGATGCTGGGTATACAGAGAGGGGAGATGCTGGGTATACAGAGAGGGGTGATGCTGGGTATACAGAGAGGAGAGATGCTGGGTATACAGAGAGGAGAGATGCTGGGTATACAGAGAGGAGCGATGCTGGGTATACAGAGAGGAGAAATGCTGGGTATACAAAGAGGGGAGATGCTGGGTATAAAGAGAGGGGAGATCCTGGGTATACAGAGAGGGGTGATGCTGGGTATACAGAGAGGAGAGATGCTGGGTATAAAGAGAGGAGAGATGCTGGGTATACAGAGAGGGTAGAGGCTGGGTATACAGAGAGAGGAGATGCTGGGTATACAGAGAGGAGAGATGCTGGGTATACAGAGAGGAGAGGTGCTGGGTATACAGAGAGGAGAGATGCTGGGTATACAGAGAGGAGAGATGCTGGGTATACAGAGAGGAGCGATGCTGGGTATACAGAGAGGAGAAATGCTGGGTATACAAAGAGGGGAGATGCTGGGTATACAGAGAGGGGAGATGCTGGGTATACAGAGAGGGGTGATGCTGGGTATACAGAGAGGAGAGATGCTGGGTATACAGAGAGGAGAGATGCTGGGTATACAGAGAGGAGCGATGCTGGGTATACAGAGAGGAGAAATGCTGGGTATACAAAGAGGGGAGATGCTGGGTATAAAGAGAGGGGAGATGCTGGGTATACAGAGAGGGGTGATGCTGGATATACAGAGAGGAGAGATGCTGGGTATAAAGAGAGGAGAGATGCTGGGTATACAGAGAGGGTAGAGGCTGGGTATACAGAGAGAGGAGATGCTGGGTATACAGAGAGGAGAGATGCTGGGTATACAGAGAGGGGAGATGCTGGGTATACAGAGAGGAGAGATGCTGGGTATACAGAGAGGAGAGATGCTGGGTATACAGAGAGGAGAGATGCTGGGTATACAGAGAGGGGAGATGCTGGGTATACAGAGAGAATAGATGCTGGGTATACAGACAGGAGAGATGCTGAGTATACAGAGAGGAGAGATGCTGGGTATACAGAGAGCGGAGATGCTGGGTATACAGAGAGGGGAGATGCTGGATATACAGAGAGGGGAGATGCTGGGTATACAGAGAGGAGAGGTGCTGGGTATACAGAGAGGAGAGATGCTGGGTATACAGAGAGGAGAGATGCTGGGTATACAGAGAGGAGAGATGCTGGGTATACAGAGAGGAGAGATGCTGGGTATACAGACAGGAGAGAGGCTGGGTATACAGAGAGGAGAGATGCTGGGTATACAGAGAGGGTAGAGGCTGGGTATACAGAGAGGGGAGATGCTGGGTATACAGAGAGGGGAGATGCTGGGTATACAGAGAGGAGAGATGCTGGGTATACAGAGAGGAGAGATGCTGGGTATACAGAGAGGAGAGATGCTGGGTATACAGAGAGGAGAGATGCTGGGTATACAGAGAGGGGAGATGCTGGGTATACAGAGAGAATAGATGCTGGGTATACAGACAGGAGAGATGCTGAGTATACAGAGAGGAGAGATGCTGGGTATACAGAGAGGAGCGATGCTGGGTATACAAAGAGGGGAGATGCTGGGTATAAAGAGAGGGGAGATGCTGGGTATACAGAGAGGGGTGATGCTGGGTATACAGAGAGGAGAGATGCTGGGTATAAAGAGAGGAGAGATGCTGGGTATACAGAGAGGGTAGAGGCTGGGTATACAGAGAGGGGAGATGCTGGGTATACAGAGAGGGGAGATGCTGGGTATACAGAGAGGAGAGATGCTGGGTATACAGAGAGGAGAGATGCTGGGTATACAGAGAGGAGAGATGCTGGGTATACAGAGAGGAGAGATGCTGGGTATACAGAGAGGAGAGATGCTGGGTATACAGAGAGGAGAGATGCTGGGTATACAGAGAGGAGAGATGCTGGGTATACAGAGAGGGGAGATGCTGGGTATACAGAGAGAATAGATGCTGGGTATACAGACAGGAGAGATGCTGAGTATACAGAGAGGAGAGATGCTGGGTATAAAGAGAGGAGAGATGCTGGGTATACAGAGAGGGTAGAGGCTGGGCATACAGAAAGGAGAGATGCTGGGTATACAGAGAGGAGAAATGCTGGGTATACAGAGAGAATAGATGCTGGGTATACAGACAGGAGAGATACTGAGTATACAGAGAGGAGAGATGCTGGGTATACAGAGAGCGGAGATGCTGGGTATACAGAGAGGGGAGATGCTGGATATACAGAGAGGGGAGATGCTCAGTATACAGAGAGGAGAGGTGCTGGGTATACAGAGAGGAGAGATGCTGGGTATACAGAGAGGAGAGATGCTGGGTATACAGAGAGGAGCGATGCTGGGTATACAGAGAGGAGAAATGCTGGGTATAGAGAGAGGGGAGATGCTGGGTATACAGAGAGGGGTGATGCTGGGTATACAGAGAGGAGAGATGCTGGGTATACAGAGAGGAGAGATGCTGGGTATACAGAGAGGAGCGATGCTGGGTATACAAAGAGGGGAGATGCTGGGTATAAAGAGAGGGGAGATGCTGGGTATACAGAGAGGGGTGATGCTGGGTATACAGAGAGGAGAGATGCTGGGTATAAAGAGAGGAGAGATGCTGGGTATACAGAGAGGGTAGAGGCTGGGTATACAGAGAGGGGAGATGCTGGGTATACAGAGAGGAGAGATGCTGGGTATACAGAGAGGAGAGATGCTGGGTATACAGAGAGGAGAGATGCTGGGTATACAGAGAGGAGAGATGCTGGGTATACAGAGAGGAGAGATGCTGGGTATACAGAGAGGAGAGATGCTGGGTATACAGAGAGGAGAGATGCTGGGTATACAGAGAGGGGAGATGCTGGGTATACAGAGAGAATAGATGCTGGGTATACAGACAGGAGAGATGCTGAGTATACAGAGAGGAGAGATGCTGGGTATAAAGAGAGGAGAGATGCTGGGTATACAGAGAGGGTAGAGGCTGGGCATACAGAAAGGAGAGATGCTGGGTATACAGAGAGGAGAAATGCTGGGTATACAAAGAGGGGAGATGCTGGGTATACAGAGAGGGGAGATGCTGGGTATACAGAGAGGAGAGATGCTGGGTATACAGAGTGGGGGGATGCTGGGTATACAGAGTGGGGGGATGCTGGGTATACAGAGAAGAGAGATGCTGGGTATACAGAGTCCCCCCCCTCCCCCTGCACTCACCTGCTCAGGAGCTCTGTGTGAGAACGTTCCTCCCGACTCTATGATATGGGCGGAGGAAGGGAGGAGACTCGCTCCCACACTGATCTCCCTTCTATAGCTGTCAGTGAACCCCCGAGTGCAAAGTAATCAGTGAGAGTGCCGCTGCTGTGCGGGAAGCGCTGCGTCAGACACCCCGGGACACTCTCACTGTAGGGCCGGCCCCAGGACTCGGGGCTATGTGCCTCAGATTGGGGGCTCCAGCCTCAATAGCCACCCCTTACGAATGCCACTGCCCATAGCCCAGACATATGAAGAATGCGGGAGAATATTGTCACATGTACCACACAGCCAGTACTTGCCAGATATTCCTGCAGCTCCTTTAATGTTGCTGTAGACCTCTTGGCAGCCTCCCTGACCAGTTATTTCTCATCTTTTCATCAATTTTGGAGGGACGTCCAGTTCTTGGTAATGTCACTGTTGTGCCATATTTCATCCACTTGAGGAAGACTGTCTTCACTGTGTTCCATGGTATATTTAAAGTCTTGGATATTATTTTGTACCCTTCTCCTGACTGATACCTTTTAACAATGAGATCCCTCTGATGCTCTCGAAGCTCTCTGCGGACCATGGCTTTTGCTGTAGGATACGACTAAGAAAATGTCAGGAAAGACCTACTAGAACAGCTGAACTTTGTTTGGGGTTAACCAGAGGCACTTTAAATGATGGCAGGTGTATACTGACTTCTATTTAACATGAGTTTGAATGTGATTGCTTAACTCTGAACACAGCTACATCCCCAGTTATAAGAGGGCGTGCACACTTATGCAACCACATTATTTTAGTTTTTTATTTTTACTTCCCCATCCTAAAAGATTTCAGTTTGTTTTTCAATTGAATTATAGGTCACATTAAAGGTGGAAAAAGTTCTGAAATGATTTATCTTTGTCTCCTTTTTTTACAGCAGAGAAACCTGACATTTTAACAGGGGTGTGTAGACTTTTTATATCCACTGTAGATACACTGGTACATTTGGTTCTTTGGGCTCCGTTCACATCTAGGCGTTGCTATTTTACAGGCGTTTTTTCACAGGTGTTTTGAAGTTGACAAGTCACCAAGCAGTAAAATGCCTGTAATCTGCCAAAAAAGAAGCTCGTGTACTTTTTTGAGCGACGGGCATTTTGCTTAAGGCTTACGGCGACAGAACGCTCAGATGTTAAAAGGGGCCATTGAAATGAATGGGATTTGTCTTGTTGGACGTTTTTAGAACTGAGGCTTAAAGCAGAAAATCGCCCAAAAAACGCCTAGATGTGAATGGAGCCTTAGCAAAAAAAGAACATTGTTTATGAAATATAGAAGAATATATATAGAATATAGAAGAATATCTAGACAAATAGATAAACAGGAAGGTACATGTTGGTTATTTTTGAAAAAAAATATTGCATTACTCATACATAGGTTTTTGATATTTCCCCGCTGATGCATCTCTACCAAATGAATATATGTACATTGTCTCAAGTCATCAGTAAAAGCACAAATAAGAACATTGCCGTCTCTGCACATAAATGGAACTTTAAAACAAGGATCTATTTTTAGCATAATAGAATTTTAAAGATGAATGTTACCATAGAGACTAGTACGGATAAAACATGCACCGTATCGGTTGATATGTACCTGTATTTGTTTCTGCTCACCGTCCAGCCGGTGGCCATGTAGCCATTGATGGAAAACTGCGATATTCTGTTTCTAAATGAAAGAGCCGATAACGGCTTGGGACATCTTCATTTGATAGCGGTCATAAAACAGAAAGGCTTTTAAACTGTTAGCTGCAGATCGGGAACATGCCCACGTTGATTAGTTAAGTTTAATTTTTCAGGATGTTTTGCAAGAATTAACTAAATGACTATTTATTGATGGATGACGTCTGGTCAATATCATAAAGAAGATAGTACAGAAAAATAAGAAGATGCAATTAATGTGTGTAGCAATAGTGACTTTAACCACTTCAGCCCCGGAAGATTTGGCTGCTGAATGACCAGGCCATTTTCTTGCGATTCCGCACTGCGTCGCTTCAACTGACAATTTGCGTGGTCGTTGCGACACTGCACCCAAACAAAATTGACGTCCTTTTTTCCCCACAAATAGAGCTTTCTTTTGGTGGTATTTGATGCGGTTTTTATTTTTTGCACTATAAACAAAAAAAAAAGAGCGACAATTTTAAAAATAATACAATATTTTGTACTTTTGGCTATAATAAATATATTTTTTCTTAGTTTAGGCCGATATGTATTCTTCTACATATTTTTGGTTTTAAAAAAAAAAAATCGCAATAAGCGTATATTGATTGGTTTGCATGAAAGTTATAGCGTCTACAAAATAGGGGATAGATTTGTAGCATTTTTATTATTATTTTATTTTTACTAGTAATGGCGGCGATCTGCGATTTTTTATCGAGACTGCAACATTATGGCGGACACATCGGACACTTTTGACACATTTTTGGGACCATTGTCATTTATACAGCGATCTGTGCTATAAAAATGCACTGGTTACTGTAAAAATGTCACTGGCAGGGAAGGGGTTAACACTAGGGGGCGATCAAGGGGTTAACTGTGTTCCCTATGTGTGTTTCTAACTGTAGGGGGAGGAAACTGACCTAGAGGAAATGACAGATCATTGTTCCTAGCTATTAGAAACTCACGATCTGTCTCTCTTTACAGAACATAACAGGAATTTGTGTTTACTAACACACGTCCCTGTTCTGCCTCCCATGCCCGCGATCTCTCGTGGCCGGCGGTCTCTCGTGACCATCGGCCACGAGCATCAGCACCCCCGCAGTGCAGCGGGCACGTGCGCGCTCCTCCGGTGGCGGGCACGCGCCTGCTATTCCGATCCCGCCTACTATCCCAATCCCGCCGAGCTCATGTATAGCTACGGCGATTCATGGGATCGTGCCGACCTGCCGCAGTATAATGATGGTGGCTGGTCAGCAAGCGGTTAAGAGAACAGGGAACATAAGACATAGGAAATGGCGCTAAACTGGCATAAGAGACAAAATCATAATGTTTCCCCAAGTGGTCTTAACTCCTTCATGATGGGGGGTAAAACAATGTAAACAGATGTAAGTCAGCAACACTCGGTGGGCAGCAGGAAGGCAGCTAGCAACAGGTCAATATACACCCAACCACTTTATTAGGTACACCTGTTCAATTGCTTGGTAACACAAATCGCTAATCAGCCAATCACATGGCAGCAACTCAATGCATTTAGGCATCTAGACGTGGTGAAGCTGACTTGCTGAAGTTCAAACCGAGCTTTAGAATGGGGAAGCAATGGGATTTCTGTGACTTTGAATGTGGCATGGTTGTTGAAGCCAGACGGGCTGGTTTGAGTATTTTGAAAAACTGCTGATCTACTGGTATTTTCACACACAACCATCTCAGAGAACCATTACAGAGAATGGTCCAAAAAAGAGAAAATATCCAGTGAGCGGCAGTTGTGTGGAGGAAAATGACTTGTTGATGTCAGAGGAGAATGGGCAGACTGGTTTGGGTGCCACTCCTGTCAGCTAAGAACAGGAATCCGAGGCTACAATTCGCACAGGCTCACCAAAATTGCACAATAGATTGGAAAAGCGTTGCCTGCACAATAGATTGGAAAAGCGTTCAATGGCCTCCACAGTCACCAGATCTCAATCCAATAGAGCACCTTGGAATGTGGTGGAACGGAAGATTCGCCTCACGGATTGTGCAGCTGAAAAATCTGCAGGAAATGAGTGATCTCTGAGGAATGCTTCCAACACCTTATTGAATCTATACCATGACTAGGGATGGGCCGAACACCCCCCCCCCCCCCACCCCCGGTTCGGTTCGCACCAGTACATGCGAACAGGCACAAAATTTGTGCGAACTTGTGAACCCTATTAAAGTCAATGGGACACAAACATGAAAAATCAAAAGTGCTCATTGTAAAGGCTTATATGCAAGTTATTGCCATAAAAAGTGTTTGGTGACCCGTGTCCTGCCCCAGGGGACATCTTCAATCACGCTGCCTGATGGACCCGTAAAATAGAAAAAAGAAACCGAAAAAACTCCACCTCCATGGGAGGCCTCCTGGCGACTGCCGTCTTTTGGCTGTGACAGCTGTTATACAGGCAAGAGCGGGGCCACCCACTGACGTAACAGGATCACCCCGTCCCCCTCTGACATCACATGACATCTGAAGGGGGCAGTGTCACTCGGTTAAAATATATATAAAACACAAAGCGCTGTGATGCTAAATAGCTGATAATTACACATAAAACCAAGTGAGGCTGCTATCAAAAGAGAGTGTTTTCAGAGTCACTTAAAAAGAATAAATAATGATATTTGAAGCGCTTCACAATGTGCATGAAAATGAATATATAAGAATAAATATAAATAGTCAAATAAAACCAGCGGTGAGTAAAAATTCCTAAAAAATCCAGCAATCAAAATAGTGTAAAATTATAAAAAATTAGTGACACCAAATGTGTAAAAAATTCACATAAAAAATCCACATAAAAATAAATATATAGGGATATATTCAGAAGGTTCAATTATACAGGTGTAGAATCCTGATTGGTATAGAGCTTTTGATCACTAGCAAAGCTGTTTAAAAACACTTGCTTAATTAAGGTGCTCATTGATAGTACCAATGTGTTTTTTGCTTCTATTCACAACCAATGTGAGAATCATACACAGGCAGATAAGAGAAAAAACCAATCATTGTGCAATAGTTAGGATACCAGGGTACACAGGCAAACTTCAATCCACTCACGTGTGCCTTATAATGATAAGGCATATGCAGGTTTTACTATAGCAGTCAGCCGCCTTAGACAGGAGCAGATTCAGGCTGAATCTGCCTGTGTACCTTGGTATCCTAACTATTGCACAATGATTGGTTTTTTCTCTTATCTGCCTGTGTATGATTCTCACATTGGTTGTGAATAGAAGCAAAAAACACATTGGTACTATCAATGAGCACCTTAATTAAGCAAGTGTTTTTAAACAGCTTTGCTAGTGATCAAAAGCTCTATACCAATCAGGATTCTACACCTGTATAATTGAACCTTCTGAATATATCCCTATATATTTATTTTTATGTGGATTTTTTATGTGAATTTTTTACACATTTGGTGTCACAAATTTTTTATAATTTTACACTATTTTGATTGCTGGATTTTTTAGGAATTTTTACTCACCGCTGGTTTTATTTGACTATTTATATTTATTCTTATATATTCATTTTCATGCACATTGTGAAGCGCTTCAAATATCATTATTTAGTGTCACTCGGTTACTTAATCGTGTGGCCCCGCCCTTGTCTACAGTATATAACAGCTGTCACAGCCAAGAGACAGTATTCGGCGGGAGGCCCCATTTTTTCTATGTTTCAGGTCCATCGGGCGGCGTAATTGAAGATGGATGGACATCGCGGGACCCTTTTTTTTTTTTTTTAATAAAGGAATTGTCAAAAACTGTCTATTATGATTTTTACTTTTTGACACTTTCTTTGGTAAATGGGTAGGGGTACCCCCTACCCATTCACATAGGGGGGAGGGTTCTGGGGGCCCCTTTGTTAAATCGGGTTTCCAGATTCCGATCCCACAGACCTCCACAACCACCGGGCCAGGGTTGTGGGGATAAGGCCCCACAAAAGCACCCTCCCAATGTTGAGGGCAAGCGGCCTGGTATGGTTCAGGGGGGGGCACTCGCTTGTCCCCCCCCTTTTCTGGCCTGCCAGGCTTGGATAAGGGTCTGGTATGGATTTTGGGGTGGGCCCCACGCCAATTTATTTTTAAATTTTGATATGGAGTTCCCCTTAAATCTATGCCAGACCCAAAGGGCCTGGTATGGATTTTGAGGGGGACCCCATGCCGTTTTTTCTCTTAATTCTGCCATAGGGTTACCCTTTACCACTTCAATGCACTATTATATACTCTGCACTGACTACACTGTATATATATATACTACACTGACTACACTGTATATATATATATATATATATATATATATATATTTTATATATATATATATATGTATGTGTATATATATATATATATATATATATATATATACACTAAACTGCCTGCACGCCACTAACTAACCTGCCTAATCTAGCTTAAGTTCTCCTCTTCATGTTATTATCATACTATACATAGCCGCCTTATATAGCAGCCTTATATAGTGTGGGGCGTGGACTTAGCCCCCTGAGCCATGCTTGGCCAAAGGCATGCCTTTAGCCAAGCATGGCTCTCACAGCAGATCACGCTGTGATTGGTCAAAGCATGCAGGTCAGGTGCATGCTTTGGCCAATCAGCAGCCGTCAATGCACTGCAATCTCGCAGTGCATTAGTGCATTATGGGGCACTCCGAGGCACTCGAATTTTCCACGAATAACCCATATGTTCAGTTTGTTTGTGAACTTACATTCGACTCGAACATCGGGACTATCCCTAACCATGAAGATTGAAGGCAGTTCTGAAGGCAAAAGGGTGTCCAACTAGGTACTACCAAGGTGCACCTAATAAAGTGGCCGGTGAGTGTATAAAACTCTCCAGTTTAAACAATGTAATAAAGTGCAGTGCCTAAAGTAATATTAACAAAAGGTTATACCATACCAAAAATAAACCAATATGTAAAGAAAATTAAAAAAACAAAAAACAAAATGTGCACTGTGGAGGGTAAAACAAACTTTAATGCCCAGACCTACCGTAATTTTGCAACTTTGACATGTGTTAGTAAAACTGTACACATGATCTCAAATACTTTGTGTATCCAGATGGATTGTACTTTTTTTTTAGGACAAATTGGCCTTTCATTTGGTGGTAAATGGTAACGGGTGTCTCCTGTTTTTTTGTTTTTTATTAAATGAAAACTGGCCCAAAGTGTAAAAACAAACAAAACAAAAATCACTAACCAAAAGTGTTTTATCATAAATCTCCCAAACAAAATCATTCAATTAAAAAAAAAAAGACAGGCCAGTGAACAAATAAAATAAACACATCATGGGATAAAGGTGAAGAAATGAAAATAAAGTAAATAAAAATATTCAAATGTTCCACATATTTCTTCTAAATTCAAAATTTTCACACATTTCAAAATTCTCTTAAAGGGTAAGTTCACCTTTACAGAAAATTCTGTAAGGTGAACTTACACAGGTCCCCCTCGTCGACCCCCCCCCCCCCCCCCCCCCGCACGTCAGGAGCCCAGGACTTAGACATTCCCTGAGCTCAATGTCCAAAACGTCCTTCGTCAGGAGTGAGATTTTGGAGCATTCTAATCCGTCAGATGGGTGGTGCCGACCAATCAGCAGCCCCATAGCCCGTCCTGTCAGCTATGGAGAAGACACGTGGCTGCAGAGGGGACTTCTAAGCCCCGAGCTCCTGACACGGATATACCGGGGCTTAGAACCGGAGTTTGAACTTACACTTTAAGATACTACATATATTTCTTCACTTCCCAAATCTTCAAACATGAATAAACTCTCCTCTTCATGCAACTCCACCTCTAAAGCGGAACTAAAGATAAAAATACCTACTTTAACCACTTGCCGACCAGCCGCCATTATACTGTACTCCAGTCAGTCCACTCCCCCCACAGTTAGAAACACCTCCATAGGGAACACATTTAACCCTTAGATCGCCCCCTCGTGTTCACCCCTTCCCTGCCAGTACCATTTATACAATGATCAGAAGCTATTTTTAGCTCTGATCACTGTAATAATGTCACTGGTCCCAAAAAAGTGTCAAAAGTGTCCGATCTGTCTGTCGCAATGTCGCAGTCCCGCTAAAAATCGCTGATCACTGCCATTACTAGTAAAAAAAAAAAATTATAATAAAAATACCATAAATATATCCCCTATTTTGTAGACACTATAACTTTTGCGCAAACCAATCAATATATGCTTATTTAAATAGGAGAAAAATTGCGCAAGGGAAAAAATATATAGGTGAGCAGCCAACACTCCACTAGACACAAAGTAAAATAATGATAAATAAAACTATAGTGTAGTGCTCAAGGCAGTCAAAAAAATAAACATATGCAATATTGAGATGTAAATGAATTAAACCATATGTGAATGAAAAACAGAAAAAAATAACCCAACATATTAGTCCATTTTAGTGGAAAAATGCTGATAATGAAAAAATATTAAAATAGAAATAAGCTAAACCATGTGCAAATGCAGGAATGTTGACACAACATATTAGTCCACCTGAATTAGAAACACCAACTTGGTGTGAATAGGTATCAACAAAGTACATATGTGAAAATTGTGAATCTTGAAAGTTCTTGATCATGAAGTGAAGTAAGGTTTGCACGCTTACCGGATGAGGTGGACGCATGTACCCTACAGCACATGGGTCAAACAGGCATGATGAGGACTCCGCCTCAATGAGTTATGAAGCAATAAAATTGGAGGTGGACCTCGAGGATGGATGATGGATGATCCCATTTTCAAACGAACAAACTCCAAAGCATGTGGCAAGTGTTAAACCATCCCAGTATCATTAGACATGAAAGACAAATGGATCCATATAGTGTAGTAACGTAAGGTCTTTTATTTTTAAAAAAAGGGGTTCACACTTACAGAATTGTAGATAAAAACAAGCTTGTTCTTAGATAAATATAAAGTGATTGCCTCGAACATCACCCGACGTGTTTCGTCCACACGGACATCATCTGGGGTGTGAGTATAGTTTGCAATCACAGGGTATTTATGGAAAGACTCACCAATGAATGATTTGCCTTAAAATTGGCCACAGGGGATACCTGGGAATGCTTCCGAAGTAGACCAAGATGGCGTCGGCGTGCGTTCTACGGCTCGCTCACAAGGTCCGCTGTTATTGGGTAAAAGGGCCAAAGTGGCGTCAGCGTGCGTTCCATGCCTCGCTCACTGGGTCAAGAGCTATTGGATAAAGGGCGGAAATGACATCATGCGCTCCGCACCACCCATATCGGTGCATCGCAGAGCGGATGTGAGGCAATGCGCTCCACACCTCGCTCTCACGATCGCCTGTTAATAAGTTGAAGTATGGAAATGACATCGAGCGCTCCACGCCTCATACTCTATCTCCTATCAGTGAGTGAAAGGCGGAGACATCGTAGATCATATTATTGGGCCGCTGTTACCAGATAAGGTGGATGTAATCTACAGGGCAGCTCCATCACTCCAAATGTACACTACCGTTCAAAAGTTTGGGGTCACATTGAAATGTCCTTATTTTTGAAGGAAAAGCACTGTACTTTTAAATGAAGCTAACTTTAAACTAGTCCTAACTTTAAACAAATATACTCTATACATTGCTAATGTGGTAAATGACTATTCTAACTGCAAATGTCTAGTTTTTGGTGCAATATCTACATAGGTGTATAGAGGCCCATTTCCAGCAACTATCACTCCAGTGTTCTAATGGTACAATGTGTTTGCTCATTGGCTCAGAAGGCTAATTGATGATTAGCAAACCCTTGTGCAATCATGTTCACACATCTAAAAACAGTCTAGCTCCTTCCAGAAGCTACAAAACTGACCTTCCTGTGAGCAGATTGAGTTTCTGGAGCATCACATTTGTGGGGTCAATTAAACGCTCAAAATGGCCAGAAAAAGAGAACTTTCATCTGAAACTCGACAGTCTATTCTTGTTCTTAGAAATGAAGGCTATTCCATGCGAGAAATTGCAAAGAAATTGAAGATTTCCTACAACGGTGTGTACTACTCCCTTCAGAGGACAGCACAAACAGGCTCTAACCAGAGTAGAAAAAGAAGTGGGAGGCCGCGTTGCACAACTAAGCAAGAAGATAAGCACATTAGAGTCTCTAGTTTGAGAAACAGACGCCTCACAGGTCCCCAACTGGCATCTTCATTAAATAGTACCCGCAAAACACCAGTGTCAACATCTACAGTGAAGAGGCGGCTGCGGGATTTTGGGCTTCAGGGCAGAGTGGCAAAGAAAAAGCCATATCTGAGACTGGCCAATAAAAGAAAAAGATTAAGATGGGCAAAAGAACACAGATATTGGACAGAGGAAGACTGGAAAAAAGTGTTGTGGACGGATGAATCCAAGTTTGAGGTGTTTGGATCACAAAGAAGAACGTTTGTGAGACGCAGAACAAATGAAAAGATGCTGGAAGAATGCCTGACGCCATCTGTTAAGCATGGTGGAGGTAATGTGATGGTCTGGGGTTGCTTTGGTGCTGGTAAGGTGGGAGCTTTGTACAGGGTAAAAGGGATTCTGAATAAGGAAGGCTATCACTCCATTTTGCAACGCCATGCCATACCCAGTGGACAGCGCTTGATTGGAGCCAATTTCATCCTACAACAGGACAATGACCCTAAACACACCTCCAAATTGTGCAAGAACTATTTACAGCAGAAGCAGGCAGCTGGTATTCTATCGGTAATGGAGTGGCCAGCACAGTCACCAGATCTGAACCCCATTGAGCTGTTGTGGGAGCAGCTTGACCGTATGGTACGCCAGAAGTGCCCATCCAACCAATCCAACTTGTGGGAGCTGCTTCTAGAAGCGTGGGGTGCAATTTCTCCAGCTTACCTCAATAAATTAACAGCTAGAATGCCAAAGGTGTGCAATGCTGTAATTGCTGCAAAAGGAGGATTCTTTGATGAAAGCAAAGTTTGATGTAAAAACAATGTTATTTCAAATACAAATCATTATTTCCAACCTTGTCAATGTCTTGACTCTATTTTCTATTCATTTCACAACGTATGGTGGTGAATAAGTGTGACTTTTCATGGAAAACACAAAATTGTTTGGGTGACCCCAAACTTTTGAACGGTAGTGTAGATCGCTCCCAATATTATTAATCCCCCTTCTCGACCCACGTTTTTTCATGATCTGAAGGGCTACTTTCCATGTAAAAAATGCAATGTCTGTCTCTATAATACACTTTCGGGAGAAAGAAAACAACCTCCTTACACTTTACACTTTACAAATGTCACTCATAGATCTTATCCCATCAAACCATTTATCACGTGTGCTCCCATGCGGGAAAAACTATGTGGGGAGGACCACACGCAGTTTTTCAATCAGGGTTAGTGAACACATTTCCAATATAAGATTGGGAAAAAAGAAACATAGCGTTGTCAAACACTATGCTCGTTTTCACCAGAAGGACCCAACCGATACTCAGTTTATTTCTCCACGGCGGGGGGAGATTCAGCCAAACGCGGGGTGACTAAACTTGAAACGTATTGGATATATGAACTCAAATCATATTTTCTACACGATATGAATGTAGAGTGGGACATCAATGTTTTTATTAATAAAGCTTGATGTCCCTCAATTATGCTCTCATTTTATCTGATACCGTTTTAAGGTTTTAATTTCATTTTTCATTTATCATGATCATTTGATTATAAATATTACTATTTCATCTGTATTCATCTATATCCATTGCTGCTATGTATTTACATTATTCTATATTTACCTTGCTAGTCTGATGGCCTATTCATTGATGATATATCTCTTGGTACACAATAGTCAGTTGTTTATTTTTAAACATATGCTTTTAAATCTAGAGAATACTGGTTTTTGGTTGTCCGCCATGTGATTTCACCAATATCTGTTCCCATGTTCAGTTCATGATGGCAGATATGTGGGGGATCACGGGGGTGGAACATCTGATGTCATTTGTATGTCCACTGTTCGCTGTGGGATGGGTGGTTGATGTCATGTGCATCCGCCCTCCTAAGCTCGAGACATGGACCAATTAGACTTGATAGACATTGTAGAGAGTATATATGCGATGTCTCCGCCTTTCACTCACTGATAGGAGATCGAGTATGAGGCGTGGAACGCTCTACGTCATTTCCGTACTTTAACTTATTAACAGGCGATCATGAGAGCGAGGCGTGGAGCGCATTGCCTCACATCAGCTCTGCGATGTGCTGATTTGGGTGGTGCGGAGCGCATGACATCATTTCCGCCCTTTATCCAATAATGGTGGACCCTGTGAGCGAGACGTGGAACGCACGCTGACGCCACTTTGGCCCTTTTAAACAATAACAGCGGGCCTTGTGAGCGAGGTGTGGAACGCATGCCGACGCCATCTTGGTCTACTGCGGAAGCGTTCCCAGGTATCCCCTGTGACCAATTTTAAGGCAAATTATTCATTGGTGAGCCTTTCCATAAATACCCTGTGATTGCAAACTATACTCACACCCCATATGATGTCCGTGTGGACGAAACGCGTCGGGTGATGTTCGAGGCAATCACTTTTTATCTATCTAAGAACAAGCTTGTTTTTATCCACAAATCTGTAAGTGTGAACCCCTCTTTTTTTTATAAATAAAAGACCTTACGTTATTACACTATGTGGATCCCTTTGTCTTTCATGTCTAATGCTACTGGGATGGTTTAACACTTGCCACATGCTTCAGAGTTTGTTCGTTTGAAAGTGGGATCATCCATCATCCATCCTCGAGGTCCACCTCTAATTTTATTGCTTCATACCTAATTGAGGTAGAGTCCTCATCATGCGTGTTTGACCCATGTGCTGTAGGGTACATGCGTCCACCTTTTCCGGTAAGCGTGCCAACCTTTCTTCACTTCATGATTCACCATTTTCACATATGCACTTGTGTTGATACCTATTCACACCAAGTTGGTGTTTCTAATTAAGATGGACTAATATGTTGTGTCAATATTCCTGCATTTGCACATGGTTTAGCTTATTTCCATTTTAATATTTTTATCAGCATTTTTCCACTAAAATGGACTAAAATGGACTAATATATGCTGTTTTCCATTGAGAAGGTTATGTTAGATGAGAAGGCCTGGCTCGCAGTCTCCGCTCTAATTCATCCAAAAGGTGTTCTATTGGGTTGAGGTCAGGACTCTGTGCAGGCCAGTCAAGTTCCTCCACCCCAAACTCGCTTTGTGCACTGGTGTGCAGTAATGTTGGAACAGGAAGGGGCCATCCCCAAACTGTCCCCACAAAGTTGGCAGCATGAAATTGTCCAAAATGTCTTGGTATGCTGATGCCTTAAGAGTTCCCTTCACTGGAACTAAGGGGCCAAGCCCAACCCCTGAAAAACAACCCCACACCATAATCCTCCTTCCACCAAATGATTTGGACCAGTGCACAAAGCAAGGTCCATAAAGACATGGATTAGCGTGTTTGGGGTGGAGGAACCTGACTGACCTGCACAGAGTCCTGACCTCAACCCAATAAAACACCTTTCGGATTAATTCGAGTGGAGACTGCGAGTCAGGCCTTCTCATCCAACATCAGTGCCTGACCTCACAAATGCGCTTCTGGAAGAATGGTCAAACATCCCCAGAGACACACTTCTAAACCTTGTGGACAGCCTTCCCAGAAGAGTTGAAGCTGTTATAGCTGCAAAGGGTGGGCCAACTCAATATTGAACCCTATGGACTAAGACCGGGATGCCATGTGCGTGTAAAGGCCAGCGCCCCAATACTTTTGGTAATAAAGTGTATTAATGAATACAGAACTGCATTAATTTATGTAGTTTATATCTGCCTGGGGTTTGGCTTTAAAACAAAAGAGACAACATGCCATTGGTTCATTTACCAGGAGTCTGCACCAAACTCGGTAAAGATACAGCGGCTTTATACAGAACATTCCTGCATTGGCAGTGCACCATAATTTGAATTCACAAAACAATTCCCTTCTAACAATCTCCAGGGCCAATTCATTATATAAACCCTCAACATGTCACATAGTTAAGCATTTGGCAATTGTTGCCTGCACTGTACATTATATATTGATTGAGAAAGACGCAGAAGTGTAAATGTGAGTCTTGGCTCCGCTTTGATTTTGTCAGTAAATACAGAGAATTTCCTGAAGACATGATCTTGTCTAGAAATAAATCCGTTTAAAATTAAACGACTGCGGTTTGTCAGCGCCATCCACGTTATGGAAAATACAAAACAGACGTCTGGAGGCTATCAGAGACAACGACAAAACCATGTTTGCTAATGACATTGTAATTCTTGAAAAGCTACTTTACTGCTGGGATGTCAACTTATTACTTCTTTCACTTTTCATTGTACTTGCCTGCCACTAAAATTAAAGGGGGGCACTCACCAAATTATAAACAAATTGCAATTAAAGTGAACCAACCAGGGTAGAGCATCTGCTGGTATCTCATTATAATACCCACTATAATTGTACAACCGTACCTCTCTGGGATGACAGAATGTTAATATTCACTTACATTTTCCTCCTGCCACAGCAACAATTTTTTGGGGGTTTTAGGCTGTACATCACGTCAAGCTTCTCTGTCTGTTGGCTAAGATCAGGTGCAGTATCTGTTCCTAATATTTTCTTGGGACAGAACACCAGTTCCCTTTGCCAATTTGGGAAAATGGTTTGTAGGCAGGTGCAGTCTGCACTCCCCACTGCAGGTGGCACTTGACAGATGGGGAAGGAAGTTGTGAAGAACTTGGTTCAGGGTAGGCAACCTTAAAGAGGTGGAGATCTACCTGAACAGGGAGAAATTAAAGATCACCGGGCACAGCGTTGCCCTGTGTCGCCTCCTCAGACCCGATTTAAACCTCTAATTGCCGCATTACCGCGTCAAAAGCGCGTGTATTGCATGGCAACCATGGTTTTAATTCAGGGAGAGGACACGGGAGTGGAGGTAATCTCAGAAGTCATATCAATTAGAGCTCTGCAACAGAGTCGTGGGAAGATCCCTGTCATCTGGAATGTTACGGCCTCGCCGTTGAAACTGCAAGCCCGAATGCTGTTAGGACAAGTAAATCCAGCCACCCCAGTCTCATCATCTCATTTAGGGAAGGGAGAGAAGGAAGAAATCTCCATAGAACAGTTTTACCCACAAAACACCCCACTATCACCTGAGTAGAAAGAAAAGGTCAAAGCCCAGCTCCTGAGATGGCAGGATATGTTTTCAAACCATGAGTTTGATGTGGGGTGTGCGAAAAGTGCCCAGCATCGGATTCGCCTTCAGGAAGACAAGCCATTCAGGGAAAGAGTCAGACGGATCCCATTGGGTGATCTGGAAGATCTCCGTGAACAACTAGCAGAGCTAAAGAGATCAGGCATCATCACGGAGTCTAGGAGCCCTTATGCCTTCCCCATAGTAGTGGTGTGGAAGAAGAATGGGTCCCTAAGGCTGTGTATCGATCATCGGACGCTCAACAAGAGGACCATCCCAGATCAGTACACCACTCCAAGGATAGAAGAGTGGATACTATCAAATCCACATGAACCCTGAAGATAGGGAGAAGACAGCGTTTATCACCCAAGTAGGGTTCTTCAAGTTCGACAGGATGCCTGAGGGTCTGTTTGGTGTTCCGGCAGCATTTCAGATGCTGATGGGGAAGACAGTAGGAGACATGAACCTGATCAAAGTGCTGGTGTACCTGGACGATATCATCATCTTCGGCAAAACCCTCTAAGAACATGAAGAGCATCTGGAGAAAGTCCTGAAGAGACTCCATGACGAGGGATTAAAGCTGTCCCTTGAAACATTTCAGTTTTACCAGCCTTCAGTTAATTACCTCAGCCATGTTGTCTCCACTGAAGGCATAGCTACTGACCCCCAGAAGCTGGAAGCTGTCACCTCTTGGCTAACACCTATCAATGAAGCTTAGATCGTTCCTGGGATTTTGCTTATACTATAGAAGGTTCGTTGAAAGATTTGTTAAATAGCTCGGCCCCTTAATGAGTTATTGAAGAATGATGATGATGATGACCCTGATTCAACAAAACCCATCGAGCAAATCAGAGGACCCAGGTAGCCTCAAGAGTCGATCAAAGACCAGTGGACCGACCAGTGTGAGCAAGCTTTTCGGCACCTTAATTGGAGTCTAACAACTGCTCCTGTTCTGGCCTATGCCAATCCAGCCAGGCCGTATGAGCTGCATGTTGATGCCATTAGAGATGGGCTAGGCGGGGTATTGTATCAGGAGCATGATGGACACCTGCACCCTGTTGCTTATGTGAGCTGAAGTCTTGCACCTGCTGAGAAAAACTACCCTACTCACAAGTTGGAATTCTTGGCTCTGAAGTGGGCAGTGGTGGACAAGTTGAAAGACTACTTGTATGGTGCAGACGCCGTGGTCAAAACTGACAACAACCCACTCACGTACATACTCACCACAGCAAAACTGGATGCCACTGGGCACAGGTGGTTGGCCGCCCTATCAGGGTTCTGCTTCAGCTTAAAATACCGCCCAGGAATTGGGAACAGAGATGCTAAAGCCCTGTCGAAGAGACCCTATGACTTGGGGGTTTCCTCTGAAGAGTGGACTGAACTGACTCCAGAAGGGATACAATCCTCGTGTCAGAGGAACAACTGGGGCAGAAGCCATCGGAGTCTTAGTAGCAGTTATCCCCAAATACTATTGTGATTTGTCCCAGGTCAGGGATAATAGCCTACCTAAGCTTTCAAATAGGGACTTAAGAAAGGGCCAGATGGAAGATCCCCTCTGTAGTTTAGCACTGAAATCCCAGGAGGGCCAACGCCCAGATCTACTGCTAACAGACTCTCCAACAGAAGCACGACTAGTGTACAAGGAATGGGATCGACTGCAGTTACGCAATGGGGTGGTCTACTCAAGGGGCCCCTCAGATGATCCTAAAGATAAGTGGCAGTTATTCTTACCGAGAAAGCATAGGGAAATGGTGCTGACTGCCTTACATGACAGCCATGGCCACCTAGAGTCTGAGAGGACATTCAAACTGATGTGAGACCGGTTCTATTGGCCCTGTATGCGGGCTGAAGTTGAGTAATACTGTCACTCCAGCATACGGTATATACAGAGGAAGACTTTGCCCCACAGAGCTGCCCCAATGGGTCAACTTCAAACTCAAGGATCACTGTAATTAGTGTGTATTGACTTTCTGAGTCTGGAGACTGACTCGAGTGGGCAGGGAAATGTTCTGGTGGTGACCGACCACTTCACCCGGTATGCCCAGGCATTCCCAACTAAAGACCAACAAGCACCTACGGTGGCCAAAATTCTGGTAGAGAAGTTCTTCGTCCACTAGGGCCTACCTCAGCGTATTCACTCTGACCAGGGGAGAGACTGAGAGTAGACTCATTAAACAGCTGTTAGACCTGTTAGGTGTTCAGAAGTCAAGAACCACTCCCTACCACCCTCAAGGGGATCCTCAGCCAGAACGCTTTAATCACACCCTCCTAGATATGCTTGGGACTTGAGGAACTTAGGTGTGCCTGGGAAACACAAGCTGGCTGATCGCTGGGAGTCACAGCCTTATATTATCTGTAAGCAGCTGCCAGGGCTACCAGTATACCAGATCCAACAAGATGGAAGTACCGGCCCACTAAAGACCTGGCACCATAATCACCTACTGTCGCTATCAGAAGCAGTTTGTGTGCCTCAACAACCAGATCATCAGCCTACTTGAACTACCTCTCAGAGGTCATGTCCAATAACCAGGTCACAGTCTGTGCCAGTGAACACAGATGAAGAGGACAGTGAGAATGAAGAACTGGGCATGGACTGGCTGTGGCAGTCTATGCTATTAGAAACTGCCATTTTTCTTCCTTCTAGAGAAGTGGATACTGGAACCCTTAGGCCAGAGGCACCAGAGTTCATACCACAGAACCAATCATTGACAGGTCAGGACGATCTTCTGATTTCCCTAACTGCAGAGTAGGGATGAGCTTCGTGTTCGAGTCGAACCCATGTTCGACTCGAACATCGGCTGTTCGGTCGTTCGCCGAATTGCGAACGATATGGGCCGTTCGCGCCAAATTCGTGTGGCGCGTCACGGCCCATAATTCACTGCGGCATCGCAGTGCATTGCTGGCTGATGATTGGCCAAGCATGCACTATGACCCGCATGCTTGGCCAATCACAGCGCCGTCAGTAGAGAGAGCTGTAATTGGCCAAAGCCAGGGTGGCTTTGGCCAATTATGGCTCAGGGGATTTAGTACACACCCCACACTATATAAGGCCGCCTGCACGGCGGCCCTGTGTAGTGTGTGTTCCGGTGTGCTGAGAGATAGAGAGAGAGACAGACAGTGTCATTTGATTTGAGTTAGATAGATTAGGCAGAACAGTCAGTCAGTTAGCTGCACTTACAGTGTATTGTGTATATATATGCATCCCAGGTGTTGCATATATATATATACACTGTATTCAGTTTAGCTAGATCCGTTCCTGTTATCTTCTATCTAGACTATTTACATTTAGTGCAGTGTGTCCTGCTCACAGTGTTCAGCTAGATCCGTTCCTGCTATTTACATTCAGTGCAGTGCGTCCTGCTCACAGTGTTCAGCTAGATCCGTTCCTGGTATTTACATTTAGTGCAGTGCGTCCTGCTCACAGTGTTCAGCTAGATCCGTTCCTGCTATTTACATTCAGTGCAGTGCGTCCTGCTCACAGTGTTCAGCTAGATCCGTTCCTGGTATTTACATTTAGTGCAGTGCGTCCTGCTCACAGTGTTCAGCTACATCCGTTCCTGCTATTTACATTCAGTGCAGTGCGTCCTGCTCACAGTGTTCAGCTAGATCCGTTCCTGCTATTTACATTCAGTGCAGTGCGTCCTGCTCACAGTGTTCAGCTAGATCCGTTCCTGCTATTTACATTCAGTGCAGTGCGTCCTGCTCACAGTGTTCAGCTAGATCCGTTCCTGGTATTTACATTTAGTGCAGTGCGTCCTGCTCACAGTGTTCAGCTACATCCGTTCCTGCTATTTACATTCAGTGCAGTGCGTCCTGCTCACAGTGTTCAGCTAGATCCGTTCCTGCTATTTACATTCAGTGCAGTGCGTCCTGCTCACAGTGTTCAGCTAGATCCGTTCCTGGTATTTACATTTAGTGCAGTGCGTCCTGCTCACAGTGTTCAGCTAGATCCGTTCCTGCTATTTACATTCAGTGCAGTGCGTCCTGCTCACAGTGTTCAGCTAGATCCGTTCCTGCTATATACATTTAGTGCAGTACGTCCTGCTCACAGTGTTCAGCTAGATCCGTTCCTGTTATCTTCCTACTGACAGGCAGGCTTGTCTGGTTACAGTATATAAAGCTACCTGAAGAAAATTACAGGTGTTCTTTTTGATCCTATTAGTACCACGGTCAGGCAGCTAGACTATTTACATTTAGTACAGTGTGTCCTGCTCACAGTGTTCAGCTAGATCCGTTCCTGTTATCTTCCTACTGACAGGCAGGCTTGTCTGGTTACAGTATATAAAGCTACCTTAAGAAAATTACAGGTGTTCTTTTTGATCCTATTAGTACCACGGTCAGGCAGCTAGACTATTTACATTTAGTACAGTGCGTCCTGCTCACAGTGTTCAGCTAGATCCGTTCCTGTTATCTTCCTACTGACAGGCAGGCTTGTCTGGTTACAGTATATAATGCTACCTTAAGAAAATTACAGGTGTTCTTTTTGATCCTATTAGTACCACGGTCAGGCAGCTAGACTATTTACATTTAGTACAGTGCGTCCTGCTCACAGTGTTCAGCTAGATCCGTTCCTGTTATCTTCCTACTGACAGGCAGGCTTGTCTGGTTACAGTATATAAAGCTACCTGAAGAAAATTACAGGTGTTCTTTTTGATCCTATTAGTACCACGGTCAGGCAGCTAGACTATTTCCATTTAGTACAGTGTGTCCTGCTCACAGTGTTCAGCTAGATCCGTTCCTGTTATCTTCCTACTGACAGGCAGGCTTGTCTGGTTACAGTATATAAAGCTACCTGAAGAAAATTACAGGTGTTCTTTTTGATCCTATTAGTACCACGGTCAGGCAGCTAGACTATTTACATTTAGTACAGTGTGTCCTGCTCACAGTGTTCAGCTAGATCCGTTCCTGTTATCTTCCTACTGACAGGCAGGCTTGTCTGGTTACAGTATATAAAGCTACCTTAAGAAAATTACAGGTGTTCTTTTTGATCCTATTAGTACCACGGTCAGGCAGCTAGACTATTTACATTTAGTACAGTGCGTCCTGCTCACAGTGTTCAGCTAGATCAGTTCCTGCTATATACATTTAGTGCAGTACGTCCTGCTCACAGTGTTCAGCTAGATCCGTTCCTGTTATCTTCCTACTGACAGGCAGGCTTGTCTGGTTACAGTATATAAAGCTACCTGAAGAAAATTACAGGTGTTCTATCCCAGCTTAGTGCAGCTACAGGCCATTAGTATGTCTGGAAGGCCAAGAAGGAGAGGCAGACAGTCACAAGCCAATAAGAGAGGGCAAGCAGGCTCTGTGTCTAGTGCTGGTCGTGGAGACGGTGCATCCTCATCAGCACGTGGCCATGGGACACGCTTGGCCTTTTTTTCGGCAGCTGGCCGTGTTGAGCCGCAACATGCGGAAGACTTGGTCGAGTGGATGACCAAGCCGTCCTCATCCTCCTCATCCTCTCTCACCCATGCCCAGGGTGCTTTGTCTGGCAAAGCAGCGGCCTCTTCCCTCAGCTCAATGTCATCAGTGACTCCTTCCCTAGCTCCACCATGTCCTCATGAGGATTCCCTCGAACTGTTTGACCACAGTGTTGGGTACATGCTCCAGGAGGATGCCCAGCGTTTGGAAGGCTCTGATGATGATACTGAGCTCAATGAAGGCAGTAACATGAGCACGGACAGAGGGGGTGCCCAAGAAGGACAGCAATCTGGCAGTCATGCTCCCCCTGCTGCAGCATACTGCCAGGTTTGCTCCAGTGATGAGGAGGGAGGGGATGATGAGGTCACTGACTCAACGTGGGTGCCTGATAGGAGAGAGGAGGAGGAGGAGGAGGAGGAGGAGGTGGCACATCACCAACTAGGCAGGATGCCCTCCAGGGGCCAGCCTAAGGGCAGCACATTGACTGCATCACACCCCAAAGCTCCACATGTGCAGGGCGCTGCAGTCTCTGCGCGTTATTCAAAAAGTTCTTTGGTGTGGGCCTTTTTTGAGACGAGTGCATCAGATCGCACCGCTGCTATTTGCAACATATGTCTCAAGCGTATCTCGCGTGGCCAAAACATCTCCCGCTTGGGTACCACATGCTTGACCAGACATATGTTTACCTGCCATGCAGTTCGTTGGCAAGCGTATCTAAAAGACCCACACCAAAGAACAAAGACGATCTCTCCTTGCTCCTCATCAGCTGAGATTTCCAACCCCACTAGACCTTCAGTCCTCTCTGAGACCTGCAGTGAGAGGAATGAAGGTGTAGAATTAGGTGTGTCACAGCCAAGTACTTGTGGGCAATCTGCTTTTGGTACACCGACGTCAGATTGTACCAGGCAAATTTCCCTGCCCCAGCTGCTGCACCGCCGAAAGAAGTTTGCTCCCAGCCATCCACATGCCCAGCGGTTGAATGCTAGCTTGGCAAAATTGCTAGCACTTCAACTGCTGCCTTTTCAGTTGGTAGACTCTGCCCCCTTCCGTGAGTTTGTGGAATGTGCGGTTCCTCAGTGGCAGGTACCCAAACGCCACTTTTTCTCACGGAAGGCGATTCCGGCTCTCTACCGGCATGTGGAAGGCAATGTCCATGCCTCGCTGGACAGGGCGGTCAGCGGTAAGGTGCATATTACCGCTGACTCATGGTCCAGCAGGCATGGACAGGGACGTTACTTAAGTTTCACGGCGCATTGGGTGACTCTGCTGGCAGCTGGGAAGGATGCAGGACAAGGTGCAGTAGTGTTGGAGGTTGTTCCGCCACCACGCCTCCAAAATGCTGATTGTGACACACCTCTCTCCTCCACCCCCTCCTCTTCTTCTTCCTCCATGGCCTCTTCCTCGGAACCAGCGGTGCTCCGTAGGCGTTCAAGGGGCTACGCAAGTACACAGGCCAAAAGATGCCATGCGGTGCTTGAGCTGGTGTGCTTGGGGGACAGGAGCCACACTGGGGCAGAGGTTCTGTCAGCTCTGCAGGGGCAGGTTCAGAGGTGGTTGACGCCACGCCAACTTAAGGCAGGAATGGTGGTTTGCGACAATGGCACCAACCTCCTCTCTGCCCTCCGACAGGGACAACTGACCCATGTGCCCTGTTTGGCTCACGTCCTTAACTTGGTGGTGCAGCGGTTCTTGGGCAGGTACCCGGGCTTACAGGATGTCCTGAGGCAGGCCAGGAAAGTCTCTGTGCATTTCCGCCGGTCATATAATGCCAGTGCTCGGCTGACGGACCTCCAAAAGGAGTTTAACCTGCCCAAGAACCGCCTAATCTGTGACATGCCCACCAGGTGGAACTCGACGTTGGCCATGCTGCAGCGGCTGCACACGCAGCAGAGGGCCATCAATGAGTACCTGTGCGACTATGGCACCAGGACAGGGTCAGGGGACCTTGGTTTTTTTTCCCCACGCCAGTGGGCCATGATCAGGGATGCATGCACTGTCCTGTCACCATTCGAGGAGGCCACGAGGATGGTGAGCACTGACAGTGCATGCATCAGTGACACTGTCCCCCTTGTCCACCTGTTGGAGCACACGCTGCGTGGAATAATGGACAGGGCACTTGAGGCAGAACAGAGGCAGGAAGAGGAGGACTTCCTTAGCTCTCAAGGCCCCCTTTATCCAGACAGTGTTCCTGCGTGCCCGCCGATCACACAGGAAGAGGACGAGGAGGAGGAGGAGGAGGAGGAAGATTGTGTCAGTATGGAGGTGGAGCCTGGCACTCAGCATCAGCAGTCTTTAAGGGATCAGTCCCAAGGAACACATGGACTTGTACGTGGCTGGGAGGAGGTGGCTGCGGACGTTGTTGTCCTTAGTGACCCAGAGGACTCCGGACCGAATGCCTCAGCAAACCTACGCTGCATGGCCTCCCTGATCCTGCAAAGCCTGCGTAAGGATCCTCGTATTCGTGGTATCAAGGAGAAGGACCAATACTGGCTGGCAACCCTCCTTGATCCACGTTACAAGGGTAAGGTTGCGGACCTTATCTTGCCATCGCAGAGGGAGCAGAGGATGAAACATCTTCGGGAGGCCTTGCAGAAAGGTCTGTGCAACGCGTTCCCAGAGACTGGGAGGTTACAAACTCCTGTTTCTGGACAACGTGTTGCTGAGGCTTCGGTCAGTCAAAGAAGGAGCGGTGGAGAAGGTGGCCGTCTGACCGATGCGTTCAGACAATTTTTTGGTCCGCAGCCCCAAGGTATGATCGGTTCCAGCAACCATCGCCAGCGTCTGTTTTACATGGTGCAGGAATACCTAGGGGCAAGATCAGACTTGGACACCTTTCCCACCGAAAATCCTCTGGGTTACTGGGTCTTGAGGATGGATCACTGGCCAGAGCTTGCACAGTATGCAATTGAGCTACTGGCCTGTCCTGCATCCAGCGTTCTTTCGGAACGCACATTCAGTGCTGCTGGAGGCGTGGTAACCGATCACAGGGTGCGTCTGTCCACCGACTCGGTCGATCGGCTGACCTTCATAAAAATGAATCAGTCTTGGATCACCACCAGCTACCAAGCACCTGATGCAGATGTAACCGAATAATTTTTTTTGAAATCTCAGATCCCTTCAAAGACTGCCTATGCTGATGCTGAGTGACTATCCCTGAGTAATTATCCTCTTCCTCCTCAATCATCACGCTGATAGCTTGTAAGAACATTTTTGGTTCTGGGCGCCACCACCAGTGCCTAAGGCACAATTTTTCAGCCCCTGTTTAACAGGGGCGTGTAATTACAATTTTTGATGCAATACTTTGCAGCAGGGCTTGTTCCTGCGTTTCAACTAGAGTGTCTGTGAGGGGTTGCAGTGTTGTGGCACCAGCACCAGTGCCTAAGGCCTAATTTTTCAGCTCCTGTTCAACAGGGGCATGTAATTACAATTCTTGATCTAATATTTCACAGCAGGGCCCTGTGAGGGCTTACAGTGTTTTGGCCACAGCAACACCTAAGGCCCAAATTTCTGCTGAGTATATAGGGCAGGACCCTACCTTCAAACATCTAACTTACAAACGACTCCTACTTGCAAACGGTAGGAGACAACAGGAAGTGAGATGAAATCTACCCCTAAGGAAGGGAAATTCTCTCCTGTAAGAGTTAATATGGGAAAACAATTTCTCCTTTCCACTGATGCTTTCCAATCCTTGTTCCACAAAAAAACCCAAATTTTCAAAAAACATTTTTCATTGGGACAAAAAAGTGAGGTGAAATCTTCTGAAGAGGAGGAAAGACGCAAAACAAATGTCACAGGGGTGATAACCCTTCCCTATGTTTTCCAAAAAGCTTAGAAAAGATTTTTTGGCTGGAGCTAAACACATTAAAAATGTTCAAAATTACAAACAGATTCTACTTAACAACAAACCTACAGTCCCTGTCTTGTTTGCACCGCCTGTATACTGCTGTTCAGAGTATATAGGGCCTGGTGGCCCCACACCTTTCCTTATTTTAATTTGGGTGTGGGGTTCCCCTTAATATCCATACAAGACCCAAAGGGCCTGGTAATGGACTGGGGGGTACCCATGCCGTTTGTCTCACTGATTTTCATCCATATTGCCATGACCCGACATGACATTAAACCCGCAAGCAGTTTTAAATGAGATTTTTTCCTTTAAAAATGACATTTGGTGCAGGGACTGTTCTAAACATGGGAAACACGCGTCACTTTACAGGCATACTATAGACACCCCCCAGGTACGATATTTAAAGGAATATTTCACTTTTTTTTTTTTACTTTAAGCATCATTAAAATCACTGCTCCCGAAAAAACGGCCGTTTTTAAAAGTTTTTTTTGCATTGATACATGTCCCCTGGGGTAGGACCCGGGTCCCCAAACCCTTTTTAGGACAATACCATGCAAATTAGCCTTTAAAATGAGCACTTTTGATTTCGAACGTTCGAGTCCCATAGACGTCAATGGGGTTCTAACGTTCGTGCGAACTTGCGGTCCGTTCGCGGGTTCTGGTGCGAACCGAACCGGGGGGTGTTCGGCTCATCCCTACTGGTTACAGTATATAAAGCTACCTTAAGAAAATTACAGGTGTTCTTTTTGATCCTATTAGTACCACGGTCAGGCAGCTAGACTATTTACATTTAGTACAGTGCGTCCTGCTCACAGTGTTCAGCTAGATCCGTTCCTGCTATATACATTTAGTGCAGTACGTCCTGCTCACAGTGTTCAGCTAGATCCGTTCCTGTTATCTTCCTACTGACAGGCAGGCTTGTCTGGTTACAGTATATAAAGCTACCTGAAGAAAATTACAGGTGTTCTATCCCAGCTTAGTGCAGCTACAGGCCATTAGTATGTCTGGAAGGCCAAGAAGGAGAGGCAGACAGTCACAAGCCAATAAGAGAGGGCAAGCAGGCTCTGTGTCTAGTGCTGGTCGTGGAGACGGTGCATCCTCATCAGCACGTGGCCATGGGACACGCTTGGCCTTTTTTTCGGCAGCTGGCCGTGTTGAGCCGCAACATGCGGAAGACTTGGTCGAGTGGATGACCAAGCCGTCCTCATCCTCCTCATCCTCTCTCACCCATGCCCAGGGTGCTTTGTCTGGCAAAGCAGCGGCCTCTTCCCTCAGCTCAATGTCATCAGTGACTCCTTCCCTAGCTCCACCATGTCCTCATGAGGATTCCCTCGAACTGTTTGACCACAGTGTTGGGTACATGCTCCAGGAGGATGCCCAGCGTTTGGAAGGCTCTGATGATGATACTGAGCTCAATGAAGGCAGTAACATGAGCACGGACAGAGGGGGTGCCCAAGAAGGACAGCAATCTGGCAGTCATGCTCCCCCTGCTGCAGCATACTGCCAGGTTTGCTCCAGTGATGAGGAGGGAGGGGATGATGAGGTCACTGACTCAACGTGGGTGCCTGATAGGAGAGAGGAGGAGGAGGAGGAGGAGGAGGAGGTGGCACATCACCAACTAGGCAGGATGCCCTCCAGGGGCCAGCCTAAGGGCAGCACATTGACTGCATCACACCCCAAAGCTCCACATGTGCAGGGCGCTGCAGTCTCTGCGCGTTATTCAAAAAGTTCTTTGGTGTGGGCCTTTTTTGAGACGAGTGCATCAGATCGCACCGCTGCTATTTGCAACATATGTCTCAAGCGTATCTCGCGTGGCCAAAACATCTCCCGCTTGGGTACCACATGCTTGACCAGACATATGTTGACCTGCCATGCAGTTCGTTGGCAAGCGTATCTAAAAGACCCACACCAAAGAACAAAGACGATCTCTCCTTGCTCCTCATCAGCTGAGATTTCCAACCCCACTAGACCTTCAGTCCTCTCTGAGACCTGCAGTGAGAGGAATGAAGGTGTAGAATTAGGTGTGTCACAGCCAAGTACTTGTGGGCAATCTGCTTTTGGTACACCGACGTCAGATTGTACCAGGCAAATTTCCCTGCCCCAGCTGCTGCACCGCCGAAAGAAGTTTGCTCCCAGCCATCCACATGCCCAGCGGTTGAATGCTAGCTTGGCAAAATTGCTAGCACTTCAACTACTGCCTTTTCAGTTGGTAGACTCTGCCCCCTTCCGTGAGTTTGTGGAATGTGCGGTTCCTCAGTGGCAGGTACCCAAACGCCACTTTTTCTCACGGAAGGCGATTCCGGCTCTCTACCGGCATGTGGAAGGCAATGTCCATGCCTCGCTGGACAGGGCGGTCAGCGGTAAGGTGCATATTACCGCTGACTCATGGTCCAGCAGGCATGGACAGGGACGTTACTTAAGTTTCACGGCGCATTGGGTGACTCTGCTGGCAGCTGGGAAGGATGCAGGACAAGGTGCAGTAGTGTTGGAGGTTGTTCCGCCACCACGCCTCCAAAATGCTGATTGTGACACACCTCTCTCCTCCACCCCCTCCTCTTCTTCTTCCTCCATGGCCTCTTCCTCGGAACCAGCGGTGCTCCGTAGGCGTTCAAGGGGCTACGCAAGTACGCAGGCCAAAAGATGCCATGCGGTGCTTGAGCTGGTGTGCTTGGGGGACAGGAGCCACACTGGGGCAGAGGTTCTGTCAGCTCTGCAGGGGCAGGTTCAGAGGTGGTTGACGCCACGCCAACTTAAGGCAGGAATGGTGGTTTGCGACAATGGCACCAACCTCCTCTCTGCCCTCCGACAGGGACAACTGACCCATGTGCCCTGTTTGGCTCACGTCCTTAACTTGGTGGTGCAGCGGTTCTTGGGCAGGTACCCGGGCTTACAGGATGTCCTGAGGCAGGCCAGGAAAGTCTCTGTGCATTTCCGCCGGTCATATAATGCCAGTGCTCGGCTGACGGACCTCCAAAAGGAGTTTAACCTGCCCAAGAACCGCCTAATCTGTGACATGCCCACCAGGTGGAACTCGACGTTGGCCATGCTGCAGCGGCTGCACACGCAGCAGAGGGCCATCAATGAGTACCTGTGCGACTATGGCACCAGGACAGGGTCAGGGGACCTTGGTTTTTTTTCCCCACGCCAGTGGGCCATGATCAGGGATGCATGCACTGTCCTGTCACCATTCGAGGAGGCCACGAGGATGGTGAGCACTGACAGTGCATGCATCAGTGACACTGTCCCCCTTGTCCACCTGTTGGAGCACACGCTGCGTGGAATAATGGACAGGGCACTTGAGGCAGAACAGAGGCAGGAAGAGGAGGACTTCCTTAGCTCTCAAGGCCCCCTTTATCCAGACAGTGTTCCTGCGTGCCCGCCGATCACACAGGAAGAGGACGAGGAGGAGGAGGAGGAGGAGGAGGAGGAAGATTGTGTCAGTATGGAGGTGGAGCCTGGCACTCAGCATCAGCAGTCTTTAAGGGATCAGTCCCAAGGAACACATGGACTTGTACGTGGCTGGGAGGAGGTGGCTGCGGACGTTGTTGTCCTTAGTGACCCAGAGGACTCCGGACCGAATGCCTCAGCAAACCTACGCTGCATGGCCTCCCTGATCCTGCAAAGCCTGCGTAAGGATCCTCGTATTCGTGGTATCAAGGAGAAGGACCAATACTGGCTGGCAACCCTCCTTGATCCACGTTACAAGGGTAAGGTTGCGGACCTTATCTTGCCATCGCAGAGGGAGCAGAGGATGAAACATCTTCGGGAGGCCTTGCAGAAAGGTCTGTGCAACGCGTTCCCAGAGACTGGGAGGTTACAAACTCCTGTTTCTGGACAACGTGTTGCTGAGGCTTCGGTCAGTCAAAGAAGGAGCGGTGGAGAAGGTGGCCGTCTGACCGATGCGTTCAGACAATTTTTTGGTCCGCAGCCCCAAGGTATGATCGGTTCCAGCAACCATCGCCAGCGTCTGTTTTACATGGTGCAGGAATACCTAGGGGCAAGATCAGACTTGGACACCTTTCCCACCGAAAATCCTCTGGGTTACTGGGTCTTGAGGATGGATCACTGGCCAGAGCTTGCACAGTATGCAATTGAGCTACTGGCCTGTCCTGCATCCAGCGTTCTTTCGGAACGCACATTCAGTGCTGCTGGAGGCGTGGTAACCGATCACAGGGTGCGTCTGTCCACCGACTCGGTCGATCGGCTGACCTTCATAAAAATGAATCAGTCTTGGATCACCACCAGCTACCAAGCACCTGATGCAGATGTAACCGAATAATTTTTTTTGAAATCTCAGATCCCTTCAAAGACTGCCTATGCTGATGCTGAGTGACTATCCCTGAGTAATTATCCTCTTCCTCCTCAATCATCACGCTGATAGCTTGTAAGAACATTTTTGGTTCTGGGCGCCACCACCAGTGCCTAAGGCACAATTTTTCAGCCCCTGTTTAACAGGGGCGTGTAATTACAATTTTTGATGCAATACTTTGCAGCAGGGCTTGTTCCTGCGTTTCAACTAGAGTGTCTGTGAGGGGTTGCAGTGTTGTGGCACCAGCACCAGTGCCTAAGGCCTAATTTTTCAGCTCCTGTTCAACAGGGGCATGTAATTACAATTCTTGATCTAATATTTCACAGCAGGGCCCTGTGAGGGCTTACAGTGTTTTGGCCACAGCAACACCTAAGGCCCAAATTTCTGCTGAGTATATAGGGCAGGACCCTACCTTCAAACATCTAACTTACAAACGACTCCTACTTGCAAACGGTAGGAGACAACAGGAAGTGAGATGAAATCTACCCCTAAGGAAGGGAAATTCTCTCCTGTAAGAGTTAATATGGGAAAACAATTTCTCCTTTCCACTGATGCTTTCCAATCCTTGTTCCACAAAAAAACCCAAATTTTCAAAAAACATTTTTCATTGGGACAAAAAAGTGAGGTGAAATCTTCTGAAGAGGAGGAAAGACGCAAAACAAATGTCACAGGGGTGATAACCCTTCCCTATGTTTTCCAAAAAGCTTAGAAAAGATTTTTTGGCTGGAGCTAAACACATTAAAAATGTTCAAAATTACAAACAGATTCTACTTAACAACAAACCTACAGTCCCTGTCTTGTTTGCACCGCCTGTATACTGCTGTTCAGAGTATATAGGGCCTGGTGGCCCCACACCTTTCCTTATTTTAATTTGGGTGTGGGGTTCCCCTTAATATCCATACAAGACCCAAAGGGCCTGGTAATGGACTGGGGGGTACCCATGCCGTTTGTCTCACTGATTTTCATCCATATTGCCATGACCCGACATGACATTAAACCCGCAAGCAGTTTTAAATGAGATTTTTTCCTTTAAAAATGACATTTGGTGCAGGGACTGTTCTAAACATGGGAAACACGCGTCACTTTACAGGCATACTATAGACACCCCCCAGGTACGATATTTAAAGGAATATTTCACTTTTTTTTTTTACTTTAAGCATCATTAAAATCACTGCTCCCGAAAAAACGGCCGTTTTTAAAAGTTTTATTGCATTGATACATGTCCCCTGGGGTAGGACCCGGGTCCCCAAACCCTTTTTAGGACAATACCATGCAAATTAGCCTTTAAAATGAGCACTTTTGATTTCGAACGTTCGAGTCCCATAGACGTCAATGGGGTTCTAACGTTCGTGCGAACTTGCGGTCCGTTCGCGGGTTCTGGTGCGAACCGAACCGGGGGGTGTTCGGCTCATCCCTACTGCAGAGGACACAGAGACTTTTAAATCTTCAAGGGTGGAAGAGGAAGAGGCTGCTATACCAGAACCATCTGAGCCCAAAGAGCAAAGGGAAAAATGAATAATTCACCCCCCAAAAAGACTGACTTACGATGCTCTAGGCGAAAGTTCTGTACCTCTATACCTCTCAAAGAAATCACAACGTGCCGACCCTTCCCACTACAGATTTAGTGGAGGGTGACTCCAACTCACCCCCTGGCACATCTAGGTGGGCCATCCCAATATCGGTGGCTTGTGGGCAGAACAACCTTCCCTCTTATGACAAATGGTGGGAGGTTCCTCTGTCAGATTCATACGTGCATGCAAATTGTTTGTTTTCTTACATGTACTAATCTGTTTTTGCCTCCCATTGTATTTTGAAAGCATGTAACAGATTGTGGACATTATTGTTGATAGACTCTGTCCTTCCTTTGGGGACCAAAGGTTCTTTGGTGGGAGGAGTATGTAGCAGGCATGTTGTAATGCAATTTCTCCTTTTGGCCACAAGATGGAGACAGAAAGATGCTAACTGGTCCTTCCAGAAAAATTGAGAGAGACAGAGAACACTGAAAAAAAGGGGAGTTTCAGGAAGTGCTGAGGGGGACAGAAGAGAGGGAAGTACCGAGGTAAAAGAGAAAGAGAGTGCTGACAGGAGACAGAGGAGAGGAGATTGCTTAAAAGACAGGGAGATACCAAGGCTCAAAAAGTCCTTTGCTGGGACACAGTGACACTTAACAGTGAGGAGAGGAGGAGTGTGTGAGGGGAAGGAACTAAGGTGCAGGAGTGAGGAGAGAGACACGCTGACACCAGGGACTGTGTGCCCCAACAATGGAGGAGGGATATCCTGAAGCCCGGGAAAAAAAGTGTCTATGAGGAGAATGAGAGCGGTTTGAGGAGAGAGAGAGAGAGTGTGATGAGGTGACAGGTGTGAGGAAAAACGCTGAGACTAAGAAGACTGAGAAAGAGAGACTCTGGCAGCATTAGAGGGGGAGAAAGCCAAGCTTTTCCAGAGACTGCCAGGAGAGTGTTGCCTGGAGACGGAGGAGTGAGGACACCTGAGGGGAGCCAGGAGCAGAGACAGCCACGTAGTCCACTACTATTTAGTCCAGGGACCCTACTCAGCAGCCCAGTACCCAGTATCGGATCAGCCGATGCCTGTTAGCCTTGCGAGTTTCATTACCAGTCTTCTCGATCGGCCATCAGCAAGAGATCCAGTGCCTTACAACATCGCTAGGAGCATCAGGAGCCTGAAACAGCACCTGGGACTATTGTTGTGTCATCGCACAGAGGACTGGTGAGAGGGTGTAAACCCAACATCCTTCTTGGCACCATACTGACACTACATGCAGACACCATTTTCCCTTTTTAGTGTCACGGGATGCTTGTTTGGAGCTGCCATCTCTAGTAGTTTGCCCTTTTAAATCTCTACCTAATGGAACATTCTAGAGGATTACTGCTCCATGCAAGCTTGTTTAAACCTTCTAAGAAAACAAGAGCCCCACCGTTTACTAGCAGAAGACACTAGTATTCTTTACCTCAGGACCTGCAACATTACATAACTGTGAATACTGTACTTGTATAACCCTTTTCTTTTCATCTGTGTTTGACTTTCAAAGGTGTTTGCGGCCCAGAAGGAGCTGAGAAGTTGACAAGTCTTCTCTCCTCCCTCTCAGCGCCTGTGTTAAGGGCATATAGATTACTGCCCTTTCTATACCTGCAGTTCCTTAATATTGAAGGTTGTCTTTTCTAATGTATTAGTTATTTGTAGCAAGGTTTAACAGTGTTGTAGGTTTCCATATGCTTTAAACCCTGCTAATATTTTCAACTTGTTTATCACTACCAGTTGTGTGTCTATTTTTGGTGATAATCCACAGCCAGGATAACGGTATTTACCACATGTGTCCTTAAATGTGTTTGCAGTAATTTTATTTAACCAGGTGTGTCAGGGGGGCTGAGGTCATTCTTGGAGTTGAGGCGGAGATCAGAGAATCCAAATTCACCAAGCTGCTCCTTTGGGGGTGGCGCTACTTTTCATTGCTTTTATGATTCGGCGTACAGTGTTATTTCTCACTTGCCGACCGCCCTATAGCAGATATACTGCAACAGGGTGGCCGCTGTGATGCGTGTTGCCGGCAGCTCGCTCCCACTGTGATTATACCCAGCGGAAGTCGATCAGCGGGTACAACGGACTCAATGTGCTCCGGCACCCGCTGATCATTCAGTACAGAGGCAGAACAGCAGTCTGCCTAAGTAAACAAGGCAGATTGCCATTCTGTCGGTAGGGAAGGCATGGATCCTGTGTTCCTGCAAAGCAGGGACAATTAAATCATGTTTTCCCCTAGTAAAAGCACCTCCCACACTGTACAAAAACACTAGCTAGGCACACAATTAACCCTTTAATCACCCCTGATGTTAACCCCTTCCTAGTCAGTGTAATTAGTACAGTGACAGTGCATGTTTTTAGCACTGATCGCTGTAATAATGTAACTGGTTCCCAAAAAAAAGTGTCAGTTAGGTGTCCGATTTATCCCCCGCAATATCACAGTCCTGCTATAAGACTGCTTTCACACAGAAAGTTCCGGCCGTTAGCGCTAAAGCACGTTTTAGTGCTGTTTAAAAGGTGCTTTTGCACCGCTTTTCAGGGGTGCTTTTAACCCAAAAAAAAGGGTTAAAAACTCCCATTTTTCGGTGCTTTCAAATCGTTTTTCAGGCGCTTTGAAAGCGGTGCCCCTTCATTCCAATGGGCAGGGCGTTTTGGGAGCGTTAAATACACAGCTCCCAACCCGCCACAAAGAGCAAGCTTTGTAGACAGGGGCACATTTAACTCTGCGCCCAGCTACATCACTAACATTGACTCAAAATATCACCCAAATTGTACACTTCGCTCCTTCCAAGACCTCCTGCTCTCTAGCTCCCTTGTCACCTCCTCTCATGCTGACCTCCTGGACTTCTCCAGAGCCTCTCCCATCCTCTGGAATTCTCTACCCTAATCTGTTGGGTTATTTCTTTCCCTGCCCGCCTTTGGCGATTTAGATAATGCTACTTATCTACTCTTCCTCCACCTAAAACACTGTATTTGAACCCTCTCCAACAGGTCATCCCCCAAAGCTATTACCTTTTGTACTACTTCCTCCTCCTTTTTAGATTGCAAGCTCCATAAGCAGGGCCCTCCTAATCCACTTGTATCAAAATATATTGTAACTGTTCTGTCTCCCTTTATTTTGCACAGTGCTGTGCAAGCTGTTGCCACTATATAAGTTTTGTATAATATTAAAAAGAATAATTGCCTTTGTATGCTTTAGCGTTTTACTACCCCCCCCCCCCCTCATTGGGAACACCTAGACTCAGTAATTTTAGGGGTGACCCCATACTTTTTGGCCATATAGTGTGCTTGCTGCATATAATATACATACCTAAAAGCATTAGCTTGTAATACTTGGTTGGGGTTCCAATATAAGAATTGTATGAATTGTATGTATGATAGATCTAGACACAGCAACTAGAGCAGTTCCAGATTGTTGGAAAATAAACTACTTTACTCAAAATGTTACTAAACCCAGGACCCTTCATTCACTATATCTGGTCTCCCACAGAACACAGAACATGGAAATGCAATTGTTTTAGTAAATATAAACTTCTAAATACATTTACTCATCAGCAGTATATAGCAGTCTTGTGACTTCTATCAATGTCTGGTTAAAGCGTGTAGGAGGAGTTTTCACCTCTGACTGTCCTATGAGGCAGCAGGACCCCTGACCCTCTGTCTGGACAGTGCTGGTTGGCCCTCCCAAGAAAAGAAAAATAACTCTCTAGCAATACACACCAATCTGAGCATGTGCAGAGTGACTCCAAGGCTCTGTTCTATCAGGAGATGGATTGGAGGCTGTGGAAGAAGGGGAGGATTAGAGGAGACAGGATCAAACAACCTTTTTACACAATGCACAGGATTAACCCCTTATGTTCCACAGTGAGTATAACAAGCATGCTTTACAGCATATACAGACTGATTTTACTATAGTGGTTTTAGTAATACTTTAAAGAAGACACCCTCCCCTGTACTCCTATACATACCAGCATGCATGAAGTTATCAAAGATCCTATCAGCGCTGAATTGATTGGGTTGAACATGCTCTTATGGCAGAGCTATATATCCTCCTGAGCACAATTCCCCAGCAAGCCATTAATGGTGATATACACTCTAAGGTTTACCTAGACCTTTTCATTATACCGGGATCAAATCACTTTATCAGGAGACGTGTAATTTACCGTTCACTCCTGAGTTACTGCTATTGTAAAATATTTAAAAGCTTCATCACTTAACCCAAGGTTGGGTATAACACAGATGGCCCAGTCTATTGCAGCAAAAGTGCATTAGTGACCCATACTTCTCCTTCTAGTTCTTATTTTGTTTTATGTTTTAGCTCAGAAAAAGGGTTCAGGGTTTTCTCCTTGTGTAACAGAAAAAAGAATAAAAATTAATTTCAGAAATCTGAACAGAAAAACAATGAATATCTTTTTTTGCATTTTGCAAGGTTAACTTTAGAGGAGAATATTTTGCGTAACACTAAATTGAACAGGAAATGAAAAAGAGTGATTGGTGGTATGACTTCTGATGAAAACCTCATATGTGGTTCATCTGTTTATGTCATTTCAAAAGTTGTTTGCAATTTTTGTTTAAATATGCAGCTTTCCTTAAGGGTCTCTATATATTTGTAGATCCTGTTTTGCGTTACCACATCTACAATAACATGCAGTATTTCTCATGTCAGAGACCCCATTCATTTAGGTATTTTTTCAGCTACAGTGCCTTGAAAAAGTATTCATTGCCCTTGAAATTTTTCACATTTTGTCATGTTACAACCGTAAATGTATTTTATTGGGATTTTATGTGATAGACCAATACAAAGTGGCACGTAATTGTGGAGTGGAAGGAAAATGATTAATGGTCTTCAAAATGTTTGTGGCGTGCATTTGTATTCAGCCCCCTTTATTCTGATATCCCTGACTAAAATCTAGTGGAAACAATTGCCTTCAGAAGTCACCTAATTAATAAATATAGTCCACCTGAGTGTAATTTAATCTCAGTATAAATATAACTGTTCTGTGAAGCCCTCATAGATTTGTTAGAGAACCTTAGTGAACAAACAGCATCCTGAAGGCCAAAGAACACACCAGACAGGTCAGGGATAAAGTTGTGGAGAAGTTTAAAGCGGGGTTAGGTTATAAAAAAATATCCCATTTGAACATCCCAAAATATCCCTTTGAACATCTCAGGGAGCTCTGTTCAATCCATCATCCAAAAATGGAAAGCGTATGGCACAACTGCAAACCTACCAAGACATGGCCGCCCACCTAAACTGACAGGCCGGGCAAGGAAAGCATTACTCAAAGAAGCAGCCAAGAGGTCCATGGTAACTCTGGAGGAGCTGCAGAGATCCACAGCTCAGGTGGGAGAATCTGTCCACAGGACAACTATTAGTCGTGCTCTCCACAAATCTGACCTTTATGGAAGAGTGACAAGAAGAAAGTAATTGTTGAAAGAAAGCCATAAGAAGTCCCATTTGCAGTTTGTGAGAAGCCATGTGGAGGACACAGCAAACATGTAGAAGAAGGTGCTCTGGTCAGATGAGACGAAAATTGAACTTTTTTGGCCTTAAAGCAAAACGCTATGTGTGGCAGAAAACTAACACTGCACATCACCCTGAACACACCATCCCCACCATAAAACATGGTGGTGGCAGCATCATGTTGTGGGGATGATTTTCTTCAACATGGACAGGGAAGCTGGTCAGAGTTGATGAGAAGATGGATGGAGCCAAATACAGGGCAATCTTAGAAGACAACCTGCTAGAGTCTGCAAAAGACTTGAGACTGGGGCGGAGGTTCAACTTCCAGCAGGACAACGACCCTAAACATACAGCCAGAGCTACAATGGAATGTTTTTGATCAAAGCATTTTCATGTGTTAAGCCTTGTACACACGGTATGATTGTTGGCCAACCGTACGTCTGATTTTTGTCAAAAGGGCATATGCCAGGATCTTGTCTTGCATACAAACAGTACACAATTGTCATGCCACAAACACGAACATAGCGACGTACTACAAGAAATTTCAGCTCTTGAGCGTCACCCTTTGGGCCCCTTCTGCTAATTTCGTGTTTGGTGAGCATTGATTCCGAGCATGCGTGTTTGTACTTTCGACTTTTGTGTGAGGGATTTGTGTACTGACCATACAAAATCAGAGGTCAAGCTGTTGTCCGCCGAAAATTTACTAGCCTGTCATCCAACATTTGTTGGCCGAAAATTGGACAACAATTGTCAAAAGGAGCGTACTAACGGTAAGATTTTAGGACAACAGTCTGTCAACAGACAACCACCTGCCAACAATTGAACCGTGTGTACGAGGCTAAAGAATGGCCCAGTCAAAGTCCAGACCTAAATCCAATTGAGAATCTGTGGCAAGACTTGAAAATTGCTGTTCACAGACGCTCTCCATCCAATCTGACAGAGCTTGAGCTATTTTGCAAAGAAGAATGGGCAAAAAGGTCCCTCTCTAGATGTGCAAATCTGATAGAGACATCCCCAAAAAGACTTGCAGCTGTAATTGCAGTGAAAGGCGGTTCTACAAAGTATTGACTCAGGGGGGCTGAATAGAAATGTACCCCACACTTTTCACATATTTATTTGTAAAACATTTTGAAAACCATTTATCATATTTTTTCCACTTCACAAATATGTGTCACTTTGTGTTGGTCTATCACATAAAATCTCAATAAAATACATCTACGTTTTTGCTTGTAACATGACAAAATGTGGAAAATTTCAAGGGGTGTGAATACTTTTTAAAGGCACTGTATCATCCAGAACACTAGTCCCGAACCAGATTTTGGTCCCAGCTACTAATGGAATAAGCCACGTGTGCTCTGTTCTGCCACCCTCTCCTTCGCAACCATCTCATGGCTCTCACCCCAGGGAACAGCTTCATGGACTGATTTCTTATGAAGCTGACAATACCCAAAAGAGCTTTCTCTAAAAACTGTGATCTCAATCTGTGTAAGATGGACCTGGAGAAATGCTCACACAGCCCAGAAGAAGACACCGATGGTGAGCCAATTTACTCCATCACACGTTTGGACTACAAGAGCCTTGTGGCCGAAGTGACAAAACTTCTTAAGCCTAATCTTTCACTTGCCCTACGTGAAGCAATACAACAGCATGGAGAAGGAAAAAAAAACTCTGAACCTTAAAGGGGAACTAAACCCTCCTATCCTTTACAGCCAAGATAGCCTCTGTCTGATCTGCAGGTGCCATGGTGCTGTGCATGTGATCAGTTAGGACACCAGTCATTTGATGGCTTGCCAGTTAGGTTAAGAGCATAAGCAACTATGACAGTTATCATTCATAGCATGTGTTGAGTGTTCCTGTATTGGGAAACTGTCAGGGATCTACCAGCACCAGACCGGGGAGCTTGCATGCGCCTATGCGCCGGCGCGCCCCTGTTCAGACACGGCATCAAGCTGCTACTGTTGCTGTGCATCAGCGCGGCGCTCGGGTTAGCGCCGGTTTGGCGCCAATTAGCACATAAAAGTTCCCCTGTTCCATGGGAACATCGCTGCTTCGTCTCAGCTCTGTGACCCTGCCTGAACCTGTATCCTGATTGTCTGCTACCTGATTTGACCCGGCTTGTTTGACCATCCGACCTGATCCAATCCCGACCCGGCCTGCCTGACCACTCTGCTGTCTGTACCTGCTACCGTTGCCGACCTCTGCCAGTTCACCGACTCTGCCTTTGCCTGCTGTGATTACCTGTGCCAGTTACCTGCCGACCCGGACTGTCTGACTCTGCTTGTGCCTGCCGCTCTTCTTGCTGTTGCACCTTCAGCTTCAGCTCCTGTGATCCCTCACCTCCAGTGTGTCAAGTCTGCTGCTGTTCCAGTCTCCACTCACCTGCAGTCCTGCCATCCCAGGAGGGATCTCTGCCTCTACATCAAGGACTATACTCCAACAGGCACTCCTACCCCACTGCGCTCAGGAGACCACTGTCCCCACTCCAGTGGCTCCTGAACCAGCGTTGTATGAGAGGTCTTCTCCTACAGTCAGGCTCTCCTACCAGGTACCTAACAGAAACTGTTAAATTGATGGGGTTGGCTCCCATTTAACAACTCTCCAATGTAGAGTATTTAATATGACCTTATGGGGTTTATTCACTAACATTTACCGCATGTGATGACAGGGTCACGTGACTCATTTGCATAATTATTGCATGGGGTAAATAAAGTCCAATTGACACAAAAAAATATTATTGTGCGGTATGTACCGCAAAATGAAAAATGTGTCAGTAAATATTGTCAAAAGACCATGCGGTAAGCTCTTAGGTCTATATCTGAAATGGAACAGAGAGTAAAAAAACATGCAATATTTAGCACCAGGGTTTTGCTGGCGGCATCACATGCGGTATTTGTCAGAAACAGCGGGTTGGGGGGGGGGTTCCCCCCAATAGCTGGTTGGTAAGGAGCAGGCCGGGAAGCCAGCCACCGGATTTCTTGACAACAGATGACTTACCTTATCCAAGCATGCAGCCTGCCAGGCCAGGAAAGGGTTGAAAATGAGCCAGCGCCCCCCCCTCCTAAACCATACCAGGCCACATGCCCTCAACATGGGGTGAGTGCTTTGGGGCAAGGAGGGCCTTGTGCCCATGTTGGGGACACGGGCCTCTTCCCCACAACCCTGGACTGTGGTTGTGGCGGTCTGCAGGTGGGGGCCTAATCAGAATGTGGAAGCCCCCCAGATCTCAGCCCCCCTATATGAATGAATAGGGGTTCATAGTACCCCTACCCATTCACCAAAAATGTGTAAACGTGAATAAAGACAGTACAACAGTACAACAATTCCTTTATTAAAAAATAAAAAAAACAATGTCTCCCGATGTAGATCTATAGTCAATCACCACGCCCGCTGCCACCCCCAGACCCATGAAAAAAATGCAGTAATCACCGCTTAATCGAACAAACAGTGCAATTGTAATTTAAGGCAAAATTCTTAGTGAATTGCACTTTCAAAACTGATTTAACACAAGAGCTATTTTACCGCATTTTATTTGCCGTTATTTAACTCTAAGTGAAATGACCCCTATCTTCTCTAACATTTGTCAATAGAACCTACAGCTGTGGCCAAGAGTTTTGAGAATGGCACAAATATTAATTTTCACAAAGTCTGCTGCCTTCATTTTTATGATGGCAATTTTCATTTATTCCAGAATGTTATGAATTGTGATCAGATTGATTGCAATTAATTGCAAAGTCCCGCTTTGTAATAAAAATTAACGTAATCCCATATAAAAAAAAAAATTTCACCTGCATTTGTGAAGAAGGCTTCAGGGCACCCTAGAAAGTCCAGCAAGCGCCAGGACTGTCTCCTACAGTTCATTCAGCTGCGGGATCGGGGCACCACCAGTGCAGAGCTTCCCCAGGAATGGAAGCAGGCAGGTGTGAGTACATCTGCACGCACAGTGTGGCAAAAACTTTTGGAGGATGGCCTGGTGTAAAGAAGATGAGGGCTACCATCAGTCCTGTGTTATGCCAACAGTAAGACCCCTTTCACACTGGAGGCGTTTTTCAGGTGCTAAAGGGCTAAAAATAGCGCCTGTAAAGCGCCTGAAAAAAAGCCTCCCCTGCAGCCCCAGTGTGAAAGCCGAGTGCTTTCACACTGAAGTGGTGCGCTTGCAGGATGTTAGAAAAAGTCCTGCAAGCAGCGTCTTTGGAGCAGTTTAGGAGCGGTGTATACACGACTCCTCCACTGCCCCTACCCACTGAAATGAATGGGCACCGCGGCTGAATCACCTGCAAAGCGATTCGGCAGTGGCGCTTTTCAGGCACATTTAACCCTTTCTTCGGCCGCTAGCGGCGGTTAAAAGAGCCCCACACCCCCGTAACACTTACCTGAGGTCCCTCTCTGTACAGCGATGTCCATGAATGTGTCAGCAGTCTGAGATTCTCCTTCCTGATTGGCTGAGACACAGCAGCGGTGCTATTGGCTCCTGCTGTCAATCAAAGTCAGCTAGCCAATCAGGGGAGGGAGGGGGTGGGGCCTGGTTGGGGCTCCATGTCTGAATGAACACAGGGAGCTGTGGCTCGGGTGCCTCCATAGCAAGCTGCTTGCTGTGGGGACACTGAACAGGAGGGAGGGGTCAGGAGCACAGAAGAGGGATTCGAGAAGAGGAGGATCCGGGCTGCTCTGTGCAAATCCACTGCAACAGAGAAGGTAAGTGTAGCACTGCCCCCTTGGGGACTGCTTGGATTTACCGGCTTATCTGCACCTTCATGAGCTTGGAAACCTTCCAACCCACCTGACACTCTGGGTTCAGACATCTTTGCACCACCTTAAAGTAATAAGTCAATCCACCCAATGAGTTTATATTCTATTAACGTTTACTGAATAACTCAAGGAAGATTTTGTTGCACAAGGAGGTAATAGATCAACTGGACTTAGGATAACAGTCTTAGTTCAGAGGAAGAATTCCTCCACAATAATACAAATTAAAACAATCTGGAGATAACAGTGTCTTATATACACGTATGTACAATGGAGTACTACTTGAACATGACCTGAAAGGATAAGCAAGAGTTGAGACATTATTTGTGGCAAGGCTTCTAAAGGGGAAACCCAGGCCGGCCTATATAACTTTAATCCTAATGAGAGATCAATTGAACAAGAACAGTATGAGGGCCCTTTAAGTAGTAAAGACAGTAATGTCCCAGTTGCAGGCCTGATGGTCTTCGCTAGCAGTTGGAGCTCGTTACCTATATCCAATAAGGTGCAGTAACAAGGCAATAATATTTCTTGGTAAGGTTGATGCGACAGATATATATATATATATATATATATTTATATACACACAAAATGTTCAAATAGAGATGCAGTAAAGTGTTTCCCCAGGGTAAAGCTGTCTGTGCACAGTGTCCCAGTGAAGCGACAAAGGAAGGTGGGCAATTGCCCTCTCACCAATGACCAGGCCGATTCAATGCCTTCTGAACAGCGATTCCTGAAGAGGCATCCTTGCAGTGGTTCCACTCGCGACGATCATCCGATGAATAGCACAAAGTGTGGCTGTTGGACTATCAGGGTGATGCTGGATAGATGTCTGATGATCAGCAAGCAGGGATGGGCTCTTCTCGGCCAGGTTGGAATCTTGTACACCGCATGGTTGGCCTTGACCTCACCCCCTCGGAACAGAGAGGTCCATCACACACCAGGCCCAGGAGGAAGAGACCGTAACGTGCGTTCCTGGTTTCTTTTATGCTCTTCCCAGTATTCTCCCTGATAATAGCAAAGACCCCTGGGATATGAAGTCTGGGTGTATAGTCATACAGAGTAATTGCCATTCTCTGGAAACTACTATACCCACAATCCCTTTGGGTTGGCTCACAGATATGATGTCAGTTAGTGATGCTGGGCACTAGAGAGACAATACAGTACATAGAAATGACGGGGAATCACCATGCTTTGCAATTGTAGTCCACATTGCTACATCAGTATAACATGTTTATTATTTTTATAGGAAATAAAAACAAACCCTTAAAATCTTTTTAACTCTGTTTCTCTCCCAATTTTCCTCATTGGGTACTTTCCACCTGGAAATTGGTGAATTCCCACATTGATTTGTATAGTCGCACACGTCTGTCCAGTTGGAAATGTAAATACAGTGTAGCACTGATAGCAATCCTCATTATCACCTCCTGGCACGCAACGCTTTAGAATTTCTTAGTAACTGTACATGTAAAAAAAACTTCAATGAAAATCTATGAAAAGAAAAAAAAAGGGCCAAGCAGCCTTTCTAATACAGAATAATAATTGCAGAAGAATCCTGTACTTTTAGATAATGTGATTCCAAAGTGCTCTTCAGCTGTCATCTCACATAAAATGTGGAATTCCGGCTCTGCTTTGACCTGCCAGTAGAAGAGTAGACTGTAATTTTCAGGACTGGGAGAATTAAACCTACAGCCAGCTTGGCAGCCGGTATGAAAAAAAAATAAATTGATTTTTCTAAAAGACAAGAGCTGTCTGCATGGCCTGATCACAGACCCGTAATCTAATCCTGCTGGGGAGCACAGAGAAATAAAAAGGAAAATAAGAATGTAGCCTCACACACATAACAAAAGGAAAGTGTAACACCTGTTAAGAGATATCATTTTTATTCCAGCCCCGATACTTGTGGTAACAACCTGTTTGCTAAATTTCATCTATTTTATCATTTTATTACTCCACTTGAAAATCATAATCCCTGCCGAGCTCCTGTTGTTTAGTATAAACATTATTTTTTTTGTTTTTTTTGTTTTAAACTTTATTACACTTTAGCTATTATGTTCTTTATAACCTTAACATATAAACAAAGTGCTGCGCTAACATAAAATGCTATACAAATAGATAAAGGTAAGAACAGTCATACAATTTAGGGTAGTGATAAAAAGTGCCAAAGTGAAGAAAATTTGACAAAAAAGTCTAAAATCTTAAATCTTGAAACGTGAAGATCTATATTATGGTAAAAACTTGGAAAATGGAACAGGGAACTTTAAAGGTGCCTGAAAAGATGAAAAACTATTTCATATATAATATAAAACTGCCAAATATTGAGGATATCAGTGTGTCCTCAATATTTTTTTTTTAAAGTTATTTTTATTGTAATTTCAAGGTAAATATAAAACAATACAGAGCACATTGGGCCTACCCAGGCTCGGTCACTACAAAACTACAAAACTAAGAAGAAAAAAGAAAAAAAATTATATATAAAGATATATAAAATACTACCTAAACCACTGTACTCTCAACCAGCTGTGTAGAATATTCAAAGCAATCCTCCAATTCTACATATACCCTACAAAGCTTACTTTAGTTACTTATGGAATAAAGTGTACATTACAGTTACATATTCGCATTCCTCCCCCTCCCCATAACTATTGACCGAGCAACCCAGGGATGTTTATGAGATCAGAGATGCCACTTGGGCCATTCACGGTACTTAGTAGAGCGTTACTAATCGTCCATCGAGTCTGCATTAGTGGACAGGGAATCCATCCAAATATCCCATATTTTGTGGAATTTTTTGGCACAACCGCGTGACAAGTAGGTAGCCTTGTACAGTGTGTCCCTCAATATTTGGTGGTCCGGAGGCTCTGGTGTGTTCGCATTCTGACCTGTAATTAATTTCGGGTAAGAGCAGTTCTAGTTGATCCTGTACAATTTTGTTCTTGTTTTAAGATGATTGAATCAGGACATCTTTTGTCTTGATTATTTTGTATTATTGTATTTTCTCTTACGTATCTTTTTATATATTGCAGTAAATGCGCTGTACACAGACAATTACAATTCTCCTGAAGAAGCTATTTTTTAGCGAAACATGTCAAGAAATAGGTTTTTGTACAGTAGATATACCATATTTACTATTGTTTTGGTCTGATCACATTATTTTATCAAGAAGATTGTTATATCTTTTTTTAACAAATGTATCCAATAAAATATGTCATCTTTTCAGACACCTTTAAAGTCCCCTGTTCCATTTTCCAAGTTTTTTCTAATTATTTGGGATGTGGTGCCTTGCTCCACCTATCCTTGGCTGAATTACCTAATCTCTTAATCTACAGTGCCTGGCAAAATTATTCACCCCCTTGGCGTTTTTCGTGTTTTGTTGCCTCACAACCTGGAATTAACATGGAGTGTATGAGGATTTGCACCATTTAATTTACAGAACATGCCCACAACTTTGAAGATATTTTTTTTTTATTGTGAAGCAAACAACAAATAGGGCAAAATAACAGAAAAAGTCAATGTGCATAACTATTCCCCCCCCCCCCCCAAAGTCAATACTTTGTAGAGCCACCTTTTGCGGCTATCACAGCTCCAAGTCGCTTTGGATAAGTCTCTATGAGCTTGCCACAGCTTACCACTGGGGTTTTTGCCCATTCCTCCTTGCAAAACTGATCCAACTCCATCAAGTTGGATGGTTTGTGCTTGTGAGCAGCAATCTTAAAGTCTGGCCACAGATTTTCTATTGGATTGAGGTCTGGGCTTTGACTAGGCCATTCCAACACATTTACATGTTTTCCCATAAACCACTCAAGTGTTGCTTTAGCAGTGTGTTTGGGGTCATTGTCCTGCTGGAAGGTGAACCTCCGTCCTAGCCTCAAATCACACACAGAGTGGTACAGGTTTTGCTCAGGAATATCCCAGTATTTAGCACCATCCAGCTTTCCCTCAACTCTGATCAGTTTCCCAGTCCTGACTGCTGAAAAACATCCCCACAGCATGATGCTGCCACCACCATGTTTCACAGTGGGGATGGTGTTCTTTGGGTGATGTGGTGTGTTGTGTTTGCACCAGACATAGCGCTTTCTTTGATGGCCAAAAAGTTCAATTTTAGTCTCATCAGACCAGAGCACCTTCCTCCATACATTTTGGGAGTCTCCCACGTGCCTTTTCACAAACTCAAAACGTGCCATTTTGTTTTTTGCTGAAAGTAATGGCTTTCTTCTGGTCACTCTGCCATAAAGCCCAACTCTATGGAGCGTACGTCTTATTGTCGTCCTATGTACAGATACTCCAGTCTCTGCTGTGGAACTCTGCAGCTCCTCCAGGGTTACCTTAGGTCTCTGTTCTGCCTCTCTGATTAATGCCCTCCTAACAAAGGGGGTGAATACATACGCACATGTCAATTATCAGTTTTTTATTTCTGAAAAATAGTTTTATGTATACATTTTCTAATTTTACTTCACAAACTTAGACTATTGTGTTCTGATCCATCACATATAATTCAGATTAAAAAAACATTGAACTGAAGGCTGTACTGTAACAAAATAGGTAAAATTCCAAGGGGTGTGAATACTTTTGCAAGGCACTGTAAATTATAATGGTCACCATAGTACATATAAGTCCATATAAGTGACAGTAGGTGAGTATCTATAAGCAATCACTCAGTGAATTCCAATTCCATTCAGTGATTTACCACCAAGAATAAGGCAAGCACACTCACCAGAAAATGTGGATCCATATACCCTAGAGACAATGAGTTTACAAATCTGATGTGATTTCGTGTGGTAAGATTCATCTATGATTTTCATATGAAGATTTCTAAGCCCTCCAAAGGAACCAGGCATAAGCAAACATGGCATTCACAGGTCAGTTTTAACATTTCATGGAAATATGCCTAGCATTCGCACATAGTGTAAAATTTATTAAAACATATACAGACAGAAACTCGATCCGATACGTTTCGTCATATTTGACGTTATCTAGTGGTGAGAGCCCCATCTGGTCATTGCGTTTAAATAAAATTAGCAGCCAATGGAAATTTAAACATTTGCATGTCTAAAAGCTCTCCCCCGATTGTAATTACAGTCGGCAAAAACAAAGATTAATTGTCAATTGCGGTGCTAGCAGCCACATACAGTCTATTAGCGCAGTATCCCTCTTTTTCTTTATAACATTAAAACTGTATTAAACCCAACAGCAAATATTTATTATATTGCAATTTACCAATTCTTAGATGTGATGGCTGCATTCATTTTCTTTTAAGATATTCCTTCCCTTATTTTCAGCTGGTGATTTGGCCAGCAAGTCTATAATTTTTCTAAAGAACAATATCTCCTGCAGATGTAGCAGTTAGAGGTATGAGACAAACCATTTCCCACTGACAGAAATGCTTACAATGGTCAACTTTTGATTATTTATGTAAAACCTTATCCCACAAGGAAAAAAAAACCTGCTGCTGTAACTGCTTATAAAGTATTAGCTGGAGTTTGGCTTCAATTCGTTAGTGTATCTAAATCTGCTAGTGCATCTAACACTCCGCCCTCCCCCCAAGATGACCAATGCTGCCCAAAGGTGCCCCAGTGTTACTTCCTCCAGAATGAAAACACTTTTAATACAGGAGGCGTGTAATTGGCCAGATCACCAGGTGAAAACAGAGGGGAAAAAGCCTTAAAAAAAGAAAACTAATGCAGCCACCACATCTCATGATTGGTGAGCTGCAATATATTTCATGTTTTGGTTTTGGGTTTAATAGTGCTTTAAATAATGCCTTCAGCCATGAATTCATTTAAAAAATAGTAAAAAATAGCACTTTTTTTTAACCTAATCCTAAACACTCAGATGACATAAAGATACAGAAGCTATTTAAATTTTCAATAGAGTTATGTCCATCCAAGATTTACACAGCTCTGCCACACAGAACAGCCCTTTCTGGCAGGCAAGAGATCAGATATTTCTCTGCTGTAGTGAAGTAGTACTTACAGGTCTTGTCCCTGCACTAGACTGTGACTGCACAGTGAAAAGAGAAGTAGTAGACTAATGAGCTCATCTCTCTGTCGCTCTACTCTCTCCTTCTAGTAGGGCGTTCCTTGTTAGCACATGAGAACTGCAGCTCAATTGATTGGTTCCTTATGCTCATTCTCCTCTCTGAGCATTGCTGTACAGGGACTACAAGAGGCTGATGCCAGGGCCTTCTCAAGTACTTACATTGCTTTTTTAGTGCTTACCCCATAGGCAGGGCCGTTGATAAGGCAGTACAGTACAAAAGGGGGGGCCGAGCACCTGCTAAGCTGGAGGTCCGGCTATACTGTCTTATTGCAGACACCGATCCTCTTCTGGCTCCTCCTGCAGCTCTGCCAGCTTCTCCTCCTCTTTCTCCCCCTGGCTTCCCTGCAGGGGGATTGATGCTAGCACATGCATCCCTTCCATCTGCTCTCGGGACCCCACGTGTGCCCCTTTTCCCCCCACAGCGCTGCCAACTTCCCTCCTGTCCTCTCCCACTAGCAGCTGCAATGGGCACACAGGTATGTTTCAGGATGGAGAGTGGGGAAAGGGGCCGGTAAATATGTTACTGACCCCTCCCTTTCCTGAATGAACACAGTGAACAATCGGTACCAATCACTTCTGTGTCCTTTCCTTACTGAAGCATAGTAGATGCCTCGGAGCACTTCCTCTTCATTTATCCATGCAGCTGAGGCTGTAGAGAAAGGGACTGATAAATCTATGTCCTCAATCACTTTCGGCCGGTGGGGAGCCCCATCAGGTAAGCTGTATGGGGCCCCGTGATTTCTAACAGCAGCCCTGCCTGTAGGAGCTGCTGATTTTAACTGGTTCTTCTCCAAAAAAGTGCAGAGGCTACCAATCACACAGGCCACAGTCCATTCACTCTGGCTCCATTAAACAGTCTAGGGCAGTGATGGCGGACCTTGGCACCCCAGATGTTTTGGAACTACATTTCCCATTATGTTCAACTACACTGCAGAGTGCATGAGCATCATGGGAAATGTAGTTCTAAAACATCTGGGGTGCCAAGGTTCGCCATCACTGGTCTAGGGGATGTCTTTTTAGGATGTATGGCTTGTAGAACTTGTAACAGGAGGACACATTTCACTAGGTGACACTTCTTTGAACAGTCTTTAGTAGGGATGCACCGATACCGAGTATTTTCATGTCCATACCAAATGAATGGGTGCAAATCGCACTGCAAAGAATTGCATGGGATTTAAACAGGAATGCGATGCGATTCCTGTCTGAATCATATATGGTTTCCTTAATCACTCCTGTGTGATCCTAGGCTTGTCATAGTGATTTGACACAGGAGCTGTGCGAGAAACCTCCCTGCATGACGGGTTCCACCAGCTCCCGAACCGACTGTAGACATCTGCAGCCGCGGCTTGGGCTCCTCCTGCCTCTCCCATGGCTTTGTTCCCCGCATCTCCAGAAGCTCTCTCCAGCCTGACAGTATGGACTAACAGTGATTCCAATTGGTGAGCACCGTCTGCTGACCAATCAGAAGCCATCTAGCTTATACTGTCAGCACTGCAAGGAGGATTTAAAATCCCTGAACCGGTGAAGCTGTATTTTGGTGTCTGATGGGGGTTTGTGGCAATCTGGTAGAGAGGGGGTCCAGTGGATGGTTGGAACCGCTGAAGGGGGTCCAGTGGATAGCTGGAGCTGCTGGAGGCTGGGGGGGACAGAGCCACTGGAGATGCAATTTTTTGCAGTATAATTTGTGCCCATTCATTTTGTATTGATGCAAATCGCACTGTAAAGTAGCGGTACACAGCATCGGCGAATACTTGACCGAAAGTATCGGTACTCGTACTTGCCAATAAAAAAAGGGTATTGGTGCATCCCTAGTCTTTAAGTCAGAAACAAAGTGGAAGGCCAAAACTGAGATCCTGTAGGAGCTGTCATAGAAAGAGAGCTACCGCTGGTACCCCGAAAGTTGAACAGCAACTAGGATGCTGAGCCCTGGTCAGTATTCACAATGTCCTAGGGAAGCTACACACTATCCAACCTCCACCAGGTACTCTTCAGTGAGTTCACCAGACCTGATTCTGAGGTGAAGCTGCTTAGTTAGCTCCAAAGGTAATTAGAAATATGTCCCCCAGCTCTGCTATAGCTGGGACCTCGATGAGCATCAGCAAATCCCAGCAGAACTGCCTCAAAAGGACAGCAGCCCCTGAGACTGGGAATTTCTCCAGCAGAACAAGGGCTGCTCCAAACCTCAGACTATTTATGCCCCCTCCAGCCACCTACTGGGCATGCCTCCCCAGAGATTAGAAGCAGCACACAAAATATTCAAGCCCATTTGATTCTCACAGCTCTCTATGTTCTGGGAGCCTCTAGAATGTGGGGGAAGCAATCAAAACCTATAGCCTGTGATATCTAGAACTGCCCAGAAAAATCAATATCTGCTCCAATGATTACAGAGGAGCCAAAAATAACTAAATTTACCTGTTATTCTAGCAATCTACACAGGATGGTGCTACATTTGCATTTAAATAAAAAGCAGGTGTGAAAAAGCCTTTAAGGGTTACATTTAAATTAAAACTTTAAAATAAGTAACATTAAAGATATAAAACATTAGCTTCAAAACATGTAATTAGTGAAAACATAGAATAAAATTTACCCCCCCAAATCATCACAGTTTTTGTAAAACCGACAAACCCTACAAAACAATCCCCCCCAATCCCTTTGACCCCACCTGCCCAAACCCATATATATATATATATATATATATATATATATATATATATATATATATATATATATATATATAAATAGCTGGTAAAATAAGTATTGAACATGTCGCCATTTTTCTAGGTAAATAGATTTCTAAAGGTGCTATTGACATAAAATGTTCACCACATGTCGGTAACAACCCATGCAATGCATATATACAAAGAAACCAAAACAAATAAGTTCAGAAATTATGTGTAATAAAATGGAATGACACAGGGAAAAAGTATTGAACGCGCTAACTGAAATTTTTTTTAATACTTGGTACAAAATCCTTTGTTGGTAATGACGGCTTCAAGATGCCTCCTGTATGGAGAAACTAGTCACATGCGTTGCTCAGGTGTGATTTTGACCCACACAAATCTTGAAAGTTCTGTGGGCCTCTTCTATGAACTCTGATCTTTAGTTCTTTCCGTAGATTTTCTATTGGATTCAAGTCAGGTGATTGGCTGGGCCATTCTAGTAGCTTTATTTTCTTTCTTTGAAACCAATTGAGAGTTTCTTTGGCATTGTGTTTGGGATGATGGTCTTGCTGAAATGTCCTCCCTCATTTCATCTTCATCATCCTGGTAGAGGGCAACAGATTTTTATCAAGAATGTCTTGGTACATTTTTACATTCATCCTTCCCTCAATGACAAGAAGTTTGCCAGTACCGTATGCTGAAAAACAGCCCCGCCCCCACCATGATTTTCCCACCTCCAAACCTCACTGTTGGTATGGGGGGTGTTTTTGGGGTGATGTGCCATGTGACCTCCAAACATGGTGTGTATTATGGCATCCAAAGGGTTCTATTTTTGTCTCATCTGACCAGACTATATTCTTCCAGTATTTCACAGACTTGTCTAAATGTTGTGCAGCAAACCTTAAACAAGCTTCAACATGCTTTTTTTTCGGCAATGGAGTGTTGTGTGGTGAGTGTGCATACAGGCCATGGCAGTTGAGTGGATTACTTATTGTTTTATTTGAAACAATTGTACCGGCTAATTCCAGGTCTTTCTGAAGCTCTCTACATGTGGTTCTTGGCTCTTGGACCACTCTTATGATAATTCTTTTCACTCCTCTGTCAGAAATAATGTGAGGAGCACCTGGTCATAGCTGGTTTATGGTGAAATTATGTCCTTTGTACTTCCGGATTATGGCCCCAACAGTTTAGAAATTCTTCTGTAACCAATGCCATCAGTATGTTTTGCAACAATGAGGTTGCAAAAGTCTTGAGAGCTCTTTTACCCATCATAAGATGTTTCTTGTGTGACACCTTGGAAATGAGACACCTTTCTATAGGCCATCAGTTGAGTTTGAACCAGCTGATATTAATTTACACTGACAAGGGGCAGGATTGCTTTCTAATTACTGATAGATTTCAGCTGGTGTCTTGGCTTGCCGTATCTTTTTGCCCCTTCCTTTCTTCATGTGTTCAATACTTTTTCCCTGTGTAATTCCATTTTATTACACATAACGGAATTTCTGAACTTATTTGTTTTGGTATCTTTGTATGTATGGATTGCATGGGTTGTTACCGACATGTGGTGAAAATTTCATGTCAATATCTCCTTTAAAAAATTTATGGGACAAAAAAAATATCATCTTTAAAATATATTTACCTAGAAAAATGGTGAAGTGTTTACTATTTATTTTACCAGCTGTATGTGTGTATATATATATATATATATATATATATATATATATATAAAAACTCTAAAACCAATTTTTGTTTCTTCCGTTAGTTAGAACTTGCAATGACAGGACACCTTGGCGTGGTTTTGTACACAATGCGACAAATATAAAAGGAGAGGTTATAATTTTACAGCTCTGAGCGCTTTTCCTTTTTCCCCCAAACTAAACACATGCCAGCCTCCTAGTTGCCATATGGCACCTATTTGTTTTTTGAAATATAGCGCTTTTGTTTCTTATCCAGACTTTCATCTCAGGCTGATGGAGTTACACGGAACATATTGTTCAATATTGCTATAAGCCAGTATAAAAAAAACAATTATCTAACTTTTTCTTATTATATTTTTTTTTTTTTCTACTGGAGCTCAAACCTCATCTACATTACGGATTGGGAAGTTTTAAAGCTGAACTCCAGGCAGATGTAAAATACACCATTGCAGCTCCGGGTTCCATTATCACATCAATACATTTATCAATGTAACCACTTTTTCATTTTTTACACTGCACTTTTTGCTGGAAAATTACTCAAAAGCCATAAACAATTATATCTTTAACTGCTTGCCAACCGTATAACATAAGGGTGCCCCTCAATTTTGCATGTGGGGAGCCAGACTGAGTTTTTTTTTTTCTTCAAGCCACATAGCTGGAGGCTCTAACTGGCTTGAAAATAGGTTGGACTTGATGGACTTGTGTCTTTTTTTCAACCTCACCTACTATGTAACTACACTAAAAAAGGTCGGACGAGGGACGCAGAGCACTACGCCCCAAACCCACCCACTTGTGACACCAGCGAATCTAGACTCACTATTTTTTTTCTGGATTCTCCTCCCGGGCCAATCAGGACAGGAGGCGCATCGGGTTGGCCAGGAGGAGAAGCCAAGGAAGCCACGGCACCACGACCGTGGAGGAGTGAGTGTGGTTCCGCAACCCCCACCTCCCAAAAAAACATTTAGCACAAGCCACCACTGCAACAAAGTTTGTTAAAATCCCTGCAAAGTACATGGATCACCCAGAGGAAATGCTTTTTTCTCATCAACAAAAGTGGAGTTACTCTTTAACTCTTCCATGATCTAGCCTAAAAAAAAAAAAAGAAAAAGAGGTTTGCCTTCTAAAGTTTGTCTTCAGAAGCACTGTCATAGTTTCATTACCTCCTGCTGAAGAGGATGTTCCTCACTAGACATGTGCACTGCCAAAAAATATGTTCGTTTTCGTTTCATTCGTTTTTTGTTTTTTTTGGGGGGTTTTTTGGGTCATTCGTTATGATCGCAATTAGTAAATTCGTACATCCGTAAATTCTGAAATTCGAAATTCGAAAAACCGATAATCTGAAATAGTAACTAACTATTAAATTATAGGTATTACAATTTCCTTTCAAATTTGGCTGTTAGTGAATGTAACAAATACGAATTTATCCAAAGTTACGAATTATCCGAAAAAACAAATGCTGCATCTAAACGAATGGAATGGAACAAATTAATAATAAATAATAATAATAAAAAGTTTTCATTATTATCATTGTTATTTATTATTATTAATTCATTAAGTTCCTTTCGTTTGGATACGGCATTCGTTATTTCAGATAATTTGTAACTTCGGATAAATTTGTATTTGGTACGTTCACTAACAGCCAAATTTGAAAGGAAATTACAATACCTATAATTTTATAGTTAGTATAAAGTTAAGTTATTATTAGTTGATTATTATTTCAGATTTCAGAATTTCCAAATTTACGGATTTACTAATTTACGAATATATGAATTTACGAATGTGCGAATGTACAAATTTACAAATATTAGAATATTCGAATTTACGAATATTCATAAAAATTTGTTAAACGGGTTTTCGTTAAAGCTGGGCTCCACCCTAAAGTAGAACTTTTGCTCATCGGATTCCTCCCCCCCTCCGGTGCCACAATTGGCACCTTTCAGGGGGGAGGGGGGGTGCAGATACCTGTCTAATACAGGTATCTGCACCCACTTCCAGGTATAGATAGCTGCAGAATATCCGCAGATGCCCGCACCCCCCCCCCCTCCCGTTGTATTCTGGGAAACACACCGCTCCCAGAACACAACGGGGACCAGTGAAGACGCGCAGCACGACTCTCGCATGCGCAGTAGGGAAACGGGCAGTGAAGCCGCAACGCTTCACTTCCTGATTCCCTGACCGAGGATGGCGGCGGGGGCAGCTGAGAGAGGAGCGATCGATCGGCTTTGGCTGCCAACATCGCTGGACCCTGGGACAGGTAAGTGTCCATTTATTAAAAGTCAGCAGCTGCAGTATTTGTAGCTGCTGGCTTTTGATCATTTTTTTTAAGGTGGAGCTTCGATTTAATTCGGATATTTCCGAATTAACGAATTTGTCGAAATTTTTTAAAAAACTAAATTTGGAATGAAACCAATTGCACATGTCTATTCCTCACTTCCTGTCCCAATGACTATGGTCAGGAAGTGAAGAGAAATCTTCCCAATGGGGACACAGAAGTAAAACCCTCACAGGTTCTGACTCTTCTCCATCATACTGGTAACCAAGAAACAAATATTTGGACTGGAGTTACCCTTTAAGTATACATCTCGCATGACCAGATACTGTATTAGCATCACTTCAGACTAGTCCTACATGGATTTAGATGAACTGAACCAGGGATTATAAAATGACTTGATTTCAAAGGCTGTATAAAAGGACCAGAGGCGATACTGCAGGCAGAACTGTCCAACTTCAAAAGAAGAGTCAATCCAATAGATGGATTGCCCAGGTCTGTGCTCTAGATAGACGGGGGAAATAACTCTTGAGAACCCGTTACCAGTACATGTCTCACCTTTCTCCAGCCAGAGCTCCGGGAATAAAGCCTGATGTGAACCTTCCAGCTCAATATTAATGATTTCACTCTTCTTACTCTTACACAGCAACTGCAAGTGATAAGCAAGATCAGCTGATGAACGACAATCAGGAAATATTGACAAGGAGCAATTCAGTTTTTATTAATCCATTGTCACCAGGTTTTCCATAATACAAGAGGTGGCTGGAGAGTCGGTCATAAAAAAAATAAAACAGACTATCAAGAGTTTCATCGGACCATCACTGCCAATCCCATCTACAGCTACATTTATTAGCCACTTGCCTACCGGGCACTTTGACCCCCTTCCTGCCCAGGCCAACTTACAGCTTTCAGCGCTGTCGCACTTTGAATGACAATTGCGCGGTCATGCAGCTCTGAACTCATTGGACATTTTTAAAAAATTTTTGAGACAGAGCTTTCTATTGGTGGTATTTAATCACCACTGGGGTGTTTTGTTTTTTTAAAGCGGTAATAACTCGCTGGGTGATTTTTTTTTTCTGACCTAAAAGGCAATGTCATAAAGTGCTAGTATGCATCGCATACTAGCACATTATGTAAAACCTACCTGAAAACTAAGCTCGCTGCAGGCTGCTTCCATCTGTAACCGGTCTTCCTTCTGGGTCCGCAGACTCCGGCTGTGTGACTGGCCGGAGCCGCGATGACATCACTCCTGCGCATGCGTGGAGGAGCCGCCGTGTACGGCACAGGATTTTGAAGGAACAGCCTGGGTGACCGTTCCTTCAGAGCGCATGCGCCAGTGATGTCAGCGGCTGCATATACAGTAAATATTTCCTAAACAGTGCATGTTTAAAAGATATTTACAGGTAAGCCTTATTATAATTATAGGCTTACCTATAGGTACCAGTCAGAGATAGGAGTTTACTCCCACTTTAACAAATGAAAAAAGTAAAAAAAAAATAGAAAAAATAAAATGTATAAAGATGAGGCTGCACTGAAATGCGGCACTGAGAAGCAGAACTGAAGGGCACTGATGGGCACTGATGAGTACTGATAGGCAACACTGATGGGCACCATTGATGGGCACTGTTGGGGCTGCACTGATTATCAGGGCACAGATGATCAGTGCCCTGGTTATCAGTGTAGATTTCCCCTTTCACGCTTGCCGGTTACCAGCTCTCCTTTCCTCATGCTGTGATAGACGCCCTCCCAGAACTGGACGACCGCGCTGTAACCATCATTCGACTATAGCGTGGTCGGCAAGTGGTTATAGGCCAAATTTGGATCAGAAATATTTTCAACTGGATCCCGACCAGCTGCTGCAGTTGTACTGCGGCAGGTTAGCTCTTCTGCCCAAATCACCGTTATTGTACGTTGGGCACGTACACGGTGATCTGTGGGTGCACGCACATGCCCATTCGCTGGCAGGGGAGCCAATTAGCGGGTCCAGCGGACTCGATGACCACCGGTCATCCGCGATCGCTCCACAGTCAGGCAGAATGGGGATCTGCCAGTGTAAACAAAGCAGATCCCCGTTTTGTTAGGGGAGTAGAGTGAGATTTCCTGTTCCTAGTGATTAGGAACAGCGATCTCTCTCTACTCCCTGTTAGTCCCCTCCCCCACAGTTAAAAAGCACCTCCCTAGGGAACACTTAATCCCTTGATCGCCCCTGGTGTTAACCCCTTCCCTGCCAGTGTCATTTATACAGTAATCAGTGCGTTTTTATAGCACTGATCGCTGTATACATTTCATTTGTCCCAAAAGAGTGTCAAAAGTGTCTGTCCGCTGCAATGTCACAGTCCCGGTAAAAATCACCGCCATTATTAGTAAAAAAAAAAAATGCAATAAATCTATCCCCTATATTGTAGACGTGATAACTTTTGCGCAAACCAATCAATATACGCAAATTGGGATTTTTTTTACCAAAAATATGTAGCAGAATACATATCAGCCTAAACTGAGGAAGAAATTAGTTTTATTACAATTTTGGGGGGGGGATATTTATTATAGCAAAAAGTAAAAAATATTGTTTTGTTTTTTTTCAAAACTATCGCTTTTTTTTTGTTTATAGCGCAAAAAATAAAAACTGCAGAGGTGATCAAATACCACCAAAAGAAAGCTCTATTTGTGGGAAAAAAAGGACGTCAATTCTGTATGGGTACAACGTTGCACGACTGCACAATTGTCAGTTAAAGCAAGGCAGTGCCGTATCACAAAAAATGGCCTGGTCAGGAAGTGGGTAAATCCTTCCAGGGCTGAAGTGGTTAAAAAAAATCAGCATAAGGGACATTACTTACATTTAGTGTAAAATTTCCCTTGTGCTGGCTGTCATTGCAGAAGTGTTCCTCCATGCATACCGCCATATCTAGCATCCGCAATTTGCAGCCACATTCTAAAACTAACCTATCTAGCCCTCTAAAGCAAATACCGCTATACAAAGGAAAATTTGTTATCAAATACTTACCGTAATTTTCCTTTCCTGATGGACTCCATGGCAGCCTACGTGTGGGTTAACCCCGCCTCCTCTCCAATGCTATAGGACCCCATTCCCATAAATGAGTACTCACCACTAGCTACTGCGTTCCGTAACTAGCCTACTCGTTGACCAATGGGTGGGAACTCCGTCTGCCATGGAGTCCATCAGGAAAGGAAAATTACGGTAAGTATTTGATAACAAATTTTCCTTTTTCCTGACAGACTCCATGGCAGCCTACGTGTGGGAAATAACTAGCCAACCACACGGGTGGGTATGCATGATCAAACATAAATTTTAAATTGTCCTATCGGTCGATAGAATTTGTAACCCAAAGTTTACAGAGGATAGTGAGGCAGGCTCTATACAATAATGCAACATGAAGGTATTAATAGAAGCCCATGAAGCTGCCTTGCAGATGGTATCTGGAGCCACATGTCGAGTCGCTGCCCACGAGGCTGCCATTCCTCTGGTGGAATGGGCTGTCACCGCCTTTGGAGGAGCCAAGCCCTTAGCCCTATATGCCTGTTGTATGGTCTGTACGATCCAAGACGCGATAGTCCTGGTTGAGGCTTTTTTCCCTATATTGCTGCCTGAGTGAAGCACGAAGAGATGACTAGAACGTCTAAAGGGAGAAGTAACTTTGAGATATTCTTTAATAGCTTCGCCCACATCTAGAGGGTGATTCTCAGTGGACCCTGGGGTCCTAAATGTAGGTAAAACGATCTCTTGATTGACGTGGAATACTGAAGACACTTTTGGGTTGGAACCCAGCATAGGAATGAGGACTACCCGGTCCGGGAAAAACGTTAGGAAGGGTTCTTCGTGACCAAGTGATGCAATTTCAGAGACCCTTTTGGCTGAGGTAATGGCCACTAAGAAGGCCACCTTTGCTGAAAAGACCTTGATAGGGAGCGGGGAGGGCCCCGAAGTACTGAGTCCAGAGATTGAGTCAAGGACTAATGGAAGGTCCCATTTGGGGAACCTAGGCTTTCTCTGGGGCTTGAGTCTCGATGCACCTCGGAAAAATTGTCTAACCAGAGGATGAACTGCCCATGAAGTGCCGGAGAAGGCCGAAAGTGCCGAAACTTGGACTCTCAGAGAACTGACAGATAGATGTAAATCTAGGCCCGTTTGGAGGAAACTGAGAACGTCCTGGACTTTTGGATGTCTAAAAGACCTGCCCTGAGGAGAGCAGAACTCCACGAATTTGGACCAGATTCTTCCATAGACTTTATTTGTACTGGATCTTCTCGAGCTCATGAGAGTGGATATTACTTCTGAGGCACAACCTAAGGATTCCAGCCTCTCCCTCTCAAGAACCAGACCATCAGTCTCAGCACCGCAGGACAAGGGTGCAGGACTGACCCTTGAGAAAGAAGGTCCGGTCTGAGAGGGAGAGGCACTGGGTCCCGACAGCTGAGCTGGACCAGGAGAGGGAACCAAGGCCTGTTCGGCCAGTAGGGAGCTATTGTCACCACCTCCACTGGCTCTGCTCGGAGCCTCTGCAGGAATCTCAGCATAACTGGCAGTGGCGGAAAGGCATATGCCCGCTTGAACCTCCACTGATCCGTCAGGGCATCTGTCCCGATGGCTTGACTGCAGAGCCCCCGGGTGTAGAACTTCGTCAGCTTGCGATTGCAGGGGGAAGCAAACAGATCTACTTCGGGATCGGTCTTCAGTGACAAGATCCACCTGAACGTCTCTATGTGGAGAGACCACTCGTTGTTGTCCAACTCGGTCCGTGACAGGAAGTCTGCTTGAGTGTTTTGGACGCCTGGGACAAAGACTGCCGAGATGTTGGCAAGGTTTTTCTGCGCCCACGATAGGATGGGCTCGACTTCCCGAAGGAGTGTGGGACTCCGAGTACCCCCTTGCCTCTTCACATACGATACTGCTGTGGTGTTGTCCATTCTCAACAGCACTGACTCCCCCATCAGGAGATGAGAGAAGGACTGTAGGGCACACCAGGCCGCACGAAGTTCCAAGACATTCGACCCTGGGTTGGGGAGACATGTTTCCCACTTGCCTTGGGCCAGGTTCGACCCACAAAGGGCTCCCCAACCGGTACCGCTGGCATCGGTCGTGACCGTCATCCAGGAGATGGGAGCGATGGAGTGGCAAGTCAGGAGGTTCTTGCGCTGAAGCCACCAGAAGAGGCTGTTTCTCATTGTAGATGTTATGCAGATGACCTGATTCTTGTCCCCTGACTTCCATTGCCGTAGGAGGCCTGACTGGAAGGGACGCAATCTCCATAAGGCCCATTTGACCATGGGAGTCGTAGAAACCATCGTGCCAACGACTTTCAGGCACTGAGAGGCTTTCATTTGCCGGGCATGTAGAGCCCGGGAGACTCTGTCTCGAACTGTAGGAATTTTCTGTAGAGGAAGGGAGATAGTGTTTGCCACTGTATCGAACTGGGCTCCCAGATATATTAGACGCTGAGTTGGGCTCAGTTGACTCTTTTCTATGTTTAGGAGCCACCCGAAGTTGGACAGAGTGGAGATTACTTGATCCCGGTGGACCAGCAACTGCTCCCTGCTCTGGGACAGCACCAGCAGGTCGTCCAGGTAGTGGTAAAGACGTACCCCTTTGGATCTTATTAGTGCCACCGTAGCTAGGAGGACCTTTGAAAAGACCCGGGGGGACGTTGTCAGCCCGAAGGGGAGGCAAATAAATTGAAGATGATTTGACCCAATATGGAAGCGGAGGTATTTGTGAAATTCTTTTTCCACTGGAACGTGGAAATAAGCGTCCTTCAGGTCGATTGATAACATCCAGTCGCCTGGTTGTATGGCTCTCTGAATGGTCACCAAGGTTTCCATTTTGAACCTTCCATTCTCTATGAATCCGTTGAGATATGTGAGGTCTATGACTGGGCGCCAAGAGCCCCCCTTTTTTTGAACTAGGAAGAGAGGGGAGTATATCCCCTGGAACCATTCGTCCTGTGGTACATGTACCACTGCTCCTTGAATTTTCAGGAGGTCCACATAGGACAGCAAAATTTGTTTCTGATCCTCTGCCCGAGGGAGAAGAGTGGAGACGAAGCTTGGGTGCGGAGTCCTGGAAAAGGCCCATCTGTGGCCTGACGAGACCGTCCTTATGACCCAGAAGTCTGAGATCGAGGCCACCCAGACGTGCCGGAAGAGGAGCAGACGAGCCCCCACCCGGCCCGCCTGGGCGGGCGTAATCTCAAAAAGATTTAGCCTGATCACGAGCACTGGACGTTTGATTTTTAACAGGTTTGCGGAAGGATGACTGCTCTCTGCTCCAATTCTTCCTAAAGTCCCGGCCAGGCTTGTAGGAGCGTGCTTCCCTGGAGCGCTCCGGACTTCGTCTTCTGAACTGGGGCTTCTTTCGACCCAGCATGCGCCTGTCCTGGGGGAGAAAACCCGATTTGCCACCTGTGGCTCGCGTAATGGCATCGTCAAGCTTATTGCCAAACAGTGAGGACCCCTCAAACGGAATTTTACACCACGCTTGCTTAGAACCTGGGTCAGCAAGCCAGGGACGCAACCAGAGGGCTCTCTTGGCCGTAACTGAGGACAGCATAATACGAGCCAGAAGGCGGATCAGGTCGATGGACGCCTCCCCCAGGAAGACCGCTGCAAGCTTCAGCTCTGCGGCTGCTGAACTTCCAGCCAGCTCTTCTGACACGCCTTTAAGGAAGGATTCCACGTTCTCCGTCCAGGCCTCCATGGCCTTGGACATGGCCGCTAATGCCAGGGCTGGTTTACAGGCCATACCCGCGAGCCCATAGATTCTTTTTAGATCTAGATCTATCTTCCTCTCGAGCCCATCTTTAAAAGAAACTGCGTCTTCTAGAGGAAGAGTCACATGTTTGGCCAGACGCATAAGAGCTGCGTCCACAAGGGGAGTATTCTCCAAATTCTTTACTTCTTCTGACTTGAAGGGGTACAATCTGGAGGTTTTATTAGACATGGAGGATTTTTTCTCTGTTTTACTCCATTCTTCCTCAATGATTTCCTTTAGCTCTGGAAGGAGCGGAAAGTTTGCGCGTTCTCTCCCCAGGTGCTTGAAGAATTTTTTCTGCTTGGCTGGGGGAGTGGAAGGGTCTTCCCACTTCAAGGCTTCCTTGATCGCTTTGATTAAAGGGGAAACCATCGCGAAGTCGAACCCTCCAATGACCTCCTCATTAATAGACTCATCCTCTGAGGAGTCAGGAGAGGTAATATAGGGCTGAGAAGTACCCGGATCATCACGGGCCTCTTCCGCCGGCGGGCCAGACGCAGTGGTAGACTGGCTCAATGTGCGAGGTGCTTCCCTCTCCATTAGGGATTGCTGTACCACTCTTTTCACAAGAGACTCTAAACGCTGGTTTTCCGTCTCTTTTTCCCCAACCGCACGGGCAAAACAACGGTCACATAAGGACTTGCCCTCCGGAACTCGTGTCCTACATCCCCAGCAGGCTCTGTGGTCTGAGCGGCTGTCATGGCGGTGGGAGCGGTGTCTTGAGGAGGAACGAGAGCGTCTCCTCTGGTGGGATCCGGACTGTGAGTCTCGTCTGGATGAAGATGAATTGTATTGTGGCTTGGCAAGGTCATTGGCATTCTGGACCGCATTTAGCGGGTCCGACCTAGAAGGGCTGGAAAGAGAAAAAATAGGGGAAGGGGAGAGAAGAAAGGCAGAACATGGTATCAGCACGAAAATAAATGTGCATAAATCTCATCCCCTCCCCTCACGAGCACATACCTTGTGCGTGAGGGCTGGCCACTTAAAGGCGGTGAATTGTCCATAACCTAGGACGCGAAATGTCACTTTAATAGTCTGCAGGGATAATGGTCTAAGAAAACCTAGGCATTAAATATGAGAAGGTTTTAGAGAAAAAGAAAAAACTCTGCTCCTCTTTTTTTTTTATGTGCACAAAAGCATGTATCAACGCATATTCAAGGCAAAGGAAACAACTTCCTGACGCATATATATATATATAAATCTAAATAAATACATATATAATGATAAAAAGAACATTTTCCATTATTTTCCTTTTTTTTTTTTTTTTTTTAATTATAAGAGTTGCAGGTTTCAACCACTCACCTGGAGACCAGCAGGGATCCGCTCCTCCTTTCCCTACCAAGGGAGATCCCAACTCAGCAGGACAGGAGGGCGGAATTTAAATTCCCCGCTCGTGACGTCATTATCCCCTACTGCGCACGCGCAATGGGGGACCACCGTACGGCGCCTGCGCAGACGACGAACGAACCGCCGTACTGCGCATGCGCGAGCCAAACCTCGCTCTCAGGGTGGCTACAGCGCAGGCGCCAGCGGCGGAGACTGCCGCAACCCGGAAGTGCCGTGGCGGGCTGGAACGCACGCGAACCAGCCGCCATGAGGGGGACAGGACACACTGGACCACCAGGGAAACACAGACTACACATAAAAATACTGCCATGGAGTATGAAATGCAGCCACAGACCTTGCCAGCCGTTGATGAGAACTGTCCGCCGGGCATACAGAGGCGACCACCCATCCACCAAGGGGAAACATTCAAGCCTCTTTAAGCTACTCGCCCGCTCATAGCTGGGCTTTTTTGAGCTGCACCGCACAGGTATGCCAATCTTGGATCCAATCAATCTTGATGCGAACAGCATGTGTAGGTCCATAGAGGAGGACAAAAAAGGAACGCAGTAGCTAGTGGTGAGTACTCATTTATGGGAATGGGGTCCTATAGCATTGGAGAGGAGGCAGGGTTAACCCACACGTAGGCTGCCATGGAGTCTGTCAGGAAATACCTTTTCTGAAGCCGATCTGGTCCGGACTCAAGTGGCAGATGCTGAGTGCAGGAGAGACAGCCGACTGGGGAATGCCTGGTAGGTGACGTCACCCATAGACTTATTATAGGGTTTCCGTTGTCCGCTGCCTCTCTTGCACACTCCCACACACTGAAGCCGCCGCTAACAGCTCAGCATGGGACTGGTCCAGAATGGCTGCAGAACAGGTAAGTACAGCGATATTTTTTTACAGGGCTTGATAGATTCGTTTTTGGATGTGGCTGTGAGTAGGTTTATGCCCCGTACACACGGTCGGATATTCCGACGGAAAATGTGTGATAGGACCTTGTTGTCGGAAATTCTGACCGTGTGTGGGCTCCATCACACATTTTCCATCGGACTTTCCGACACACAAAGTTTGAGAGCAGGCTATAAAATTTTCCGACAATAAAATCCGTTGTCGGAAATTCCGATCGTGTGTACACAAATCCGACGGACAAAGTGCCACGCATGCTCAGAATAAATAAAGAGATGAAAGCTATTGGCCACTGCCCCGTTTATAGTCCCGACGTACGTGTTTTACGTCACCGCGTTTAGAACGATCGGATTTTCTGACAACTTTGTGTGACCGTGTGTATGCAAGACAAGTTTGAGCCAACATCCGTCGGAAAAAATCCTAGGATTTTGTTGTCGGAATGTCCGAACAAAGTCCGACCGTGTGTACGGGGCATTAGTTAGGTGTTGGCTGAACTTCTACTTTAAGCTTTCACAGCCATGTTTACTTGAGCTTTTGCTCCCATCAGGACCACTTCTATCTCTAGTAGAGATGAGCTTGGGCGTCCTCCAAACCTCTTTCTAGCCGGACTCTGAACTTGCGCTCTTTTTATACTCCCAGAGCCAGGGCCAAGTCATTCCCGCCCCGGGAATAACAATAACTGGAGGACGTTCTGCTGGAGGGGTGTTGATTTGCAATGTATCAAGGCAGTACTGTATTGCTGACTGAGGGAACCTCACAATATTCTTCTTCCGGTCACTAGGTTGACCCATACTGCAGGAGAAGTCCTTATCCTAACCTTACTCACCAGGAACCTTTCCATGTGCTATTCTCTTTCCCTACCCAGTGGTCACCAGTCCCTAACCTACCACTTGCTCCAAAGATTTCAACGCACTCTTCCCAACGCACACGTTCCTGTGAAAGTGGCTGTATGTCTAATTGGGCGCTGAAGTGATCACCGGCTGGAATCATGAACAATCAGAACAAGGAATGTTACCAGCACACCTTGGGTCTCCAAAAAATGGGTCCAAAGCTTTTTTCAGCAATCACATTGTTACAGCAAAACAGCAACGTTTCAGGACCCCTTCACATGGCCCTCACAGGACACCTTCCCGTCAGATTCCTGATGAAGGGGTCCTGAGAGGCTTCAAAACATTGCTGTTTGCTGTAACAATGTGATCACTGAATAAAGCTCTGGACCCATTTTTTTGGAGACCCATGGTGTGCTGGTAACATTGCCCGTACTGTTTGCTCCAGGCGCACCTGAATGATGCAAACCTTATTTATAAGGTCCTTCTTCAAGATGGCTGCCCTAGATCTTGAGAGATTTCAGCATCAAATCAGACAGCTATCTGAGAAACTAACAAAATCCATAACGGGACTATTGTCTTAAAGTTGAACTCCAGGCAAAAAAAAATTTCCATGCAGTGAAGCTGTGCATGCACTTCACGGGTTAACTGCCCGTTTATTCATAGGGGAGAGGAAATCGGAGCTATACTTAACTAATCCTCTGATCCTCCCAGCACAAGAGCGGTCTGGCACCCCAGTGCTCTACCGGTCTTGAATAGTGGACTGTTCCTGACGTCATCGTGCCCAGTGCAGGCTCCATAGACCAGAAACAGTCCACCACTGGCCTGAGGGGGAGCATTTTTTCCGAGAGGATCGAAGGATCGGGTGAGTATAAGCTTTCTGCTCACCCCTAGAAAAAAACGAGCAGTTGACCCGCGTGGTGCGGGCACAGCCCAACTGCATGGAAAAAAAAAATGTTGCCTGGAGTCCTGTTTTAACAGACTCCTCTCCTCCTGTAACAATGGCACAGTGCCCGCTACAGGTTACAGCGTCTGCCTACACGCAGCTCGTGTAAGTAAAAAAATAAAAAAAGAAGAGCATGAGTTTGGCTAGAGATACATTCGTAGAATGCCCGAGCTCATCTCTAATTCCTAGTCCTAAGCATGCTGCCTATACAGGGGCAGTTTAGTAAATTACTAAAAAGAAAAAAAGACAAAATTTTTTTTGTTAGGAGGGTGTATAAGTAATACAACTTCAGTAAAATCTGATATGCAATTGTTATAATTATTTTAACCCTTTAAAATCCCACTCTCTTTCTTCATATCGCATTAGCAATAAAGTGATTGCCTCTGCATTGTGAAAGCAGGTTCAATTGACATGCAAATGAGCGAATCTCAAGCGGGTGTAATTAAGAGGATTAATGTTATTGATTCCCTGTCCACTAAATACTTTAATGGCAGATGCTTTTAGACGTGGAAATAATTATGTGGTTTTTCAGTCTCATCCGGCCGAACAAATCCAGCATTTCAATCCTGTAGTAAAATATGGAGATATGTTAGTTTTTATTGGTGGAAGGCAAATTGCAACTTTCTGTAAAGTGACCGATATTAAACGGAAAGGAATGGATGCTTTGGACCTTAAAGCAGAATTACTCTGCATCTGAGCAACACAAACCAAGAACACAAATTTATTTTTAATATTCAAAGCAAACTTCCCCCATCTATCCATGTCTCCATGCTTTATTTTGCTGATACATCATTTTGAAAAAACACCCCCTAGCAGTTCTGGCTGTGGCCATCTTGAGTAAGGCCAGATGATTCATGTAGCATTTACTTCCTGGAATCCATCTGCCCTTAGCTCAGGCATGCATGCAGGAGCTGAGAAAACTCCTCCTCCCCTCCTGAAGACTTCTGGGATGTATGACATCATTTGCCTAGGCATGGAAAACAGGAAGCAGCTGAAGAAGTGTAAAAAAAAAAAAGTTTAAAACGAGTAAATATAATATACTTTCAGATCTATTTACTAATGCTATGTTGATTGAGAGAGTGAAAATCCACTTTAATGTAAAACCCAACAATAATATTCTCTTATTTATTTCCTTTTAGTCTGCTAAATTTATCATTGGAACTGATTTATTTTATTCCAATATTATCAGCCCTGCTCAGGTTACCTCTATATAAGAGAAAAAAAAAAACTGCGCTAGACTTGATGGATGATAGAACCAGCAAAGGCAGCAACTCAAATGTGGGATACACACAAAATAGACAAATAAAATGGAGGAGAGCTGCGCCAATCACAATTTGTAAATTAGCATTGGTAAAAACAGTAGTCCATAAATTCAATCCTTCAATGACACCACAGTGACTCCACACATTGAAAAAGAGTGCCCGACCACCATATAAAAGGCCTGCTTACCAAATAGCGAGCAAAAAGGGGCGTTTGGCTGTAACCCAGCCACAGCCTTTAGCTTGCAAAGATGACTGCTGGACACACAGGAACTGGACCTTGTTGCTGGCAACCCCCTAGGCGTCTCCCAAATTCGTAGCCGTACTTGAGGTGTACTCAGGATGGGCTCAGAAAGAAGAAAGATTGACCACAGCGTAATACAGTTTGACCATTTATTAAAAGAAAAAAAAGGTGGTATTGCACTTACATATAAAAAGGTAGAAATTGCATAAAAACAAATGCCAGCTGGCAAACACAGGTGCCCGCCCTCTTCTCAAACAGCATGGTGACGTCAGTGCGTGCCCTCCCAGACCCGTCACCTATGACTAAATGGGTCTGGGAGGGCACGCACTGACGTCAAATCTCTGAGGAATGTTTCTAACACCTTGATGAATCTATGCCATGAAGAATGAAGGTTGTTCTGAAGGTAAAAGGGCAACCAGTACTAGCAAAGTGTACCTAATAAAGTGGTCCTCTTCAGCCAGCTCCTCCTCCTGGGTGCAGGCAGCACGCTGCCCCCCTGGCCACTCCCGATGCCTAATCCTACAACCTCCTGGGAGATGTGATGGAAGTATCCTAGGAGACTACAGGATCAGGTACTGGTCCATTGTCACCCAGAGCACACCAACGCTAGTTTGAACTGAGCCTAATTTTTCTGTACCCTTCCCCAGATCTGTGCCTCAATACAATCCCGCCTCGGAGGTCTACAGACAATTCCTTGGACTTCATGGCTTGGTTTGTGCTCTGACATGCGCTGGTAACTGTGGGATCTTATATAGACAGGTGCGTGTCTCTTCAAATCATATCCAATCATCTGAATTTATCACAGGTGGACTCCAATCAAGTTGTAGAAACATCTCAAGGATGATCCGTGGAAACAGGATGCACCTGAGCTCAATTTTGGGTCTCATGACAAAGGCTGTGAATAGTTATGTACATGTGATTTTTTTTTAAATAAATTTGCAAAGATTTCAAACAAAACTTCGTTCACATTGTCATTATGGGGGATTATTTGTAGAGTTTTGAGGAAAATAATGAATTTAATCCATTTTGGAATAAGGCTGTAACATAACAAAATGTGGAAAAAGTGCAGCACTGAGAATACTTACACTGTATGGCATGTATAGTTGATGTAACTGTAATCAAGGTTGGTGTCACATGGTGGGACTGTATTGCCTATTACTATACCTATTATGGAAAGTGCTTATTTTCACATATTGATATCAATCTGTGTGGTACGAAGCCAGATTGGAGAACTAAATCTTTTTCACCGATTGCGGTCAGTACTTTTCTACCTATATTCACATTTATCATTTGTATGTGCAAATGATAAATATGGGAATTATATCTCTTACATTCATATTGGATTGTGGATATTACATTCCTCAGATAATACATTTAGGTCTACAAAGATTATTTGCTGGATACTAGAAGTGACCAAGAATTACCATTTATATGCGCTTTCCACATACAACATTTGCTGGAGGATTGTATCTGTAAAGGTTTGCTTGTGCCATCATCATATTACAATTTTGTTCATACCAGTATGCCTTGGATGTCTTTGCATGGAAATATCCCTATATCAGACTGTTTAACCCCATTATCCACTTGCCTTTTCTCGAAGATTTCATTGCCAGGCCTTTTTTTTTTTTGTGTTATTTTAATTGACAATTGTGCGGTCATGCCACGCTGTACACAAATTAAATTTATATATTTTTTTGCCCCTACAAATAGAGCTTTCTTTTGGTGGTATTTGACCACCACTGTTTTTTTTTTTTTGCGAAAAAAAGAGTGAAAAATTTGAAAAAAAATAAAAAAAAATGTTGTTTACTTTCTGCTATAAAACATATTCAATAAAAAAAATGAAAAAAATCAAATTTCTTCTTAAATTTAGGCCAATATGTATTCTACTACATGATTTTGGTAAAAAAAAATCCAAATAAGCGTATATTTATTGGTTTACCCCATCGGTTTTGCGCCTACAAACTATGGTATATATACTGGGATTTTTATTTATACACACTAGTAATGGTGCCGATCAGCGACTTATGCCCTGTACACACGGTCGAACATTGATCGGACATTCCGACAACAAAATCCTAGGATTCTGAACGCGGTGACGTAAAACACGTACGTCGGGACTCTAAACGGGGCAGTAGCCAATAGCTTTCATCTCTTTATTTATTCTGAGCATGCGTGGCACTTTGTGCGTCGGATTTGTGTACACACGATCGGAAATTCCTACAACGGATTTTGTTGTCGGAAAATTTCATAGCCTGCTCTCAAACTTTGTGTGTCGGAAAATCCGATGGAAAATGTCCGATGGAGCCCACAAACGGTCCGAATGTCCGACAACACGCTCCAATCGGACATTTTCCATCGGAAAATCTGACCGTGTGTACGGGGCATAAGAGAGGGACTGTGATAGTATGGGTGGGGGGGGCAGTCCGACACTAATGGACACTCAGTGGGAACCAGTGACACGAAAACAGTGATCAGTGCTAAAAATATGAACTGTCACCGTACTAATGACACTGGCTGGGAGGGGGTCAACATCTAGGCCAACCAAATGGTTAAACGTGTGCCTAACAATGCTTGGCGTGTGTACAGTGAGGTGGTTTTACTAAGGTTAGTGCTGGATTTTATTCCCTGCTTTGCAGGGTAACAAAAAGCCGGTACATCCCCGATGACGGGACAGAGCTCCATCCTGTCTTCCACCTCGCTTATCAGCAGGTGGAGGCGCTCATTCATTGGCCAGCACCCGCTGTTTGGTTTGTCCTGTGACTAATCACAGCCGGCACACCCCCTACCAAGAAATGCTGGATCACGTACTGAATACATGATACCGCACAGGAGAGACTCTCTGCCATCGTACCCATGTGTGATAAAGGGCAAACTTTGTATGGGGTAATTCCAACCTTTTCCAACTTTGGAAAAAGGTGTTTTGTCTGTGATATGTATTGAGAGAATAGCTGGAAGTCACAAATAATTAACATGCAAAGTATCGGCTTTATCTGACTGGATAGCCAATGGGAAAGGTATAACTTAACCACTTTAAGACCACCCCACGCAGATATACTGCGCCAGGGCGGCCCTCCTGCCAAAAGCGTCAGTTAGGTGTCCGATTTGTTGCATATCACAGCCCTCTCCTCTTCTAAATGTGTCTAATTGCTGTCTTTGCTGGCCCAGCTCCTCCTCATCTCACTGTATAACCTTTTATGACTGGCAGGGTAGGAGCAGAGAAGAATACTATAGAACAGGGATATGCAATTAGTGGACCTCCAGCTGTTGCAAAACTACAAGTCCCATCATGCTTCTGCCTCTGGGTGTCATGCTTTGGCTGTCAGAGTCTTGCTATGCCTTATGGGACTTGTAGTTCTGCAACAGCTGGAGGTCCGCTAATTGCATATCCCTGCTATAGAATGTTACCTCAATGACAGCTCTGAGTCTGCTATCTTTGCTCCCAAGATGGCGGCACCGGGCAGCAGTCTCAGGGCTTTGGGATGTCTACACCAGGCTTTTACAGGTAAATAACATGCATAACATGTATTAATTGCACATTTAATCAAATGGGAAGATTTTTGCCGAAATCAATGATCTGGCAATGTGTTTTCTTTAAAGAAGCACAGCCAAAGCTCGTTTGGCTGTACGTCTCCTATAGATTACAGAAGTGCAGTCCGTTTTGCACTCCTGTGATCCGTTTTCAGCAGACAGCGGGCTGACGTCACAGAGCCAGTCCAGGCTCGGGCAAGTTTGCGAGCCTATGGTTGGTTTCTGCCATGGACCAGCACCCGGCTCAGCCTCTCAGCAAGCTGGGGAGAGCCTGAGCCGGCTGCTCCCGCCCCCTCCATAGCCCAGCGCTCCAGCAAACACAGAGCAGAGAGACAGTCATTAGCTCTCTGCTCACGGAGCTTGGAGTACCGAGCGATCGGTGGGGTTTGATCACTCAGTTGTCAGTGTTAGGAGCCAGTGGGGGAAAGATTTAGCATGGGACCGCTGCTGCATCCGGCTAGCCAAGTATGATTCTAGAAAAAAAGCCCATTCCCATACTTCTCTTTCTCAAAATAAAGTTAGATTTTCTTTAAATACCAGCACACATCTTTAAAAGTGGTTCTAAAGGCTCAAGGCTTTTTATCCTAATGCATTCTCTGTATAACAGCCCCCCTAATACTTACCTGAGCCCCACTGCGATCCAGCGATGTGCATGACAGCCTTGGCTCTCTGGGGACTCTCCCTTCTTATTGGCTGAGACTGCAGTGGGAGCCATTGGGTGTCAATCACAGCCAGTGAGCCAATTAGGACACAGAGGGGGTGGGGCCAAGTTGTGGCACTGTTTGTGAATGTACACGCAGAGCAGCGGCTGGAGCATGAGCCTGCTTAGGTGCCCCCAGAGCAAGCTGCTTGCTCTGGGGGCACTCGGCAGGCGGGAGGGGCCAGGAGCGCTGGCAGGGGACCCCGAGAAGAGGATCCGACTTGTACTGTGCAAAACCACTGCACAGAACAGGGGAGCGTAACATGTTTGCTATTTAAAAAAAACAAAAAAATAATAAATTGCCTTTAATATCACTTTAATACTTAAAGAAAAATAGCTTTCCAGAGTGAAAATCTTTCTTTCTTGCAGTTTATGTCTTCTGCCCCGAATCTTCAGCCACCTCAAACTGCTGCTTAGGTTTAGTGGCCTCCTGCATGAGATCATGTAACTGTCCGATCTGCTCTGCGCTGAGTAAATCCAGCTTCTCTTCTGATAGGCTGGCTCCAAACGGCATCTTCTGTGGGTCTGGATTATGGAGACAGGATTTGGATTGTTCCCACATCATTGCAGCATAACTCTGGGAAATAAAAGATCAGCCGGTGACTCCAGTATATATGAAAAGGTAACAAACAATTGTTCAAGGGAATAAAAGACTTATCAAAGAAATGCAGACCTGTCACAAACCGGGGCGGTACAAAGCAAGCATGGTGATGAAAAGTTGCATCAGCGCAGGTTACCTTCTCTATACAGTAAAACCTTGGATTGAGAGCGTAATTTGTCCCAGAAACATGCTTGTAATCCAAAGCACTTGTATATCAAAGCAAATTTCCCCATAAGAAATAATGGAAACTCAAATGATTCGTTCCACAACCATTTACTCATAGGTCCTTCAGTTTATAGTCCATATAAAAAGATTATAGTAATGTGATAAGTTGTGTAACCATAAAATGTCCATCCACAAATGGAAGCCTCCACAAGGGGATTAGAAGCAAAATCCAGCAGGAGCTCCAGAGTATAAAGGAGGAGAGAGGCGCCTCTAAGTGTAGCAATATGTTGCTAAATGTTGTACCTTCATTAAATGTAACTATATTGCTACACTTAGAGGCGCCTCTCTTCTCTTTTATACTCAGTTGTGACATGACACGACTTGTATATCAAGACATCGCTTGTATATTAAGTCAAAATGTATTAAAAAAATGTGCTTGTCTTGCAAAACGCTCTCAAACCAAGGTTTTACTGTATTCTGTACAACAGTATGCAGATACGGAAATATAGGAAGCTAAAGCTATACACGAACCTCGACTCCCCCTGTAATAATCCAGCTTGGCCCTGCCCCTGCCTATTTTTAAATTGTTTTTAACTGGTTAAAGTGGTTGTAAACTCTCCCCCACAACTTTGTCCCATGTAAATCAGCATAAAAAACCCTGTAATCCTTTTTGTTCTTAAGAATGACGTCACTGAGCATGCCCATATCTCCCCTGATTTACGGCACACTCTGTGTGCTTGTCTGTCTATTATCAGGACTTCCTACGGCACAACGCTGAAATCCCACAAGACTGCATAATCACTCAGAGCTTCCTACTACAACCCATGTGACCATGTGACCTGGGCATCGGACAGCATTACTGCAGTCTTATCAGCTGAAGCCGATAAGACTGACATAAGCAAACACTAGATAATTGGCACAAGTAAATGCTATGTAATAAAACAAGTCAGCTATGAGCAGGGAAGCAGGGTTGCCATAGAAACGTTGGATTGAAAAGGAGGCTTGGTTAACAGTACAGGAAGTGCTTAATGTAAGGGCGGAAATACACTCTACTGTGGACTCAGAAAACAATACTTAAGATGGCGCTGCCTTACCCCTGGAAGCAAGTTTTTTTAAAGTTTCTTTAAACAGTAAGTAATATGCGATTTGGGCTGGATTACAGTGGCTATAGTTTGATAATTACTTATTATAATGGACTAAATGAAAAGAAGCATCAGAGTGGGAGAGTTGACTTCCTCTTTAACCTGCTCAGATCCGGGCCATTGCCAAATGACGGCAACAGCGCGGATCTGAAAAACCGGGACTACGTCCATTGACGTCGTCCCCTTTCCTCATTCCCAGCGCGCTCTCGTGAGCGCGCCTCGGGGAAAATCTGTGTTGGCCGTGTCCCTTGGACACAGCCAATCACAGATCGCTGTAAACGGCCAATCACAGCGGCCGTTTACAGCGCGATCGCCGCCTCCAATGAGAGATGATCTAAAAGGTAAACAATTGAGATCATCTCTCATTGCCGGCTCTCTCTCTCCTCACACAGAGACAGCGTGTGAGGAGAGAGAGATTCTGTGAGTAAAAAACAGCAAAGTGTGCCCAAAAAGTGCCCAACAGTGCCCACAGTGACACCAATATAGTGCCATCTGTGCCCACCTGTGCACATCAGTGCCCACTTGTGCCATCAGTGCATCATCAGTGCCCATCTGTGCCCATCAGTGCCCGTCTGTGCCCATCAGTGCCCGCCTGTGCCCGTCTGTGCCCATCAGTGCCCGTCTGTGCAGTGCGCATCTGTGCAATCAGTGCGCATCTGTGCAATCAGTGCGCATCTGTGCCACCTCCTCAGTGCCCATCTGCGCCATCTCCTCAGTGCCCATCTGTGCCATCTCCTCAGTGCCCATCTGTGCCATCTCCTCAGTTCCCATCTGTGCCACCTCCTCAGTGCCCATCTGTACCAATCAGTGCCCATCTGTCGCTTCAGTGCACATCTGTGCTGCCTTATCAGTGCCCATCTGTGCTGCCTTATCAGTGCCCATCTGTGCCGCTTCATCAGTGCCCATCTGTGCCGCTTCATCAGTGCCCATCTGTTCCACCTCACCTGTGCCACATCAGTGCATATCTGTGCCCACCTGTGCCGCCTCATTAGTGTAAATCTGTGCACATCTGTGCTGCTTCCTCAGTGCTCATCTGCTGCCTCAGTGCCCATTTGTGCCGCCTCATCAGTGCCCATCAGTGCCCATCTGTGCCGCCTCATCAGTGCCTATCTGTGCGATCAGTGCCCACTTGTGCCGCCTCATCAGTGCACATCTGTGCCATCAATTAGTGCCACCTCATCAGTGCAGGCTTAGCACACAGCTGTGTAATCTCATAAACCACCAGCCGCCATGTCCAAAAAAAGCTTTTCCGCCGAGGAGGCATACCAAATTCTTTCTACGGCCGATGAGAGCAACGCGGAGCTCTCTTTTTCAGATTCCCTCTCCAATTCGGATTCTGACGTAAATTACGAGCCAGTCCTCAGTAGCGAAACACTTACAGACTCGGAGGAAGAAACTCGGCCCGCCAAACGAAGGCGTTCTAGTGAGGAGGCAGTGGCATCCGCCAGCACCGCAGTGGCATCCGCCAGCACCGCAGTGGCATCCGCCAGCATCGCAGTGGCATCCACTAGCACTGCAGTGCCATCCACTAGCACCGCAGTCCCTCGGCAAGAAAGGCCAAGTACCAGTGGGGTGTCACCCCAGCCCCAAAGGGTTAGGTCCCATGCCAGCCTTCCCTTTGCACTTCAGAACCCCTTGTGGCTTCCTCCCAATTCAGGAGAAGCTAGCGTTCCCCCTTTCACGGCCCAGCCAGGAGTCCAGGTGGATACAGGGAATTTCACCCCAATTAATTTTTTTAATTTAATTTTTACGGAGGACATGTTGGCGTCAATTGTGGCCCAGTGCAACCTGTATGCACAGCAATTTATTTTGCAAAATCCCACATCATATTATGCCCGTCCCTATGAGTGGAGAGACCTGACAGTGGAGGAGTTCAAGGTTTTTTTGGGCCTCACATTGAATATGGGGCTCACTCAAAAAAACGAATTCCGTTCCTATTGGTCAACCCACCCCCTCCACCACATGCCGCTCTTCTCCGCGGTAATGCCCAGAACCAGGTATCTGATGATAATGAGGTTCCTACATTTTAGCGACAATACCCAGTGCCCTCCCCGAACTGATCCAAATTTTGACAGGCTTTACAAAATTCGCCCAATATTAAATTATTTTTCCGAAGTATTCCCCCAGCTGTTCACCCCGGACCAACAAATATGTGTAGATGAGTCCCTTGTGAAATTTAGCGGCAGGCTTAAAATTAAGCAATATATCCCCAGCAAAAGGGCCCGCTATGGGGTGAAGGTGTACAAACTATGTGACCGAGCCACAGGGTACACATATTCCTTCAAGGTGTACGAAGGGAAGGACACCCAGCTGCAGCCTCCTAATTGCCCGGACTACTTGGGAACCAGCGGGAAAGTTGTTTGGGACCTCATATACCCCCTACTCAACAAAGGATACCACCTGTATGTAGATAACTTCTACACTTCTCTGCCCCTGTTCCACAACCTTCATCGGAAGAAGACGCCAGCATGTGGCACCGTGAAAAAAAATCGGAAGGGCTTTCCTCAAAGTCTTGTTAATAAGAAGTTGAGAAAAGGAGAAACGGCATGTCTGCGTAACAAAGAGATTCTGGCAGTGAAGTGGAGGGACAGAAGGGATGTGTATATGTTGTCTTCCATCCACAACAACACCTATGTGGAAATCCCCAGAAGGAATGGCCCCATCCAGAAACCCACATGCATCCATCAATACAATTTGTTTATGGGGGGAGTCGACTTTAACGATCAAATGTTGGAACCATATCTTGCCTCAAGAAGGACATACCACTGGTACAAAAAAGTAGCGATTTATTTTTTTCAATTGGCCATATACAACTCCTATATCATTTACCGCAAATCCACCCAAAACCCCCAACGCTTCCTTGGCTACCTGGAGGAAATTTACATTGCCCTTATATTCCCGAACGGCCCACCAGTAAACATCCGATCAGATGTTGTTAGTCGACTCTCCGAGCGCCACTTTCCAGATAAACTCCCTCCCAGACCAACAGGCCAAAGACGCCAAAAAAGATGTAAGGTGTGTACCAGAGCAGGAGTCAGAAGAGACACATCTTATTATTGTGCAGAATGTCCTTCCGAACCAGGCCTCTGTATAGGTGAATGCTTCCGCCGTTACCATACTTCACTAAATTATTAGTGAAGTATGGTAACCGTAATCCTCAGTTCCTGCCTTCACACCCCTTATGCCACTGCCTGCTCTGTAACTGACCCTGGCTTGTTATTTGACCACGCTTCTGCCTGCCGATTTTGTACATACCGCTGCCTCATCTGGAACTGACCCTGGACTGTTTTTTCGACCATGCTTCTGCCTAACGATTCTGTACATACCTCTGCCTGATATGGAACTGACCCTGGACTGTTATTCGACCATGCTTCTGCCTAACGATTCTGTACATACCTTTGCCTGATCTGGAACTGACCTTGGACTGTTTGACCATGCCTCTTGCCTGCCTCTTGGACTGATCTTGTACCCTGCAACTGGACTAGTGGGATTCAACACAGGGGTCTCACATATGTGAGGGGCTCCAGAATAGTTTTTCTGGATGAAGAAAACAATTTTCTTTGTTTTCTCATTCCTAGATTAGGGTCTGGAGACTCGGAGGCTTCAAAGAGATTTGGGTGGGAGAAGCCTCTACCCCTGTCCCCATTCTGTCCTGAACGAGGCCCTACTTCTGCCTGCTGCCTGTAGGAGTTACTGCTGTCATGCCTCTGTTTGTCGCACTGACCACAGCACATGGACCTTGTTCCTGCCTACTACCAAGACCAATATTTTGGCACTGCTGACAATCTCTGCCTGCACTGACCCTGCACTGCACTGACCTATGGACAGTATCCCTGCCTGCTGCCTGTACTGACTATGGACAGTATTTCTGCCTGCTGCCTGAAAAATTGTGTTCGCTGTTGCTGACCAAGTCCCTGCCTGCTGCCTGGACCAGTGCTATCCTCCTGGGGACAACTATACTACTGAAACCACAGGTAATCTTTTGTTTCTCTTTGCTCAGCATAATGTATTTTGGGGTGTAATTCTTGGTATATGCATGCTATGTGTCCCTGGAACACCTGATGGTGTTCCTTGCATGTTGTATCTCTGTATGTGGCCAGGCTGTGTAAAGGTCTCACACATGTGGTATTGCCATACTCAGAAGGAGTGCCACAATGTATTTTGGGGTGTCATTTTTGCTATGTAAATGCTATGTGTTGGAAATATCCTATAAACGGACAACTTTGTGTAAAAAAAATGCGTTTTCATTTTTTTTCCACATATTCCAAAAACTTCTGGAAAAAAATGAACCGTTCAAAAGACTCATTATGCCTCATAGATTATACGTTGGGGTGTTAGCTTTCCAAAATGGGGTCATTTTGTGGGCGTTTCCATTGTCCTGGTGCTCCAGGACCTTCAAAAGTGTAATAGGTGGGTGAGAATCGAGATGTGTAATTTATGCTCCTAGAACACCTGAATGTGCTACTTCAATGTTAGGCCTCTGTATGTGGTCAGGCTGTGTAAAAGTCTCACACATGTGGTATCGTTTTACTCAGGAGGAGTAGCAGAATGTATTTCGAGGTGTTATTTTTGCTATGTAAATGCTATGTGTTGGAAATATCTTATAAACGGACAACTTTGTGTAAAAAAAAATGCGTTTTCATTTTTTTCCACATTTTCCAAAAACTTCTGGAAAAAAATGAACCGTTCAAAAGACTCATTATGCTTCATAGATTATACGTTGGGGTGTTAGCTTTCCAAAATGGGGTCATTTTGTGGGCGTTTCCATTGTCCTGGTGCTCTAGGGCCTTCAAAAGTGTAATAGGTAGTCAACAAGTTAGATGGGTAATTTATGCTCCTTGAACACCTGATGATGCTCCCTGCATGTTGGGCCTCTGTATGTGGCCAGTTAGTGAAAAAGTCCCACACATGTGGTATTGTAATACTCAGGAGGAGTAGCCGAATGTATTTTGTGGTGTCATTTGTGGTATGGACATTCCATGTGAGAGAAATAAGCTATTACAATGTCAATTTTCTGAAAAAAATATAAAAAATAAAAAAAAACCTTAATTTGCAAAGAATTGTGGGAAAAAATGACAACTTCAAATAACTCACCATGCCTCTTACTAAATACCCTGGAATGTCTACTTTCCAAAAAGGGGTCATTTGGGGGGCATTTGTACTTTCCTGGCTTGTTATGGTCTCAAGAAAGGAGATGGGCCTCAGTACATCAGGTGTGATCAGATGTGATCATTTTTTTATGACTTGTACCACAGCTTGTAGACTCTATAAATTTCACACAGACCACATAATATCCACTAATTTGGGTTATTTTTACCAAAGATATGTAGCAGTATAAATTGTGGCCAACATTTATGAATAAAAGTTGCTAATTTGCAAAATTTTATCACAGAAACGAAGAAAAAAGCATTTTTTTTCAAAATTTTCGGTCTTTTTTCATTTATAGCGCAAAAATTAAAAAACCCAGAGGTGATGAAATACCACCAAATGAAAGCTCTATTTGTATGAAAAAAAGGACAAAAAAATTGTTTGGGTACAGTGTTGCATGACTGAGTAATTGTCATTCAAAATGTGAGAGCACTGAAAGCTGAAAATTGGTCTGGGCAGGAGTGGGGTTTAAGTGCCCAGTAAGCAAGTGGTTAAGGAAGCTACTAATCAAATTAAAGGATAATAATGGGGATTGAGGAGACAGAAGGGGGGGCTAAACTTGATTTTTGGAAAATTGATTTAATAGCTTCAGCATTTGTTGATCATTTTAAAAGGCCGTTTTCATTTATTGCGGAACTATACTGCAAGCACCACAAGCTAAACACACTACCTAATTCATTATTAATATTCAAAGCAAACTTTACTCTTTCAATCAACATTAAAACGGTTGTAAACCCTTATACTGTATATACTCAGTAAAGTGTCTGGCCTCAGGTGATGCACAGAGATGAAACAAATCCTCCTACATAAGTTATACCTGTTTACAGTACCTTGAAAAAGTATTCATACCCCTTGAAATTTTCCACATTTTGTCATTTTACAACCAAAAACAGAAATGCATTTTATTGGGATTTTATGTGATAGACCAACACAAAGTGGCACATAATTGTGAAGTGGAAGAAAAATGATAAATGGTTTTCAAAATTGTTTTACAAATAGACATGTGAAAAGTGTGATGTACATTTGTATTTAGCCCCCCTGAGTCAATACTTTGTAGAACCTCCTTTCACTGCAATTACAGCTGCAAGTCTTTTTGGGGATGTCTCTACCAGCTTTGCACATCTATAAGGTGACATTTTTGCCCATTTTTCTTTGCAAAATAGCTCCAGCTCTGTCAGATTGGATGGAGAGCGTCTGTGAACAGCAATTTTCAAGTCTTGCCACAGATTCTCAATTGGATTTAGGTCTGGACTTTGACTGGGGCATTCTAACACATGAATATGTTTTGATATAAACCATTCCATTGTAGCTCTGGCTGTATGTTTAGGGTTGTTGTCCTGCTGGAAGGTGAACCTCCGCCCCAGTCTCAAGTCTTTTGCAGACTCTAACAGGTTTTCTTCTAAGATTGCCCTGTATTTGGCTTCATCCATCTTCCTAGCAATCTCTTCCCTGTCCCTGCTGAAGAAAAGCACCCCCACAACATGATGCTGCCACCGCCATGTTTCACGGTGGGGATGGTGTGTTCAGGGTGATGTGCAGTGTTAGTTTTCCGCCACACACAGTGTTTTGCTTTTAGGCCAAAAAGTTCAACTTTGTTCTCATCTGATCAGAGCACCTTCTTCTACATGTTTGCTGTGTCCCCCACATGGCTTCTCACAAACTGAAAACGGGACTTCTTATGGTTTTCTTTTAAAAATGGCTTTCTTCTTGCTACTCTTCCATAAAGGTCAGATTTGTGGAGAGCAACACTAATAGTTGTCCTGTGGACAGATTCTCCCACCTAAGCTGTGGATCTCTGCAGCTCCTCCAGAGTTACCATGGACCTCTTGGCTCCTTCTCTGATGAATGCTCTCCTTGCCCGGCCTGTCAGTTTAGATGGACGGCCATGTCTTGGTAGGTTTGCAGTTGTGCCATAATCTTTCCATTTTCAGATGATGGATTGAACAGAGCTCCCTGAGATGTTCAAAGCTTGGGATATTTTTTTTATAACCTAACCCTGCTTTAAACTTCTCCACAACTTTATCCCTGACCTGTCTGGTGTGTTCCTTGGCCTTCATGATGCTGTTTGTTCACTAAGGTTCTCTAACAAATCCCTGAAGGCTTCACAAAACAGCTGTATTTATACTGAGATTAAATTACACACAGGTGGGCTCTATTTACTAATTAAGTGACTTCTGAAGGCAGTTGGTTCCACTAGATTTTAGTTAGGGGTATCAGAGTAATGGGGCTGAATGCAAATGCACGTCACACTTTTCACATATTTGTATAAAAAATATGAAAACCATTTATCATTTTCCTTCCACTTCACAATTATGTGCCACTTTGTGTTGGTCTATCACATAAAATCCCAATAAAATACATTTACGTTTTTGGTTGTAACATGACAAAATGTGGAAAATTTCAAGGTGTATGAATACATTTAAAAGGCACTGTATCTGCAGTATTCTCTTCTCTGCATGTGTTCAAATTCCAGAATTTATAAAGCTTGTCTGAGCGTTCAGATAAAAGGGGGCGGAGAGCTGAAGTCACACTTTGCAGAGCTCAGTGAGGAGAGGTCTGAGAGCTGATTGGAAGGAAGAGACACACCCCCTTCAACAGAACTGAGGCCATCAATCACAGGCTGTGTGCTGGAGATCCCTCCCCTGTTACCTTTTGTCTTCCGGTGTCAGGAAAACTTGTCAAAACTGAGCTGTGCAGAGTGTAATTTCAGCTCTCCGCCCCCTGCTTTCTGAAAGCTTTGAAAAGCTTTATAAATACTGGATTTTGAACGGATGTAGAGGAGAGAAGACTAGAGATCAGTGGCGGCCCATCCATAAGGGGCGCAGGGACACCGCCCTCCTAATCCATGTGCACAGCCCCTAATCTACATGCAGGGTGCCGGACACATGGATTTCATTGTTTTTTTTTTTTTAAGCACATCATTTGAGCCTGAGGCTCTAATTGGCTTAAAAAAATGGATGGGCTCGGGGCGCAGAACACTTCACCCTGAGCCCACCGAGCTGTGTGACAATAGCAAATTATTATTCGCTATTGTCTTCCTGATTCTCCTCCTGGCCAATCAAGAAGCGGGTCCTGGGACCCGATTGGCCAGGAAGTTTAGGAGTCCCGGCCAATCGGGTCTCAGGACCCACTTTCTCTTCGGCCAGGAGCAGAAGCAACGACCGTGTAGCGAGGAGTAGCAGCCCAACACCTGGTCCTGCCTGCTAAGGTAAAGGAGGCCTCTGATTTCCGCCTTCCCGTCCGTCTACCGTTGGGGTTGGGGGATCACCACTTACACGTCCGTTCCCTGCAGAGGGGGGTGTGATCGCCGCCTACCCATCCATCTCCCGCAGGGGTGGGGGGGGGGTGTCGTTGGTTTGCCGCCCCCCCTCCCCCCAAAATATTGAGCACCAGCCACCACTGCTGGAGATAAACAGGTGCAACTTATGTAAGAGAATTTCTTACATCTCTGTACATCACCTGAGGATAGCCACTTCAGTGGGTATAGGGTTAAACCACTTTAAATTAAAGCAGTAATAAATAAACTCAAAAGCAAACATTTATCATTTTGCTGCTTACCAATTCTTTGATGTGATGGTTGTATTGTTTTTTTAGGCTTTCTTTTTTCTATTTTTATCCCATATTCCAGTTAGCAAGTCTTTTTTTCATAGCACACACTCTCCAGCAGAATGTATCCATTTACATGCATGAGACAAACCACTTAAAGGATAAGTTCACCTTTTGACAAAAAATGCTAAATACAAATTTTTTTGCAGGTGAAAAAATGTGCATTTAGTTTGTGTTTTGGGAGCCTGTAAAGCATTGCACCAGCGATCAGCAGATTGCTAATGCCATGCAGGTCTCCTGCAGATCTCAGTGTATCTACTTGCTCGTACCTCATACAAGGAAGCCGATACAGTCTGACAGGAAGACTCAATGAATGACCACAGTGCCGTGGTAGTTCACTGAGAACTACAAGCTGACACCTGTAGGACTTGTAGTTTTCCATTCAGAGAATACTACAATTTTGACAGTTAGTGGGGGGGGGGGATCCCCGCTAGCTGTCAAAGCAAGGGATCGGGGCTGCGGGGGCTGGTCCATTTATAACATGTTACACACTGAATATGTGGGTAACGTTATAAACGGCAGAGAAAAAAAAGATGTGGTCTGTAGCACCACGAGTGATGAGCCTCCACCCCTAAATACATTATATATATATATATATATATATATATATATATATATATATATATATATATATATATATATATATATATAAAAATTGAATAAAGGATACATTGGTCACGGGACATTAAATGAGGCAAATCACTTCAAAACATAGTAGTACCTAGTACAGAAGATTATTACAAATTTATTGCATGATAGCAGATTTTATATTGGCAATTTATAGACACAATAACATACCAATTAAAAAGAAAATGTAATAAGCTGATCCAGAATAGGGTTACCATAATACACACTATAAATTCATGAAAAAATGTTGATATTCGTATACATGATATTTTTTTCAGTTGGAAATACATAGTTAGCAAAAGGAATTACATGATTGCAAAATACATAGCGATCCACACATTTCTTGGCATCCTATAACTCTACGCGTTTCGTGGATCCCTGTCCACTTCTTCAGGAGTAGATGCAAGAAAATTAGAATAATAGAAAAGATAGAAAATGCCAGAATAATAGTATTGTATTCAAAATAGGATTACTCCCAACACAGGAATAAAAAAAAAGGGAAGAAAAAAGTGGAATAAGGTGGGCACTTAGCCCTATTAGGCTTCATTCACATATACTGTGGCTCACAGTAGGGGGTTCGGGGTGCATCCCTGTTCACCGATTCAGGTGCGAATCAGGTCTGAATTTTTGCCTGAATTTGCACCTGAATCGGACCAGAAGACGCAAAGGACCCTTCTTCAATGCAGACCGCGGCCGCTCCGGAGCTGTGTGAACCGGCTCACACTTTCCCGTCATGCGAATAAGATGCGGGGAAACCCACAACCAATTAGCATATGTGTGCACCCAGCCTTACTTACAGGGGAGCTCAAAAACAAGGGGGGGATGGGTGGATCGCTATGTAATCTGCAATCATTTCCATTTGCTAATAACCCCTGTTAAAATGTCAGGTGATGTAAAAAAATTAGACAAAGATAAATCATTTCAGATTTTTTTCCACCTTTGATGCGACCATTAAACTGTAAAACTCAGTTGAACAACAAACTGAAATCTTTTAAGTGAAGGGAAGTAAAAATAAAAAACAAAAATAATATGGTTGCATAAGTGTGCACACCCTTACACTAACACTTTGTTGAAGCACCTTTTGATTTTATTCCAGCACTCAGTCTTTTTGGGTATGATGAGTCTATCAGTATGGCACATCTTGACTTGGCAATATTTGCCCACTCTTCTTTGTAAAAACATTCTGTCAGATTGGGAGGGCATCTCCTGTGCACAGCCCTCTTCAGATCACCCCACAGATTTTCAATTGGATTCAGGTCTGGGCTCTGGCTGGGCCATTCCAAAACTTTAATCTTCTTCTGGTGAAGCCATTCCTTTGTTGATATGGATGTATGCTTTGGGTCATTGTCATGCTGAAAGATGAAGTTCCTGAAGGTTTTGTGCCAATATTGACTTATATTCGGAACTGTTCATAATTCCCTCTACCTTGACTAAGGCCCTGTTCCAGATGAATAAAAACTGCCCCAAAACATGATGCTGCCACCACCATGCTTCACGGTGGGTATGGTGTTCTTTTGGTGATGTGCAGTGTTTTTGCTCCAAACGTATCTTTTGGAATTATAGCCAAAAACGTTTTACCTTGGTTTCATCAGACCATAACACGTTTTCCCACATGCTTTTGGGAGACGTCAGATGTGCTTTTGCTAAACTTAGCTGGGCTTGGATGTTTTTCTTGGTAAGGAAAGGCTTCCATCTTGCCGCTCTACCCCATAGCCCAGACATATGAAGAATACGGGAGATTGCTGCCACATGTACCACACAGCCAATACTTACCAGATATTCCTACAGCTCCTTTAATGTTGCTATAGGCCTCTTGGCAGCCTCCCTGACCAGTTTTCTTCTCGTCTTTTCATCAATTTTGGAGGGACGTCCAGTTCTTGGTAATGTCACTGTTGTGCCGTATTTCCTCCACTTGATGATGACTGTCTTCACTGTGTTCCATGGTATATCTAATGCCTTGGATATTCTTTTGTACCCTTCTCCTGACTGATACCTTTTAACAATGCGATCTTTCTGATGCTTTGGAAGCTCTCTGCGGACCATGGCTTTTGCTGTAGGATGCGACTAAGAAAATGTCAGGAAAGACCTACTAGAACAGCTGAACTTTATTTGGGGTTAATCAGAGGCACTCTAAAAAAAGGTGTGTACTGACTCCTATTTAACATCTGTTTGAATGTGATTGCTTAATTCTGAACGCAGCTACATCCCCAGGTATAAGCGGGTGTGCACACTTATGCAACCACATTATTTATTTTTATTTTTTTTACTTCCTCTCCCTAAAAGATTTCAGTTTGTTTTTCAATTGAGTTGTACAGTTTATAGGTCACATTAAAAAGGTGGAAAAAGTTCTAAAATGATTTATCTTTGTCTCATTTTTTTTTACATCACAGAAACCTGACATTTTAACAGGGGTGTGTAGACTTTTTACATCCACTGTAAGTGTATATACTTATATCAAGATTGTTCATGAATTTATAGCGTGTATTATGGTAACCTATTATGGATCAGCTCATTTTCTTTATAATTGGTATTTTATTGTGTCTATAAATTCTCAATATGAAATCTGCTATCATGCAATAAATTGTAATCATGTGTACTATTATGTTTTGAAGTGATTTGCCTCATTTAAAGTCCAGTGACCAATGTATCCTTTTTTTTGCATGTTATGAACGGTGTACTTATCCTTTGACACTGGCAGTAAAGCTGCACAATTCTGGATAAATTGAGAATCACGATTTTTTTTGCTTAGAATAAAGATCACGATTCTCTCACGATTATGAAAAACTTTTTTATTTTAAAGGTTTACAACCCCTGAACATTAGGATATCAAACAAGATGGCAATCAAATAAAATAAGACATAATACTCTTTGCTTCAATCAAATTTAAAGAAATGTAATGAAAAATAATGTAATGTATGAAGAAATTAAAAAATGACCATTAAGTTATATTAGGGTCTTTTTCTTTTAGCACTCGCCGATACCAATTACGGATACCTACTGCAACTTTTTTGTTTACACTAAATCCTCGTACACACGATCGGACTTCAAACAAACTTTTCCGTGGATTTCTGTTCAAAGGGCGTTGGCCGTGAACTTGTTCTGCATACACACGGCAGGACTTTTTCAGCCAACTTTCACCAAATCACGTGGTTTTTCAGGTCTTTACCGCCACCCTTTGGTCATCTTCTGTATTGTTGTCGGATCTTTTGCATTGGTTCTGAGCATGCGTGTTTGTACTTTGGACTAAAGTCCGATGGTTTTGTGTACACACGATCGGACTAGCCAACGTAGGACTTTTGTTGCAGGAAAGTTTGTCTGTTTGCACAACCAACATTTGTTCGATGAAAACCGAAAAAGTTTGTCCGATGAAGCGTACACACGGTCGGATGTTGCCTTAAAACAGGCAATTTGCATGTTTGCTGTCAAAAAGTCCGATCGTGTGTCTGGGCCTTTAAGCTGTCAGCAATGGTACAAAGCATTGAAAAGTTATTTTACAAATAAAATAAATTAATTTTAGTTTTGCGCTTTTTTCAATGTGAAACGTGTAAATAGATGTTAAAGGTGTGACAATATTAATGAACAAAGCAAACAAAAAAAGTTTTAAAAATAGTTTATAAAAGTAAATAAAAAAAAAAAAAACAGCAGTAAAAAAATAATTAAATGGAGAATGAGAATAAGGGATGAATAAGGCTGATTAACGTAAATTAAGGGGTTATAAGGGGTTAAACAGAGAAACAGTTTAATAAAAACCCCAAAAATAAGCTTTTTTTTTTACTTGACAATGTGCTTTAAACGGGTTTCATTTACAGACCGAAGTTCATCCCTCTGATCTGTAAATGAACAGAAAGATACAATATTTATTTGTATCTCTCTTTCAGCACTGATCAAAGTTGTTGAATGATAAACATTTCCGGCTGCTTTTTTTTGACAGCTGTGAGCAGAGATCTGCTCTGCACTTGTTACATAAACCGTGCAAATGCTGAATTAAGATTGTGTGGGGGGTTAAATCGTTTTTTAATGATTATTCGTGCAACTCTAACTGCCAGAATGATTATATCGATCAGTTTTTATTTATTCATGTAAAACCTTTATCCCAAAAGAAAAAAAAAAAAAAAAAAAAAAAAAAGGTTCTCTGTAACTGCTTAGAAAGTGTATGCTAGAGTTTAGCTTCAATTTGTTTGTGGTTCTAAATCTGCTAATACAAACGCTCCCCTCTAACCCAGACTGACAATACTGCTGCCTGCTATGCCTCCTGTGCTCATGCATCCAGAGTTGAGGCACACTAATACAGGAGGAGATGTGTTACTGGCCAGATCACCAGGTGATAATGGGTTTATGTACACAGGACGTTCTTACAACCTCTCCTGAACGATTTAACTTGACATATAGTAACCCACGTTTAAAACGTCTGTTTTGCCGCGTTTGTGTTTAGAAGCGTTTTTAACTATTTCAATACCGGGCACTTACTACACCCACTTCCTGCCCGGGCCAATTTTCAGCTTTCAGCGCTGTCACTGTTTAAATGACAATTGTGCGGTCATACTACACTGTACCCAAAACAGAATCTTTATCATTTTGTTCCCACAAATAGAGCTTTCTTTTGGTGGTATTTGATTACCTCTGCGATTTTTATTTTTTTGCTAAATAAATAAAAAACAACCTAAAATTAAAAAAAAAGTTTTCTCCTTCACTGATAAGGCGGCACCAATGAAGTGGCACCAATGAGGTGGCACTGATGGGCACTGATAGGCAGCACTGATGGGCACTGGTAGGCGGCACTGATGGGTGGCACTGATATGCAGCACTGATGGGCATTGATAGGCAGCACTGATGGGCACTCATGGGTGGCAATGGAGGGCACTGATAGGCTGCACTGATGGGTACTTATGGGTGGCACCAATAGGCGGCACTGCTGGGCACTGATATGCGGCACTGATAGATGGCATTGAAATGCCTCTAAACTCAGCTTCTGAACCTGTTTTTTTTGCGTTTCAAAAAAAGCCTCTAAACTCAACTGCCTAGAAACGCCTATAAATGATCCTGTGTACATGTACTGATAAGATACCATAGAGGAGAGTTCAGGAGCAGCTGAAAAAAATGCCCAACTGCTCCTAAACGTCCGTTTACCAGCAGCCGTGTACATGAGGCCTAAGGCCTGATTCACACCTGTGCATTTTTAGTGCTTTTTGCATTTTGCAGATTGGCCCTACAGTTCATTCACCATGGTTTCCTATGGAACACTTTCTGTAGTGCAAATCTGCAAAATACAAAAAGCACTAAAAATGCCACAGGTGTGAATCCAGCCTAATACCGCTTTAAGACTTCAGTTCCACTTTAAGAACAATTGTCAGACAGAATGTACATTTCAGGATGGATACCTGTTATGTAAATGTCATCCTCCCTCTGAATAGAGAAAAGTTGCTCTCCGGCGGGAAGAATATTAAATATCTCCTCGAATTTACCCGTCTGCTTAGTAACATAAACAATCTCACTGCGGCACACATACAGCAAAACAAACATATATTTGGAAAATGATGATCCCTGACAGGCAGTTCAGTGACTGTGTCCATCTGTTCTAACAAGGAAGGTGCTGACAAAACGACATGAATTTTTTATAGGATGTTGCTATTTTTTGCAGATCCTGTTTGTTGCAGTTACTCACCAGAAAACACATAACGGATGGAGGTGTAAAAAAAAAACTAAAAAAAAATAACACAACACTCTATAGTACGTTAAAGCTGAATTCTATCTGCATCATAAGTCAAAGGTATGTAATCAAAACCCCCAACTACCAAAAAGTAGAAGAAAAGGTAACCAACTCCACAATAGTACTTGTATCTAGGTTCACACCTATGCAGGTTGCGGTTGATGCATTTTTCCGGTGTGGTTTGCGCTTTTACTCTCTTTCTTTTTTTTTTTTTTTGTATTTTAATCCTTTATTTCAAAAGAAAAGGAAAAAAAAGCCTCCAATCATTAGAACCTACATATTTTAAATACTAATAACCTCAATATTGGGTAATACATTCATATCTAACAAGTTAGGATTAATTTGTTCAACAATATAATATTCCATATCAACATATTAATCGGAATGTCTTACCCCTCTTGGTCATAAACTCAGAAACAGAGCCCAATTCCAAAATCATAGTCCTAGAGTAACACCTCCATCAGGGTATCTCTACATAATAATAATAATAATAATAATAATAATAATAATGAGAGTATAAACCATCTCTTCCCTTTTTTCATTTTAATGAAGTCTTTGTGTTTGTTTTTCAGAGTAGAAAAAAAAGAGGTTTACACTTTTTCCGATGCGTTTGTAATGCGTTTTACATTTTTTTTGTTAGGGGGGAAGGTGTAAGTTGTAAAAAAAAGAAAGCAGACAATTATCGGTTGTTAAGGAGCGGGGCCGCGCGTGTTCTTAACAACCGATGACTCATTCAGCTGTCAATGGGGTTCCCCTGTTAACAGCTTAACTGTTAGAAGACGTCCGGCAATTGGAGCTGTCAAAAAAAAAAAAAAAAAAGCAGTCGTGCCCTGTTTATCAACAACATTGCTCAGCTGCTGAAACACCAAGATAAAAATAAACATTGTCTCTTTTTGTATCTTTCTGCTTCTTCATCTACAGATCAACGGGCTGGACTTAGATCTGCAGATGAAATCAGTTTAAAGCAACCTGTGAAGTAAAAACATTTTTTTTTTTTGTGTTTATTAAAATGTTCCTCTGTTTAACCCCTTACTAACCCTTAATTCACTCTAATCAGCCTTAAAGAGGTTGTAAACCTCTCTGTGGAAGTTGCACCTATAGGTAAGCCTAGAATAAGGCTTACCTATAGGTACTGCAAATATCTCCTAAACGTGTGCCATTTAGGAGATATTTACTGAGTTTTGCGCCGATGAGGTCATCGGCGCATGCGCTGTTAAGAAACGCCCCCCGGGGCCGTTTCTTTGCGAAGTGCCGTGACTGGCGGCTCCCGCGTGCAGGCGTGGGAGTGACGTCACACGGCTCCGGCCAGTCACAGAACCAGAGTCCACGGAAGGAAGAGGGGCAAAGATGGATGCGCCCTCCAGCGGGGACAGCGCAGGCTTCGTTTGCAGGTAAGTGTCACATAATGTGCTAGTACGCGATGCATTCTAGCACATTATGGTTTTTCTTTGCAGGGGCAAAGAAAGGAAGTAAAACCCATCAGGGTTTACTTCCTCTTTAATTAACGCCTTATTCTCCTCCATTTAATTATTTTCCTACCGATTTTTTTTTTGTTCACTTCTATTTTATAAACTACTAATGAATTAAAACTGTTTTTCTGTTTGCTTTGTGCGCAGTGGCGTAGCGTGGGTTGTCAGCACCCGGGGCAAGGCAAGTAATTTGCGCCCCCCCCCCCCCCAACCTGCGGACTTTTAGCTATCCCCGAGTCCCTTCAAATACAATAGTACTGACCTACCTGATTCCTATACTGACCACTACACTGAGAACTACACTGTCCACTACACTACATTGTCCACTACACGGACCACTATACTATACTGACCACTACACTGACCACTATACTATACTGTCCACTATATTACACTGACCACTACACTGACCACCATACTACACTGTCCACTATACTGACCACTATACTACACTACACTGTCCAATATACCACATTACACTGACCACTATACTACACTACACTTGACCACCATACTACACTGACCACTATACTACACTATACTGACCACCATACTACACTGTCCACTATACTACACTATACTGACCACCATACTACACTGTCCACTATACTACACTATACTGACCACCATACTACACTGACCACTATACTACACTGTCCACTATACTACACTATACTGACCACCATACTACACTGACCACTATACTACACTGTCCACTATACTACACTATACTGACCACCATACTACACTGTCCACTATACTACATTATACTGACCACCATACTACACTGACCACCATACTACACTGTCCACCATACTACACTGTCCACCATACTACACTACACTTGACCACCATACTACACTGTCCACTATACTACACTGACCACTATACTACACTACACTTGACCACCATACTACACTGTCCACTATACTACACTATACTGACCACCATACTACACTGACCACTATACTACACTGTCCACTATACTACACTATACTGACCACCATACTACACTGACCACTATACTACACTGTCCACTATACTACATTATACTGACCACCATACTACACTGTCCACCATACTACACTGTCCACCATACTACACTGTCCACTATACTACACTACACTTGACCACCATACTACACTGTCCACTATACTACACTGACCACTATACTACACTACACTTGACCAGCATACTACAATGACCACCATACTACACTGTCCACTATACTACACTATACTGACCACCATACTACACTGTCCACCATACTACACTGTCCACCATACTACACTGACCACCATACTACACTGACCACCATACTACACTGACCACCATACTACACTGACCACCATACTACACTGACCACCATACTACACTGTCCACCATACTACACTGTCCACCATACTACACTGTCCACTATACTACACTGTCCACTATACTACACTGTTCACCACACTACACTGTCCACCACACTACACTGTCCACTACACTACACTGACCACTACACTACCCACTACACTACACTACACTGACCACTATACTACACAATACTGACCACCATACTACACTGTCCACTATACTACACTAACCACTATACTACACTGTCCACTACATTACACTGACCACCATACTACACTATCCACTATACTACACTATACTGACCACCATACTACACTGTCCACTATACTACACTATACTGACCACCATACTACACTGTCCACTATACTACATTATACTGAACACCATACTACACTGACCACCATACTACACTGACCACCATACTACACTGACCACCATACTTCACTGACCACCATACTTCACTGACCACCATACTACACTGACCACCATACTATACTGTCCACTACACTATACTGACCACCATACTACACTGTCCACTATACTACACTATACTGACCACCATACTACACTGACCACTATACTACACTGTCCACTATACTACACTATACTGACCACCATACTACACTGACCACTATACTACACTGTCCACTATACTACACTATACTGACCACCATACTACACTGTCCACTATACTACATTATACTGACCACCATACTACACTGACCACCATACTACACTGTCCACCATACTACACTACACTTGACCACCATACTACACTGTCCACTATACTACACTGACCACTATACTACACTACACTTGACCACCATACTACACTGACCACCATACTACACTGTCCACTATACTACACTATACTGACCACCATACTACACTGACCACTATACTACACTGTCCACTATACTACACTATACTGACCACCATACTACACTGACCACTATACTACACTGTCCACTATACTACATTATACTGACCACCATACTACACTGTCCACCATACTACACTGTCCACTATACTACACTACACTTGACCACCATACTACACTGTCCACTATACTACACTGACCACTATACTACACTACACTTGACCACCATACTACACTGACCACCATACTACACTGTCCACTATACTACACTATACTGACCACCATACTACACTGTCCACCATACTACACTGTCCACCATACTACACTGTCCACCATACTACACTGACCACTATACTACACTGTCCACTATACTACACTGTCCACTATACTACACTGACCACCATACTACACTGACCACCATACTACACTGACCACCATACTACACTGACCACCATACTACACTGACCACCATACTACACTGTCCACCATACTACACTGTCCACCATACTACACTGTCCACCATACTACACTGTCCACTATACTACACTGTCCACTATACTACACTGTTCACCACACTACACTGTCCACCACACTACACTGTCCACCACACTACACTGTCCACTACACTACACTGACCACTACACTACCCACTACACTACACTACACTGACCACTACACTACACTGACCACTATACTACACAATACTGACCACCATACTACACTGTCCACTATACTACACTATACTGACCACCATACTACACTGTCCACTATACTACACTAACCACTATACTACACTGTCCACTACACTACACTGACCACCATACTACACTATCCACTATACTACACTATACTGACCACCATACTACACTGTCCACTATACTACACTATACTGACCACCATACTACACTGTCCACTATACTACATTATACTGACCACCATACTACACTGACCACCATACTACACTGACCACCATACTACACTGACCACCATACTACACTGACCACCATACTTCACTGACCACCATACTTCACTGACCACCATACTTCACTGACCACCATACTTCACTGACCACCATACTTCACTGACCACCATACTTCACTGACCACCATACTTCACTGACCACCATACTTCACTGACCACCATACTTCACTGACCACCATACTTCACTGACCACCATACTACACTGACCACCATACTACACTGACCACCATACTACACTGTCCACCATACTACACTGTCCACCATACTACACTGTCCACCATACTACACTGTCCACCATACTACACTGTCCACCATACTACACTGACCACCATACTACACTGTCCACTATACTACACTCACCATACTACACTGACCACCATACTACACTGACCACTATACTGACCACCATACTACACTGACCACTATACTACACTGTCCACTATACTACACTGTCCACTATACTACACTGTCCACTATACTACACTGTCCACCATACTACACTGACCACCATACTACACTGACCACTATACTACACTGACCACTAAACTACACTGTCCACTATACTGACCACCATACTACACTGTCCACTATACTACATTTTACTGTCCACCATACTACACTGTCCACCATACTACACTACACTGACCACTATACTACACTGACCACTATACTACACTATACTGACCACCATACTACACTGTCCACTATACTACACTGACCACCATACTACACTGACCACCATACTACACTGACCACCATACTACACTGACCACCATACTACACTGACCACCATACTACACTGACCACCATACTACACTGTCCACTACACTACACTGTCCACTACACTACACTGTCCACTACACTACACTGTCCACTACACTACACTGTCCACTATACTACACTATACTGACCACCATACTACACTGTCCACTATACTACACTGTCCACTACACTACACTGTCCACTACACTACACTGACCGCTACACTACACTGACCGCTACACTACACTGACCGCTATACTACACTGACCGCTATACTACACTGACCGCTATACTACACTGTCCGCCATACTACACTGTCCGCCATACTACACTGTCCGCCATACTACACTGTCCGCCATACTACACTGTCCGCCATACTACACTGTCCGCCATACTACACTGACCACCATACTACACTGACCACCATACTACACTGACCACCATACTACACTGTCCACTACACTGACCACTATACTACACTACACTGACCACCATACTACACTGACCACCATACTACACTGACCACCATACTACACTGTCCACTATACTACACTATACTGACCACCATACTACACTGTCCACTATACTACACTGACCACCATACTACACTGACCACTACACTACACTACACTGACCTCCATACTAAACTACACTATACTGACCACTATGCTAACCACTATACTATACTACACTATACTATACTGTCCACTACACTGCCCCCCATAGTGACCACTACACTGACCTCCATACTATACTACACTACATTTTCCTGCCTACAGTCTCTCTCTCTCTCGCCCCCCTCCCTCCCCCTCCCAGTAACATGACTCTCACTCACCTTCTTATCCTGGCTGCATCGATCCGGAGGAGGAGAACACAGCGGCGGCTCACTTTCTTCTCTCCCCTGCGCTCTGCTTGCTGCCATGTTCAGTATCCAGCGCCCTGTGATTGGGAGTATGGGGGTCATGTGCGGACGCGGGACTTCAGGAGCGATCGAGGACAGGCCAGCCCTACGCCTCACATGACCCCCATACACCCAATCACAGGGCGCCGGACACTTAACATGGCGGCCGGAGCCCGGGGACACAGAATTAGAAATTAGGAGGAGGCAGCCAGTGACACATACTGGCGCCCCCCTAAATATCGCGCCCGGGGCCATGGCACCCCCTGCACCCCCCACGCTACGCCACTGTTTGTGCGTTAATATTTTTACACCGTTAACATATATTTACATGTTTCGCATTAAAAAATGAGCGCAAAATGTAAAAAAAATGTTTTTACTTCATTTGTAAATAACTTTTGAAGTGTAAACAAAACAGTTGCAGTAAGTATCGGTAATTGGTATTGGCGAGTACTAAAAAAAAAAAAAAAAAAAAAAAGAGTATCAGTACTTGTACTTGTTATCGGTGCATTCCTAGTATAAATGATTACACAGCTGCGATAATTTGTTTCTTTTATATCTACCTTTAGTTTGGCTTTTTTTCTCTGGTATAATAAGCTGCTACATCAAATTTCCGGCTGAAGCTTGCTAATGTCATGTATTACCGCACTGTGAGCTTTTCCTCATACTGATGTTTTCCAATTTCTCCACGCACTAGGAGTTCCTCACTGATCGGTGACCATGACCCTCTCAACACCAACACCTCTGTCCCGCCACCTCCCATCTACTGTATATTTTTCTGCTTGGCAATGCCGGCATCATAAAGTCAAAGAAAGGGCATCGGCTGTAGAGGACTGTGTGCATCAAGCCCGGCCACATACAGCTATGATGATAGAATGCCCTATGAGGCCTTGGAACCTAGAAAGCTTCAGAGATCAGCTCAATATACATGTAAGATGAACCAGACTGGGAATCACAGAGTAAAAGTCATAAAAGACATATTATAGTGGAGTCAGTAAAACAGGGTCCGTTGACTTTGTCTCGTGTACTTATAAGACGTCTACATTTGTTTTCTAACATTCCAAAAATATCTCCAAAAGTAGACAGGACTCCCAGAAAATAATGGCCTTTACATAGCAAGCCTGTGAGTGAAATGTTCCCACACTGGGCTTTTGGAAGCTAAGTCCACCCAAAACAGATATTTTAGAGTTTTAAAAGATGCCCGGTATATCTCAAGGGCCCTATTGGTTGGATCTCTGTGCTAAGCTCCAGCTTATGCTCACCTGCTGTGTCCATTGTAAGGGGTTCTCACCATGCCTGCTGGATCTTTATATTATGGAGAATGCTACAGAAGGAGAGGTAATAATTCAAGGTCAGAATGAATAGGCAAAACTTCAAGGTGGGCAGCAGCAGACCAAGTGTCACGGTCAGGGTCAGGCTCAGAGTTATAGAAATAGAGAGGTTTCCACTGACCAGTAGAAGTACACAAGCAGGTCACCTTGGTGGATGACGTGGGCTCACCCAAGGCACGGAGTCTAAGCACTAACTGGTATTCACCAGAGCTCCTGATGGTGGAGATAGAAGTTGCTGCGTGTTAGTGACAGGTGGCGGTCCTCACGATTTCCCCACCAGGAGACAGATAAAGCAGGTAGAGATCATGTAGAAGTGTAGTCCGTAAAGTAAAGGTCGGGAACAAGTAGTTGCAGGTTGGTGTCAAGCGGAAGCGTAGTCGAGGAACAAGCCAAAAGTCAGTAGGAAACGGTAGCAAGATGGGATTGAGCAGAAAATCATAGTCAAGCAACAAGCCAAGGTCTTTAACATGTAGTAGTGAGATAAGAACAGCTACAAGTACACAAAGGAGAAAGCCATCGGCTGGAGAGAGCACAATAATCTAGCAAACAGGACGTGCAAAGGCATGGGTTAAATAGGAAGTTCATGGGACAAGTAAGAGTTTCAAGGCTCAAGAGAAACAAGGTACAGGGCAAGATTGTCCAAGGAATTGTCTGTGGAGCTGTCCAGCATCTCAGGTGGCAAGAAGAGATACTGCCAGATTCAGCAGAGGTTGCAGGCTCAGATCCAGGTCCTGACACCAAGGCGCTTTGCCAGGAATACCTTCCAATTGTAAGAAGGCAGAACTGTTAATGAGTGGAGTGACCCTTTAAAGTGGAGTTCCACCCACTTTTGCAACTCTTCAGCATCCCTCACTAAACTGTGCACTGTAAACAAATTGGATATTTAACATTTTTTTTTCTCAGCACCTACTGTATATCTGCTGTATTCATTTTTCACTTCCTCCTCCCTGGCCGAGGCCCATCGCATCATTTCCTGTTTGCAATGCCTTCTGGGAAGGGGCGGCAACTTCCTCTGACACCTGACCTGAAACCTATTACACTGCTTGTGCTGCACTGAGCATGTGCGAGATCTGCAAGAATGAGATCCAGGAAGAAATACAGTCTGGCTTCAGATGCCCACACTTAAGATGGCCACGGCCTGCTGTAAGTTTATAAAATAACAAACTACTGCTATAAACTAACAAAACAGACCTTAGTTTACAGACTAACTTTACTAGAATACATTAAGCTTGTGTATTATAGGGGTATTTTTATTTAAAAAGTATAATTTCAGCCGGAACACCACTTTAATGTGTAATTACATATCTTGCAGGACTGCCATTAACCTGTAGCAAGGTAAGTGTCAGTGGGTGGAGGCTGGGATATTGAAGCGGAACTTCAGTTTTTTCATTTTTACATCTATTAAATCTTCTACCTTTGTTGTTTTACCTTTGGATAATAAAACATTTTTTTTTTTTTGCCAGTAAATACCTTATACAGCCCACTTCCTATTTGTCTGGTCATTAGCCTAGGCTTATGACATCATGCACAGCTCTCTCACTCTCGTGAGAGTTTTTTCCTGGGAAGGGAGGGGGAATGAGTTACAAGAGGGCCAATGAGAGCTGCAGAGCTGGAGGCGTGCCTCTGTGTAAATCCAGGAAGTGAACAGGCAGCAGCTTCAGCTGCCCACAGTTAAAATTGCTGCAGCCAGACTCAGTGGAGGGAGATTTCTGCAGCATTTGGAAAGTACAGAATCACAGTACATATAAAATATTATGCAAAGTGCATGGAGGGAAGCTTCAGAATGGCAAAGATGTTTTTATTACAAATTATGTGAGCAGACTGCAGTTCCTCTTTAAGAGGGCTTTTTTAGGATTAAGTGGCAGGTTCACTTTAATCTCAATTTGTAGGGTAACCAAGGCCCCGTGTAAAGCCTATGCCTTGAATCCAAGAAGCTCAAAAGGAACCAATTTGACGACTAAAGCTGGCCATGGAGGGCTAAAATTTTGCCCACCAATTCCTGCTGAATCTGGCAAAATTTGAGCCCTAGGTGGCTCTACAAGCTCTACAAGCACACAAAAGTCAGAGCGAGGTGGAAAATTGTCGCCAAGAATGACTGCATCCTACTGTTACCTATATTAGCCAGAAAAAAACTTCTGTGTTCCTCTCCAATTTAGTTTCACTGGGACCAGACTAGGGCTGAAACAACCAATCGATTACTGTTTTCATAATCGATTAAGCGGCCAATAACATAATGAGGTTAAAAAAAACCTAAAATTAGCCCTTTATAGTACAAAAAGAGCAAATAATCGCTACTGTAAATATTTTCACAGTTCTACAGTAAAAAAAAATGAACCCCTTACAGTAGTGATTTGCTTTTTTGTACTATAAAGGGCTATTTTTTTTTTCCTTGTTCAATATTTTTATTGAAATTTTGCATAAGAAAAAACAAAGTATATCAGATAATGTATCAAGGGATATATATATGAACAATAGAGACATATCTATATGGCTTTTACAAAAACAAATCTCACAGGCGAGATGAAATCAGAGGTAAATAAAATTTTAAATAAGTCAATAAATTGTGAGTCAAAATATGAATCTATATTTATATATGAAATATATAAAGTATGCCTCCAGACCACCTATCCACCCCGCCTGGGCTCAAACTGTGGATAGATGGGGGCATGGATAATCAAAAATGAAATTAATATTACAAATAGCAATTAATCCATATAGTACACCTGAGAGAAGATGAAAGAAATTTAAATGAAGAACGGAAAAAAGGAGTGATACTCTCATTACAAATTATTGACTATATTTAACTATCGGAGGAGAAAAATTATGAAAGTCTAATATGCAGAAAGACATTACTCATTGATAATGAGATATGAGTCGCTTAAGTAAATTGTAAAAATATCCCATAATTATCAATCGCTTAATAAATGATAAAGGAAAAGATAAAGATAGTAGAGAAGGAAGAGAAAAGAATATGAGACTTATACGGGCATTTTAGTCATAGTGCTGAATATTAAATAAAATTACATAGGTTTGCCCTAGAAATTAAAGAGATCTTAAGAGAAAAAGGTAGTAAGGTAAAAGGAAAAAAGAAGAAAAGAAAGAATCCCCCGGAGTGGTGTCCCGGCTCCCGACATAGATAAGCAATAATACATCAATATTACAGGAATTTTAATAGGGTAACATCAATGACTGGTCGAAATCGGAAGAAAAGAAGTGCTTAACCCAAGGCTGCCAAATCCTACTAAATTTATTAATATTATTGTCTTTGATAGCTGTCATTTTTGCGAAAATGAGGGCCTTGTTAGTTCTATGTTTGACTTCTGCCACAATCAGTGTATTAGACTTCCATGCTTTGGCTATAGTTTGTTTAGCTGCAGTATTGATTTGAATAAGCAATTTGAATTGATTACAGGTTATGTTGTCTGGTTTAAGATTGAGGAGTGCAATGGCTGGATCTAGTGTTATAGGAATTTCTAAAGCTTTAGATGCCATGGCAAATACTTTTTTCCAGAATTCTTGCGCAATTGGGCATTGCCACCATATGTGTACGTGGGTACCTGGTGAGGGACAACCTCGGAAGCAATTATTAGGATATGAAGGAGTAAATTTAGCAATCCTAGCTGGTACTAGATACCAACGCGCCAAAACTTTGAAGTTAGTTTCAAGAGCAAAGCAATTAGGGGATGAGGATTTGGTAGCCATCCATATGTTAGACCAGTCATTGATGGTGAACGTCCGTCCTAAATCTGTTGCCCATTTAGCAGTATAAGGCGGAAGTATATCATTAGGAGTGTTAATGAGATTTTGATAAATGAGTGAAATAATCCCTCTAACATGTGGGTCACTCATACAAATATGCTCAAATTGAGACAATTGATTAAGCATGGTACCGGTCCTAAGCAAAGGCGTATAAAAATTTTTGATTTGTAAATAACGAAATATTTCATTACAAGGTAATTCATTGTTATCACATAAAGTAGAGAATGTTTGAAATTTATCGTTAGAGACTAGCTTATATAATCTGACCAAGTTTGTAGAGGACCAAGCTGAAAATGACTTTGGAAATTTCCAAGCAGGATAAAAAGCTGGGTTCCCTAGAAAAGAAAGAAGGGGATTGTGCATAGATTGAAGCATATGGATTTTACTAAACTTATCCCAAATAGTTAATGAATGTTTTGTAATGGGATTAAATAGATGAGATCTATCTCTAGGTTGCATCCATAACAAATTGGCTACAGATATGGGGTCGCTATCAATAGATTCAATAGCTACCCAAAGGGGTATTTCTTCCCTAGAATGGTATTTAGTTAAAATTGAAATTTGTGCAGCATGGTAATAAGAGGAAAAGTTTGGTAGCCCCAGGCCCCCACATGTTTTGCTAAGGTACAGAGTGGATTTAGAAATACGGGGTTTAATGTTACCCCAGATGAACGACAACACTTTACTTTGTGTAATTCTAAAGAAATATGATGGTATAGAAATCGGAAGTACCCTAAATAGGTATAAAAATTTCGGTAGTAACGTCATCTTTATAGTATTTATCCGTCCCAACCATGACAATGGGAGAGAGGACCATTGTTTCATGAGGCCTGTGGTTTGTTTCAATAGGGGTAGATAATTAACTGCAAAAAGATCAGAAAGTGAGGATGTGAGGTATACTCCTAAGTATGGTAATTTATGAGAGACCCAATTAAATGGTAAGGAAATTTGAGCCTGTTGAAGCTCTGATAGTGGTAAAGATATATTTAGCGCATTTGATTTAACGGGGTTTACAAAGAGCCCGGAAATATGCGCAAATTTATCAAGTACGTTAAGAAGATTAGGGGCGGAAATATGGGGATGTGATAAAAAAATAAGAATATCGTCAGCAAAAAGACAAAGCTTATGTTGATAACCACCCAATTCAATACCTTTGATGTCTGGATTAGATCTGATTAGTTGTGCTAAAGGTTCTATAAGCAGAGCGAAAAGCAACGGGGAAAGGGGGCAGCCTTGTCTCGTGCCTCTTCTAATATCGAACACTGTCGATTTGTATCCGGCATATTTAATATAAGCCCTCGGATTGTTATAAAGAGAGGAAACCCAAGTCAGAAAATGTATTCCGAAACCCCATTTTTGAAGCATATACTGCATATAAGGCCAGGTGACTGAATCAAATGCTTTTTGGATATCTAAAGATAAGAGGCAGGTTGGGATGCGTCTGGATTTAGCTGCATGGATGAGTAAAAGGGATCTTCTTATATTATCTCCTGCTTGTCTCTTGGGCATAAAACCCGTTTGGTCCCTGTGTATGAGTTGACCTATAATATTATTCAATCTAGATGCCAATATCTTAGCAAGCAACTTAATATCTAAATTGAGTAGAGATATAGGGCGATGATTAGTCCAAGAGGTAGTATCTGAACGGGGTTTGGGAATCATAACTATAATAGATTTTAATGTTTCAGATTGAAATAAGTGTCCTGCTAAGATAGAATTGAAGGCTCTAGTCAAGACTGGAGTTAGGATGTGTTCAAAATTTTTATAATATGATGCCGAAAACCCGTCGGGGCCCGGTCTTTTATGAAGTTTCAAACTTTTTATAGCATTCTGAACTTCAATATTTGTGATAGGACACTCGAGTCTCTCTCGTTGTTCAATAGCTAGAGTAGGGAGTTTGATATTGGAGAAAAGAGTATCTGCATTGGATTGATTAAAATCATGAGTATAGGAATACACTTTAGCTAAATTAGATCGAAATATTTCTAATATTTTAATTGGATTGCTAGTGTACGCATCACTTGACGTTTTTAGTCGTATAGGGGTCCGTATTTGATCTATTGATTTCAAATTTCTAGCCAAGGAGGTGGTGGGTTTGTTGGCATTAAGGTATTGAATGTGTTGTCGTTTACGTATAAGTTTGTCTGCTGAGTCAGTTAAAAATAAATCTAGATCAAGACGCGCTTTGTCTAATTTAGTATTATTAATGGCATTCGGGTATGATTGAAAGGCGGAATGACAAGAGTTAAAGTTATCTTCCAACTTTGCAAACAAAAGTTTACGTTCTCTTTTGAGTTTTGTAGCTTGTTGTATTAGTCTACCACGAATAACCACTTTGTGAGCTTCCCACAACGTGGTGTCAGAAGTATCTCCGGTATCATTGGAGGAAAAATAATCCTTTAGCGCAATTTCAATTTCACTACGACGGGAAGGGTGGGTTAATGTGGAGTCATTAATACACCAATTAGTATCGTGGGATCTGGGTATAGTAGATGCAATGGATGTGCATATCGCACAATGATCTGTCCATGTAAAGGGTAGGATGTTTGAAGATAAAATTTCAGGGGTCATGCTATAAGGGATTAGGATATGGTCAATGCGTGAGAATGATTTATGTGGGTAGGAATAATGTGTAAAACGTCTACTAGTAGGGTTAAGCTCTCGCCATGTATCCACCAAACCATGTTTAGTAAGTAGATGTTGAAGGGTTACATTAGTAGACCTATTGACGGGTGCCGGCGGAGACTTATCTAAGAAGGGGAAAACTGTTGTATTTGAGTCTCCACATAAAACTACAGTGCCAAATTTGTGGGTTTCTACAATTTGGAAAAGATGGGACAAAAAGGATTCTGGTTTCTTATTTGGTGCATAATATGATACTATTGTGACAGCCATATCCAATATGTATCCTGCGAGAAGTAAGTATCTTCCCTCCGGATCTTTTAGTTGAGTTAAAAGGGTAAATGGCATAGAACGATGAAATCCGATAAGAGTCCCTCGTTGTTTAACTGTGGTTGAGGCGGTATAAAATTGTGGATAAGAGGGGGAGAGAAATTTAGGAGTAGCTTTATCTGTAAAGTGAGTTTCCTGCAGACAAATAATGTGTGCCTTCTTGGCTGAGAAAGATCTCATTGCTTTTGTGCGTTTATGCGGAATATTAAATCCTTGAACATTCAAGGATAGAATATTTATTGGGGCCATAATAGAACAAAGATGACTATCACACCATATGAAATACAATTAATAACTAGAGTCGAGGACACCACCCCGAGAGAAAGAAAAGGAAAAGAAAGGACAGAATAGGAGAGAATAATTAGCAATCGAGCAACCCCAATATGATAACATATTAAGTATAAAGAAAAGCAAAATGCTAGGGTAAGGGAGCAACTTGGAGGAGTAATCAAAAGACTCCAAGAGGCTCCAAAACCATCCGCAGACTCCCACATAATAGCAGCGAGAATCTGAGGATGGAGAGGGGGGCAACAAGAAATTCCGAAAGGACGAACTTCGCCGGAGAACCACAGCTCCATAAAAATATACTACAATAACTTATAATATTAGACGCAATCTTAGGCAAACTAAATTATTTAAATCACTACCGGCCTTAAGATTGTTAATTTATATAATAATCGTGGCAAGAAATAAAAATAAAAATAAATAAATAAGTAAAAAAAAAAAAAAAAAAAAAAAAAAAAAATATATATATATACATGTGATACTAAAAATGGAATAAATTAATAATAAAAAAAAAAAAAAAAAAAAAAAAAAAAAATTTTAAATAAATAAATATATAAATAAATGAATTTATATATATATTATAAATACACACATACATACACACATACATATACATACATATACATATATATGTACATATACATATACATACGCATATACGTACATACATACATACACCTACACATAATTACACACATACACATACACATATACATACACATGCACATACACACAAATACATACACATACATACACATATACAAAGTAAATAAATTAAAAATAAATAAATAAATAAATAAATAAATAAAAATAAATAAATAGATAAATAAATAAATAAAAAAAGATAATATATATATATATATATATATTTATACATACATATATATATAATAAAAAAAAAGAGAAAAAAAAAAAAAAAAAAAAAATATATATATATATATATATATATATATATGCAAACATATATACATCCATACACTTATGTATACATGCATATATGAACATACGCATACACTTTATTAACAGATAGGATATTAAGTGCTGGTCATATCCAAGTACCAAAGTGTAATCAAAAAATTATTAGTAAAAAGCTTGTAAAAAAAAAAAAAAAAAAAAAAAAGGGGGGGGGGGGGGGGGGGGAACAAAAAATATATTTTCACACAAAAAAGATTTAGACTGGAAGTCCAAAAACCTGAAACCTTGGTATAGTGAATAGTGGGTTCACTGAAACAGGTTATAATATATTACTGAAGAGTCAAATAGAAAACATTCTTTAACAGATATATATATGAAAAAAAAACATATATATCAGTCCATTGAGTCTTCATTATTAGGGGAAGAGTTGTCAAAACGGCCTCGCTTATGTAGATGTTGACGCGAAGAGGTGGAAGAGTTATGTACTCCTGTTGCATTTTGCTGAGGTGAACCTGAGGCTGACCTTCTGCGTGGTAAATCTTTAGGTAAATCCTGGTCCTTTAGGCCCAACTCAATCAAGGCTGACTGCAATTCCTCTGAAGAGCGACATATATATTTAGTTTCTAAATGTGTAAATCTTAACGAAAAAGGAAAACCCCAATGATAAGTAATTTGATGACGTTGAAGTACTTGTAACTGGGGTTTAAGTGCGCGTCTTTTTGCCACTGTAATAGGAGAAAGGTCTGCAAAAAGCTGATATACATGACCCTGAAAAGTGAGAGAATCCTTTCCTCTGGCTGCTGCAAGCAATTGTTCTTTAGTGCGATAATAATGCATTTTAGCAATTATGTCCCTAGGAGGGCCATTTATTCTACGTTGAGCTAAAGCTCTATGCACTCTATCCATTTCTAATCTCTCAATTGGAATATCAGGTTGTAGTTCTTGAAATAGTGCAGTAATAGTGGCTTGAACATCAAGGACATTCTCAGGGATACCTCTAATCCGCAAGTTAGCCCTGCGATCCCTATTCTCCTGGTCCTCTAAACGTGACTGTAATACAGCATTTTCTTCTTTCAGGTTCATAAATTCTGATTCATGTTGCTGTGTTTGACTTTCCAGATCATCCATCCTTACTTCTAACTCAGCTGTTCTTTGCCCCAGGTCTCTAATTTCCCTTGTTAATTTATCTGTTATGTGGTCAGACGTCTGTTTCAGGGCTTTTTGTAACATTCGCTCAAATTTTTTAAATAAATCCGTTTGTAATGCTGTTTGTGAGTCTCCTATGTCTGTATCAGACTCTCCAGAAAAATCTATGGTGCTTATATTGAGTTTCAGTGGCTTGGCAGTATGTGAGGTGCTGGGCTGTGAGGTAACTGCCGCCGCCATCTTGGATAACTGACGGGCCGGTGTTTCCTTAATGTTACCAGACTTAATTTTAGATTTGGTGCCTTTCAAAACCATTCTTATAGTACCTGAGTGCTTTACAGGTAAGTGCCAGGTGGTTTTGATGCTTTTCGTCGTCTCTGGGACCTGTAGTCCTCCGGCGAAAACGGCCCTGGAGCGGAGCTCTAAGCAGGCATATCTAACCTCTCAGGCATCCGCGCATGCGCCCTCGTGGGGGGCTATTTTTTTTAAACCCCATTATGTTACTAAACATCTTAGACCTGGTTCACATCTATGTTTATTGGTGCTTTTTGCAGAAACGCACTACAGGTCATTTACATGATTTCCTATGGGACATGTTCACATCTATGCTTTTTTCAGCCGCTGAAAAAAGCATAGCATTTGAAGTTTCCTGTTTCCAAATTTTCCCGTCACTGTGGTTGAAAATGAACATCGATTTGACCCCACTATCTATTAGAAAATCGAACAAACGTTCTTAAAATTACATTTTTTTTTTGAAGGAAGAAAATTTATTTATTTTTAAATAAAAAAATTGATCTCTGAGTATGATACCAGATGCACCCTTTAATAGTTTATACAGTATATCTCTCCTCTAATAGTATAGACAGTATATCTCCTCTAATAGTATATACAGTATATCTCCTCTAATAGTATATACAGTATATCTCTTCTAATAGTATATACAGTATATCTCCTCTAATAGTATATACAGTATATCTCTTCTAATAAAATATACAGTATATCTCTTCTAATAATATATACAGTATATCTCTCCTCTAATAGTATATACAGTAAATCTCTTCTAATAGTATATACAGTATATCTCTCCTCTAATAATATACACAGTAAATCTCTTCTCTAATAGAGGAGAGATATACTGTATATACTATTAGAGGAGAGATATACTGTATATATTATTAGAAGAGATATACTGTATATACTATTAGAGGAGAGATATACTGTATATACTATTAGAGGAGATATACTGTATATACTATTAGAAGAGATATACTGTATATACTATTAGAGGAGATATACTGTATATACTATTAGAGGAGAGATGTACTGTATATACTATTAGAGGAGAGATATACTGTATATACTAATAGTATATACAGTACATCTCTCCTCTAATAGTATATACAGTATATCTCCTCTAATAGTATATACAGTATATCTCCTCTAATAGTATATTCAGTATATCTCTTCTAATAGTATATACAGTATATCTGGGCAGCGCAGTGGTGTCGTGGTTAGCACTTTTCCCGACCACGACACCATCTGCCTGGAGTTTGCATGTTCTCCCTGTGCCTGTGTGGGTTTCCTCCGGGTACTTCGGTTTCCTCCCACAATCCAAAGACATGCTTGTAGGTTAATTAGATCCTGTCGAAAAAAAATGGCTAAATATGTGTATGTGTTTGTAAGCGCGTCTAGATCCCATGGGGTAAAGGACTGCGCTATACCGCAGATGGACACCGGCGGCAAAAACGCACCCTAGGGCGATTCAGTTCCCATAGGTAGCGCTATACAAGTCACTCATTCATTCATATCTCTTCTGTTATTCTCAGAGTGGATTCGATATTTCGCTCCCTAACCATATAGTTGGTTATTTATATTTACCATTGCATAGAGATATTTAAGAATAAATTGCCTTTTTTTTAAACTTTACATAATAACTAAATTATACACCACACTTTTTTTTAAGGTTATGAACCAATTAATCGAAACAATAAATCAGCCAACTAATCGATTATGAAAATATCCTTAGTTGCAGCCCTTGACCAGACTTCCCCTGACTGTACTAGGACTATACCCTGCCATCCAATGAGTACCTCATTCATAAATAACATCGTCATGACCATAAAGCAGCATGTTGTGTGAAATTGTCGGACATTCTGGATAAAGAACAGATGATAGAACTTTAGTACATTAGTAATCGTAGGTGGACAGCAGAGTGCGTGTGATTCGGGACCACAGGCCATCTTTAATCAAATCACAAATGATGTGCATTTCAGAGGTGAAGGCCAATAACCCAGAGGGAGAAAATTAATGAAGGTGGAAGTGAGCCTACAGACAGCAATTAGAGTAATTAGCGAGGTGCAGACTGATGGCGCGGGGTGGGCTGGCTGCACAGGGTTACTTGCATGTCTTAAAACTGGAGAACCCGCAGCTAATGTCTATGTGACCAAAGTCCTCGTTCCGGCTTAAAGATCAAACTTGATTGGTTGTTGGGGGTCACAGCCTCACTTTCTCTTCAGTTGAAAAAAATCAGCCTCACTGTTTAAAGTGGAACCTCGCTCTCTCAACCAACACTGACTACTTTTAATCTTTATGCTGAAAGTAAATAGGAAATTTCTTCAGTTACTGCCTGGTTTTAGCCCTTGTAGGCAAATGATGTCATACATCCCAGGAGTCTTCATGAGAGGAGGGGTTTTCTCATATAAGCACACCCGCCTGCCTGCATGCCTGAGCTAAGGGCAGATGGATTCCAGAAGGTGAATGCTACATGAATCATCCGCCCTTTCGCAAGGTGGCCCCGATCAGAAATGCTAAGGGTTTTTTTTCAAAGTGATTTCTCAGCAAAATAAAACACTGAGACATGGATGGATGGGGGAGATTGCCTATATAAATAGTGTTTTGAGTGTGTGGTGCTCAGATACAGTGTAGTTCCGCTTTAAGCATGGAGTGCATCACGCCGCAGAGCGATATCACAAATTTCAAGTGAATCAATGGACTGCAATTGCCAAAATATCAGCTCCTAGATAGGGTGACATGCTGTTTCCTTCTTGAATGCAAGGAAACCTACTGAACCCATAGACCTTTTTGGGGCTTGTACAAATGGTAGTGCAATAGAGAATGTCCTTCCTTGGCATAAGGGTAATTTCACATGGGGGAGAGGGGGGGCCTGGTGTTTGTCGTGGGGTATTAAAAACAGGTTGAGCTACGGTTTTACAGTCCCCCCAGCCGCCCACTAGAACTCTAATGCCCCATACACACGACAGGATTTTCCGACAGAAAATGTTCGATGGGAGCTTGATTCCGACCCTGTCCTTTGGACATTTTCAATCGGAATTTCCGTCACACAAAATTTGAGATCTGGTTCTCAAATTTTCCGACAACAAAATTGGTTGTCGTAAATTCTGATCGTGTGTACACAATTCCGACGCACAAAGTTCCACGCATGCTCAGAATCAAGCAGAAGAGCCGCACTGGCTATTGAACTTTCATTTTTCTCGGCTCGTCGTACGTGTTGTACGTCACCGCGTTCTTGGCGATCGGAATTTCCAACAAGATTTGTGTGACCGCGTGTATGCAAGACAAGTTTGAGCCAACATCCGTCGGAAAAAAAACATGGATTTTGTTGTCGGAAAATCCTATCGTATGTACAGGGCATTACACAGCCTGATGGGGTTGTACAACATGTCGCAGCTGTGATGCTTCCCGGCCATGGCAATTTTAACTCTGACTGCAGAGTTGGACAGACAGCACCCGTAAGCCTTACCGTCTGTCTGAAAGAGACATGAATGTAACTACAACTCAAGCTAACAACATAGCCAACCATAGATCATATTCTTGCAAAGTCTTGAATCAATGGAGTCGTTGACCAACACGTTTGGGACCAGGCAGGGCCCTTAAAGCTCAACTAAACTCTCAATCAAATCAACTAAATTAATTTGAGGTGCATCAAAGTGACAGGTGTTCAATGTCAATAGGTTGTTTTCTTTCTAAAGGAGCTACAGCCTGGAGTAGAAAAGCATGTCCCCTATAAGCCTGCAGCAGAGAACAGCCCTTGCTGCGTAGAAAAGCAGTGGTCTCTCTGTAGAGGTCTAAAAAGCACCATGTGGAGACAGAACTATAGCAAAGCTCATGCTTTCTGCTGAATGGAGAGCCCTAGCTCTGACTCAGCAGTTAGTGTGTCAGACTTCTGCAGAGAGACACTTCTACACAGACAGCAAGGGTCTCACTCTGCAGAATTCTGGTAGGGGACAAGCTTTTTTACTGTGGCAGCTTTATGAAAAAAAAACTGTAAGGACTTTGAAGGCCTTTTGTTTTGGTTCACCTTGAATTATTCTAGCTGATTTAAACCTTGATTCAATCATTCCACAAGTTTTATTTTTTTATTTTTACAGTGCATCCAGAAAGTATTGACAGCGCTTCACTTTTTCCACATTTTGTTATGTTACAGCCTTATTCCAAAATAGAGTAAATTCATTGTTTTCTCCAAATTCTGAAAACAATACCCCATAATGACAATGTGAAAAAAGTTTGTTTGCAAATGTATTAAAAATAAAAAAGGAATAAATCCCATGTACAAAAGTATTCAAAGCCGTTGCCATAACACTCAAAATTGAGCTCAGGTACATCTTGTTTCCACTGATCATCCTTGAGATAATTCAACAATTTAATTGGAGTCCATTTGTGGTAAATTCAGTTGATTGGACATGATTTGGAAAGGCACACACCTGTCTATATAAGGTCCCACAGGTAACAGTGCATGTCAGAAAACAAAGCCATGAATGCCAAGGAATTGTCTGTAGACCTCCGAGACGGGATTGTATAGAGGCACAGATCTGGGGAAGGGTACAGATAACTTTCTGCAGCATTGAAGGTCCCAACGAGCACAGTGGCCTCCATCATATGTAAATAGAAGAAGTTTGGAACCACCAGGACTCTTACTAGAGCGGGCTGCCTGGCCAAACTGAGCGATTGGGGAAGAATGGCCTTAGGGAGGTGACATGATGGTCACTCTGACACAGCTCCAGCATTTGTCTGGTCAGAAAGAAGAACCTTCCAGAAGAACAACCATCTCTGCAGCACTCCACCAATCAGGCCTGTATGGTAGAGTGGCCAAACAGACGCCACTCCTGGGAGTTTGCCAAAAGGCACCTGAAGGACTCCGAGATCATGAGAAACAAAATTCTCTGGTCTGATAAAAAAAATATTGAACTCTTTGGCCTGAATGGCGAGTGTCATGTCTGGAGGAAACCAGGCATCGGTCATCACCTGGCCAATACCATCCCTACAGTGAAGCATGGTGGTGGCAGTATCATGCTGTGGGGATGTTTTTCAGCAGAAGGAACTGGGAGACTAGTCAGGATCAAGGGAAAGATGAATGCAGCAAAGAACAGAGACATCCTTGATAAAAACCTGCTCCAGAGCACTCTAGACCTCAGACTGAGGCGAGGGTTCATCTTCCAAAAGGACAACAACCCTAAGCACACAGCCAAGATAACAAAGGAATGGCTACGGGACAACTCTGTAAATGTCCTTGAGTGGCCCAGACAGAGCCCAAACTTGACCCCGATTGAATATCTCTGGAGAGATCTGAAAATGGCTGTGCACCAACGCTCCCCGTCCAACCTGATGGAGCTTGAGAAGTCCTGCAAAGAATTTTATTTTTGATAAATTTGCAAAGATTTCAAACTTCTTTCACGCTGTCATTATTGGAAATTAATTTTAGAATTTAGAGGAAAATAATGAATTTAATCCATTTTGGAATAAGGCTGTAATATAACAAAATGTGGAAAAAGTGAAGCGCTGCGAATACTTTCCCAGATGCACAGTAAATGGCTCCATAGAAGTGTTTACTATTTCAGTCCGCCACCTTATAAATCTACCATAGCACCTATTCCAGGAACAGATATGTCAGGAAAGTGAACTGCCATACCTGAAGATCTGCACGTGCGCATAGTGACATCCCTGCATTTTAGTGCTTGGAGTAGCATGCATTTCAAGCACTGGCTTTTGGTGCCCAACTAAGCAGAGTTGCATCCTGCGAACCTGTGCTTAACCAAGCTTGCCTCCTGACTCTTTTTATTCTGTCTTCTGTTACTGACCTTGATTTGTGCCCTGACTTTCATCCTCTACCTGCTGTTTTCGTACTTCTGCTTATCTAATATTGATCCCGGCCTGGCTTCCGACCCTGCTCCTGCCTTCCAATTTGGCATGCTTGCTACTCGGTTGTTGTTCACCCTGGCTTGTCTGGACTATGGCTTTGCTTTCTGCACCTGCGAGATTCTGTGGTCTTTGACATTAGAACCACTTTTTATTCAGCTTTAGCACCTCCTTAACTCAGGGGGACTAGATAATAGTAAGTTAAAGACCTTGCAGCCAGGGCCACGATCAGGGGTGGGCAGGAGCCGCAGCTGCCCTGGGCACAATGGTTTACTGTTGAGATAGGGGCACCTTTCTACTATTACGAGGCTAACAGGGGTAGTGACAGCTGCAGTGATTTTGACAAGCGAGTGACTGCTCGGCATAGGATCCCCTAAACTTGCACATCATGAATGGGGAGGGGGCACAGTTTGGTATCTTTGCCCACGGCGCTGGGTGACCTTGACCCGGCACTGCTTGCAGCATAATGGTATTCCATTTATCTACTTTATTTATTTATTTTGGATATTGAATATTGAAGGTGCATAAAACGTTCCTTCTGTGCACCAAGGGAAATGTACTAAATTCCTCTCCTTACTTTTCGCTTATTGTTTTACCTAAACGGCACACTAGAGGCCAATAAAATAAACTTGTGCCTCCATACAAAACATAACAAAATCCTTATCCATGGAACCCGCTACAGGGTGCAGCAACACTAAAGAAATCGAAAAAGCTGTTATGTCATGTTTATTTATAGGAGAAGATAACTAGCAAGATCACGTAGACAGTAAGCAAAGAATTACAGAGCCAGTTTAAACCTACGGAGGACCACGAAGCCAATTCACCAAAGTGTTGTTTACAGGGAAGACTCCTGAGCAGCTTGTACAGAAAATATTAAAACAGAGGATGAAGCATTAGACTGATCTCTAATATCACGGTGAGGCTCTGAGGCGATACATCGGCAACGTTACTTGCTACTCCCTTGAAGCTGCCATAACCTTCTTCTCTATAATAACTCTAATTAAGCCTCTTCTCTTGAATAACTTTCAGTCTAATGAAATCACTTTCCATAAGCAAAAAAATGGCAACTACCTCAATTTATAACTAGCTTTTAGAGCAAGGTGCACAAGGAAGGGCTTTGTACAGCACTAGTCACGTGATATTTTGGTGACAGCTGCAAAGTAGGAAGAAGAAAGTGGTAGGCGTGGTGAACTAAAAAAGGGCAGGGGAAGGGCATTACACTTTAATTACACCAGGTGTGTCAAACATAATTTCATGGCAGGCCGTATTAGCAGTATAATTGCCTTCAAAGGACCGGTTGTATCTGGGGTGCACTACGTACAGAGTGCAGAGTTCAGGAGTGTGTTATGTACAGAGTACAGAGTTCAGGAGTGTGTTATGTACAGAGTTCAGGAGTGTGTTATGTACAGAGTTCAGGAGTGTGTTATGTACAGAGTACAGAGTTCAGGAGTGTTTTAGGTACAGAGTGCTCAGTTCAGGAGTGTGTTACGTATAGAGTTCAGGAGTGTTTTATGTACAGAGTACAGAGTTCAGGAGTGTGTTATGTACAGAGTACAGGAGTGTTTTATGTACCGAGTACAGAGTTCAGGAGTGTGTTATGTACAGAGTTCAGGAGTGTGTTATGTACAAAGTGCAGAGTTCAGGAGTGTGTTACGTATAGAGTTCAGGAGTGTTTTATGTACAGAGTACAGAGTTCAGGAGTGTGTTATGTAAAGAGTACAGGATTGTGTTATGTACAGAGTTCAGGAGTGTTACGTGCAGGGATCTGTTTCATCCAGGAGTCGCCAATAGCAAAGCTTTCCCTTGTAAACACAGAAGGTTCCTGTATTTACAAGTGACAGCGGGGAGCAGGAGCGGAGGCCGAGAGCCAGAGGTGGTGGAATGGAATACCACCATGTTCAAGCTGCGAAACTGGGTGCGAGGGCCACATGATAAGGCCTGGTGGGCCAGATTCAGCCCGTGGGCCTTGTGTTTGACATATGTTATTTACACTGAAATTTTGCTCTGAATAGGTAATGTGACCATAACTCTTTAAAGCAGACTGGTATGCAAATGTTAAAGCTGAAGTTTAATCTGCATATATTTTGCCTTCCTTAGTTCCTCCCTTCCACTGTCAGGCTTTATGTGACTTGCTGCAGCTTCTGGAGCCTGTACAACTGTGCAAGACTGAAGGCCAGCTTAAAGTTAAAACAATGCTATACAGCAGTCTTGCTAGGAGGGAAGGCCACAATAGTAACAGAAAGGATGAAATCCCCCCCCCCCCCCAAAAAAAATACTTTGACTTGATCTGTCTAGCAACCAAAAACCTTGGCATTGGGTCACATAATACGTGGGAAAAGGAATGAACTGCCATTCTGATCATGTGATTGTCTACAGCACAAGCAATGTCTTCCTTTCACTCACAAGATGGTGCTGTGTGGGTATTAGGGTCTAATCTGAAATCAAGGAGGAGATGTGTAGGCGAGCCCCTCACCTAGCACCAATTGGTCAACTGACCATGAGGAGTGGGGTCCGCTGGGCTTTTTGGCTAAGTGGACCTAATGCCGCATACACACGACCGGACTTTCCAGCAGAGAAGCTCCGACGGAATCATTCCGTCGGACATTCCGATCATGTGTGGGCTTCATCTGAATTTTTCTTTCTAAAATTCTGACGGACCTAGAAATAAAACATGTTTCAAATGTTTCCGACGGAATCAGTTCCTATCGGGAAATCCGCTCGTCTGTATGCTATTCCGACGGACCAAAAACGACGCAAGGGCAGCTTTTCACTACTGTCTATTGAACTTCCTTTTTCTAGTCCCGTCGTACGTCATCGCGTTCTAAACGATCGTACTTTGGTGTGATTGTGTGTAGGCAAGTCCGTTTCATCGGAACTACGACGGAAAGTCCGGTCGGGTGTACGCGGCATTAGTGTGTCTCACCCTCACCTCCATCAGGAGTCTTGTGCCCCAAGGGATTGGGGAAGGGTCCTTCTCCGGGAGGGGGCCATATGACACCATAATTGCACTTTTTGTGTTTACACTTTTTTGGTTCACATTTGGTCTTTTGTTTTTGCACACTGCACCTCGGGCTCTAAAACAAATAAAATAAAATAAAAAAAGCAAGTAATGTCTTCCCGAAGAAAGCTCATTATTTCAGCTGTTTTATCCATCTTCTCAGCTTTAACCTTTGATAAAAGGTTAAGAGTTCTATATATCCAGCACTCTTTATTCATTCAGTTACATCAGGAGAAAAGTTGATATCATAAATGCAAATTAATAAGGAACTAGTATTTAATAGGACTCCAACTCTGTACAATAAGGAGCTATAGACATTATCAATGATTGAAAGGCTTTGGGCATTATGTGAAATAACATTTATTGGGTGAGAATCTCTTTGGAATCTCTTCCACCTAAACAATGACTTTTCATAGTGATGCTTTTTGGGTTTTTTTAAAGGTCATGTTACAATAAAACCGGTGGGAGTCTCTTATTGAATTCCTTCATATGCTGGAGTCAAGCCTAGAAAATGATACATTTTCAGTATTTCTACCTGTAAAAAGATTCTGTGCTGGAATGCTAACCTATTCATAAGAAATCTTTTCTATTTTATTTTTGCATTTTTAGAAGTGTAACTCTATTGGTACAGTACAACAGAATACTTCCTTTTGAATAGCTCTGTAAGTAAAACAGGATTGTATTATTTCTTTTTAAATGAATCACTAAATGTCCTCAGGCCATTTTAAAGTGCCCTGGACTTAAAGTGGTTAAAGCAAGTTTACCATTTATTTTTTTTCAGCCAGGGATTTGTTTTTTAGTAAAAGTGATCCAAGTTGCTCTATAGCCACCCAATCACTGCTATAGTGGTAAGAGGGGGCAGACCCCCCTTCCTTCACTGCCATCCGCAATGGTTCCCAGGCTCTTTTCTTCTACAGCTATAAAATGCCCCATCTATTAAGCAAGAGGAGATAGAGGAACATCTGTTCTCGAATTACCCCTGCGAGTAATAGAGCCATCACTTCTGGTTTCAGAGCTGGCTACTATAGCTGGTAAAGCTGCAGTGGAGAGTAAAAGACTAGAAGACCCATGATGCCTCCATGAAGAGGACCTGTCACCAGCCCATGCTATGACATAAATGGCTTGTTACCCCCTTGTGATAGCAATAAAGATACATTTACACTCACTGACCACTTTATTAGGTACACCTTGCTAGTACCGGGTTGGACCGCCTTTTGCTTTCAGAACTGCTTAAGTTCTGGCGGGGGCAGTGGCGGCCCTCGGGCCCTCCGGTTCTCCCAACGGTTCCTCTTATCCTGGACTACACAACAACTATTCCACTTTTAAGCGGTAAAAGCATACCATCATAGTTCATACAATGTGATGAAGGATGATATATTTCTTTAATTCTTAACATATGCAATATTTTTTAGATCTATGTGTCCCCCTGAAGAGACCGCATCAAGGTCGAAACGCATCAGGGCTTGTATAACTTACAACATGACGGAATGTAATGATGTGTACCATGTGGTTTTTACTGTGGAATGTTGATGAAATGTAACGATGTATACGTGTGTTTTTATTGCACTGTGGAATATGAATTGTGTTATTGGATCAGATTTGGTATTATACCCAATGCAATTAATCAAGCCATGTCATTGGACAATGGTTTTCAATAAAATATTCATCTATATTCAATAGACCACTTTTTTTGATTTTTGGCTATTGCTGTTTTAAAGCCCCACTAGGGAAATCTTTCCAAAAACCTAATATATATTTTTGGGGTGTGCAGCTCTTTTTGTCTCTTTCATATGTGTCTTTTTCCCATTGAACTGTTGATACAAGGCAGGATGGATCCATGTTTTCATGTTGTTTACACCAAATTCTCACCCCACCTGAATGTCGCAGCTGAAATCGAGACTCATCAGACCAGGCCACGTTTTTCCAATCTTCTATTGTCCAATTTTGGTGATCCTGTGCAAATTGTAGCCTCAGTTTCCTGTTCTTAGCTGACAGGAGTGGCACCCAGTGAATCTTCTGCTGCTGTAGCCTATCTGCTTCAAGGTTCGATGAGTTGTACGTTCAGAGATGGTATTCTGCATACCTTGGTTGTAACGAGTGGTTATTTGAGTTACTGTTGCCTTTCTATCATCTCGAACCAGTCGGCCCATTCTCCTTTGAAATCCACAAGGTATTTTTGTCCACACAACTGCTGCTCACTGCATATTTTCTCTTTTTCAGACCATTCTCTGTAAACCCCGAGAGATGGTTGTGTGTGAAAATCCCAGCAGATCAGCAGTTTTTGAAATACTCAGACCAGCCCCGTCTGGCGCCAACAACCATGCCATATTCAAAGTCCCTTAAATCCCCTTTCTTCCCCATTCTGACGTTTGGTTTGAACTTCAGCAAGTCGTCTTCACCATGTCTAGATGCCTAAATGCATTGAGTTGCTGCTATGTGATTGGCTGATTAGCAATTTGTGTTACCAAGCAATTGAACAGGTGTACCCAAAAAAGTGGCCGGTGAGTGTACTTTTTAAGTGTATGCAAACGTATGAATAGGACATTCACTTGTATGTAAACAACGATTGTGCCACACATATAAGGGCTTTGCAGGATACACTCTCTTCAGGGGTTGGCTGCTAGAACATGAAAGACAACCGACTCGCTGATGGAGTCAACAAAGAACATAGCAGGGCGGAGCTGGGATGTGACACCATTCAGCAGATTACAGCAGGAAAACACTGGATTCAACAGTGGGGGGAAGGTGGAGGGGAGAAGTTCCTGTTAGTTGTCTTCTGTTATTGTGACCACAAGATGTCTGATTTTCGCCATTTCACGAATGTGCAAAATAAGTTAATGTTTGGATTTTTTTGATCAATGCAATCCTATTTTTTATATTTTACCAAAAATTGGGTATTAAATTGTGTTTGTGTGCACTAAAATTTATTTTGGTGTATTTTTTCCTAAAAATATGCATTTGATAAACAGCTGCGCAAACACTGTGTGTCTTCTTTAACTCCTCAAACATTAGATATTTTCTGAAAGCAATTTTCTACAAAAAATAAAATTAAAAAAAATGCAGATTTAACCACTTCGCGCCAACGCTATAGCCGAAGGACGACTACAGAGCGGGCTTTAATTGCTGGGCGGGTGTCCATGTACGTCCTCCTGGAAACACGCTCCCGGCACGCCCCCGCAGGCATGCATCGGGGAAAACCTGTGACGGCTGTGTCCAATCACAGTGGCCATTTACCATGTGATCGCCGTGTCCAATGACAGATGATCTCATATGTAAACATCAGATCATCTCTCATTGACAGCTCTTTCCTCACACAGAGACCGTGTGAGGAGGGAGAACCACCCGTGAAGAGAGTGAGTTATCTAAAAATCTGTTACGTGCCAATATAGTGCCCAAACAGTTCCCATCAGTGTCACAGTGCCCATCATTGTCACTGTGCTTACAGTGCCATCAGTGCCATCAGTGCCCACAGTGTAGTAAGTGCCATCAGTGTCACCATGCCATCAGTGCCCACAGTGCCATCAGTGCCCACAGTGCCACCATGTCATCAGTGCCCACAGTGCTTACAGTGCCATCCGTGTCACCCTTGGAAGATGCCTGTGGAGTCACCTTGGTGGTAGGATGAAAGGCATTCATTTTTGTTGAAAGCAGGAATTATTTAAATTGATAAATAAAAAAAAAACATTTTAACATTACAGGAGCATGTTCAAGGGCACAGTGGCTTAGTAGGTATCACTTCTGCCCTGCAACGTTTAGTTTAGGGCCTCAGTTAGAATCCCAACCTAGATACTATCTGCATTGAGCCAATTAACCTACCAGCATGTCTTTGGAAGAAACCAGAGTACCTGGAGCAAATTCATGCAAGTACAGGAAGAACTTGCATGTTCTCCCTGTGTTTGCAAAGATTTCCTCTGGGTTCTCTAGTTTCTTCCAAAGACATGCTGGTAGGTTAATTGGCTCAATTCAGTGTGTTCAAGATGGCTGCCTCACCTTCTAAACGCTTTGAGTCCCCACGGGGAGAAGTGCCATAGAAAAACAAATACAAAAAAAAATAAAAATAAAAAAGTGTTTAGGTTTCAGTTCAAGTGTAATTAAAGTAATACTAAAGCTTTTTTGTTTTTTTTTCTAAAATAATAAACATGGTATACAATGGTTTTGCACAGAGCAGTCCAGATCCTCCTTATCTCGGGTCCCACGTCGGCCCCTCACTCCTGCCGGGTGCCCCCACAGCAAGCAGCTTGCTGTAGGGGCACCCACACAGAGCTGTGGCTCTGCCCCGCCCCCTTGGTCTTCTGATTGGCTCACTGGCTGTGAATGGCTCCCGCTGCTGCCAAAAGCCAATCAGGAGTGGGAGTTCCCGGAGATCCAAGGCTCTCCTGGACATCGATGGATTGAGAGGGGGCTCAGGTATGTATTAGGGGAGGGCTGCTGCACACAGAAGGTTTTTTACCTTCATGCATAGTTTACATGTAGGTAAAAAAACTTGTACCTTTAAGGACAGGATCAAATTAAAAAAATATGACGTAGTCTGTCATTAGTATTAGGCGAATGTTGGGTCCTCCCTCTAATATTGTTTTATTACTTGTTGACCCAGTAGATCTGTCATTTTTCTAATTCCTTTAACAGGGTAACAATACTATATGTCCTGCAGTGAGACTGCAGCATCGTCACCCTGGTTAGTCTTAGATGAACAAATTGTTTTAAATGGACTTTGATTTGCTTGTGTCTTAAAGTTGAATTTATAGAGCGGTACTAAACCCGACTATCCTACAGCCATGGAAGCTGTCATCTTTGTCTCTGTCTGATCTGCCATTGTCATAGTACTGTACATATGATCAATTATGACACTGGTCATTTAATGGCTTGACAGTTAGGTTGAGAGCACAAGCAACTGTGGCAGTCATCATTCATGGCATGCCTTGAATGCAATGGTTTTAAAGAAGCAGTTACTTTAATGGGTTTAGCGCCACTTCAAGACAATGACGTCACAGACATGAGTCTCTCAAAGAAGCCACACATAATTAAAGTAGTTGTAAAGGCATAAAGTTTTTTTTTACCCTAATGCATTCTCTGCATAAGGTAAAAAACCTTCCATTATCAGCTCCCCCCAGCCCCCATAAGTACTTACCTATGTCCTATCTTGATCCAGCGTTGTGCCTGAGAGTAGTCTCTCCTCACAGGACTCAGAGGAATCAGGAGGGAGCGGGGTGCAATACCATTGCACAGAACAGGTAAGGTAACAACATGTTTATTATTTTAGAAAAAAAAATAAAGCTTTACAATCTCACTTTTTAAAGATCTGCATCCACTTGTCCAACTGTAAGGACCTGGGTCTGAACCTCCAAACTCTGCTGTATCTGACAAAGTCTCTTCTTGCTGAGCCACCTGAGATGCTGGAAAGCACCTTGTCTGATCCTTTGGACAATCCGGCCTCATGCCTCGTTTCTGCTGAATGTTGAACTCGTTGCTCCTTCCATTAATTTCCTGTTCTAAGCCTTGTCTCAGCACTTCCTGTTTGCTTGATTATTGTTAAAAAGAAAAAAGAGAAGCTGCACTAAAAAGTCCCAATCAATGCAGAAATTTCTTCATTAAAACGGCATGTTATTGATCAGTATTAAGGAAATAAATCCACTTCTCAATGGCACCACAGTGACTTCAAACAAAAAGTGCCCCGCCACCTTAAGAAAAACCTGTTTACCGGATGGCAAGCAAAAAAGGCATGTGGCTATGGTCCAGCCAAGACCTTTAGCTTGCATGGATGATCGATGACCGAATAGCCCAATAGCACAGGATGGATGGCTGCAGATCTCCCCCTTTCACCGTCTATAAAGTCCGTGGCCGTAAGCCCAGCAATTGACCCAGAAAGAAAGGCTGACCATAGCGTAATACAGTCTAATCAATTTAATATAAAAAGAAGTATTACACTTACATAGGTACATTAAAAGTTTGCATGTTAATATCAAAGCCGGCCAGCAAACAATCAGATGCCCGTCGTCCTAGTACACAGCGTGGAGACATCAGCACGTACCTTTCACCAGACGCGTTTTGTCATACGTGACGTTGTCAATGGGGAACAGGCAGCATAATAACTCACCACCTTATATAGAAAACCAAACCTCATTCTGAGTCACAAGCCTTTGGCTAAAAATGCCATATTGAATATGGGCAAATCTTCCCTTTTACTAGGGACAAAAGAAAAATGGCACTTTAATCCGCTTGTCAGTAATCAATGGACCAAAGTAAAGTATATTAAAAGCCAGCGGTTAACCCTTACAGCCCCGCCTCAGAATATATATATATATATAAATATAGACGTCGACCACGAACATGTAACGCTAAATAAGCGCTAACTCACAAAGCACTATTCATAGTCGATCCCAATACACATTCATGTTAATAGAGACCCCATAACCTAAATTCCTGAGTAGGTACATTATCCATCCCCCAAATTAAATATATTATAAAATTATAAATGATCAGTGGATTGAATAATATGACCATAATAAATAAATATTAACTCCTGAAAACCTCAAAATTAATCTAAGTGACGTGACCGATTTGGATAATAATAATATTAATCTACAAAAATTGGTTTGCTAAGATGTATCATAACTAAAATTAAATAGTTACATAAGTGTAATGTGATGCAAAAAACAAAAATAAAATATAAAAATATATAATTAATAATTAAAATTAATATGGATATATTTGTGAGATAATCAAAAATGAAATTGAATACATTAATGAATATGAATTAAATTAGTATAATAATAAAAAGTAATTAAAATATCGGGGTGAAACCATAAAAAAATAAATTTGAAATTAAGTGAATAGTGAAAAAAATATATAGTAAATAAAAAATATAAAAAATTATTATAATATAATATAATATAATATAATATATATATATATATATATATATATATATATATATATATATATATATATATATATATTAAAATTGTTAAATAATAAATATATTATATTACAATAAAAATTAAAAAGGGATAAAAAAAAATAGATAAAAAATCCAGTTAGGGCCTACGCTTGTGTCTCAGAACAAGTTTACACTTTGACCATTTAGGAATTATCAATGAAAACGTTCACATCGACATCAATATTCAACCCGTAAGGAGCATACGTTTTAAGCCTATGGATCCAGGACATTTCTAGTTAATTGGTTAAAAAAAATTATTCTGTTTGTGGATGGATTGAAACTATTAGGTGGTACCCTGTTCCTCAAAGAGGAAGCCCCTCTAAAGACCACCTGTGGTTTAGCAGGTAACACTCCCTTCAAAACCCTGTTGTTCACAATATATCAATGTCTGGAAATTAGTTGTTTAGCGCTCTTATGTTGTAATGAATAGGTAGTCACAAAGGGAACACCTGAGGAAAAAGGACCATTCAAGCGTGGTGGCCTCTCAACAAGTAACTCGTCCCTATTCATAGCCTTAGTAGTTTCTAGTGTCTCAACCAGGGACTCCCTAGAACACCCTTTCTCGAGAAATCTACAGTTCAAAATCTCTGCCTGTGCCAAAAACTCACCCTGATCAGAACAGTTCCTTTTGAGTCTCATATACTGGCTCTTGGGAACTGATCTGATCCAAGGACCATAATGGCAACTATCGACAGGAATATAGGAATTCCTGTCGGTAGACTTAAAGAAAGTCGACGTAGCCAATTTCTCACCCTTAACCGAGATCTTCAGATCTAAAAAGTTAATCTCCGATTGGCTCATCTCATAGTTCAAGTTTTAACCCCTATGGTTACCATTAAGGGATGAAATGAATCCCTGCAAGTCTAGGTAGTCTCCATCCCATAGGAGGAGGATGTCATCGACAATCCTTGCCCACAGGACTAACTGGGGTCTGTCCCGGGCATAGATGTCATCTTCCTCCCACTTGGCCAAAAAAAAGATTGGCCAAGCTGGGGGCATATTTAGCCCCATAGCAACCCAACTGTCTTGGTGAAAAAGTTGATCGCCAAACCAGAAGTAATTGTGGGAGGCTGCATACTTCAGCAATTCCATTATGAAGGACACCTGGCATTGTGAAAGCCCAGAATTTCGATCCAGGAAGCCTTTAACTGCTTCAAACCCCAGATTGTGCGGAATTATAGTATACAAGGAGGTGACATCTGCAGTCACCATCCACATACCTAGTTTAAAGGACACCTCAGGAACTAGTTTTATAACATGCCGCAAATCTTTGACATATGAGGGCATTCTACGAACCAACGGTTGCAAATAAGAATCAATATATCTGCCCACCGGGGATGTGATTGAATCAATGCCACTAACAATTGGGCTTCCCGGAGTTTGTCTTAAATAACACATCATTAATATTAAGACAGGATTTAGGAACCACTCTATGTCCAAGCACTATTTGCTTGTGCATAATAAGGACCCTTCCAAGACCATTTTTCTGGGAATTGATAAATTGACAAGCTTAGCCCTCACTGGAGGGGTAGCTCGCTAGTGAGGGAGATATCTAAACTAGAAATGTCCTGCACCCATAGGCTTAAAACTTATGCCCCTTACGGGTTAAATATTGATGTCGATGTGAACGCTTTCATTAATAATTCCTATATGGTCAAAGTGTAAACTTATTCTGAGACACAAGTGTAGGCCCTAAGTGGATTTTTTATCTATTTTTTATTGTTTCTTGTTATATAATGTAAAAATTATAAAAAATAATTATAATATATATTTTTTATTTACTATATATTTTTTTCACTATTCATTTAATATCAAATTAATTTATTTCTGGGTTCACCCCGATATTTTAATTACTTTTTATTATTACACTGATTTAATTAATTCATATTCATTAATGTATTCAATTTCATTTTTGATAATTAAAATTAATATGGATATATTTGTGAGATAATCAATTATATATTTTTATATTTATTTTTGTTTTTTGCATCACATTACACTTATGTAACTATTTAATTTTAGTGATGATACATCTTAGCAAACCCATTTTTGTAGATTAATATTATCCAAATCAGTCACATCACTTAGATTAATTTTGAGGTTTTCAAGGGTTAATATTTATTTATTATGGTCATATTATTCAATCCACTGAATATTTATAATTTTGTAATATATTTCATTTGGGAATTTGGGAATTTAGGCTATGGGGTCTCTATTAACATGAATGTGTATTGGGATCGGTTATGAATAGCGCTTTGTGAGTTAGCGCTTATTTAGCGTGACATGTTCGAGGTCAACGTCTATATATATTCTGAGGCGTGGCTGTAAGGGTTAACCTATGACTTTTAATATACTTTACTTTGGTCCATTAACTACTGACAAGTGGATTGAAGTGCCATTTTTCTTTTGTCCCTAGAGATGGGGAAGATTTGCCCATATTCATTATGGAGTTTTTAGCCAAATGCTTGTGACTCAAAATGAGGTTTGGTTTTCTATATAAGGTGGTGAGTCATTACGCTGCCCGTTCCCCATTGACAACGTCACGTATGACGAAACACGTCTGGAGGAGGGTACGTGAAGTCACCACACTGTGTACTAGGAGGACGGGCTTATGATTGTTTGCCAGTCGGCTTTGATTTTAACATGCAAACTTTTAACGTACCTATGTAAGTGCAATACTTCTTTATATATTAAATAGATTAGACTGTATTACGCTATGGTTAGTCTTTATTTCTGGGTCAATTGCTGGGCTTACGGCCATGGACTTTATAGACAGTGAAAGGGGGAGATCTGCAGCCATCCATCCTGTGCTACTGGGCTATTCGGTCATTGATTATCCATGCAAGCTAAAGGCCTTGGCTGGGCTATAGCCACATGCCTTTTTTGCTTGCCATCCGGTAAGCAGGTTTCCTTAAGGTGGCGGGGCATTTTTTGTTTGAAGTACCTGTGGTGCCATTAAGAAGAGGATTTATTTCCTTAATATTGATCAATACATGCTGTTTTAATGATGAATTTTCTGTATATATTGGGGCTTTTTAGCGCGGCTTCTCTTTTCTTTTCATCTATTATTGTGTGTATCTCACTTCAAGCTGCTGCTTTGTTTTAGTTTATTTATTTTATTTTTGTTAAATCTCTAGCGTGGTTTCTTTGCCTAAATGCCTGATTATTGTGCTCTCTTAAGCCAATATCTCGCTCTGGTCGCTCCTGCTGCCATTCATATCTCCACTACCACTCACTACAGACTTTTGGCTTGTTCCTCAACTAAGCTTCTGCTTAATCCCAACCTGCACCCACCCGTTACCAACTTTTGGCTTGTTTTCTGACTACACCTCTGCTTGATTCCTACCGTCTATATCAGCTACTGGACCCTGGCTTGCTCACCCCCTGGTGGAGCAATCCTGAGGACCGCAACCTGGTACAAACATGCAGCAAAACCCATATCCACCATCAGGGGCTCTGGTAAACACCAGTTAGTGCTTAGACTCCACACCTCACGTGAGCCTGTGTCATCCATCAGTGTAACCTGCTGTTGCATCTATCCAGCTGGTCGGTGGGAGCCTCTCTACTGCTATAGCTACCGGCCTCCGAGCCTGACCCCTGACACCAACGCCCAAGCATTTTTTACAGCCCGTCTCTTCTTTGGTTTGACTTCCCACTTGAGGACATTTGCATTCACTTGTCTGCTGCCTGCCCTGACCTTTGGCCTGTATTCTGGTTCTCCATCTCCTCCGTGTCCCATTCTGCTCCGGTGGTCTGCAGTGACACTGCTTGGTCTCGTCCACAGCTCACTCCATATGGTTTTGAGCTGGAGTCCACAGTCTCTGATATGGTTTGCAGTTCATCCAGTATGCTCTTGTGCAGGGGTTGCCTGGTGTGTTTTTCTGTTTCCTCATGCAGGCTCCTATTCCATTTTCCAGCCTTCTCCGGTGTGTCCGCAGTCCTAAGTCCCACACAGTTCCCCTTTTCACCATTGCCTCTAGAATGCCCTTGTGCTCATCTGCTTCTGCAAGTCCAGTCAGTCTAGTTAGTCTCCACACATTGGCCAGGGTAGTTCTAGGCGTGGACAAAGGGTCATCACGCATCTAGGTCCAAACCTCTGGGACGGGGTCTCTGATAGAACACTGGCTGACCCTCAAACTCTATGCCCTGAGGGATCCCACATAAGCTGCTCACACATGGGTTCACTTTATTTACTTCCATGACAAATATCTATTTTAATTTGAACTTTAGCTTCTGTTTAACCCACTGCCCAATCCCAATAACATCAAGGACCTTGCAGCATAATACTGCCAGGGCTTGACAAAATTGCTTTGAATCTAGGAGCCAGTTAAAAAAGTTAGGAGCCAGTTATTTTTAGCATAGTATGGATTGTCAGCGCCCGGGGTAAGGTCAGTAATTTTCGCCCACTAACTCACAACGGAGCACCCAGTCAATAACTCCAATGTAACGCTATTACATCAGGTTTCTGGGCTGGCCAGAAAGAGTAAGGCTGGGTTTACATTGCAGCACGGAGCGGCTCACAGCAGGGGTCCGGTGTGTCCCCATTTACCGTTTCAGGTCCGACTTCAGTCCGAATTTTTGGTTGAATTCGGACCTGGAATGGACCAGAAGACGCACAGGACCCTTCTGCAATTCGCTCCAAATCTATACCGGAGCCCTGTGAGTTGGCTCCATAGAGAGCCGGTCACAAACTTCTAACATGCGAATTGGATGCGGAAAAACCCACATCCATTTTACAATAGTGTGAACCCAGCCTGACACTAAAAACCTGTTATAGGGGGAAACTCCTTATAATGCCTAATGCATCATGACTGTAACATGTAAAACACCCTCATCTGCTGCCTAATGCAGCTTAAGGTTGGCCAAAACATGTCTCTACTGCACATTTTTACAACCCAAATGCACATCTAAATGAAGCCTTAGACACTTTAAATAAAATACAAAAAAGGATAAAAGAAGTATCCCAGTGCTGCGGATCTTCTGCTGCCTCTTTGCAGCCACTTCCTGCCTACATGTGTGTCCCCCACAGGGAATCTTCTAACGCATATATAGCTGTCTCATCTCCCCTTCTCTGACACAGAGCACACAGTAAATTTTACAAGGAGTGCTGTCTCAGAATGTCACAGCACTGACACAGGAACACCCCCCCCCCCCCAATGGCTGCCCTGCGCCACCCTCCACCAGACCGAGTACTGACAGTCTGCCTACTCTGTCAGGTGGAGGCTACACAGGCTTCCGGGTCACCCTCTGCCGAAGCCTGACCTCCACCCGCCGGCTCCTCCCACACTGTGTAGGTGGGCTCTGGGGGGGAAGCCCAGCTTGGCGGCGATGTGGCGTGGGCAGCAGAAGAGAGCCAACACAGCTCTCACAGAGAGAAGCCATTCATGCTCGGACCCTGCTGGGGCATTGGGGAGGAGGAGGGGACAGCGGCCCTGTAAAGAGAGGAGGCCAGCCCCCTCCCCTCCAATGTCACTCACAGCCGGACATCAGACTACTGCCCGCCTCCCGGGAAACCATGAAGACTAGCCAGGGGGAGAGAGAGAAGGATCGGCTGCCCAGCACTGCATGTCTGGGGTGCCGGGAGTTGCAGTGAGTGGGCTGGTGGTAGCCCAGGTGCCAGGATGCGGTTTCTGGTCGCCATGGCGACCTGGCGCCTGGGGTTTGTCGAGCCCTGATACTGCTACATTCTGCTTACATGTAGCAAACTCATTTTTCTATACTGAATATCGATGCTACTAAAATGTTCTTCTTCTCTACCCCACAAGGAAAAAACAACTAAAATCCTCTCCTTACTTTTCTCTTATTGTTTTAACCAAACAGCACACTGGAGGCCATTCAAAATCAGTCACTTCCAAATACCTAAATCTTCATCTCCGGTACCCGCTACGGGTTGCAGAAACACAAAACTCTACAGAAAAAACGTCATGTTTACAGGGAAGACTTCTGAGCAGCTTGTCAGTCAGTTAACTGATTAATTTTTTCTTCCCATTTCATTTCTTTTCACATGCCAGGCTTCATTTTTCAGATGTAATCATTTTACTTTATTTTTTTGGCTCATTTCTGTCAGTCTTCCATGGCTGAATTTTGTTTGCACTGACAGTACCCCAAATGGGCTGCGCCTAAATAACTAGAGTACAGGGGCATCAGACTCAAGAGCAAGTCAAATACAGTATGCCATAGCAGATAAACTGGAAACCACTCTGGACCCACCACAAATGTTTAAATATTTTTTGGTGGTGGGTCCAGAGTGGTTTCCACACTCTGGACTCACCACAAAACATTTTGAAACGTGTTGAACCACTTCCCGCCCGGCCCATAGCAGATGACGGCCGGGCGGTGGTTCAGTTATCCTGACTGGGCGTCATATGACGTCCAGCAGGATAACATGCCGGCGCGCATCGCGGCGATCGGTGGAGCGGTGCGTCAGTCTGACACACCGCTCCACCGATCTTGGTAAAGAGCCTCCGGCGGAAGCTCTTTACCACGTGATCAGCCGTGTCCAATCACGGCTGATCACAATGTCAATAGGAAGAGCCGTTGATCGGCCTTTCCTCACTCGCGTCTGACAGACGCGAGTAGAGGAGAGCCGATCGGCGGCTCTCCTGGCAGGGGGGGGTCTGCGCTGATTGTTTATCAGCGCAGCTCCCCCTCAGATCACCACACTGGACCACCAGGGATCGCCACTAGGACCACCAGGGAAGGGGCAACATGTGGATGGCCAGGTATGTACCCCATGGCCATCCACATGTGCCCAATGTGCCCAGTCAGTGCCCAGTCAGTGCCAATCAGTGCCCACAAATGGGCGCTGATTGGCACCATTATGTTGCAGTGATGCCCAGCAATGCCACCCTTAGGGGCATCAGTGCAAACAATCAGTGTCATCAGTGCCACCCATTAGTGTCCATGGGTGCTACCTGTCAGTGCCCATCCGTGCCCATCAGTGTCCATCTATCAGTACCCATCTATCAGTGCCCATCCATTCCCATCTAAGCCAACTATCAGTGCCACCCATAAGTACCCGAACAGAAAAGAAAGAGGGCGCACCAACCTAGTGCATTACCACTGGTAAACTTTAATGCAGCATAAAAACAGTAAAAATTATACTCACAAACGAGCTAGTATAAATAGCTTTCAAAAGGGCGCAAAAGCGCTGTTTCTGTGGATCGACACCCCAGGACCTGTTGCCGAGAGGATATGACCAGCGCAAATGGCTACCTACGAGTGCCCATCAATGCCACCTACGAGTGCCCATCAGTGCCGCCTATGAGTGCCCATCAGTGCCACCTATGAGTGCCCATCAGTGCCGCATACCAGTGCCAGCTATCAGTGCCCATCAGTGCCACCTATCAGTGCCCATCAGTGCCGCATACCAGTGCCAGCTATCAGTGCCCATCAGTGCCACCTATCAGTGCCCATCAGTGCCGCCTATCAGTGCCACCTCATTGGTGCCACCTCATCGGTGCCCTTCAGTGCAGCCATATCAGTGCCCGTCATTGAAGAAGAAAACGTACTTATTTACAAAAAATTTTAACAGAAACAAAGAAAAACGTGCTTTTTTTCAAAATTTTCTGTCTTTTTTTATTTGTTGCGCAAAAAATAAAAACCGCAGAGGGGATCAAATACCACCAAAAGAAAGCTCTATTTGTGGGAACAAAATGATAAAAAATTTGTTTGGGTACAGTGTGGCATGACCGCGCAATTGTCATTCAAATTGTGACAGCGCTAAAAAGCTGAAAATTGGCCTGGGCGGGAAGGTGTCTAAGTGTCTGGTATTGAAGTGGTTAAAGTGACAATAAACAATATCTGCCATCCTGGCATATGGCACTCCAGTGGTGGACTGTACCTCAGTGTCACTGTCATCATATCCAATGCAGGGCTTTGTACCCTACTTTAATCTTGATGATGTCAGAACTTTATACAGCTAGAGCATGGGGGAAAAGAAGTTGCAGGGAGTGGTCTAGCTGCGAGGGGGAACGAAGGTTTGGATAAGTACATCTTTTTTTGTTCCTCTAGACCAGCCTTTCTCAAACTTTTCAACACAGAGGGACCTTTGAAATACACTTTCTGGTATTGGGGGACCTCTGCTAAAAATTACTATATCGATAACTCATGATACATTAGTGTGATGGAAAAAAAAGGGGGAAAATAATTGCGCTTCAAAGTGTCTCAAATATGGTAACAAAGCAGCGATATCTAAAATGTGACACAAACACATAGCATAAACAAGAAAAAATAGGATGATTCGCGCTATATCAATAGTGAATGTGTGGCCAAATGGTCACACCGACAGTAAATGCATAAATCAAAAGTGCAATAATATATCACAATCAGTGCAAACAAATATATAAAAAAATAAAGTCCAAGCAAAATAAATGTGTTAGAAGATCATTGTGAATGATAAAAAGTGTCCATAAAAAAGCACCCAAAAAGAAAAAGAGTAAAATAGCATTCACGGGTCTTTCAACCACATGGAGCCTCAGATGTGTGGGACCGCCACCAATAATAAGAGCCTGGCCGCTTACCAGAACCCCATGACCCCCCGTTACAGAGGGTCCAAAAGGGCTTATGAGATCCTAGTAGTCCGGATTTCCCAGGAGCGAAGATGGAAATGGAAACTGGAAAAGGGCATCAAATGCTGGGATGGAGATGGATGGGTCCACAGGAAGGGGGCTCAGCCCTCAGCAAAGTGATGTCATCATAGGAGAAAAGAAAGGGAGGGCTCCCATAGTGTAAATCAGATAACGATTTATTGTAAAAAAATGTGTAAACACTCACATGTAAGTAAGACAATCAGCATCATCAATGGAAGAACAGACTGTGGCACCGGCCGGATGACCACAGATAGCTCGTCCTGTTAGATGTACAGCGACAGTGGGAGGTGGCGCGATGATACCGGTGATGTGATGGTCAGTGGGAAGAATGCTCCTTACACTTGTGGTCATTGGGGAGAATTACCCCCTTACAGATAGCTAAAAAGATCAATGGTGTCAGTGGGAACTTATCTGAAGGGCAGAAATTGCTCAAGGGACCCCTAGCAAACTGTGGAGGAACTGTAGTTGAGAAACCCTGTTATAGTCCAAAATGAGCAATAAACCCTTGCAGTGCCGGCTCAGCCACACTGCAAGGGCTAATCTTTTACTCTGAGTTGCCTCGGCATTCACATTGACTTGTATGGGTAATAAAGTAACAGAGACACCAATTTCTTTGTACAATAAAGCCCAACTCTGGGCACCTAAAAACATAGCCCTTACAGTGTGGCTGTGCTTGCACTGCAAGGGTTCATTGCTCATTTTGGTCTAGAACAGGGTTTCTCAACAAGGGTTCCATGGAACCATTGGGTTCCTCCAGAGGTTGCTAGGGGTTCTTTGAGCAATGAGCAATGTCTGCCTCTCAGATAAGTTCCTACTGACATCATTGATCTTTTTAGTTATCTGTAAGAGGGAAATTCTTCCCAATGATTACAAATTTAGGTGGGCATTGTTCCCAGTGACCAACATACTAATGTATCATACTAATATATCATGAGTTGTAGATATAGTCATTTTTAGCAGGGGTCCCCTGATACCAGAAAGTGTATGTCAAGAGTTCCTCTGTGTTGAAAAGGTTGGTCTAGAGCAGGGGTCTCAAACTGGTGGCCCTCCAGCTGTTGCAAAACTACAAGTCCCATGAGGCATTGCAAGGCTGACAGTTACAAGCATGACTCCCACAGGTAGAGGCATGATAGGACTTGTAGTTTCGCAACAGCTGGAGGGCCGCCAGTTTGAGACCCCTGGTCTAGAGAAACAAAAAAAAGATGTACTTACCCGAACCTTTGCTCCACCCCGCAGTTAGACCAGTCCCCGCAGCTTCTTCTACCCCATGCTTCAGTGGTCTAAAGTCCTGGCATTATCAAGATTAAGGTAGAGTCCATAGCCCGTCATTGGAAATGATGGCTCTGAGGGACAGTCCACCGCTGGAGTGTGGGGGTGTGCCATCTTCCAGAATGGCAGATATTGTTTAATGTCACCTTAAACACAGTCTACCGCCATAAAAAGAGAAGTAGGAGCAAGAGCATGCGGCCTGTAATTAAAACATCCTTATAATGATTCAACATGTATTATGGTGGGTCCAGAGTGGTTTCCAGTTCATCTGGTATGCTTCTGTGCTGGGGTCTGCAGCCTGGCTGTCTAGTCTGGAAGGGGGACTTTAAACCCACACATACTTTTTTGTGCACTTAAATCTCTCTTTTATGGCACAAAGAATTAATTTCCAAAACCCTCTGCTTTAAAGTGATTCTAAATCTTGTCTTTTTCTTCTTTTTTAAATAACAAACACATTATACTTACCTGCTCTGTGTAATGTTTTTGCACAGAGTTGCCCCAATCCTCTTCTAGTGTCCCCTGCCAGTGCTCCCGGCTCCTCCTGCCTTCTGAGTGCCCGCATAGCAAGCCGCTTGCTATGGGGGGCGCTTGAGCGGGCCAAATACCGAGCTTTGTGTGACGCTCAGCCCCGCCCCCTCATCACTGGATTTGATTGACAGCAGTGGGAGCCAATGGCTCCCACTACTCTCACTGAGTCGAGGGAAGAGGTAGAGAGACCAGGATCGAGACCAGGCCCAGGTAAGTATTTAGAGGGAAGCAGGGGTGGGGGTTGGAGCTGCACAGAGAATGCATTAAGTTAAAAAAAACAAAAAACTTTAGCCTTTACGACCACTTTAAGCCATTCTGTGTCATGAAAGGTCTAGCATGTTATCCAAAAGGTACATACAAGAGAGGCTCAAAACTAGTCATTCCAGGGGAGGGAGGAGATCTGTCTGGTGGGGTTTTTAAAGAATTGGTGCTCTTTATAAGAGTCTGTCTTGAGTGAATTATTGTAGACTATCTGAATACATTCTGAGCTCTCCATTAAACAGCAGCCCGTGCATTAAACAATCTAAGCACATACTGTATAAAACTCACTTGATGCACCTACTTGTTATTGGTTAAAGTTATTTCTAAGCGCAAGACATTTCAAATTCCCTGCTAGAAAACACTATGAGCAGTGAGTGCCATCTACTGAAGACTATATGTAAAGAGTTTTTTTTTTATATATATATATATATATATATATATATATATATATAAAATTCCATCTCTTTCTATTGTACCACCATCCCGTTTTCATATTTCTTCTTATATATTTCATTTCATACTTATCCATCATGCCATACCATCAGAGAAGCGTGTGATTGGCCCCAAATTTATTCTGCAGCAGGACAACGACCCCAAATACACAGCCAATGTCATTAAGACCTATCTTCAGTGTAAAGAAGAACAAGGAGTCCTGGAAGTGATGGTTTGGCCCCCCCACAGAGCCCTGATCCCAACATTATCAAGTCTGTCTGTGATTACATGAAAAGACAGACGGATCTGAGGCAGCTAACATCCATAGAAGATCTGTGGTTAGTTCTCCAAGATGCTTCAAACAGCCTACCTGCCGAGTTCCTTCAAAAACTGTGTGCAAGTCTACCTAGAAGAATTGATGCTGTTTTGAAGGCAAAGGGAGGTCACACCAAATACTGATTTGAAATTCTCTTCTGTTCATTTACTTTTTTAATTTTTATTTTTTTTGTTTAACCACTTCCCATCCAGGCCAATTTTGACATACGGTATCTCTCCTACATGTAAAATTCATATTATTTTTTTTTTGCTAGAAAATTACATAGAACCCCCAAACATTATATTTTTTTTAGCAAAGACCCTAGAGAATACAATGGCGGTCGCTGCAACTTTTTATCTCACACGGTATTTGCACAGCAATTTTTCGAACACTTTTTTTTTTGGAAAAAAAAAGTTTCATGCTTTAAAAGAAAACAAAACATTAAAGTTAGCACAATTTTTTTTTTTACATAATGTGAAAGATGAAGTTACGCCGAGTAAATAGATACCTAACATGTCACGCTTCAAAATTGTACACGCTCGTGGAATGGCGCCAAACTTCGGTACTTAAAAATCCCCATAGGAGACACTTTACATTTTTTTACTGTTTTGAGTTACAGAGGAGGTCTAGGGCTAGAATTATTGCTCTCGTTCTAACGTTCGTGGCAATACCTCACATTTTCATATGAGGGCGGGACTTACGTATGCGTTCGCTTCTGCGTGCGAGCACAGGGGCACTTTACTTTTTTTTTTTTATTGTTAATTTTACTTTTCTTTTTTTAGTTTAACACTCTTTAAAAAAAATATATATATATATATTTGATCACTTTTATTTCCATTGCAAGGAATGTAAACATCCCTTGTAATAGGAATATGGCACGATCGGTCCTCTTTACAGTGAGATATGGGGTCAATAGGATCCCACATCTCACCTCTAGGCTGGGAAGCCTGAAATAAAAAAAAAAATTAAAATAAACAATCTCGGCTTCCCAGCCAAGGCGGCGCCATTTGTTTGAATGCAGAGGCTGGGCGTGACGACATAACATCGCGCCCGGCCTCTGAATGATCATAGAGACTCCGGCGACCATCTGGTCCGCCGGAAATCTCTATGGTAAACACCCGGGGCCGGCGGATCCGTTCTCCGACTCACCAATGGAAGCGGGGAGTCGGTAGAAGCACCGGAGGGCGGCGAGAGGGGACCAGCCGCTATGATCGTACTGGTGCACAGAATCGCCGGGTGAAAAAGATGATATATCAGAAAGAGTCAAGGACCTCATATGACGTGCCTTGAGAGGGAAGTGGTTAATTCAAAAAAATATTAACACTGCTATTCCTGAAGGCTTTCTTAATTTACAGCATTTTTTCACACCTGCCTAAAACTTTTGCACAGTACTGTATATGTAAATATAAACCGTAAAATTTTATATGGGCTTTAACCACTAGCCAACCACCCACCGTCAATATATTGCGGCAGGTCGGCTCTCCTGCGCAAATCACCGTAGCTGTACGTCAGTTTGCACAGGCGCTGTGGGAGCATGCCCGCGGGTTGAGCGGACTCTATGTCCGCCGGCGGCCCACGGTCGCTTGTTCCAGAGGCAGAATGGGGAACTGCCTTTGTAAACAGGGCGATTCCTCGTTTTGACAGGGGACATGTCAGAGATCTACTGTTCCCAGTAAACGGGAACAGTGATCTCTGTCATGTCCCTGGTAGCCCCCCCCCCACCCCAACAGTTAGAACACGCTGAGTGAACACATTTAACCCCTTGATGTCCCCCTAGTGTTAACCCCTTCCCTGCCAGTGACATTTACACAGTAATCAGTGGCTATTTATAGCACTGATCGCTGTATAAATGCCAATGTTCCCAAAAAAGTGTCCGATCTGATCTGTCTGCCGCAATGTTGCAGTCCCGTTAAAAATCGCAGATCGCCGCCATTACTAGTAAAAAAAATAATAAAAATGCCATAAATCTATCCCCTATTTTGTAGACGCTATAACGTTTGCGCTAACCAATCAATATACGCCTATTGCAAAATTTTTTACCAAAAATATTTAGAAGAATACATATCGGCCTAAACTGATGAATAAATTTGTTTTCTTATATCATTTTTTTGGATATGTATTATAGCAAAAAAGTAAAAAAAAAAAAATGTTTTTTTTTTCAAAATTGTCGCTCTGTTTGTTTGTTTATAGCGCAAAAAATAAAAACCGCAGAGGTGATCAAATACCATCAAAAGAAAGCTCTATTTGTGGCAAAAAAAGGACGTCAGTTTTGTTTCAGTACAGCGTCACAGGACTGTGCAATTGTCAGTTAATGCGATGCAGTGCCGTATTGCAAAAAATGGCCTGGTCATTAAGGGGGAAAATGCTTCCGGGGCTGAAGTGGTTAAAAGGAGAAGTACAGCCAAAGCTTGTTTGGCTGTACTTCTCCTGTAGATCACAGGAGTGTAGTTCATTTTGCACTCCTGTGACCCAGTTTCAGCTGACAGCTCTGCAACAGAGCCGGTCCAGGCTGGGGCGAGATTGCTAACAATATGGTCAGGATACCCCCCATAACTCTGGACTTGCACCTGGCTCAGCCTCTCAGCGAGCCACTGTGAGCCTTAGCCAGCCGCTCTCACCCCCTCCACAGCTTAGCACTCCAGTGACCGAAGGGGGGGGGGGGGTGAGAGTAGAGAGATGGTGACTAAATGTCACCAGCTCTGTTCTCAAGGAAAAATAGGAAATTGGGAGGAAGGCCTCAACGAGAGACCCTCATTTGGTAGACCATGTAGTCAATTCGATATTCCAATCGCACACGTTCCAAGTCAAATGGCACATAAATAATGGGTGCTGCAGCGATTACCAGTTGGGTTCTGGAAGCATCAGACAAATGTACATTTTCGCCAGCACACCATGGATCAGCAAAAAGTTGTCCAAGAAGGTTTTTTAATGGAAAGAAGTTACATCACAAAAGAGGTGCAACGTTTCGGGGCCGCGCTGGACCCCTTCGTCAGGCAAGTGATGGCGAAGTGATCACTTGCCTGACGAAGGGGTCCTGTGCGCCCACGAAATGTTGCACCTCTTTTGTGATGTAACTTCTTTCCATTAAAAAACCTTCTTGGACAACTTTTTGCTGATCCATGGTGTGCTGGCGAAGATGTACGTTTGGTAGACCATGTAGGTTTGGTACTTCATCCTAATCAATGATATAAAAAATAATGGACCTTAACAAACTAAAATGTAAGGACTATAACTGTACCCAATTTATATAAAAAGAATCAAAAAATATTATATGATAAAAATTGCACATGTATACATATATAGAAACATACAAAACACACAAAAACTGCACATAGAACATAACCCAAAACCATCTAGTACTCCTTGAATACAGGTTCTTGGTGGCTCCCCTATGGTGGAGCACAGTGAGTTGCTGTCATTTTGAATCAATCTCACTCCACGCTGATCTGAGGAACGGCATGGTGGGAACCACTTTACCTACCTAATATAACACCTTGTATATCGCTAGGTGCACACAATACAATTTGACTATTGATACCCAGTTCCAATCACATAGGAACTAATGACTGTCTCGGAAAACAAGGAGGACCGCCCTGTGGCATTATATGGGTGACAATGACCATTTGTAGGAGGACCATTCAATGCGTTTCTATTTTGATGTTGTTAACTATTAACCGTGAGTGTTCTTGCTGAAACTTTTCCTGAAGAAGCGGGTTATCTCCTGCGAAACACAAACTGCGTCGAACTTACAGCAACTCACTGTGCTCTACTATAAGGGAGCCACCAAGAATCTGTCTGTATTCAAGGAGTACTAGATGTTTTTTGGTTATGTTCTATGGGCAGTTTTTGTGTGTTTTGTAGGTTTCTTGATATGTATATATGTGCAATTTTTATCATATAATAATTTTTTTTGATAGTTTTTATATAAATTGGGCACCGTTATAGTCCTTACTCTCTGCTCAGGGAGCTGTGAGAACCGAGTAATCCACGGTGTTTGATCGCTCGGTTCTCAGTGTTAAAGGCGCCAGGGGACAGATGCAGCATTGGACTGATGCTGCATCCAGTTAGGCAAGTATGATTCTTAAAAAAAAACCAAAACATAAACATAAACTTCCCTCATAACAAGTTTATATACAGTAAGTTCAAAAAACCTATTTGTATATTTTTAGATCTGTAGCTTCCATTAAAATAATTTCTGATGATCACACCATGAAGTTTCTAGTTTAGGTACCGTATATACTCGTGTACAAGCCAACTTTTTCAGCACATTTTTTATGATGAAAAAGCCACCCTTGGCTTATACTCGAGTGAGGGTCTCCCGCTGTGTCATGCAGTCTTAACTGTTCGGCGGCCATCCACTGTAACAAAGCCCCACCTCCTCCTCGTCCGTGATAGACGGAACACTGATGTTCCGTCAATCACGGACGAGGAGGAGGCAGTGCTTTGTTACAGTGGATGGCCGGCGAACAGTTAAGACTGCAGTTGCATGACACAGCGGAAGACATCCGCTGTTTGTAATCAAAGGTACAGGTGGGCACAGAGAGGCTGCAGATGGGCACAGTGAGGCTGCAGATGGGCACAGTGAGGCTGCAAATGGGCACAGTGAGGCTGCAAATGGGCACAGTGAGGCTGCAAATGGGCACTGATGTTACAGGTGGACACAGTGAGGCTGCAGATGGACACAGTGAGGCTGCAGATGGGCACAGTGAGGCTGCAGATGGGCACAGTGAGGCTGCAGATGGGCACAGATGATACAGGTGGCCACAGTTAGGCTGCAGATGGGCACACTGAGGCTGCAGATGGGCACAGTGAGGCTGCAGATGGGCACAATGAGGCTGCAGATGGGCATTATTTACCAGTAGCTGCTGCATTTGCCACCCTAGGCTTATACTCGAGTCAATAAGTTTTCCCAGTTTTTTGTGGTAAAATTAGGAGTCTCGGCTTATATTCGGGTCGGCTTATACTCGAGTATATACGGTACTTCCTGTCATTGGGTGACCACATTCTGTCCCAGTTGTCACCCCCTGAACCTAAGCTTTCTCCATGCAGGGCAAAGCAAGGCGTCTACATAACTGCAGGACTTCCAGTCACCCGCGGTGTTGAAAAAAGGAAGTCCTTGCAGTTTGGACCTCACAAAGAGCTGAAGACTCTCTCTCTCTCTAACCCCATGTGATAGCAGGTTCCCTTTAAACAAGAATATGTTATATAAAAAAATATATTCTTCATGTTTCAATTTCACCAAGCTATTATCTATTAAGTGATTAAATATTAAGCACAGACAAAAGCATAATAACTCAACATCTCCAAGTACTGAGAGTTTGCTGAAAGCAGGGAAGCTTACAATTTACAGTGACCCCCAACCTAAAAAACAAAACAAAAAAAACGAATATCAAACCTTTACTATGTGGTGGGTGTGATTTTAGCCTCTGTGTTTACAGCATATGAAAAGGCTTCATTTGAAGAAAATAAAAAACCCCGAAGCTCTCCGCTTGCATAAATGTTCAAATAATTAGAGACAAGCCTCTGATTAATAGCTCAGAATATTGGAGGAAAAAAATAAACTCCAGGCAAATTAAAAAAAAAGAACCCAAGAATTAAAACCTCATATAAGCTTAACCACTTCAGCCCCGGAAGGATTTACCCCCTTCCTGACCAAGTCCTTTTTTGCGATACGGCACTGCGTCGCTTTAACTGACAATTGCGCGGTCGTTACGACGCTGTGCACAAACAAAATTGACGTCCTTTTTTTCCCACAAACAGAGATTTCTTTTGGTGGTATTTGATCACCTCAGCGGTTTTTATTTTTTGCGCTATAAACAAGAAAAGAGCGACAGTTTTGAAAAAAAGCAATATTTTTACTTTTTGCTATAATAAATATCCCCCAAAAATATATAAAGAAAACCTAATTTCTTCCACAGTTTAGACCAATATATATTCTTCTACATATTTTTGGTAAAAAAAAATATCTCAATAAGCGATTTTGATTGGTTTGCACAAAAGTTATCGCATCTACAAAATAGATCTGTCCGGAAAGCGTAAATTATGTCACGTCATCGCTATCGTGTTACTATTATGAGCAGCCGAATAAAGCTGATGCCGGCTTTGCTTGGGGGACGCGCTAGCTGGTCGCTCGGGTCTCTCGATGGAACGGAACAGCCCGAGAGAGCTGCAGAAAGCGGAGGGGAGGACGTCCCCTCCCGCTGCTTGTAATAGCAATCAAGCTGCTCGTTAGCCACTCTGATTGCTATTACATGAGAGCGGACCACCAGCTCTAAAAAAACGATACTGGAGTGATCACCCCAGTATAACCACCGAAAGTCCAGCGACGTAGGGGTACATCACTGGACAGGAAGTGGTTAATGCCCAGACATAGCACATATGAGCCCACGGGCAGCCGAGCAGTACAGTGACAGAGGGGTCATAGGCAACTTCCTGTCTCTAGTAATGATGGGGAGTGGGCAGGACCGGCTCCTGATCATGTGACCTCTGTAATACCCAATCGCAGTGGCCACATGATTGGAGAGTCTTTCTGGGCATAAAGACCCAGTTAGCCACTTCCATACCGGGCCAATTCTGGCACTCCTCTCTAACATGTAAAAATCATCATTTTTTTGCTAGAAAATTACGCAGAACCCTCAAACATTATATATGTTTTTTTAGCAAGTTTTTTAGGCGACGCTTTAAATTTTTTTACAGGTTACCAGTTTAAAGTTACAGAGGAGGTCTTGGGCTAGAATTCTCTCGCTCTAACGTTCAGGGCGATACCTCACATGTGTGATTCGAAAGCCGTTTACATTTGTGGGCACAACTTACGTATGCATTCACTTCTGTGCGCGAGCACACGGGGACGGGGGCGCTTAAAAATTTTTTTAATTGTTTATTTTACCTTTATTTTTTTAAGTTTTACACTTTCTCTTTACACTTTTTTTTTTGATCACTTTTATTCCTATTACAAGGAATGTAAACATCCCTTGTAATACTAATAGTGCGTGACAGGTCCTCTTTATGGAGAGATGTGGGGTCTACAAGACCCCACATTTCTCCTTCAGGATGGAAAGACCGAGATAATAAAAAACAAGAAAAACCCCAGTCTCGGCCTTTCCACCCGCGTCCCTGACTTTGTTTATATCCGCCAGCCCGGACGTGACGTCATAAGGTCACGCCCGGGCCTCCGAGCGTCACAGAGATGACTGGGGACTATCTAGGGACCACCAGAAATCTCTATGATCAACTTCCGGCGGCGACCGATTTGTTCTCCGGCTTGCCAATCGTACGAGCGAGCCCGGAGAAGCATCAGAGGGTAGCGGGAGGATGTCCCCTCCTGCCGGCTGTAAGAACTATTAAGCGGCTGAACTGCCGCTATGATTGCTTTTACGGTGCACAGAATCGCCGGCCGAAAAAGATGATTATGTGAATGGTGCCTGTAGCTGCACCCATCATTCAGATATCCCCGCTCAAAGTCCAGGACGTCATATGACAATCTTGGGCTGGAAGTGGTTAAAGGGATGCTGGGTGGGAAGGGGTTAAAAGAGGGTAATAGAACTCCAAGAATTGCTTTCAATCTTTTTAAATCTGCAGCCATCATTAGAAGAACACCTGATGATCCTGCCATGAAGGTTCTATGATGGGGTGACAGCATCCTGTCGCATGAGACTGCAAATGGCCGTGCCGACACACAAGGGGTGCAGATGGTCCACCATTGAGAAGCTGGTCCAGGTCAATGTGCAGCCAATGCTGGAGCGAGTGAATGTCCTCCAATACTTTGCAAACAGGCTTTAACCCTTCACCTCTCCAAACAAAATGTTTGGCTTTAGAGAAACTTCTGTACTACAGTGCCTTGAAAAAAAAAAACACTATTCATACCCCTTGAAGTTTTGCATATTTTGTGGAACATTTTGTCCCCCCCGCCACACACACTTTACACATTTATTTGTAAAAAAAATTTGAAAACCATTTATCATTTTCCTTCCACTTCACAATTATGTGCCACTTTGTGTTGGTCTATCACATAAAATCCCAATAAAATACATTTACGTTTTTGGTTGTAACATGACAAAATGTGGAAAGTTTCAAGAGGTATGAATACTTTTTCAAGGCTCTGTATGCTATGCAGCCTTATGGAATATTACAACTGCCACAGAAGGGAAACAAGACACTAAATATGGTGTTTTGTCACCGCCTGGTGGAAGAATAGAACACTGCATGCTGGATCTCAAGCTATTGAGGGTTTTTGTTTAATTGTTTGTGGATATTAGATAAAAATATTTTATTATATAACATATTCATCTAAATTTAAAATGTACCGATTATTCATGATTACATTTTTTATTTTATTTTTTATTTTCCTGGACAAAAAAATAGTTTTTAAAATAAAGATTTTATAAGAAACTCATGGGGATGTCAAAGCTGATCTTTTTAACAATGTACAGTAAAACCTTGGATTGGGAGCGTTTTGCAAGACAAGCAAAATGTTTTAATAAATTTTGTCATATATATATATATATTATACAAGCGATGTCTGGATATACAAGTAGCGTCATGTCAGAGCGGAGTATAAGCCCTGGTTCACATTGGTACGATTTGACATGTCAAATCGGTGGCAATTGCCAGCTATGGCACCGTCCTAATCGATGCAACGCTGCATTTGCGGCGCCGCACCGATTTCAAAAAGTCATTTCTGTACTACTCTTTGCGATCTCAGGATGCGATTTACATTGACATCTGTGAAGAAACCTGCACAGATGTCTCCGAAATTGCGGCCGAAATCAGGACTGACATGCAGGAGTGAAATCAGCTGAACTCGCACGGCTTCATTCCCGCAGCTCAGTGTGAACTTTACAACCAAAACTGTCCTAACTTCAAAAGAGAAGAGAGGCGCCTCTAAAGCCCCGTACACACGGTCGGACATTGATCGGACATTCCGACAACAAAATCCATCGGATTTTTTCCGACGGATGTTGGCTCAAACTTGTCTTGCATACACACGGTCACACAAATCTTGTCGGAAATTCTGAACGTCAAGAACGCGGTGACGTACAACACGTACGACGAGCCGAGAAAAATTAAGTTCAATAGCTAGTGCTGCTCTTCTGCTTGATTCCGAGCATGCGTGGACTTTTGTGCGTCGGAATTCTGTACACACGATCGGAATTTCTGACAACGGATTTTGTTGTCGAAAAATTTGAGAACCAGCTCTTAAATTTTGTGTGACGAAAATTCCGATGGAAAATGTCCGATGGAGCCTACACACGGTCAGAATTTCCGACAACAAGCTCCCACCGAACATTTTCCGTCGGATGACCATGTGTACGCGGCCTAAGTGTAGCAATATGGTTACATTTAATGAAGGTACAACATTTAGCAACTCACATGGTTGATGATTAAAAGAGGCACATCTAAGTATGCAGGCATCCGGGGTAAAGCTGTTCACATAGACCATCCCCCACACCACCATCGACGTCATCCCTTCTACACTGTGCTCCACGAGCGCTTCAATCGCTCTCCTGCATGATAGTCTTCCTGGTCACGATTGCAGACTGACAGCAATGAGAGTCAGCGGGGCGGGGGACAGTCTATGTGGACAGCTTTACCCCGGATGCCTGCATACTTAGATGTGCCTCTTAATCATCAACCATGTGAGTTGCTAAATGTTGTACCTTCATTAAATGTAACCATATTTCTACACTTAGAGGCGCCTCTCTTCTCTTTTATACTCTGGAGCTCCTGCTGGATTTAGCTTCTAATCCCCTTGTGGAGGCTTCTATTTGTGGATGGACATTTTATGGGTCACATTGCTATAATCTTTTTATATGGTCTATAAACAGAAGGACTTATGAATAAATGGTTGTGGAAGGAATCATCTGAGTTTCCATTATTTCTTATGGGAAAATTTGCTTTGATATACAAGTGCTTTGGATTACAAGCAGGTTTCCGGAACGAATTATGCTCGCAATCCAAGGTTTTACTGTACTTGCTTATTTTTGAGTGGAGGAACACCCATTATTCATCAGATCACTAGTAGGGATGAACTCAGGCTTGTTTGGATACTTGTCTGAACCTATCTGAGATATTCCACCAGGAAGCCGTCACTGGAGACGATCAATCATAAGCGCCGCAGGCATTCCCCACCCCATGGTCAAGTGTATTTACACAGTTGCGGAGGGGGGAATGCCTCGGCTACTTATGCTTTCTGGCCGGATAGCTCAGGAGAGTTCGGACCAGTACCTGAACACACCTGAGCCAATCCCTGATCACCAGTAATCAGGGGGAGAAACCCCGCACCACTATCAAGACGGCCACCTCCACACAGAGACACTATGCAATTCATAGGGATGCGCTGATACCCAGGGCTTTGTTTTCAGCAGGAACGCGGGGCAACAAAGTTCCAGCTCCACCAGCACTAAATCTATGTAATGACAAGGGGTGCTGGGGTGTGCTGGAGGGTTAATTGATGCTGGCTGCTGGGGGGGGGGGTCTATTGTTGCTGAGGGGTAGGGGATCTGTTGTTGAGGGAGGGGTCTATTATTGCTGGGATGGCTCTTATGTTGCAGTTAGGTCAATTCTTGCTGGGAGGGATCTACTGTTTATGGAGGGGTCTATTGTTGCTGGTGGTTCTATTAATGCTAGCTATAGGAGATTTATTGTTGCTGGTAGGGCTCTATTATTCCTGGGGTGGATCTGTTGTTGATAGGGGGCATTTTATAGCAGGAGGTCTAATGCTGCTGGGTGATCTGTTATTGGGGGTCTATTGTTGCCGGGGGATCTATTGTTGCTGGGGAGGAAGGGGGGTCTTATGTTGCTGGTGGTCAATTGTTGCTGGGCGGGATCTACTATGAGGGAGGGGTCTAATGTTGCTGAGGTGGATCTGTTGCTGCTAGGGGGTATTTTGTTGCAGGGGGTCTATTATTGCTTTGGGCTATTATAGCTGGCTGCGGGGGGGGGGGGGGGGGGGGGGGGGGGCTAATGTTGTTAGCTGCAGGGGATCTATTTTACTGCTTTTCTTGTTATTATAAACAAATTCCATACAAATTACTTAGCACAACAAAATGATACTTGGTTCTGTTTCCTTTCAAAGGGGAGGTACTGGGAGGTGGGTAGGGGGTGAAACCAAGAGACCGTGCTTGGAGGTAGGTACGGGGGCGGCAACAAGGGGTGACTTGAAAGAGGGCAGTTCCTGCACTTATTCTCTACAAAAAAAAGCTCTGCTGATACCCTTTACAAAATGATTGGGCGCAAATCGCAACGCAAACACGGGTTCTACCAGCTCTGTCTCCTGATCTGACTGAGGACATCTGCGGCTGGGGTTCAGGCTCCTTCCTGCCTCTCCCATGACTTTATTCCCCGCATTTCCAGTGGCTCTCTCCCTCCAGCAGTTCGAGCCATCCACTGGACCCCATCGCACCGCATTCCTGATTAAATCGCATTCAATTATGTGAAGTGTGATTTGCATCCATTCATTTCGTATGGACTGCAAAGTATTGGTTTCTGGTGTCAGGAGCATTCTCACGAGTACTCGTGAAAATACTCCGTATCGGCACCGATACTGGTATCAATGCATCCCTAGCACTTAATGTCATTCAGTGAACAGAAACAAGAGTAGGTGGGATACGTCTGTTGATGCAAGACTGCTGATTGGCTCCTGTGAGGCTAGAAGAACGGAGGCTGCCAAGACACTGACAAATGATATCCTAATATATACATTTTTTTGCTGACTGCTTTGTCACATTAACCACTTGCCACTAGGGATGGGCCGAACACCCAAACATTCGGTTCACACCAGAACATGCGAACAGGCAAAAAATTTGTTCAAACACGTGAACACTGTTAAAGTCTATGGGACACGAACATGAAAAATCAAAAGTGCTAATTTTAAAGGCTTATAAGCATGGTATTCTCTTAAAAAGTGTTTGGGGACCTGGGTCCTGCCCCAGGGGACATGGATCAATGCAAAAAAAAGTTTTAAAAACTACAGTTTTTTCGGGAACAATGGATTTTAATAATGCTTAAAGTGAAACAATAAAAGTGTAAAATTCCTTTGAATTTCATACCTGGGGGGTGTCTATAGTATGCCTGTAAAGGGGCGCATGTTTCCTGTGTTTAGAACAGTCTGACAGCAAAATGACATTTCTAAAAGGAAGAAAAGTCATTTAAAACTACTCGTGACTATAATGAATTGTCAGTCCGGCAATACACATAAAAGTTCATTGATAAAATTGGCATGAAATTTCCCCACAGGGGAACCCCGAACCCAAATTTTTTAAAAAATGGTGTGGGGGTCCCCCTCAAATTCCATACCAGACCCTTCAGGTCTGGGGAATTCCCATGCCGTTTTTATCAATGAACTTTCATGTGTATTGCCGGACCGACAATTCATTATAGCCGCGAGTAGTTTTAAATGACTTTTTTCCCTTTAGAAATGTCATTTTGCTGTCAGACTGTTCTAAACACAGGAAACATGCGCCACTTTACAGGCAAACTATAGACACCCCCCAGGTACGAAATTTAAAGGAATATTTCACTTTTATTGTTTCGCTTTAAGCATTATTAAAATCACTGCTCCCGAAAAATGTCAGTTTTTAAAACTTTTTTTTGCATCGATACATGTCCCCGGGGGGAGGACCCGGGTCCCCAAACACTATTTATGACAATAACTTGCATATTAACCTTTAAAATTAGCACTTTTGATTCCTCCCATAGACTTTTAAAGGGAGTTCCGCGGCTTTCGAATTTTCCGCGAACACCCCAAATTGTTCGCTTTTCAGCGAACAGCCAATGTTCAAGTCGACCCGAACATAAAGCCCATCCCTACTTGCCACCCTGCCAAATTCTGACATTTCTGCCATACGTGTGAAAAAATTATCTTTTTTTTTGCTAGGAAATTACTTGGAACCCCCAAACATTATATATATTTTAAGCAGAGGTACTACAGAATAAAATGGTGGGTGCTGCGATTTTTTGTATATCACACGATATTTGTGCAGCGGTTTTTCAAACACACAAATTGGAAAAAATACACTTTAATGAATACAAACACAATATAATGCCCAATTTTTTTTATAAAATATAAGAGACAATGTCACACTGAGTAAATAGATACCGAACATGTCATGTTTGAAAATTGCGCACTCTGGTGGAATAGCGACAAAGTACGGAACCTAAAAATGTCCAAAGGGGATATTTTAGAAGCCTTTACAGGTTACCCGTTTGGAGCTACACTTGGGGTCTGGCGCTAGAAATATTGTTCTTGCAGCGACATGTCATGTGTGGTGCGATCACAATTTACATTTGCGAGAGAGACCTACACGCACGTTCGCATTGGTTAGGGCGGGCGGGGTCTTTGGGGCACTTTACATTTTTTTTTTTTAATATACATGTATTATTTAACACTACTTTTATCATCAACTTTATTGCTATCACAAGGGATGAACAACATCCCTTGTAATAGCATTGGCCTTCTCTTTATGGAGAGATCTGGGGTCTATTAGACCCCAGATCTCTCCTTTGGCCTCTAAAGCATCTGATCAAACCTGTAACGGCTTGTCAACAAACAAGCTGGAAGTGACAAAATCCTCCTCCCTTCCGGTTTCTGACATCACAGAAGAGGGGAGGGAACTTCTGTTCCTTCCACTCTTCCTAAGGAATGTGACTGAAGTAGTTGCATCGTTACTGGGCTCCCTGATTGGACGGGAGAGCCCGGTAAAGGCAGTGGCCAGGGGAGAGGGTGGACCCACTTCCACCACCTGTAGAAATGATCAAGTGGCTGTATTGCCACTCAAATCACTTCTACATTAAAAAGGAGAAGTATGGGTTTGGCTTTTTCCCCCATAATCATACTTACCTAGGTGAATGCTGCATCTGTCCCCCGGCGTCTCTGCACTGAGAACCGAGCCACAAACACCGCCGATGGCTCGGTTCTCCCAGGTCCACGAGAGGAGAGCTGCTGACTGTCAATCATCAGCTCTCCTCTCTGCTCTTCCACGCTCATTGGAGCTCTGAGCTGTGGAGGGGCGGGGTGCGGCTGTCTCAGTGGCTCTCTGAGAGGCTGAGACTGCCATCAGTCCAGGCACCTGGAGGATCCAGACTTCTGAAGTCGTGATGACGCAGTGCCTGGACTGATCTGTGTGACGTCAGTGGAGAGGGGACTTCAGACCGCTCTCTGCCGAAAACGGGTAACAGGAGTGTAAAACCAATTGCATTCCTGTGACCCTTAGGAGAAGCTCAGCCAAACGAGCCCAGGCTGGACTTCTACTTTAAAGAGAATCACCTCCTGAAAATCTTTACACCAGGATGATGCCTGCAGTTACAGGCATCTTCCCGGTATAACCACTTCAACTTGAGAATGTCACCTGAAGTCCTACGGGCAGGAAATGGTTAAACTGTGCTAATAAATCTATTAAGTGGGACAAACTTCAGATGGTAAAGCTGAATTCAGCTGAACTGAGCACAACATTTCTCTTCAATATATTCCTCAATAGCCACAAAAGATATAAATCCACTTTCTGTGCACCAAATGACTTTGAAAACCCAGATATTACCTTGTAAAAGTAGAATCACTGTGCTGTATATAGCCTGTGCAGAGAACAAATTTGTGGGAGGAGCACAGCAGGCCCCACCCACTGCAGGCTGCCTGCAAAAAAACGACAGGAGGGGGCGCAAACAAGACCAGTCAACCTGCACAAGGAGTGGAAGCAGCAGTGACCGGTCTTTAGAACAGGAAGCTCCTGTACAGAGGAAAGTGTAGGAGTTGTTTTATGATAAAATTACTGCACAGATCTGAAGGAAATACACAAAGCGCACCAAAAGTCAAGGAATAATATACATGGCTCCTATATTTACACAAAATTTGTTTAGCTTGGAGTTCAGCCTTCACTCCAGGTCTCCTTTTAAGGGATGCTTCGAAAGACGTCAAGTATGACGAAACGCATATGGCGGAGCTACAGGTTGTCGTCATCGTGTAACTGGAAATTGCCCCATGTTCTGAGACTTTCGGCGGCTCCTTAGTCCTCCGTACTGCGCCTGCGCAGTACAGGGTGGACATTTTCCGACGGGAGGCCTTTCTCGGGAGAACACCGGCAAATGGATGTCCGCTGCCATCCACTGATCAGCAAAGAGAAAGACAGAACAGAACTCTGCCTATGTAAACAATGCAGAGCTCGCCCCTGTCAGCAGGGATGTGCTGGATTTTGTTTCCTTGCAAAGCCAGGATTAAAATCCAGCACATCCTTTATCAAAAGCACCACACAAAGTATACACAAAAACACTGGTTAGGCACACAGTTACCCCTTTCATCACCCTAGATATTCGATCCTTTCCCAGCAAGAGTCATTAGTACAGTGACAGTGCATATTTTTATCACAGATCTTAGTGTCTAGTGTTTTAGCACTAGATACTGGTGTCACTGGTTCCCAAAAAGTGTTAGTTGGGGTCAGATTGTCCACCACAAGATCGCAGTCCCACTATAAGTCGCTGATTGCCACCAATACCAGTATTAAAAAAAAAAAAATTCCAGTATACATCCCATAGTTTGTAGACGCTATAATGTTTACGTAAACCAATCAATATGCGCTTATTGGGATTTTTTTTTACCAAACATATGTAGCAGAATACATATTGGAATAAATTTATGAAGAAACTTGATTTTTTTTTTTGGATATGTTTTACAGCAGAAAGTAAGTCCGAGGAAGTCACAACCTCTTCTGCGGCAAGCCCCCCCGTTGTCTTCTGGGACATGTGTGTGTGTCCCAGAAGACAAGCCGGCCATTCACAAAGCGCCGCGGGACTCACGCATGCGCAGTCGGAAACCGGCAGTGAAGCCGCAAGGCTCCACTGCCGGTTTCCCTTAGTTGGAATGGCGGCACTTGCACACGATCCGATGGACGGATCGCCCTCGGGAGGCCAACATTGCGGGCGCCCTGAACAGGTAAGTGTCCTTATTAACTGCTTGCCGACCGGCGCACGCCGATGTACGTCGGCACAATGGCACAGCTAGGCAAAAGTACGTACCCGTAAGTCCTTTTGAAATTGCCGCCGTGCTATTGCGTGGCAAAAAAAAAAAAAAAAATCGCTGATCGCCGCCACTACTAGTAAAAAAAAAATAAAAAAAATAAAAATGCCATAAAACTATCCCCTATTTTGTAAACGCTATAACTTTTGCGCAAACCAAGCAATAAACGCTTATTGCGATTTTTTTTTTCAAAAATATATAGAAGAATACGTATCGGCCTAAACTGAGGAAAAAAAATGTTTTTTTTATATATTTTTGGGGGATATTTATCATTGCAAAAAGCAAAAAATAATGCGTTTTTTTCAAAATTGTCGCTTTTTTTTTTTGTTTATAGCGCAAAAAATAAAAATTGCAGGGATGATCAAATACCACCAAAAGAAAGCACAATTTGTGGGAAAAAAAGGACGCCAAATTTTGTTTGGGAGCCACGTCGCACGACCGCGCAATTGTCAGTTAAAGCGACGCAGTGCCGAATCGCAAAAAGTGCTCTGGTCAGGAAGGGGGTAAAATCTTCCGGGGCTGAAGTGGTTAAAAAACAGCAGCTACAGTGTTTTCAGCTGCTGACTTTAAAAAAAATAAAATAAAATTCGGCTGGAACACCGCTTTAAAGTAACGCAGTGGCAAAAAAAAGGCTTGGTCATAAAAGGGGGTAAATCTTCTGGAGGTCAAGTAGTTAAATGAGCATTTACCATATTTTATACATGTTATTGACCTGTAAAAGCCTCCCTGATGTAGACGTCTCAAAGCCCTGAGACTGCTGCTGGGTGCTACCATCTCAGCCGCGGCAGACCCTGAGCTGTCACACTTTATAGTATTCCCCTTCGTTCTTCGCATGGTATCTACATAATAGGTTATGCAGGGAAGTGGAGGAGCTGGGCCAGCACAGACAGCAGTTAACTCAGAGGAGGTGAGAGCTATGACATGCATGGAGAGAGGGGGATGTACTAGGGAATGGAGTAATCAAACCTTCCAGCAAGGCCAGAGGCCCAGTGCAAATGAATAAAAAATTGTATATGAAAAAGGAAATAATGCTGCACATTAGCATTTAAAATACTTGATGCTGCTGTGCTTTTTTACCTGCAATCTTTTAGGTTGGTGACAGGTTCTCTTTAAGGAGTTAGTGGGTAATGCTTTATTTTCTCTACATCACTTCTGTGTCTTTGCTGCCATCTGGTGGATTGTACAGTTATTGCACCACTATGATGGCAGTCCAATCACTGAAATGTAGAATCTTTTTAAAGTTTGAATAAAAACAACATAAAAGACAAAATTTCTTTGGACATCATTTTTTATTACGATGACTAAACACTGTGTTGCCGTATTTGTAAAATGTTGTTCCTTTGTTTAACCACTTAACACAGAACATTTCTTAGAACCCCCAAACATTATGTATTTTCTGAAAGCAGAGGCCCTGAAGAATAAAATGGTGGCGGTTGCAATTTTTTATGGCGCATAATATTTACTGTTTATCAAACGCAAATTTTCTGGAAAAAAGACATAAATTAATTTTAGTGCAGACAAACACAATATAATACCCAATTTTTTGGGGTAAAATATAAAAGGTGATGTTGCCTCGAGTAACTAGATACCAAAACATGTCAGGATTAAAAATTGCGCATGCCTGTGAAATGGCGGTAAACTACAGTACCTAAAACTGTCCTTTAAAAACCTTTACGGGTTATCAGTTTAGAGTTGAATGTGAGCTCTGGCACTAGAATTATTGTTCTCACTCCGACGTTCGCCGCGATACTTCACATGTGGTGCGATCACAGTTTACATATCCATAGCGGACCTATGTGCGCAGAGGAGCTTTTAACCACTTGACCTCCGGGAGGTTTTACCCCCTTCATAACCAGACCATTTTTTTAGCTATTCAGCACTGTGCTACTTTAACTTGACAATTGCACGGTTATGCAACGCTGTACCCAAATTAAATTGATATCATTTATTTCACACAAATAGAACTTTCTTTTGGTGGTGTTTGATCACCTCTGTTTTTTTTTTTTAATTATTATATAAATGGAAATAAATAAATAAGATATCTGCGATTTTCATCATGACTGCAACATTATGGCGGACACATCGGACACCATTTTGGGACCATTGTCATTTATACAGCGATCAGTGCTATAAAAATGCACTGATTACTGTGTAAATGACACTGGCAGGGAAGGGGTTAACACTAGGGGGCGATAAAGGGGTTAAGTGTGTCCTAAGGAGTGATTCTAACTGTGGGGGGGGGGGTGGGCTACCACTGATATGACAGCGATCACTGCTCCCGATGACAGGGAGCAGTGATCTCTGTCATGTCACTAGGCAGAACAGGGGAAATGCTTTGTTTACATAGGCATCTCCCCGTTTCTTTTGCTCCGTGACACGATCGTGGGCCCCCGGTGGACATCAAGTCCGCAGGACCCCCCGGGCACGGAGCACGCGGTGGGCACAATGTTGCCCACAATGTCGCGATTTAAAAGGGACGTACCTGTACGCCCATTTGCCCAGCCGTACCATTCTGCCAACGGATATCGTCGTGCGCCGGTCGGCTAGTGGTTAAAGTTCATGTGGGTGTAAGGGCAGGCGTCCCAATACTTTTGGCAATATAGTGTATATAGAAAATACGTTAAATGCCCATATAGTCCTATGGAAAGATTGTTATTGAGATCTATAGTCTGAGGATAGGGTCAGTTCTATCCAGTGTTCTTTAGTTTTTTTGTTTTTTTTTGTTCACCCCCTAATACCCACCTACCCCCCCACCCCCCCAAAATGATGCTGTGCATGGAATCTGGGCCGCAATATACACATGACTGCAAGTGAGCTAAAATCTCCGCAATTTTGACACAGACAGCAATAAACAACAGAGGCAATAACCTCCCCCGTTCTATCCAAATCTAAATGAAAAGCTTTGTCCAGAGTTCCACTTTAAGTATTTTCAGCTCTAATTACAAAGAAGAAGGAGTCCATACCTCCCACTCCTTCATAAATAGTTTGGCTTCCGCTGGGCTGACAGCTTTGTGTCTTCTGAACTCCTCCTTCACGTATTGGTCACCCAGAGCTTTCAGGTGGAGGGGCAGCATGCGGTGCAGGAGGAGGATCTTCCTGTAGAGGGACCTCACCCGGGACACATGAGAAGACATTCCCACCGGGGGCCTGCAGGGGGCACAATAGGGACACCAGTTAAAAAAAAGGAAAACAAACAATCATCAAGCAGTTCTAACGACATTGTGTCTGTTCTTTTGTGCAGCCAGTCATCCGTTCCATTAGGGTCCCTTCAGACGCACAGCAGTTCTTAACATCCTTTAAAAAGTGATCTGTGGTGGATCGATTTTAGAGGACGATAAGGTTGTCAGGAGGCGGTACTGGCATCTGTTTTTTTTTTTTATTTCACTTTAAAATTTCCAAATGGATTTTTTTCCTTGGGGGGCAACTCCACAACTGTGAATCGAGTGAGCAACCGCTATATTGTGACAGTCTGGTGGGCAGCCTGGGGTCAGTAAAACTGCGGTTCAGCCACTGTTTTTACCACCCACTGGCCACCCCTTATGATTTTTAGGGCCAAATGACCACTATAGCTTTAAAAAGTGTCACTAGAACCCATTTATTTATTTATTTTAGACATTTCCTTCCTTTACAGGCAGCACAAGTCGTATCAAAGCGGAGTTCCGCCCAAAAATGAAACTTCCGCTTTTCCAGTTCCTCCCCCCCCCCCTCCGGTGTCACATTTGGCACCTTTCAGGGGGGAGGGGGGAGCAGATACCTGTATAATACAGGTATTTTGCTCCCACTGCTGGGCATGGATACCCGAGCCACCCGCGGGTATCTACGCCACTCTCCCCCCCCCCATCCCCGCTGTATTCTGGGAGACACACAGGTCCCAGAACACAGCAGGGTCTAGTGGGATAGCGCAGAGCGAGTCGCGCATGCGCAGTAGGGAACCAGGAAGTGAAGCCGCAAAACTTCACTTCCTAAATCCATTACCGAAGATGGCGGCGGCACCCGACAGCCGAGGGATAGATTGGCTTTGGGTGAGGACATCGCGGGCGCCCAGGACAGGTAAGTGTCCTTATTTTAAAAGTCAGCAGCTGCAGTATTTGTAGCTGCTGACTTTAAAAAAAAAAAAAAGGCGGAACTCCACTTTAAACCCAAAACCAAAATTGTAATATATTGCAGCTTACCAATCATTAGATAAAATGGCTGCATTCGTTTTTTTTCTTTTTCTTGGGCCTCCCCCCCCCCCCTTTGTTTTCACCTGGTGATCTGGCCAGTAATACACCTCCTGTATTAGTGAAACACAACTCTGGATGAATGAGAACAGGAGGCACAGCAGACAGCAGTATTGTCAGTCTGAGAGGGAGGGGAGTGTTTAATGTATTAGCAGATTTAGATACACTAAATTGGAACCAAACTCCAGCTCAAATGTTATAATCTGTTTTGTTGGGGATAAAAGGTTTTACAACAATAAATAAAAGCTGACCATTATTAGCACCCCGGCCAGTGTTGAATGGTTTGTCCCATCCATGTAAACTGATACATTCTGCTAAAAAAAAATAAAAAAAATAGACTGACTTACTGGCCAGATCACTAGATGAAAAGAGTAGAAAAAAAAGCCTAAAAAAGAAAAAACTAATGCAGCCATCACATCCAAGAATTGGTAAACTGCAATATAATAAATAATTGCTTTAGGGTTTAATACCACTTTAAAAGTGGAACTAAACCTGAAACGTAAAAAATAGTTTGATAGGTAGGAGAGCATATACAATGGATATAAAAAGTCTACACACCCCTGTTAAAATGTCAGGTTTCTGTGAAGTAAAAAAGAGACCAAGATAAATAAATTCCAGAACTTCTTCCACCTTTAATGTGACCTATAAACTGTACAACTCAATTAAAAAACAAACTGAAATCTTTTAGGGGGGGAGTAAAAATAAAGAACTAAAATAATGTGGTTGCATAAGTGTGCACATCCTCCTATAACTGGGGATTGTAATGGTGTTCAGAAATAAGCAATCAGATTCAAACTCATGTTAAATAGCAGTCAGTACACACCTGCCATCATTTAAAGTGCCTCTGATTAACCCCAAATAAAGTTCAGCTGTTCTAGTAGGTCTTTCCTGACATTTTCTTAGTTACTTCCTAGAGCAAAAGCCATGGTCCGCAGAGAGCTTCCAAAGCATCAGAGGGATCTCACTGTTAAAAGGTATCAGTCAGGAGAAGGGTACAAAAGAATTTCCAAGGCATTAGATATACCATGGAACACAATGAACACAATTATTATCAAGTGGAGAAAATTTGGCACAACAGTGACATCACCAAGAACTGGACGTCCCTCAAATATTGATGAAAAGAGGAGAAGAAAACTGGTCAGGGAGGCTGCCAAGAGATCTACAGAAACATTAAAGGAGCCGCAGGAATATCTGGCAAGTACTGGCTGTGCGGTACATGTGACAACAATCTCCCATATTCTTCATATGTCTGGGCTATGGGGTAGAGTGTGAAGACGGAAGCCTTTTCTTACCAAGAAAAACATCCAAGCCCGGCTACATTTTGCAAAAACACATCTGAAGTCTCCCAAAAGTAAGGGTGCAACGGATCAAAAATCTCACGGATTGGATCGATCCTCGGATCAGAGTCACGGATCGGATCATTTTCGGATCAGCAAAAAAAAACAAAAACAAAAAAAAAAAAAAAACACACAAATCTTGTTACATCCACCGGAGTTTTAGCTTTAAAAGCTATTTTCAAGACAAAATGGAGCTTATATGCATAAATACAGTATTTGTAGATCGGACGGACTGTTTAGATGTTAGATTTTAAAAGCAACAGCAAACCTGCTGACCTTACATGGTTGCTAATGTGACAGAACACCTCTGATTTTCACATTTAACATTAACCACTTCCCGCCCGGCTTATAGCGGATTGACGTCCGGGAAGTGGTTCAGTTATCCTGACTGGGCGTCATATGACGTCCTTCAGGATAACATGCCGCCGCGCGCCCGCAGGGGCGCGCATCGCGGCGATCGGTGGATCGGTGTGTCAGTCTGACACACCGCTACACCGATCTTGGTAAAGAGCCTCCGGCGGAAGCTCTTTACCACGTGATCAGCCGTGTCCAATCACGGCTGATCACGCTGTCAATAGGAAGAGCCGTTGATTGGCTCTTCCTCACTCGCGTCTGACAGACGCAAGTAGAGGAGAGCCGATCGGCGGCTCTCCTGGCAGGGGGGGTCTGCGCTGATTGTTTATCAGCGCAGCCCCCCCGCAGATCACCACACTGGACCACCAGGGATCGCCACTAGGACCACCAGGGAAGAGAAACATGTGGATGGCCAGGTATGTACCCCATGGCCATCCACATGTGCCCAGTCAGTGCCAAATCTGTGCCAATCAGTGCCCACAAATGGGCACTGATTGGCACAATTATGTTGCAGTGATGCCCAGCAATGCCACACTTAGGGGCATCACTGCCATCAATCAGTAACATCAGTGCCACCCATCAGTGTCCATCGGTGCCACCTGTCAGTGCCCATCTGTGCCCACCTGTGCCCATCTGTGCCAACTATCAGTGCCACCCATAACTACCCATCAACGCCACCTACGAGTGCCCATCAATGCCACCTACGAGTGCCCATCAGTGCCGCCTATCAGTGCCCATCGGTGCCACCTATCAGTGCCCATCAGTGCCACCTACCAGTGCCACCTATCAGTGCCCATTAGTGCCACCTATCAGTGCGCATCAGTGCCGCCTATCAGTGCCCGTCAGTGCCACCTCATCAGTGCCACCTCATTGGTGCCACCTCATCGGTGCCCATCAGTGCAGCCATATCAGTGCCCGTCATTGAAGAAGAAAACGTACTCATTTACAAAAAATTTTAACAGAAACAAAGAAAAACGCATTTTTTTTCAAAATTTTCGGTCTTTTTTTATTTGTTGCGCAAAAAATAAAAACCGCAGAGGTGATCAAATACTACCAAAAGAAAGCTCTATTTGTGGGAACAAAATGATAAAAAATTTGTTTGGGTACAGTGTAGCATGACCGCGCAATTGTCATTCAAATTGTGACAGCGCTGAAAGCTGAAAATTGGCCTGGGCGGGAAGGTGTCTAAGTGCCTGGTATTGAAGTGGTTAAATGTGAAAATCAGAGGTGTTCTGTCACATTAGCAACCATGTAAGGTCAGCAGGTTTGCTGTTGCTTTTAAAATCTAACATCTAAACAGTCCGTCCGATCTACAAATACTGTATTTATGCATATAAGCTCCATTTTGTCTTCAAAATAGCTTTTAAAGCTAAAACTCCGGTGGATGTAACAAGATGTCTGCTTGCCCCCTTCTCACTCTATCATTATTGTACTGTGCAGGGGTGTGGGGTGTAGCAAGATGGCGGCAACGAAACGTCACTTCCTGTTGAGACAGCGGCGGCTTCCGGGTGTACCAAGATGGCCGCCTCTCCGGAGCTAGGCCGAAGCCGCGGCCTTTCCTATGGCCGAGGCCGCAAAGTGCTCTGCGGATCGCGGGTGTGCCGATCCGCGGAGGTTGATCCCTACGGATCACGGATCGGCAACGATCCGTTGCACCCCTACCCAAAAGCATGTGGGAAAATGTTGTATGGTCTGATGAAACCAAGGTTGAACTTTTTTGGCCATAATTCCAAAAGATATGTTTGGCGCAAAAACAAGACGCACATCACCAAAAGAACACCATACCCACCGTGAAGCATGGTGGTGGCAGCATAATGCTTTTGGGCTGTTTTTCTTCAGCTGGAACAGGGGCCTTGGTCAAGGTACAGGGAATTATAAACAGTTCCAGATACCAGTCAATATTGGCACAAAACCTTCAGGCTTCTGCTAGAAAGCGGAACATGAAGAGGAACTTCATCTTTCAGCATGACAACAACCCAAAGCATACATCCAAATCAACAAAGGAATGGCTTCACCAGATGATTAAAGTTTTGGAATGGCCCAGCCAGAGCTCAGACCTGAATCCGATTGAAAATCTGTGGGGTGATCTCAAGAGGGCTCTGCACAGAAGATGCCCTCCCAATCTGACAGATTTGGAGTGTTTTTGCAAAGAAGATCGGGCAAATATTGCCAAGTCAGGATGTGCCATGCTGATGGACTCATCCCCAAAAAGACTGAGTGCTGGAATAAAATCAAAAGGTGCTTCAACAAAGTGTTAGTTAAACGGTGTGCACACTTATGCAACCATATTATTTTATTTATTTTTACTTCCCTTCACCTAAAATATTTTGAGTTTCTTATTCAACTGAGTTGTACAGTTTATAGGTCACATTAAAGTAGTAGTAAACCCTTTACAACCACTTTTTGCTACAGGTAAACCTATAATAAGGCTTACCTGTAGCTACCCCGGATATCTCCTAAACCTGCACGGTTTAGGAGATATCCCCTGTATCTGCATGTGCCGACGTCATCGGCACATGTGCACTGAAGTCATTAGTACAGTGACAGTGCATATTTTTAGCACTGATCACTGTATTAGTGTCACTGGTTCCTGCAAAGTATCAAAAATGTCAGTTAGTGTCCGATTGGCCGCCACAATAAGTCGCTGATCGCCGCCATTACTAGTATAAAAAAGTGAATAAATAAAAACGCCATAAAATCCCATAATTTGTAGGCGCTATAACGTTCATGCAAACCAATCAATATACCCTTATTGTTTTTTTTTTTATCAAAAATAAGTTGCAGAATACATATTTGCCTAAATTGATGAGGACATTAGATTTTTTTTATTGGATATGTTTTATAGCGGAAAGTAAAAGTAAAATATATATATTTTTTTTTTTCAAAATTTTCGGGCTTTTTTGTGTTTATAGCGCAAAAAATAAAACGGAGAGGTGATCAAATACCACCAAAAGAAAGCTCTATTTGTGGGGAAAAAAATATTACAAATTCTATTTGGGTACAGCGTCACACTTCATGTTCGGGGGCGCCTCAACATAGAAATTAAATTATATGACAAAAAGTGAAGTGAAATAAATTATGAACAGTATCTAGCTCCTAACCGCTTGCCGACCAGCCGCCGTCATTATACGGCGGCAGGTCGGCACATTCCCGCGAGCCGTCGTAGCTGTACGCCGGCTCCTTTAAGCGGGATAGCAGACGCGTTCTGCACTGCGGGGGGTGCCGATGCTCGTGGCCGACCGTCACGATGACCGGCAGCCACGAGCAATCACGGGCGCGAGAGGCAGAACAGGGACGTGTGTGTGTAAACACACAAATCCCTGTTCTGTGAGGAGTGACAGATCGTGAGTTCCTAATAGCTAGGAATCACAATCTGTCATCCCCTCTAGTTAGTCCCCTCCCCCCACAGTTAGAAACACACACTAGGGAACACAATTAACCCCTTGATCGCCCCCTAGTGTTAACCCCTTCCCTGCCAGAGAAATTTTTGCAGTAATCAGTGCATTTTTATAGCACTGATCGCTGTATAAATGCCAATGGTTCCAAAAATGTGTCAAAAGTGTCCGATGTGTCCGCCATAATGTTGCAGTCCCGATAAAAATCACCGCCATTACTAGTAAAAAAAAAAAAATAATAATAAAAATGCCTTAAAACTATCCCCCATTTTGTAGACGATATAACTTTTGCGCAAAGCAATCTATAGACGCTTATTGCAGGGTTTTTTTAACAAAAATACGTAGAAGAATATATATCAGCCTAAACTGAGAAAAAAATTAGCTTTTTTTAAAAAAAAAAAAAAATGGGGATATTTATTATAGCAAAAAGTACAAAATATTGTGTTTTTTTCAAAATTGTCGCTTTTTTGTTTAAGAATAAAAACTGCAGAGATAATCAAATACCACCAAAAGAAAGCTCTATTGGTGGGGAAAAAAGAACATCAATTTTGTTTGGGTGCAACGCCGCACGACCGCGCAATTGTCAGTTAAAGCAAACGCAGTGCCGAATCGCAAAAAATGGCCCGGTCATTCAGCAGCCAAATCTTCCGGGGCGGAAGTGGTTAAAAAAAAATATATGTTAGGTTCCAAAGAAGACACGTGTCTGATTTTTTTTCCAAAATTTTATTTACTGTTATGACCCGTACACACGGTCGGATTTTCCAACAGAAAATGTTCGATGGGAGCTTGTTGTCGGAAATTCCGACCGTGTGTAGGCTCCATTGAAATTTTCGTCACACAAAACTTGAGATCTGGATCTCAAATTTTCCGAAAACAAAATCCGTTGTCGCAAATTCCGATCGTGTGTACACAATTCCGACGCACAAAGGGCCACTCATGCTCGGAATCAAGCAGAAGAGCCGCACTGGCTATTGAACTTCGTTTTTTCTCGGCTCCTCGTACGTGTTATACGTCACCGCGTTCTTGGCGTTCGGAATTTCCGACAAGATTTGTGTGACCGTGTGTATGCAAGACAAAGTTTGAGCCAACATCCGTCGGAAAAAAATCCATGGATTTTGTTGTCGGAATGTCCGATCAATGTCCGACCGTGTGTACAGGGCATAAGAATACTCATCACACAGGTAATTGGCACTGACAAGTCATACATCACAGTTATCCATCACAATAGAATATTTACAGCAAGTCTTTCTTTCTGCACTTATAGCATCTGCAAGATCTTTAACTAATTCATCAAACTCTACTACGGTGAGGACTGTGGACAGCCATTAGGCACAGAGCACTAATGCCGCGTACACACGGTCGTACTTTTCGTCTACAAAAGTCAGACAGCCTGTCCGACAGACTTCCGGCAGACTTTCGGTGGACTTGCGGCGGACTTGCGGCCTACTTTCTAACGAACGGACTTGCCTACACACGACCACACAAAAGTCGGTCGGATTCGTACGTGATGACGTACACCGGACTAAAATAAGGAAGTTCATAGCCAGTAGCCAATAGGTGCCCTAGCGTGGCTTTTTGTCCGTCGGACTAGCACACAGACGAGCGGATTTCGGGGTCCGTCGTAGTTACGAAGTAAAGTTTTAAAGCATGTTTCAAATCTAAAGTACGTCGGATTTGAGGCTAAAAAAGTCAGTTGAAAGTCCGGAGAAGCCCACACACGATCGGATTACCAGCCAGCTTTAGTCCGTCAGCGTCCGTTGGACTTTTGTAGACGAAAAGTACGACCGTGTGTACGCGGCATTAGTCCTTCATGGGTCATAATTCTTTATCAGTGCCAATTTTCTGAACAACCTTTCTGCTGAACAACTAGTTACCATCACGCTAGAACATATTCTTATGCCCTGTACACACGATCGGACATTCCGACAACAAAATCCTAGGATTTTTTCCGACGGATGTTGGCTCAAACTTGTCTTGCATACACACGGTCACACAAAGTTGTCGGAAAATCCGATCGTTCTGAACGCGGTGACGTAAAACACGTACGTCGGGACTATAAACGGGGCAGTGGCCAATAGCTTTCATCTCTTTATTTATTCTGAGCATGCGTGGCACTTTGTGCATCGGATTTGTGTACACACGATCGGAATTTCCGACAGCGGATTTTTTTGTCGGAAAATTTTTTGTGGGTCGTAAAATCCGATGGAAAATGTGTGATGGAGCCCACACACGGTCAGAATTTCCGACAACAAGGTCCTATCACACATTTTCCGTCGGAAAATCCGACCGTGTGTACGGGGCATAAGAACTACATGAACACCTGGAAAGGTATCAGCAAGCCCTTCTTCATGTAATAAAACTGCCTGTTGAGATGGAGTAAGACATGATCGGAGGTTGGCAAAGGCTGCAAACTGGACAACACTCTACTGAAGTCTCCAGGAAAAATAAGCTTCATTTTTTTTATATAAAGGAAGTCTCGGGCAGGGGGTCACGGGCCAATTGCCAATGCCAGAGGCGTGCGAAGGACGCCAATATCTCCTACGTGGCACAGACGGAATGGTTTTTGATCCGAACAAGGTTTTGTTTATTGCCCTTAAAGTGCTGGTAAATCCTTACAATACACTTTTTACTACAGGTAAGCCTAGAATAAGGTCTTACCTGTAGCTACCCCTGATATCTCCTAAACCTGCACGGTTTAGGAGATATCCCCTGTATCAGTATGTGCCGACGTCATCGGCACTTGCGCACTGAAGCATTGAGTCGTTTGTGCCGTTGCTTCAGGTGAGTGACATCACAGCGGCTCCGGCCAATCACAGCGCCGGAGCTCGCGATACCTGCAAATAACTCGGGGAGTGATGTCACCGGCTGGACCAGTGTACGGGCACCACAGCGGAGGTTTCGATCTAAGGTGAGTATTTGATAATGAGCTAGGATGCTGTGCATCCTAGCTCATTATGCCTTTATCTTGCAGTTTTTTGTTTTTTTTAGTGGAGTGGGTTTACAACCACTTTAACCACGTCTATTGGGCACTTTCACCCCTTTCCTGCCCAGGCCAATTTTCAGTTTTCAGCGCTGTCACATTTTAAAGGACAATTGCGTGGTCATGCTACACTGTACCCAAATGGAATTTTTTTTTATTTTTTTCACACAAATAGAGCTTTCTTTTGGTGGTATTTAACCACCACTGGGGTTTTTTATTTTTTGCTAAACAAGCGAAAAAAGATCAAACATTTTGAAAACAAAACAAAAAAATGTTTTATAGTTTGTTATAAAATTTTGAAAAACAGGTAATTTTTCTCCTTCACTGATGGGCACTGATGAGGTGGCACTAATGGGCACTGATGAGGTGGCACTAATGGGCACTGATAAGGCGGCACTAATGGGCACTGATGAGGCGGCACTAATGGGTCCCTTTAAGGCTGCACTGATGAGGTGGCACTAATGGGCACTGATGAGGTGGCACTAATGGGCACTGATGAGGTGGCACTAATGGGCACTGATAAGGCGGCACTAATGGGCACTGATGAGGCGGCACTAATGGGTCCCTTTAAGGCTGCACTGATGAGGTGGCACTAATGGGCACTGATGAGGTGGCACTAATGGGCACTGATGAGGTGGCACTAATGGGCACTGATAAGGTGGCACTAATGGGCACTGATAAGGTGGCACTAATGGGCACTGATAAGGCGGCACTCATGGGTCCCTTTAAGGCTGCACTGATGAGGTGGCACTAATGGGCTCTGATGAGATGGCACTGGTGGGCACTGATTGGCAGCACTGGTGGGCACTGATTGACAGCACTGATAATCAGTGCTGATGTCCCTTTAACACTTTGGCCACTCATTAAAATTAGAAGAAAAGAGGTTTAACCTTAAACTACATAGATGGTTCTTTACTGTAATGCCGCGTACACACGAGCGGACTTTACGGCGGACTTTGCCCGGCGGACTTTTCGACGTACTTTACGACGGACTTTCTGAATGAACGGACTTGCCTAGACACAATCCACCAAAGTCCGTCGAATTCGTACGTGATGACGTACGACCGGACTAAAACAAGGAAGTTCATAGCCAGTAGCCAATAGCTGCCCTAGCGTGGCTTTTTAGTCCGTCGAACTAGCATACAGACGGCGGACTTTTCGACCGGACTCGATTTCAACGGATAAATTTTAAACAAGTTTCAAATCTAAGTCCGTCCAACTTTTGAGAAAACAAAGTCCGCTGGAGCCCACACACATCGAATTGTCCGACGAAATCCAGTCCGCCGGGCAAAGTCCGCCGTAAAGTCCGCTCGTGTGTACGCGGCATTAGAGCGGCAAGGATGCATCGATAGTTTCAAGAAACTATTAGATAAGCACCTGAACTACCACAACATACAGGGATATATAATGTAATACTGACATATCACACACATAGGTTGGACTTGATGGACTTGTGTCTTTTTTCAACCTCACCTATTATGTAACTATGTAACACAAGCTGGTTATCGGCTCTCCTCTTCTCTCCTCAGGCTGTCAGCGTGAGGAAAGAAAAGCCGATAACCAGCTTGTGCTTACATCCGCAATCAGCTGTCATTGGACACAGCTGGTAAAAGGCTGCTGTAATTGGCCCTTTACCCCAATCTGTGATCAGTTGAGTCAGAAGGACACAGAGTGTGCCACCCACACAGTGCGATCATAGGAGGACCTCCATGGACGCCCTCCCGGCAAAGTAAGACCGCGCTGTGGCCGTCTTTCCGCTATAGTGTGGGCAGGAGGTGGGTAATCAGGCGTAAAACACCGTTTATGATTGGATATAGTGTTTGGCGCCAATGGGTGCAGTTTTGTTATAGTTGATAGTTGTAGTCATACGGTTACTAGCTGCTCCTTTATAAGAACGGAATGTCTCAGGCTTCATTGCTGCAGTCAGGGCCGGTACAAGGGGTGGGCGGAAGGGGCGGGTGCCCTGGGCGGAGCAATTTATCGTAGGAAGGGGGCGCAGCGATGGCAGGCAGTATGATATTAAACTTTCTGGGCAAGTGACTATCACCGGCCGCCCCTATAACATTGCAGAGCTGCGCCTGCAGAGGCGTACTAAGTGCGGGGCGGGCCGCCCCAAGTACCACACAACACACTAGGAGGGGTGTCAGGCTGCCCCCTCCGCGATTGAAGTGGTTGCAGCGCCTCAGGTTTAGGCAGCGGCGCAGTGACAGGCAGGGAGAGGCGATCTACATTGTGATGCAAGGGGGGAGGGGGGTGCGGGGGTGCAGGGTGACACCGCTACACTTAACATCCCCTCCTCTCGCAGCCTGTGTGTCTGTGCGATCCCGGACGTCACACAGGCACAGCCAAGCAGAGTGAAGCCGTCTCCCCCTCCTCTCTGTTTATGGGTAAACAGGGGGAGGGGATCTGCTGAGCATGTGCCGCCGCGCTGATCTGAGGTACTGAATGGGGGGAGTCTGCACACTGCACTGAACGGGGGGGCTACACTGAACGGGGGGGCTACACTAAAAGGGGGCATCTGCACTGAACGGGGCTACAGGGGGCGTCTGCACTGAACGGGGGGCTACACTGAATGGGGGGGCTACACTGAACAGGGGGCTACACTGAATGGGGAGGCTACACTGAATGGGGAGGCTACACTGAACAGGGGGTCTGCACTGAACAGGGGGCTACACTGAATGGGGGGTCTGCACTGAACAGGGGGCTACACTGAATGGGGGGTCTGCACTGAACAGGGGGCTACACTGAACAGGGGGCTACACTGAATGGGGGGTCTGCACTGAACAGGGGGCTACACTGAACAGGGGGCTACACTGAATGGGGGGTCTGCACTGAACAGGGGGCTACACTGAATGGGGGGTCTGCACTAAACAGGGGGCTACACTGAACGGGGGAGGTCTGCACTGAACGGGGGGCTACACTGGAGGGGGCGTCTGCACTGAATGGGGGGCTACACTGAATGGGGGGGCTACACTGAAGGGGGGTCTGCACTGAACAGCAGGGCTATACTGAAGGGGGCGTCTGCACTGAAGGGGGGTCTGTGTAACATGCAGGGGGTCCAGAGCTGCAGGGTGATGTGTAATGTAAAGGGGCCCAGAGGTGCAGGGTTCTGTGCAATGTAAAGGGGCCCAGAGGTGCAGGGGGGGCTGTGTAATGTAAAGGGGCCCAGAGGCGCAGGGGGCTGTGTAATGTAAAGGGGTGCAGGGGGCTGTGTAATGTAAAGGGGCCCAGAGGCGCAGGGGCTGTGTAATGTAAAGGGGTGCAGGGGGCTGTGTAATGTAAAGGGGCGCAGGGGGCTGTGTAATGTAATGTAGTGCAGGGGGCTGTGTAATGTAAAGGGATCAGTGTGGGGGATCGCTGGACTCCAGGTTAGCAGGACTGGGAGGGATGGGGAGGGGGTCCAATGTAAGTTCACCTTACAGATTTTCTGTAAAGTGAACTTACAATTTAACCATTTGCCGCGACGGGGCTGCAGTTACAGTGTTGTATTGTTTTAAGTGTTTTCTGGTTTTGAAAGGACACTGACTCTTTCTTTATACCCGGGGGGGGGGCGCAGTTTGCCATCTTCGCCCTGGGCACCAGATGCCCTTGTCTCAGCACTGGCTGCAGTGTATGGTCTCTGGACTCGGGGCTTTATTTCTGTCACAATATTAATAGGGGATTAATAGGGGAAGCCCAGATGCTTCTTTTTCGACTTAAAGGAGAAGTACAGCTAAAGCTTGTTTGGCTGGACTTCTCCTATGGATCACAGGAGTGCAGTTCGTTTTGGGGATGAAGTCGGCTCTCTGCTGACATCACAGAAGTCGGTCCAGGCTCCGCGTCATCACCACCATGGAGTCAGGACCCGCCATATGCCGACAGACGTCCGACTCAGCGAACCGCTGAGGGCCTGAGCCGGCCGCCCCCCTCCACAGCCCAGCGCTCCAATGAGCCCTAGACCTCCTCAGTAATTCAAAAGATGTAACCAGTAAAAAATTTTAAAGCGTCTCCTATGGGGATTTTTAGGTACCAAAGTTTGGCGCCATTCCACAAGCATGTGCAATTTTGAAGCCTAACATGTTAGGTATCTATTTACTCGGCGTAACTTCATCTTTCACATTATGCAAAAAAATTGGGCTAACTTTACTGTTTTTTTTTGTTTTTTTTAAAGCATGAAACTGTTTTTTTTACAAAAAAAAAAAACCGCGTTTGAAAAATTGCTGCACAAATACCGTGCGAGATTAAAAGTTGCAATGACTGCCATTTTATTCTCTGGGGTCTCTGCTAAAAAAACCGCATATAATGTCTTGGGGTTCTATGTAATTTTCGAGCAAAAAAAAAAAAAAAAGATGATTTTTACATGTAGGAGAGAAATGTCAGAATTGGCCTGGGTGGCAAGTGGTTAAAAAAAAAAAAAGTGTGTTTTTTCCAAAAGAATTGCGCTTGTAAAGGCCCATACACATGATCGGACTTTTTGACAACAAACATGCAAATTACCTGTTTTAAGGCAACATCCGACCGTGTGTACGCTCCATCGGACAAACTTTTTCGGTTTTCATCGGACAAATGTCGGCTGTGCAAAGAAATAAACTTGGCGGCAACAAAAGTCCTACGTCGGCAAGTCCGATCGTGTGTACACAAAGCCATCGGACGTCAGTAAACTACAAACACGCATGCTCAGAACCAATGCAAAAGATCAGACAACAATACAGAAGTTGACCAAAGGGTGGCGCCAGAGAATCGAACGTCCTCTTTTGAAGTGTCGTCAGTACGTTGAAACGTCACTACGTTCGTGTTTGTTGCCTAAAAAGTCCTGCCGTGTGTATGCATACCAAGTTTACGGCCAACGCCCTTTGGACAGAAATCCACTGAAAAGTTTGTTTAAAATCCGATCGTGTGTACGAGGCTTAAGACCGCTGCGCAAATACGGTGTGAAAAACTATTGCAACGATCCCCAATTTTTTTTCTCTGCCAAAAAAAATATATATAAAAATGTTTGGGGGTTCTAAGTAATTTTCTAGCAAAAAATACGGATTTTAACTTGTAAACAACAAAAGTCAGAAATAGGCTTGGTCTTTAAGTGGTTAAAGCGTCACATGTTAGGTATCCATTTACTCGGCGTAACATCATCTTTTAGGCTGGGTTCACACATTGATGCGGTGTGCCATATTGCATTTCATTTGTACATGAATCGCACCGGATTCCTATACAAATGACATGTGAATTCAGTGCGGTGCGAATTGAGCCATATATTAGGCATGGCTTAATTTGCACTGGATTCGCACCAAATAGGTGCAGTGTCTTTATTTTTCATCCGCACTGAAATCTGATTGCATGGGTGTTCAGATCCGTGCAATCCGATTCCATCAGATTCCACAGCTCACACTGCAAGACGATTTGGGGGTGTCATTAACTTTACATTGACACCCCCAGCAGTTTGCAGAGCGCAGTGTGAACTGCCTTGCGATTCTGATGTGATGCGGGAACCCGCACAGGAATCGCTGTGGTTACCGCATCAGTCTGAACCCAGCCTCATATTATACAAGAAAAATAGGGGTAAATATTGTGTTTTTTTTTTTTTTAAATTCATTAAAAGTGTATTATTTTTTTATTTATTTTTTTACCACTTTAGCCCCGAGAGGATTTACCCCCTTAACCGTTTCCCGGAAGGCGCACACCAATGTACGTCGGCAGAATGGCACAGGTACGTCCATTTGAATTCCCTGCCGTGCCATTGCGTGCGCGCCGGCCGGGAGCTCCGTGATATGGGTCTCGGGTCCCGCGGACTCGATCGCCGCGGGTATACCCGCGATCGCCTCACGGAGAGGCCGAACGGGGAGATGCTGATGTAAACAGCATGTTCTGCCTAGTGACAAGTGACACTGATCTCTGCTCCCTGTCATCGGGAGCAGAGATCAGTGACATGTCACAGCTAGCCCCTCCCCCTACAGTTAGTAATCACTCCCCTAGGACATACTTAACCCCTCCCCGCCCCCTAGTGGTTAACCCCTTCACTGCCAGTGTCATTTATCTACTCCTCTACAGGGAACCCCGCTTTGCTCTACACCACTGAGCGCATGGCTTCAGGAGAGCTATGTGGATGAGGGGGGAAGGGGAACACCAGCCTAGACAATCAGATCTGCCCATAACCAAACTCTAGCGATCAATGAAGTGACAGATATCACACCAAATCACCCGCACATCCTGCCAGTGTCATTTATACAGGAATCAGTGCATTTTTAATCGCACTGATCGCTGTATAAATGACAATGGTCCCAAAAATGTGTCAAAAATGTCCGACGTGTCCGCCATAACATCGCAGTCACAATAAAAATCGCTGATTGCCGCCATTACTAGTAAACAAAAAAAATTATTAATAAAAATGCCAAAAAACTACCCCCTATTTTGTAAACGCTATAGCTTTTGCGCAAACCAATCAATAAACGCTTATTGCGATTTTTTACCAAAAATATGTAGAATACGTATTGGCCTAAACTGAGGGAAAAATTTTTTTTTTTTTATATATATTTTTGGGGGATATTTATTATAGCAAAATGTAAAAAAAGAATGCGTTTTTTTTTTCAAAATTGTCACTCTTATTTTATTTATAGTGCAAAAAATAAAAATCGTAGAGGCGATCAAATACCACCAAAAGAAAGCTCTATTTGTGGGGAAAAAAGGACGTCAATTTTTTTTGGGAGACACGCCGCACGACTGCGCCATTGTCAGTTAAAGCGACGCAGTGCCGAATTGCAAAAAACGCTCTGGTCAGGAAGGAGGTAAAATCTTCCGGGGCTGAAGCGGTTAATGACCAGGCCATTTGCGTTAATTTAACTGACAATTGCGCAGTCGTGCGACGTTGTACCCAAGCAAAATTGACGTCCCTTTTTTTCCCACAAATAGAGCTTTCTTTTGGTGGTATTTGATCACCTCTGCGGTTTTTATTTTTTGCGCTATAAACAAAAAAAAAAAAAAAAAAGCGACAATTTTGAAAAAAATATATATATATTTTTTTTTTACTTTCTGCTATTATACATATCCAAAAAAAATGTATTCATCAGTTTAGGCCGATATGTATTCTTCTACATATTTTTAGTAAAAAAAAAATCCCAATAAGCGTATATTGATTGGTTTGTGCAAAAGTTATCACATCTACAAAATAGGGAATAGATTTATGGCTTTTTTTTTTTTTTTTTTTTTTTACTAGTAATGGCAGTGATCAGTGATTTATAGCGGTACTGCAACATTGCGGCGGACAGATCGGACACTTAACTGACATTTTTGACACCTTTTTGGGAACCAGTGACATTATTAAAGTAATCAGTGGTAAAATTAGGCACTGTTATTGTACTAATGACACTGGCAGGGAAGAGGTTAACATCAGGGGCAATCAAGGGGTTAAATGTGTTCCCTCAGTGTGTGTTCTAACTGTATGGGGGACGGTGTGACTGGGGAAACACAGATCCGTCTTTCTGCTTAGCAGGAAGACAGATCTCAGTGTCATCCCCTGACAGAACGGAGATCTGCCTCGTTTACTTCGGCAGATCCCCGTTCTGTCTCTGCGGGGGAACGATCGCTGATTGGCCAGCGGGGGGGGGAGCCAATCGTAGTGTGTGCGCGCCCATGAAAGCTAGTGCACGAATCGCCGTACCGGTACGGCGATTTGCGCAGCCGAGCCACCTTGTACATCTGCCACGGGTGGTTAAAACTGTGTTTGAAAGACCGTTGCGTTGGCACAAAATATTGCAATGATCGCCATTTTATTCTCTAGGGTCTCTGCTTAAATTTTTTTAAAAAACAACATATAATGTTTGGGGGTTCTAAGTAATTTTCTAGCAAAAAATACAGATTTAACCACTTACAGACCGCCGCACACCGATATACGTCCTGACTTTGAAGAGGAACATCGTTGTTATGGCAGCAGCTAGCTGCCATAACCCCGGTATCCTCTTCTTCGGCCGGCGGTCCACTTCCCGATAATGGTGGTCTCTGCGGCGGATTCGCCGCAACATCTTTTTTATCGGCCCCCCCTCTCCCACCTCGGTGCCCTCCGCCACTTACCGGAGGTGTTGGTAGCGGTGAAGGCGATCAGATGTTGTCCCTTGCTGGGTATGGAGATGAGTGAGGGGAAGATGGCCCCCCACCTGTCTCCATACCATTGCAGGGCGGAAGCGACATCAAAACGTCACTTCCGCCCATAGATCTTAAAAGGGCCTTTTTTTTTTTTTTTTTTTTAATGACATTTTTATTTTTATTTTTTTTTATTGAATTTTTTAGTGTAAATATGACATCTGAGGTCTTTTTGACCCCAGATCTCATATCTAAGAGGACCTGTCATGCTTTTTTTCTCTATTACAAGGGATGTTTACATTCCTTGTAACAGGAATAAAAGTGACACATTTTTTTTTTTTTTAACCACTTCAATACCAGGCACTTAGACACCTTCCCGCCCAGCCCAATTTTCACCTTTTAGCGCTGTTGCAATTTGAATGACAATTGCGCGGTCATGCTACACTGTACCCAAACAATTTTTTTATCATTTTGTTCCCACAAATAGAGCTTTCTTTTGGTGGTATTTGATCACCTCTGCGGTTTTTATTTTTTGCGCAACAAATAAAAAAAGACCGGAAATTTCGAAAAAAAACAAGTTTTTCTTTGTTTCTGTTAAATTTTTTTGTAAATAAGTACGCTTTCTCCTTCAATAATGGGCACTGATATAGCTGCACTGATGGGCACTGATACGGCAGCACTGATGGGCACCGATGAGGTGGCACCAATGAGGTGGCACTGATGAGGTGGCACTAACGGGCACTGATGATGGGCACTGATAGGCGGCACTGATGGGCACTGATAGGTGGCACTGATGGGCACTGATAGGTGGCACTGGTATGCGGCACTGATGGGCACTCATAGGTGGCACCGATGGGCACACATAGGCGGCACTGATGGGCACTCGTAGGTGGCATTGATTGGCATATATGGGTGGCACTGATGGGTACTTATATGTGGCACTGATGTGTGGCACTGATGGGCACTGATAGGTGGGCACTGATGGGCACAGATGGGCACTGACAGGTGGCACCGATGGGCAATGACAGGTGGCACAGATGGGCAATGACAGGTGGCACTGATATAGCATTGCTGGGCAGATCTGGGCATTGCTGGGCAGATCTTTGGCATAATAGTGCCAATCAGTGCCCATTTGTGGGCACTGATTGGCACAGATTGGGCACATGTGGATGGCCATGGGGTACATACCTGGCCATCCACGTTGCCCCTTCCCTGGTGGTCCTAGTGGCATCCCTGGTAGTCCAGTGGGGTGATCTGCGGGGGGGCTGCGCTGATAAACAATCAGCGCAGACCCCCCCTGCCAGGAGAGCCGCCGATCGGCTCTCCTCTACTTGCGTCTGTCAGACGCGAGTGAGGAAGAGCCGATCAACGGCTCTTCCTATTGACAGCGTGATCAGCCGTGATTGGACACGGCTGATCACGTGGTAAAGAGCCTCCGCCGGAGGCTTTTTACCAAGATCAGTGTAGCGGTGTGTCAGACTGACACACCGCTCCACCGATCGCCGCGATGCGCGCCCCCGGGGGCGCGCTGCGGCATGTTATCCTGAAGGACGTCATATGACGCCCAGTCAGGATAACACAACCACTTCCCGGACGTCAATCCGCTATAGGGCGGGCGGGAAGCGGGAAGAACAGTGTAAAAAATAAAAAAGGTAAAAATAAATAAGAATTTTATTTTTTTTTTAAATGCGTCCCGTCCCGCCGAGCTCGCATGCAGAAGCGAACGCATACGTGAGTAGCGCCTGCACATGAAAACGGTGTTCAAACCACGCATGTGGGGTATCGCCGCGATCGTTGGAGCGAGAGCAATAATTCTAGCACTAGACCTCCTCTGTAACTCAAAACATGCAACCTGTAGAATTTTTAAAACGTCGCCTATGGAGATTTTTTAGGGTAAAAGTTTGTCGCCATTCCACGAGCGGGCGCAATTTTGACGCGTGACATGTTGGGTATCCATTTACTCGGCGTAACATTATCTTTCACAATATAAAGAAAAAATTGGGCTAACTTTAGAGTTGTCTTATTTTTTAATTTAAAAAAGTGTATTTTTTTTCAAAAAAAAATGTGCGCTTGTAAGACCGCTGCGCAAATACGGTGTGACAGAAAGTATTGCAACGACCGCCATTTTATTCTCTAGAATGTTAGGGGAAAAAAATGTATAATGTTAGGGGGTTCTAAGTAATTTTCTAGCAAAAAAAAACAAACTGTTTTTAACTTGTAAACAACGAATCTCAAAAAGAAGCTCGGTCCTTAAGTGGTTAAACAAAAAGTTCCAGAAAAGGCGAGGTCAGCGAGTGGATATACTTCTTCCAGGTCACCGCTGAAGGTGAAGGATCACCATGGCAGCCGGGCAACCAGCATTGTCCATAGCAGAGGTCAGCAATGGCTGCCCCTTCATTCTCCTCTGTGACACCAGCAACCCCATGACATGAATGCATTCAATGATAAGCACCCCCTGAGATCACAGGGAGCCCAACCTGCTGTCTGCAGGACTCTCATTACAATCCTATATGACCTAGAAGGAGGTCACATGACACACCTATATCTGTAGTACTGGCAACCCCCCCCCCCCCTGTGCCTTCATCACCCAGGACCCTCAGAGGGGTACCATACCTAAAAATCTGTAAATACTAACAATGGCAGGAAGCAGGATAGCTCTCTTACCAGAAAACGCGATTTCCCTCTGCTGATATTTGGAACCCCGCGGGCAATGTAGTTAGCAAACTTACGTAATTAGCTGTTCACAATCAGGAAGTACTGCCGGCGCCATCTTTACTGTGGGCGGCTTTTTTTTTTTTTTTCCCCCCACAGCAGTGCTTTTGAGAGTGTACAGCAGATGGCGCTGTTGTCTGTGAATTTCTAGGAGCTGTTCAGCTGTTACTGCTGCTGCCTGGAATTTACCTGATCACACCTGCAAAAGAAAGATTTGTATGATAATTAATTTATATTCTGATACTGTTTTACATTATAACCGCTTTAACATAGCTCCCAATTGTCCCTGATTTCGAGGGACTGTCCCTGATTTGGAGCAATGTCCCTCTATTCCTCATTCCTCCTCATTTGTCCCTCATTTTGGTCTGATCCGTATAGTTGTATATAAAATGCACTTTTTATCTTTCAAAAAGTGTTTTCCGGCGCTAAACCTTTCATCCAATTTCTAAATTGCTGCATTTGTACATTTTAAAAGCCAATTTAAAGGAATAGTAGTGGTAAAAAAAAAGGCCTTGTGGATTTAATTACCCTTTTTTTGGGTTAATTCTCCTTTAAGGGGGTGTGGCAGGGGGTGTGTCCTATGCCTACATATGTTTGTTAGCAGGTGCCCCTCATTCCCATCCCATGTTGAGAGGTATGCTTTAACTCCACAAGATTTACACACCACACCCCCCCCTGTTCATGAACCGGCCATTTTTGTGCGAGACGGTACTGTGTTGCTTTAACCATTTAAGGACTGAGCTTCTTTTGAGATTTGTTGTTTACAAGTTAAAAGCAGATTTTTTTTGCTAGAAAATTACTTAGAAAACCGAAACATTATGAATTTTTTTCTAACACCCTAGAGAATAAAATGGTGGTCGTTGCAATACTTTCTGTCACACCGTATTTGCGCAACGGTCTTATGAGCGCACTTTTTTTAGGAGAATACACACTTTTTTAAATTAAAAAATAAGACAACAGTAAAGTTAGCCCAGTTTTGTTTTATATTGTGAAAGATAATGTTACGCCGAGTAAATTGATACCCAACATGTCACGCTTCAAAATTGCGCCCGCTCGTGGAATGGCAACAAACTTTTACCCTTAAAAATCTCCATAGGCGACGTTTAAACAATTCTACAGGTTGTATGTCTTGCGTTATAGAGGAGGTCTAGGGCTAGAATTATTGCTCTCGCTCTACCGATCGCAGGGTGTGTGGTTTGAACACTTTTTTCATATACTGGCGCTGCTCACGTGTGCGTTCGCTTCTGCACGCGAGCTTAAAAAAATATTTTTTCCTTATTTATTTTACCTTTTATTTTTACACTGTTTTTAAAAAATAAATACATTTGTGTCACTTTTATTCCTATTACAAGGAATGTAAACATTCCCTTGTAATAGAAAAAAGGCATGTCAGGACCTCTTAAATATGAGATCTGGGGTCAAAAAGACCTCAGATCTCATATTTACACTCGTCTCCATACCCATCAAGGGGTAACATCCGATCGACTCCGCCTCTGCCGGTGGCTCTAGTAAGCGTCGGAGGGCACTGGAGCGCGACAAGAGGCGGGGGGGGCCTCTCCCGCCGCCAATTAAAGTGATCTTGCGGTGAATCTGCCACAGAGACCACTCTTATCGGAAAGAAAAGAAGAGGATACCAGGGTTACAGCAGTTAGTTGCTGCCATAACAGCGATATTCCTCTTCAAACTTAGGACGTATATCAGCGTGCGGCGGTCCATAAGTGGTGTCGTGTGACGCTGTACCCAAATAAAATTGACGTCCTTTTTTTCCCACAAATAGAGCTTTCTTTTGGGGGTCTTTGATCACCTCTGCCGTTTTTATTTTTTGCGCTATAAACAAAAAAAATACCGAAAATTTTGAAAAAAAAAAACCAATATTTTTTGCTTTCTGCTATAAAACATATCCAATAAAAAATGTAAAAAATCAAATTTTTTTATCAATTAGATCAATATATATTCAGCTACGTATATTTGTTAAAAAAAACATTCCCAATAAGCGTATTTTTAGGTGGTTTGCACAAAAGTTATAGCATCTACAAACCATGGGATATTTTTATGGAATTTTTATTTATTTATTTTTTAACTAGTAATGGCGGCGATCAGCCACTTATAGCAGGACTGCGAGATTGCGGCGGACAAAACAGACACTAACTAACACTTTTGATACTTTTTTGGGGACCAGTAACACGAATATAGTGATCAGTGCTAAAAAATAAGCACTGTCACTGTACTAATGACACTGGCTGGGAAGGGGTGAACATCAGGGGCGATCAAAGGGTTACCTGTGTGCCTAGGGAGTGCTTGCTAACCGTGTGGGGGAGGTGATTTTACTGGAGGGGGGGGCAGAGATCCGTGTTTCCGCTTAGCAGAAACACAGGATCACTACCTTCCCTTTATCACAGAACGACGATCTGCCCTGTTTACATAGAGAGACCGCCATTCTGCCTCTGTCGGGAACGATTAGCGGGTCCCGGCGGGCATTGAGTCCACAGGACCTGCTGATTGGCCCCCGCTGTGTCCAATGACAGCGGAAGCGAGTCGCCGGTGGCCGCAGACCCAGAAGTGCAGGGTCAGGTACCTTACGTGAATCTGGGCTCAGGAGCCGCCGCCCTGCAGTAAATGTACGTGGGGTGGTCAGCAAGAGGTTAACTAATTACACTTTATGTGCAGCCAGAACTTCTTTTTTTAGTTTAGGTGGGTTGCAATAAGACAACAGACCCTAACATGCTAGAATTACCCTTTTTTACATAATGTGATATTACTATGTATTGTGGTGCCCTACAGAGTAGATGTGTCACCCTAATGCAGGGATCTCCAAAATGTTCAAGACCACATCGTTTATTTTACAAATATTCGGGGGCAGGAAAAAAAAAATGGTTTTATAGATCAATGAGTAATAAATTAATTGATACGTTTTACTGGGATCTTTTTTGTTTTTTTTTGGATTTAGTATGATATGATTCCAAACAAATGATAACATCATCAGAGTCCTCCTTGGTCTTGCCATAGAAGGATTGAAATAAGGCCGGTTCAGCGAGGACCAGATGAATTTATTTCCATCCATGGTCGTTTCTGATCAACAGAATTTTAGATCGAGAGGGAATGTTAGAAATGTTTCTCGATTAACGGGCTGCAGCGCTGATCAGTGTATTCTGAATTCCCACTGTCAGAATACAATCGCCCAGCAGAGAGGATTCCTTCTTCTACCTCACTTACATCAGTGTCCCCATCAGAGTCCCAACTTACATCTGGATCCCTATCAAAGTCCCCACTTACATCAATGTCCCATCAGAGCCCCCCTTGCATTAGGGTCTCCATCAGAGTGCCCCTGATTACATAGTTACATAGTAGGTGAGGCTGAAAAAAGACACAAGTCCATTAAGTCCAACCTATGTGTGTGATTATATGTCAGTATTACATTGTATATCCCTGTATGTTGCGGTCGTTCAGGTGCTTATCTAATAGTTTTTTGAAACTATCGATGCTCCCCGCTGAGACCACCGCCTGTGGAAGGAAATTCCACATCCTTGCCACTCTTACAGTAAAGAACCCTCTACGTAGTTTAAGGTTAAACCTTTTTTCTTCTCATTTTAATGAGTGGCCACGAGTCTTGTTAAAATCTCTTCTGCGAAAAAGTTTTATCCCTTTTGTGGGGTCACCAGTACGGTATTTGTATATTGAAATCATATCCCCTCTCAAGCGTCTCTTCTCCAGAGAGAATAAGTTCAGTGCTCGCAACCTTTCCTCATAACTAATATCCTCCAGACCCTTTATTAGCTTAGTTGCCCTTCTTTGTACTCGCTCCATTTCCAGTACATTCTTCCTGAGGACTGGTGCCCAGAACTGGACAGCATACTCCAGGTGCGGCCGGACCAGAGTCTTGTGGAGTGGGAGAATTATCGTTTTATCTCTGGAGTTGATCCCCTTTTTAATGCCAATATTCTGTTTGCTTTGTTAGCACCAGCTTGGCATTGCATGACATTGCTGAGCCTATCATCTACTAGGACCCTCAGGTCCTTTTCCATCCTAGATTCCCCCAGAGGTTCTCCCCCCAGTCTATAGATTGCATTCATATTTTTGCCACCCAAATGCATTATTTACATTTTTCTACATTAAACCTCATTTGCCATGTAGTTGCCCACCCCATTAATTTGTTGAGATCTACTTGCAAGGTTTCCACATCCTGCGGAGAAGTTATTGCCCTGCTTAGCTTATTATCATCTGCAAATACAGAGATTGAACTGTTTACCCCATCCTCCAGATCGTTTATGAACAGATTAAATAGGATTGGTCCCAGCACAGAACACTGGGGAACCCCACTACCCACCCCTGACCATTCTGAGTACTCCCCATTTATCACCACCCTCTGAACTCGCCCTTGTAGCCAGTTTTCAATCCATGTACCCACCCTATAGTCCATGCCAACGCACTATTTGCACTTGTACTTTGTACAGTAAACGTTTATGGGGAACTGTGTCAAATGCTTTTGCAAAATCCAGATATACCACGTCTACGGGCCTTCCTTTATCTAGATGACAGCTCACCACCTCATAGAAGGTTAGTAGATTGGTTTGGCAAGATCGATTCTTCATGAATCCATGCTGATTATTGCTAATGATACCATTCTCATTACTAAAATCTTGTATATAGTCCCTTATCATCCCCTCCAAGAGTTTACATACTATTGATGTTAGGCTAACTGGCCTGTAATTCCCAGGGATGTATTTTGTCACTTTTTAAAATATCAGTGCTACATTGGCTTTTCTCCAATCGGCTGGTACCATTCCAGTCAGTAAACTGTCAGTAAAAATTAGGAACAATGGTCTGGCAATTACTTGACTGAGTTTCCTAAGGACCCTCGGGTGCAAGCCATCTGATCCCGGTGACTTATTATTGTTAAGTTTTTCAAGTCTATTTCTAATTCTGTCCTCTGTTAACCATGGAGGTGCTTCCTGTGATGTGTCATGAGGATAAACACTGCAGTTTTGGTTACTGAAGCCCCCGATACCCTCACGAAGACTAAGGAGAAGAATAAATTCAATACCTTCTCCATCTCACCATCCTTTGTAACCAGATTCCCTTCCTCATTCTTTATGGGGCCAATATGGTCTGTCCTCCTTCTTTTACTGTTTATATACTTAAAGAAATTCTTGGGGGTATTTTTTGCTCTCCTCCGCTATGAGTCTTTCGTGTTCTATCTTAGCTGCTCTAATTGCACCCTTACATTTCTTGTTGCATTTTTGGTAAGGTCTGAATGCTGATGATGATCCCTCAGCCTTGAATTTTTTTGAAGGCCTTCTCCTTTGCTTTTATATGCCTTTTTACATTGGAGTTAAGCCATCCAGGACTTCTGTTCTCTCTTTTCAAATTATTTCCCAGTGGGATGCATTGGCTAATGCCCTTATTTAATATGCTATTAAAGCAAACCCATCTCTCCTCCATGTTCTTTGTTCCTAAGATTTTATCCCAATTTATATCTTCTAACAAGGTTTGTGGTTTAGGGAAGTTGACTCTTTTGAAATTCAGTGTCTTTGTATTCCCTTTATGTTTCCTATTTGCGTGATTTATACTGAAGCTAATTGACCTGTGATCACTGTTTCCGTAATTTCCTCTTATTTCCACATCTGGTCTGTATTGTTGGTAATCAGTAGGTCTAGTAACGCTTTGTTTCTAGTTGGTGCATCTACCATCTGACCCATGAAATTGTCCTGCAAGACATTTAGGAACTAGCAAGCCTTAGACGAAAGCGCGGTTATTTCCGCCCAGTCTATGTCTGGATAATTAAAGTCCCCCATTATGATGACACCTCCCATCCTTGCCGCTAATCCAATTTGTGATAGGAGGTCAGTCTCCCCCTCCTCCCTTAGGTTAGGGGGCCTATAGCATACTCCCAGTATCACTTTCCCCTTAGTTTCATCCCTTTGGAGCTCTACCTCCTCCCTAGCTCCCCTAGTGATGTCATCTCTCACATTCACTTGTACATTATTCTTGATATATAGGCATAACCCTCCCCCCTTTTTTACCCTCCTTATCCCTGTGATAAAGGGAATACCCTTGAATGGTTGCCACCCAATCATGAGAGCTGTTGAACTAATGCCGCGTACACACGAGCGGACTTTACGGCAGACTTTGCCCGGCGGACTGGATTTCGTCAGACAATTCGATCGTGTGTGGGCTCCAGCGGACTTTGTTTTCTCAAAAGTTTGACGGACTTAGATTTGAAACATGTTTTAAATCAATCCGTCGAAATCGAGTCCGGTCGAAAAGTCCGCTCGTCTGTATGCTAGTTCGACAGACAAAAAGCCACGTTAGGGCAGCTATTGGCTACTGGCTATGAACTTCCTTGTTTTAGTCCGGTCGTACGTCATCACGTACCAATTCGACGGACTTTGGTGGATTGTGTGTAGGCAAGTCCGTTCATTCAGAAAGTCCGTCGTAAAGTCCGTCGAAAAGTTCGCCGGGCAAAGTCTGCCGTAAAGTCCGGTCGTGTGTACGCGGCATAAGTCTCTGAAATTCCCACAAAATCTAAATCCTCCTCGAACAACAGTATCTCTAGTTCTCCCATCTTGTCAGCCAGGCTCCTGGCATTGGTGAACATGCTACGTAGTTTAGACCAGTCGCATACTGTCTTCTGTATAGCAGGAAGACAAGTGGTGAAAATGTCGTGTTGCAACCAGAGATGTCAGGGGTGACCATTAAGAGATGTATGCCATTGCCCCTAGCAACCGTGGAAGTCAGGAAGGATAATGAGAATTGTATTTCTGACAATGTTGATGATGATGATCGTGATCATGTTCTTGAGAAGTGTAGAACTGACAAGAAAAGTGTTTCAGATGCTGTTGAGCCTCTTGGTCTGTCTATGCCTCCTTGGGCGGATGCAGTGCTACAGAGCATAAACTATTGGGATGACTGATCCAAGAGACGAATAGCAGAGCTGAAAGAAATTTCTGTGGCTAAAGGTGTAGTGGACGCTATGGCTGCTGTGCCAGGAGAGGCGTCTGCTGAACAGTCTATAGGCCAAGGGGTGTTGGCTGTTGCAGAGTTTAACACTCTCATGTTTGAAGGTCCGAGTGAGCATAAATACACAGCAGAAATCTTGCCCACGACACATAAAGAGAAAAATGTGTATTTTGTGATGACAGATATGCTTAAGGAAATGTTAGCATCATGGAGTGTACAGACAGTATATATCCTGCCGTCCTCTCCTGCGTTTGGAGACCTGGTACCACGGGGCGCAAATGGTGGAATCGTTTCATGCAATGTTTTGGATTAATGTGGAAAGTTGTCTCACAGTGTGCTGGATGGCTTCATACAAAGGTTGTGTATGAGAGGCACTCTGGAGCCCTGTTGGACAAGCCAGAGGTATCAGAAATGCCAGCGGTAAAAGAAATTGTTGTGGTAAAAAGTGTTGTGCAAGAACAGTCACTGATGGAGTGTTGGACAACAGGGGGCAATGTGAAACTGTGGGAAGGTCCCATAGGGAGTAACTGCTGGCCTGTGCGTGGTCCCTCCTCAGACACTGTCCTAGCAGGTGATGGGAGAAGAGCTCTTGGTGATGTTGAATTGTGCATTTTTGAGAAGTTGGTTGCCAAGGGTAACCACACAGGTATTAGCGAACCTGGAAAACAGATAGTGCTAGTTGAAGTTGAGCCAGGTACTCAGAGAAGTCAGTTCCTGACAGTGGGTGTAGAAGTAGGCCCCCTACAATCCTGGGAGAGTAGGTCTGGTTGAAGGTCCCATAGGAAGTAACTGCTGGCCTGTGTGTGGTCCCTCCTCAGACACTGTCCTAGCAGGTGATGAGACAAGAGCTCTTGGTGATGTTGCATTTTTGAGAAGTGGGTTGCCAAGGGTAACCACACAGGTATTAGCGAACCTGGAAACCAGATAGTGCTAGTTGAAGTTGAGCCAGGTACTCAGAGAAGTCAGTTCCTGACAGTGGGTGTAGAAGTAGGCCCCCTACAGTCCTGGGAGAGTAGGTCTGGGGGAGGTGAAAAGAAAGGGAGGGCCCCAAAGATTAGGGAGAAGTGCATGTGGAAACACACCCGGAAAAAGAGGTAGGTGGAGTGCCCCTTTAGGAAGAAGGGTTTCGTATTTCTCCCTCCAGTGCGAAATAGGGGAGGGAGGATATATGGAGAGGCGATCCCAGGTCACCGTGTGTATTAGCACCTTCAGCCTGGTTTTTGCAAAGACAGGCATGATGATTGCACACCTGTGGGCTGGGTTTATATTCCCCTAGGGAAGAGAGCTCAGGGCTCACACTTGGGAACAGCTCCACCCTTCAGGCAGGTGACCTGGTGTGGGAGTCGGGAGGGCTTTTAGGTGGAGACGGCGCCGCGAAAGAGGGACAGGCGCTCTCTAGTATGTCTGTAGGAGGCAGATGTGGCCTGCGACCAAGCAGCACGCAGCTGAGCAAGTAAGCTTCAGGAGGGAGTTTGAATAAATAATAGGGCGTACACACGGTCAGACTTTGTTCGGACATTCTGACAACAAAATCCTAGGATTTTTTCCGACGGATGTTGGCTCAAACTTGTTTTGCCTACACACGGTCGCACAAAGTTGTCGGAATTTCCGATCGACAACCACGCGGTCACGTACACCACGTATGACGAAACTAGAAAAGGCCGGTTCAGAACCAAGCGCGGCACCCTTTGGGCTCCTTTTGCTAATCTCGTGTTAGTAAAAGTTTGGTGAGAGACGATTCACGCTTTTTCAGACTCGTGGCTTTCAGATCGTTTTCTGCCGTTCAGTTTGTGCTTGTGGGTTTGTATCTGCTCTTCAGTGCGTGCAGTCAGTTCGTATCGGAGTTTTCTGTGTGATCTTGCCTGCTCGTTGCTGTTTTTCAGGTCGCTCTTCACAGGCCTTGCTGTTCTTCAGTGCGTTCTGTTACTTCGTTCTGAGCAGCCGACCGTTTTCTAGCCATGCTTCGTATGCGTACTCCTCGTAGAGTTCGTACTGTGCGGGGGCTTGGTGTTGGGGTCCTGACCTTGACACAAGTCCAGTCCATGAACAGGGTGGGGAGGAGTTCATGGACCAAGAATTGGTTGCTTCAGCGTGACCAGTTCTGTCATATGCGTTTGCTCCGTGAGATCCGTGAGAATAATCCTGATGATTTCAGGAACTTTCTCCGGATGACAGACCCCGTGTTTCACCGTCTGTTGGCTTCGCTGACCCCCTATATCAGCAGGCAGGATACCTGCATGAGGCAAGCCATCACTCCGGAGCAGAGGTTGGTCGCTACCTTGCGGTATTTGGCCACAGGGAGAAGTCTGCAGGACTTGAAGTTCTCGACAGGCATCTCCCCCCAGGCTCTGGGGATCATTATCCCAGAGACCTGTTCTGCCATCATCCAGGTCCTGCAGAAGGAGTATATGAAGGTAAGATTTTTATCCTTTAATGTCACATTTTATTGTATTGAATGTTTGCTAATATATTTTATTTCTTTCCTCATTCCCTAATTACCATGATTGTAATATGCTGTGAATGTCACCTTTGTCCTCATGCATGCTGGATTTTTATGTAATTATTATTTTAGGTCCTTCATACATATTTGCCCTTCAATAACCTCCCCAGCATGGTGTCTCCTGGCCTATATTCACCTCATGTAGTCACTTAACAATGTATTTTATCAGCTCCATAGTAGTGCTTTACCCCAAACACCCCCTAAAATGTTTAGAAATGTTATTTTTGATTCTAATTCAGGCAGAGTGCCAGAGGCTTTTTTTTGTGGTGTCCCCAAATAATTTTTAGTAACCCTCCCTCCCCCAACTGCTAAGTCAGCTGATCCCAATTCTCTATGTATCCTCAATCATCTATCTGCTGACTTTGCCAAACCCATACACACTATACCCATCTCTTTACTGGTCAGATTTATGGATGAATTCCCCAAAGCATGTAGTGCAAGGGCCTGCCTGTATACTTTCAAATGGTACTGTTTAAAGTTTTTGTATCCTATTATTATCTTAATAGGTAATAGCAGAATGTACAAATGTCCTCAAATGTGTACAGTGTGTATTTATATCTTTGTATTATGACACTTTTTACCTGTCCAGTGGGCTGCCAATAGCGTAACTAAGGAGGGGCTGTTCCAAGTAATACCCATTATTTAGGCATTCATCTCTCAATGAAGTGAAGAGGGTTACCTGTCCAAGAGTCCCCCCCCCCTATAATTTTAGAAATGGCCCATGAGAGGGGGGGAGGGGGAATATGATAGGTGTACCTTCTACTTTGGCCTTGTTAAATTCCCCTTAATAAATGCTATCTGGAGGTTGCCCCATAATGTTTGTGTCTAATCTGCTTGCCATGTTTCAGAGTAAAAATAGTAATGTTTATTGTTTTTTCCTCAACAGTTTCCTTCCACGCCACAGGAATGGCAGACTGTGGCCTCCCACTTTGACCAGCGGTGGGACTTTCCTAACTGCGGAGGGGCAATTGATGGGAAACACGTCCACATCGTCCCACCACCCAACTCGGGGTCGTACTATTTAAATTACAAGGGGTTTAATAGTATAGTGATGTTGGCGGTGGTGTCGGCTAATTACGAATTCTTGTATGTGGACGTGGGGAAGATTGGCCGGATGTCCGATGGTGGAGTCATCGCCCAGACGGAGTTTTACAGGCATCTCCAGAATGGCAGCTTGGAGCTCCAGAGGACAATGTGGAAGGACTCCCATTCGTGTTCGTTGCTGATAAAGCGTTTGCGCTGGGGGACCACCTGATGCGGCCATTCCCGATGAGGACCCTCACCCCGGAACAGAGGGTTTTTAATTACCGGCTGGCCAGAGCCCGAAGAGTGGTGGAGAACACAATTGGAATCCTGGCCAGCCGGTTCCGACTATTTCTGACACCCATCCATATGGCGGAGTATAAACTGAACCATATAATACTTGCGTGCTGTGTTCTCCATAATTTTTTAAGAAAACATTCTGCCAACTATGCTGGCTCAGTTGGGCCTGAGGCCGGAATCCAAAATCCAACAACACTGACGGCGCTTGAAAGCGGACGTCCTGGCTTGCCCTCCCTGAGTGCCCGTGATGTCCGGTTACGATACCTGGAGTTCTTTGCGGGTAGGGGGGCTATCAATACGCCAGACAATATGTGAAGCCTTTTTGAAATAAAAAAAAAAAAAAATTCTTTGTGGACATTTACTGATTGTGTTTGTTTGAGCTGACCCTGACAGAAATGTGTGGAGTCCAGAAAATGGCGTGATTGTGTAACCTTATACAAAGCACTGTTGGCTGTTATTTACTAAATGCAAAGACACTTTTCACTACAAGTGCACTTGCAACTGCACTTAAACTGCACTTGTAGTGCAAAGTGGATTTGCCCTTAGGAAATAACCCCCATTGTGACAGAAAACAACAATTACATCACCCCAAAAATGTTGTAGCGTTGAGACAATAATCCACACATTCTTGATGAACAATTTTTTTAATACCAGCACAATCACATGTGCATTTACCAAAGGTTTTTCTGACAAAACAACATGTTTGTTGTATACCAATTTTTGTGGTGGCATTATCCAAAATCAAAATGTGCATTTTATCGAAAACACGCCTGTGTAAAAACAACAAGAAAGACACAAATCTTGATCTTACAAAGTTCACATTTGGTAGAACTTGAAGGCAATATCAGACATGAGTATTTAGGAACTGTGTTTGATATTGCGTTCAGATGGGGGGAAATCACCCCAGGAAAAGCCAAATTTGGAAGATGCACACAAATTTCACAATGTCAACATGTGCTATCTGCCATCACGGGGGATCAAGGGACATGTTTTGGGGGAGAAACCCCTTCCTCACCGCTACTTTATTATTGAGGAAGGGCTTGCACCCCCAAAACACGTCCATTGATCTCCCGTGATGGCAGATAGCACATGTTGACACTCTGTGTGCATCCTCCAAATTTGGGTTTGGGAAAAATCACAAAAACATTTTGCACATTGTAGCACACAAAAGAAGTAAGTGATTTGGAGGGGTTTTAAACTCGCCCCAAAACATCAATGATGTTTTTATATTTTGGAATAACATCATTGATGTTTTGCTTGATGATTTCCAATTGTAAATTACACCCCATGATCTCCCCGATCAGGATCTGGGCACTTTCGGATGTGAAAGGATCTTCATCCACAACCTCACGATCACCTAAAAAGAGAGGAACCCCAAAATAAATTTTGTTTCCAAAAAATGCCGCCATCCATCTCTTATCTGAGCCTGTGGTCGCAGACACTCACCTGTTGTGGTGACTAGTTCCACCACGTCTTCTTCCTCCTGCTCAGCTTGTGTTGGGGGTATTTCACCTTCTTCCAGAGGTGGGGGGTCTCTGGTCTCCTCGGATGAGGGGTGTCCTCCGAGTCTTTTCTCCCCTATGTAAAACAAAAATGGTATAATTAGCACACAGATATTTGATGGCAGAACTATAAATAGGAAACATTGCTTGGAAGTGGTGTACAATTATCTATTTTAGCCGAGTTCCAAGATGTAATTTTTGAAAAGCCCTTTGTCAAGCTGCAATACTTTACCTGTTTGGTACAAGCTTCACAGATGGAGTCACCCCTATAGTATACACTGGAGCACCTGTGTGGACCCCCTGATAAAAATGGTGTTCTGGGGTCCCACACTAGTGCTCCAGTGTCCAGATGTGAAAACAGCTGCTCAGTGTCCTCTCCTTACACAGAATCTAGTTTGCATTTCATTCTAGTAACAAAGCCATCTACACAACCCAATTCTTTGAAGACAAGTATAGGGCCTCAAAATGGTGGCCAAATGCATATGGCCTAAACAATGGTATTTTAGAGTCCGAAAGAAAAATGTGTGATCCGAACGAATAATGTGCCCATGAACATGAAAGTTGCCATTTTAAACTGTACAACAGTTCCTAAAAGCACATGGAGCAGCACGAACGTAATAAACATAAAGAATAGGAACACAGCACAACTACTTACTTTTTTGCAGCACTCTCCGGATATTTCTGTACTGCTCATGTTCTCGTAATTTGAGGTCCGACCACCGGTTCCTGAGCTGATCTTTCGATCGTCGTACCCCGAAATTCCGGTGCAGACTCCTGACCACTTTCGCCATGATCTTGGCCTTTCGGACATTGGGGTTGGGGTAAGGCCCATACTTTCCGTCATACTCGGCCCTCTTCAGGATGTCCACCATCTCCAACATCTCCCCAAAGGACATATTTGAGTCCTTAAATCTCCTTCTGGATCGGGGACGTTTCAGGCTCCGGCCTTTCCTCCCCCTCCTCCTCGTTGCTACAATTAGCACGCACCTGCTGTCTATCCGCCATGTGCTCTTCCCCCACTGCGCCGAACGAAAAGGGGCGGGGAATAGACTAGAAAGAACGTCAGGGGCGGGCGGAGTTATACGCATGCGCAGTGTGTATAAAGCGTAACACACGTTTGTCTTACGTACGATCTGTGAGCGGAGGAAGGAGCATCGGAGACGCCGATCGTGCTAATGAAGGTAGGATCTAAACTTGGGCCTATACTGCTTCGAAATGGAAGCCTATATTGTAACAAGATTAGGGGAGTTTTGCCTGACATTAGGGTTTGTCTTGTGTTGTGTCTTGCAGAGAAAATGGATGGTTTCAACGACCACAATTTCCTGCCCCTGTTTATTGACAAGTACAGGGAGCTGCGCTGTCTGTGGCAGGTGAGACACCCCCATTATAACCACAAACAGAAGAGGCAGGCAGCGCTGGAGAAACTGCTGGAGTTGGTGAAGCCGGTGGTCCCCACAACAACCATCCCTTATTTAAAAGCTAAAATTGGTGGCCTGAGGAGCACATATCTTAGGGAGCGCAAGAAGGTCACAGATTCCCAGAGATCCGGAGCTGCAGCAGATGACGTTTATGTCCCCAGGCTGTGGTACTACGAGAGACTGCGATTTCTGTCAGACCACACTGAAGTCAGGGAATCCCTCTCTACTCTTCCTTCCACTCTTCCTTCCATCCCAGCTGAGGCTTCCGATGTCCAACCTGGGCCTTCCAGCCAGGAAGAAGTGAAGGAGCCCAGCTGGAGTCAGGTATAGCATTCTTCTACAGATTTCTGGGCAATAAATAAATGATGTTTATTAGATGTTATTATTGATCACTAATTGCTGATTAAAAAAAGTGTTTTACATATCAATAGACAGTAGTGGGCACCCAAAATTGGGACAAGAATGAAAACTGCTGGGCTCAGAAGGATAGTCTGTTATATTTGTTAACATTCAATTTGCAGCAGTGAGGAGGTGAAAATTGTGTGTGATTGATGGAAAAAAAACTAAAACTATGTCCCTTTTTCATACACAGGAAGACCTCAGCCAGGAGGAGGTTGTGGAATGTGGCAGTCAGGAGGAGGCGGGGATTAGTGGCAGCCAGGAGGGGGTGGGGCTAAGTGTCAGTCAAGAGAAGCCTGGGACCAGTCGCAGCCTGACTGAGTCTCAGGTTCCTCCCCTCCGCCTGCCATACAAAAGGGCCAGGAAGGCCACTCCCAGTCCTGTGCAGGATTCAGCGTACAGGCTGATCCAGGAGGCTTCTGCGTCCCTCAGAGCCTTCCCCAGTCCTGAAGAGGCCTTTGCCTGCATGGCTGCCACAAAATTGCAGGGCATGCAGGAGGGCCAACGCAGGCTCTGTGAGGACCTGCTTTATAAAGTGCTACGTAAGGGGGAGAGTGGCGAACTGACACCCAAGACGGATGTCATTGAGATGGACGATCCTCCTCCTCCTCCTCCTGCTGCCACAACTCCACCACCACAGCCAAAGCCTGGAAGGAAGCGTGGAAGGAAGACCAAAGAGTGATCGCCCTGGGTTCAGTCTGGTCTGACAGAATCTGCAGTCTCTCGTATGACCACAGCCTGGGGACACAGATGTCATCTGTTGCTTTCCGGATCTCTGGGACTTCTGGACCAGACTGCCCTCCCTAAGATATGGACTCCTCAGGCCACCAATTTTGCTTTGAAATAATTGATGTCTGCCCTGGGGGTCCAAGGCTTCGCCAATTTCTGCAGTTTCTCCAGCGTTGCCTCCCTCTTTGTTTATTTGTGACCCCTTAATAAAAATTTTTTAGGTAAATTCTACTCTCCTGTGTGTGTTTTCATCCAAAAAGGACAGTTTGTTGGTGACGATTCAGGTACATTTCTAAAGTACAATGTGAAATTAACAAGGGACAACAACACCAAACAATCTCCTAGAGATTAAGTAGAACAACATACCAATGGTGTTGTGGGAACTAGTCACAAAAAACACACACAAACATTTTCGGGAGTACAAATCAAAATCACCAAAAAAAAAAAAAAAAAGAAACACAAAAAAAGATTCTACATTAAAGGCAAAAAAAACAAAAAATATATCAAAAAATATGTTGTCAGATGTGAGAAATCAAAATATATTGAGGGAGTCCAGATAAATAGTAACGAAATAAGTTTGTGAGAAGTGTGTGTGAATATGAGCATCAAAACTACTTCATTCTTGTCACATTATAAAGAAGAAGAGAGTGCGCTGTATTAAACCATTTTGAACATTGCAGCGTGACGAAAGTGCTGTATCCATTGCGAACGCTAAGTTTACCAGAACGAGCTGTCCCGTGTCGGAATTTCTTCTGAGCATGCGGCATGTGCGTCGGAACAGGCCACACACGGTCGGAATTGACGCGATCGGATTTTGTTGTCTGAAAATTTTATCTCCTGCTCTCCAAATTTGTGTGTCGGAAAATCCGATGGAAAATGTCCGATGGAGCCCACACACGGTCGGAATTTCCGACAACACGCTCCGATCGGACATTTTCCATCGGAAAATCCGACCGTGTGTACGGGGCATAAGAGTGATTGGGCCGGGAGGCTGAAATTTTTCTGTTATACAATGATGGTGGAACCCCCTGGAGGGAAGACTTTCTGTGAAGTTTGTTTCGTTTAAATAAAATTGGGCTCCTTAAAAAATACAGCCTGGGAGGACAGGGGCGGAGCCTAGCGGAGCAGACATGCATTGTTAGAGCTCCACACCGCTGAGGAGAGAAGAGAAGGACAAAGCGGAGCCTGCAGGCTCAAAAGGTATCCATTTGAACCTTTTTGCCCCAGGGAACAAACTGTGAAAGTTTGGGCAGGAAATATGGTACTGGGAGGAAACCGTGGCAGAAATAAAAATCACCTCACAAAGAGCTCACAGGCACTCACTACAACTAAAGCAGCTCCAGTCACCTCACAAGATACAGCATCAGGGCGCTCTCACAGACAGAAAATGTCACAGCAAGACTCTCCATTTGAGTCAGATACAGAACAAATCCTCTCACAAACTTCTCCACAAGCCTCCTCAGCATCCCCAGTAATATTATTACAATTTGAAAAGATGCTTCATAAGGCTTTAAAACAAACCTCAGACCAAATAACAAAAAAGCCTGCAAGAGAAAAAAAGGAACTTAATTTTCAAGGACACAATTATCAAATTTTTGCTGACCTATCCCAATTTACTATTACTAAAAGACGATCCATGAAACCCCAACTAATGGAACTGCAACGCCACAACATTATGTATCAATGGGGCTTCCCCTTTTCAGTCAGATTTAACTACCAAGGTACAATTTACAGAAGCAGATCAGCAGATGAACTACAACAAACCCTTTTAAAATTAAATCTGACAGAACCCACAAGCAGCAACTCTCCCACACGCAGAAGAATGACATCATCTTCACCTTCAGGCAGCACTCAGAAAATTCCAGAGCAAAATGGGAATCATCATTCTCACAAAAGAGGCCGTTATGCCACATCATCCATGGACCAAGAAGATTCAATGGACTGACATCCTAATTCCTGATATCTCTTCATTTATTATACTAAGAGATGGTTCTCTATAAAAAACATGTATTTATAACTGAATGTAACTGCATTCTGATAGTCACACACTGTGTGGGATCATGTTACATTCCAGTTATATTTCTTATTACTTCTGATTCATATAGCCTTAGAATATATAAGTGAAATAAGGAAATTCTTGTTCAGTTATATATTATCAGGTAATAACAATAGATTTATTACTTTTTAGGACAAATATGTTCAATAATCCAGAAGTAATGGAAGCTTTTTCTTTCTTTTCTTAAAACAAATATATTATTACCTAACTAGTTCCTAGAATTATGTTTTTGTTTATTCTAATCTGAAGCAATACAACCTCAATTTTATGAGTTAACATATCTAAACAGTTACATATGAATAAAATATGTAATTGTTTACTCTAAAAGGGTTAAAATCCCAAAATAATTCAAACTATCTTCATCAATACCAAAGTTATTAACAGTACCTTTCTAACTGAATTATTTAGCCTAGGTCAAGACTAACTATATACAACCACCCTGGAATAAATAATTTCAACAAAAACTATATTCTGCACTCCAATTAATGAAACATCATTTTGATGTCTTTTGACATAGCACTTCTCTCCTGTAAGCGGAAGATCCGTGTACCCCCATTAGCCCTCCTCATTCTCCCAACCATATTATGTGGGAGTGTGACGAAGGCACTTATTCCCCTGAGAGAGATATTTATTCTCTTTCACGGGTAAATTGTGATTACTTGCAAAAAATAATTTATACAATGTATCATCTAATCTCATATGTTTTTTGTTTACTCTTTACTCCAGAATTCACTGGTTTCTTTTCTATCTATTCATCCCTTCAGTCCACACAGGTTGATCTGAAGCAGTCAGCTCTGCATAACAAAAAGTAAGTCAAAACTATTTGATCTGTTGCCATGGCACCACTGAATATATTTTCCCTGAATGTTCAGGGAATAAATGTCCCTCAAAAAAGGACCAAAGCCTTCCGTACTTTCCATAACAAGAAGGCTCACATAGTATGCCTCCAAGAAACACACTTCACCAAAGATTCTACTCCAAAATATATTTCTCCTTTTTATCAACAAATTTACACGGCTTCTGCCTGTACCAAGCAAAGGGGAACTCTAATTGCATTTCACCGATCCACACCATTCACCTTATCATCAGAAATTAAAGACCCAGAAGGTAGATACCTGATACTCATGGGTTATTTAATGGATACAGCAATCACGGTGATTTCCTACTACGTTCCTAACAAACAACCTACACCATTCCTCTCACATATATTACAAGTGATTAATACACACAAAATAGGAACAGTGATAATGTGTGGGGATTCGAACCAGGTCCTCCTCCCATTTCTAGATAAATCACCTTTTACACCATCCAAAATAACCTCTAGATTACCTTTTTCTCAACTTCTTTCCAAATACAATCTGGTAGATTCGTGGAGAGAAAGTAACCCAATGAAAAAGAAATTCACTTATTTCTCGCACCCTCATCAAACCTTCACCAGAATAGATCATATTTTTCTAACAATAGGAATGATACCAGAAATTATTGCATCAGATATAATTCCGATTCCGTGGTCTGACCATA